>VDFB02000015.1:356080351-356428215 GCA_007258455.2 Sequoia sempervirens | reverse complement strand
TTTCTTTGCATTTGAGCTCTTGTAATCTTCATTTAAATTCCTTTACTGCACTTGCTCAAAAATGACAAATATGGGAGTATTAGTCAATTTAAACCAATGAAATAAAGCATTCTTATAAAATATTTAAACATACTAGATATGCAAACAAGACAATAAAATATCGAAGAAATTAAATGAAAGCATATAAAAAATCATGTTCAAACCCTATCCCATAGTGGGAGTGGTGCTCCTTTGATGTGGAAATGATGCCCTTTCCCACCCACTTGATGTGCAAAATAATAACGAAAAGCTTCCACGATGTGATGAAATGAGTGATAACTGTGCCTATAGTGAGATTGCTTAAGATTTTGGATCCTTTCTTCATATAGAATCCCTCTATAAATAGGGTTGAAGGGTTGAAGAATGTAGATATTGGAGGAATGCAGGACTAAAGGAGAGCCAATGAGATTGTGACACTTGTCACAAGGCTAATGGGTGAGGATGGAGCATATTCTGGGGAATGTGCATAATTAATAGGATGTAAGAGAGATTAATGCATATTGTTGAGAGTGTAAGAGGATTAAATGAAAGTGGTTGGAGATGTAAGAGAAGGTGGGTGAGGATGTAAGAGAGATTAATGCCTTTGTAAAAGGCATTAATATTTGTGTAAGAAAGTCAAATAAATGGAGTTCTTAAAGGAATATTCTCAAAGAATATGCTTTTGTGAGGGAAAATAGGGTAATTAGCTAATTAAAAGAATTTATTTTCATGTGCAAGTTGGTTAGTTAATCGTGGGTTTAGTTTGACCAAGGTTGAGTCAAAAGATAGACAATGGGTAATGGGGATTAGGAGTTAATTAATTCATAATTAATCAATTTGAAGGGATTATGGGATTGTGACATTTGATTTGAATCATTTGATTTATTAAATCAAATAAGAGGAATTTAGAGTTATAGTTAAATAAATTGATTTATTTAATTCAACATGATGAACATTAGTGAATTAATCTAATAAATTGCTTTATTTGACTAATAGAGGAATTTGGTAATCTGAGTGTCACATTTTTCCCCTCTTTGAAGCAACATACCCATTGCTTTGGTTCAAAGACTGATGTTTCCAAGATTAAAATTCAATTTTTTTTTTGTTTTTTAGGATAACCCATTGTTACCTAGTGGAAGGAATTACTGGCACATCCATGGTAGGAGGGTCATCAAAGAGAACAATCTGGACCATGTAGCAAGAGTAACACAAATAAAGCAACATAGAATATGGAGGAAAATGAAAATGAAAATTATCCCATTTAAAAAAATCTCAATTACATTTAGTCGTTAACATCGAGGCTTACAGATTTGGCTCACAGGCTTGATATTGCATGTTTAATATTACAACATTCCAATATGCTCCCATATGTGAGTTGAACTCTTACAATTCAGATAAATATTAATCCACTTAATAAACTACTAACTCTACCACCTATTCTAATGATTGATTACAAGATTTACAGTATATCTACGACTCAAGAAACTTCCACATTGGCCAAAGATCATCACATTCTCCAAGGAAGGAAAATGTAACGAGTGTATGAATAGGTCGACCTCAAATTTGAATTACTCATTAGCAGGTGCATAAGATGAAGTGTGGACTAATATTGAAGGTCAGGAACACTCCATAAAACAATTAAAGTCACACCATTAAGGTTTTCAAGTCATGAGGATGATCCACAATGATCAAACTGGCCAAAAAGTTTGAAATGACTCTGGTGCTAGTTCAAGAAACTGCCAAGAATTATGGAAGCGATAACTTGGCAAAAAAAGATCCAATCACGCTCAAATCTTGGAAAAATGAAATTGAACATGTAGAAAATGTAATCCTAGATCCACAAGGTGTAGTGAGCAAAGATGACGATTCCACCAGCATGAACTGAGTAAGAATAAAAACAAGAACAAAACTAAAAGAAAATATTTTTGGTTGATGCAAGATTGCCAAGAGCCAAGGATGCTCTTGCATTAGACATTTGGGGTTAATGAAAAGTGAATCCCTCACTTTTCTGGGGCTAAATAGAAACCAAGACGGTCTACCTCAGTTTGAGAAATCCAAGAAAAATCCTCAACTAGTCTACCTTTCCATTTCACAAGATATTCTTTGTACTATCTTCCACGAGTCTTCCTCGCATGTATAACTTCCAAAATATCTTCAATCTCATATGATTGTTGTTTAGGAAAATAATTCTCCAATTTAATTTCATTTTCTTCATTGAATTCTACTTCATGATAATGATATAGATCTGCAATGTTGAATATAGGTGATATTCCCATACCTTTCGATAACTCCACTTCATATGCATTTCCTAAATCAAATTTCTTCAAGATCTTATAAGGTCCAAACTTCCTCATCTTTAGCTTATTATATGTACCAATTGGAAATCTCTCCTTCCACAAATATACTATCAGTTCTTATCCAACTTGAAATTCCTTGTCTCCTCTTTTCATCTTCCTTCTCTTTATACTTCTAGTTCATGTCTTCCAATTGTTGTTTCACTTGAGTATGCAACTTCTTCATGTGTTCTACAAATTATTTTTCTTTTACACTCCTCTTATCTTCCATACTAATGTCTCTCAACTTCAATATACCTCTAGGATGAACTCCGGTAATAATCTCAAAAGGTGTATTTCTTGTACTCCTGTTCACTGAATTATTGAAAGCGAACTTTGCTTGTGCAAGGACTAAATCCCAACTCCCAAAATTTTCTCCAACTAAACATCTCAGAAAATTCCCTAAAATCATGTTTACAACCTCTATTTTTTCATTAGTCTGTGGGTGAAAAGTAGAACTAAACTTCAAATCTATCTTCCACTTCTTCCAAAGTGTCCTTCAAAAGTAACCAACAAAATTTACATCTCTATCTAACGATACTCGTAGGTAACCCATGTAGTCTAATCACCTCTTTGAAAAACAAATCTGCTGCATGTACTCCATCTGTTATCTTCTTACAAGGTATGAAATGTGCCATCTTAGAAAACTTATCTACTACCACAAATAGAGAATCATTACCTCTTTGTGTCCTCGGTAAACCAAGTATGAAATCCATGTTGATATTCTCCCAAGGTCTCCCCAGAACTGTCAAAGGTTTATACAATCCAACATTCTAACTACTCCCTTTTGCAACTTGACAAACTCTGAAACTGTACACAAATATCCTAACATCCCTATGAATCTGCAGCCAAAATTATTTCTCACTCACTAATGCCATTGTTTTATCAACTCCAAAGTGTCCTGACATTCCTCCACTATGCTTCTCCTTCACTAGGTTATCCCTCATTGAACTTCAGGGTATACACAACTGATTTCCTTTGAACAACATGTCCCCCTGAATGAAATAATTCAACCACTAACTTCTATCCTTCAAAACATGTTCTTTAAAAGCTCTTCAAGGTTCTACAAAATATGGGTTTGCTTCATACAATTTCTTCAATTCATCAAAGCTTAATACCTCCACTCTCATCTCTGTCAGTAAATTTCTTCTCCTACTCAAAGAATCAACAACTCTATTTGAATTTCCACTCCTATGTTTCAAAACAAAAGTATAACTTTGTAAGAACTCTACCCATCTCATGTGTGTCTAATTCAACTTACCTTGACTATTCAAATATTGCAATGCTTGATGGTTTGTATACAACACAAAGTCTTTAGGAAACAAGTAATGTCTCCACTTCTTCAAGGCTTGAACTATGGCAAAAAATTCCTCATCATACGCTAAATATCTTCTCCTAGCATCATTAAATTTCTCACTAAAAGAAGCTATAGGTGTTCCCTCTTGACTTAGTATTGCTCCAATTGCATTTCCACTTGCATCATAGTCTACTTGAAATACCTTACTAAAATCTAGTAAAGCCAACATAGGTTGCTAAGTCACCTTCCATTTCAACAACTCAAAACTTTGGTCTACTCCAAACATCCATCTAAAATCTTTCCTATCTCCTCTCATTGCTTCTTTCATGGAATGCAAATAGAACTGAAATTTCTAATCAACTTTCTGTAGAAACTAGCCAATCCATTAAATTATATTACCTCTCTAATGTTATCTGCTATAGGCCACTCAAAATTTTCTTTTACCTTCTCAGGGTCCATCTTCAATCCATCCACAAATATCACAAATCCCAAATATACCAACTCCTCCTTCATGAAACTACACTTCTTAATGTTTATCAACAACTGCTCTTCCCTCAATGTCTACAAGACTTGTCTTATATGCAACAAATATTCTTCTCTACTCTTACTAAAAATGAAGATGTCATCCAAGTAAACAATCCCAAACTTACCCAAGAATTTCTTCAATACCTCATTCATCAGCCTCATGAAAGTACTTCATGCATTTTTCAATCCAAAAGGCATAACCAACCACTCATACAATCCTTCATTTTTCTTGAAAGCTATTTTCCACTTATCTCCTTCTCTGATACTGATTTGATGATATCCACTCTTCAAATATATCTTTGTAAAGTACTTAGCTCCACTCAATCAATCCATAATGTCATCCATGATATGGGGTAAAGGAAATCTATACTTCACCGTGATCTTGTTTATAGCTCTAGAATCTGTACACATTCTCCATTATCCATCCTTCTTAGGTGCAAGCACAATAGGTACTACACATGGACTCAAGCTTTCTCTGATCAAACCCTTCTTCAAAAATTCTTGCACTTGTCTATTCAATTCCTCATTCTCCTTCAGTTTCATCCAGTGTGCTACTTTATTAGGAAAACTAGCTCCAGGAATCATATCCATGCAATAACTAATACTCCTCATAGGTGGCAATCCATTAGGTAAATTATTTGAAATTATCTCCTCATATTCGGTTAGTATCTCTTTTAATTCTTCTGGGTGTTCTTCCACATGGTTCAATTCTTCAGCCTTATTAGGCACCAAGGCATGACACACATTCTCATTTCTCAATCCATCAAGGAATCTTCTTCCTTCAACAAAACAAACCCTAGCATTCATACAAATTTCAACTATAGGAACATCTTCCAATGGCAACAAAATCTACTGCATCCCATTAGCAACAATGGTGTATATGTTCTTCTTTACATCATGAATAGCCTGTCTATCATACTTCCAAGGCCTTCCCAACAAAAGATGGCATATATCCATAGGCATGATATCACACAAAACTTCATCATGATAATTTCCTATCTTTAATTTCACCAAACATTATTCACTTACCAGTATCTTATACTCATCCTAAATCTAAGCAATCTGATTGGGCTTCGGGTGTTTCAACCTTTACAACTTTAGTTTAGTCACCATCTCTTCAGAAACTAGGTTCTCCAAGATTCCACTATCAACAATCACTTTGCAGCATTTACCATTCACCTTGCATCTATCCCAAAACAAATTCTTCCTTTGCAATGGTTCTTTCTCCAGCTCACTTTGGCGTGCCTATTCACCAATACTTCTCCATCCTCTAGTTTATTAGATGATCCAGCATGTTCTTCCTCAACAAAGGTAGTCCTTCTATTGTTCTTTGTCTTCCTGCTTGTCTATCCCTAATTACATTCAAATGATCTATGTCCTTCTCCACCACATTTATAATAGGTTCCTTTGAATATCCTTTTCTCATGTCCTCTATCATCTCCTCTATAACCTTCATTTTGGTAACCACCATAGCCTCCTCTTCTATAAGAGTTTTTGTCACCTCTCTAGTATGAATTGTCATTCTTATTGATCTCCTTGTCTTTCTTCTAATTTGGAAAGGATCTTCTTCCTCCTCCAGTAAAATTTCTTCCTCTTTGAAATATTCCACCTCTTTCTCTCTATCTCTGCTCAAGTCTCTTATTCAACTTCTCCTCTACTTTCAAGGCACAATCATATGCCTCTTCCCTGCTCTGCAACTTGATAAAACTGATTCCATCCTATATAGATGACCTCAAACCATTCACATATCTAGATACTTGCTCAATCTCATCCTCCAAATGTCCAGATCTAATATTCAACTTATAAAATTCTTCGGTATACTCTGTCACACTAGATTGTTTTTCCTTCAAATTCTACAACTTGGGTATGTGTAGGATCATGATGGGCCAAAAAGTGGCAATATGATGGCTATGTGGCTGACGAATTTTTTTAACCCAAAATTGATGAAACGAGAAGCGTTTTTAAACGAGATTATCAGCTTTCCACCAATATAAATTATGCCTTACTTTGAATTTAATAAGTAATTATTATTCATTTTCTATTCAAATTATGACTAAAGTCCTGATTGATAGGCTAATTGAAAAACATCTATAGCTTTAAAACGGTACCACATTTTTTGAATCCAAAACATGCATCACATTCTATGCTTTGCATACTATAGGATTAAAAAAAGAAAAATTGAATTTCATAAAGTTTTAACCAGGTTAAGGTGGTCAGACATATGAGTTTTTCATATTTTTTAAAATTTGTAATAAAAAATTCATAATTAATTATCTACTTGGAAAAAAATTACAAAAAAATATGCATCACATTGGGACATAAATCCTCTACTTATATCTAAAATCTTATAAAAAATATTATCATTTTATTGTGGTTAGAGTGGTCAGAAAAACACCTACTTCTTATTTTTCCTGAAATTTAAGTACTACTACATTGAAATTTCAAATTTTCACCAAATAGATTTTTTCTTTTTAAACAAACCTAGTAGTTTAGAAACTACATTCAATTTTCTATAGATTCTATTCTTACATAATTTTGAAATAATATAGATAACTTATTCAAATTTTTACGTCAAGTTGCCTAACTTTGATTTTTCTAATTTTTTTGCCACTTAATGGCCTATTTTTTCCATGATGATCCTACACATACCCACTTCCTAAACAAGCTAATTTGATAATCTATGGGCATTAAATTTGACTTCAACTTATTCACCATCTGATCCCATGATTTTATCTTATCTTTTCCTTTTCTCTATCTATCTGTCTACAAATGTTCCCACCAAAGGGATGCATGTCCTCTAAACTTTGTACAAGAAAAATTCACCTTCTTATTTTCAGAGGTACCTTCAAATTCAAAATACTTTTTCATCTCTGTGATCTAATCTAACAATACATCTGATTCCAACTTATCATTATAATATAGTGGATTCAAATGTGGTCTTGTGTTTACTTTAGTTAGGGCTCTTATGAACCTCTCTTCTCCCTGATCTAGGCCAGGTTGCTCATATCTTCCTCTTTCTTCCTAAACTTCTACTTCTTCATCACTCACATCATCTACTGGTTGACGTCTTCTCTAGGTTGTTTCAACTGCATCTAATTTGGCAGCAATCCCTCTTAACATCTCCATCATAGCTTGGTCTGCATTTCCATGCACTCCATTTCTACCATTTCTCCTTCCCACCATCTTTACACAAGTCCTTTACAGCTTCAAGTTAGATCCTTAGTCTGCCACCACACAAAAAATATTCAATAGGACTTCACAAACTCAAGTGATCTCACAAGAAACGAACCTCACTTTGATACCAAATTTGGTGTAGCCACGGTAGGAGGGTCCTAAAAGAGAACAATCTAGACTGTGCAGCAACAATGAAGGCAACACAGAATATGGAGGAAAATGTAGATGCAAATTATCTCATTAACAAAAATTTATGTTGCATTCAGCCGACAACATCTAGGCTTACAGGCCAAATATAACATGTTCAATATTACAACATTCCAATATGCTCCTATATGAGAGTTGAACTTTTACAATTCTGATCAATATTAATCCACTTAATCAACTACTAACTCTACTACCTATTCTAATGATTGATTACAAGTTTTATACTATATCCGCAGCTTAAGAAACATTTGTGTCTGCCAAGGAAAATGTAATGAATGCATGAATAGGTTGGCCTCAAATTTGAATTACTCATCAACATGTGCATAAGATGAAGTGTGGACCTATACTAAAGGTCAAGGACACTCCATGAAACAATTAAAGTCACACCATTAAGGTTCGCAAGTCATGGGGATGATCCACAACGATTGAACTGTTCGAAAAGTTTTAAATTATTTTGGTGTCGGTTCAAGAAAATGCCAAGAATTCTAGAAGCAATAACTTGCCAAAAAAAGATCCAATCACGCTCAAATCTTGGAACAAGGAAAATGAACATGTAGATGATGTAATCCAAGATCCATAGGGTTTGGTGAGAAAAGATGATGATTCCAACAACATGAACTAAGCAAGAACAAAAACAAGAAAAAAATTGAAAGAAAATATTTTTGGTTGATGCAAGATTGTCAAGAACCAAGGATGATCCTACATCAATTATGCTGGTACACTACCCCCTCTAGAGATCAAGAAAAAATTCCAATTTTTGGGTCAATATCACAAAAAATATGCTTTATGCATGTATGGATGCTTAGACTAAAATATCTATATTATGATGACGGTGATCCCACAACACTGTTTTACAATTTTATGGCCAAACTGGACACTGAACTAATTTTTTCTAACTAAATCTTCACATTTGGACACCTATAGTGGCTAAACAGTGAGGAATTTGAAGATGATACAAACTACTGATTTGTGACATTTTGTCTAGAGATTATATATATATATATATATTTTTAAAAAAAATTGGAATTAGATTGCACTTCTTTTTCCATATCCTTTGAAAACTATTTTTTCTAGTAAACACCATTTTTAAGGAGTGATGCTCACCGTATACAACATAACTTTTTTTCCATGAAGGATAAAATTGTATTTTTTTTTAATTTAGATTTGTAACTATGATATCTAGTGCATGGAATGGGTTTCATAGAATTTCATTTAATATTTTTTCCTTAATAAAGTTTTGAAGTCAAACCAATTACAATTCAGACAGAGGCAGACTTTATACAACATAAATTTTTATGTATGTATTGAAATTCAATTGTTTTTTTTTTTGGATCAAGGACATCAATATCTAGTGCACTAATATTTTCAAAAAAAAAAAATTGATGATATTCTAATTTTTCCACAAGTGTAGAATAAAGAGCTTGATTTTCAATGAAAAACCTATGTTTAATCAAACTAAAAAAACAAATACATAATAAAACCAAAACATATTAAAATTATATTCCTTGGATAGCTCATTCTAAGAACTACCATCATCCAGTTGGTTCTGTGAAGTCTCCTCCATTTTCATCCTCAATTTGAGCTTTGAAGGGAAAAATTCTGGAGATTTTTGGTGCTAGAGGGGGAGAAGGGGGAAAAAGTGGGGTTTGAGCAAACCCCCCTTGGAGGTTTGCTCAGACTAGGGTTCAAGCAAACACCCTTTTGATGAAGATTTATTTATTTTTCCTATGAAATGAGAACTATGGTGGCACCTAGCATTTAATGGGTTCACTTGAATGGGGGTTCTAGTGAACCCCCTTTTGGTTCACTCAAACCAAATGTTCATTCAAACCCCCAATTTTATTTTTTTTCCATGGGGGAGTTTTTTGCAATTTTCCTTCCTCACTAGAATTGTAAACTAGTTTTGTGGGTTTACCCATGACGATGTTGAAAATGGGATGAATTAAGATGCTTAGAATAACAACACTATATTATCCAAAACATCTTAAATGATGATGCAATGCATGTGATATGGATGATGTTTCCTATTATGATGATATGTATGAGTATGTAGGATAGGTATGTTGACATTTTATGAATACAAGTAGACTTTTAGTGAATGTCATGATAGAATGTTAGCTTGAAAGAGGATATAATAATGAGAGGGATCAACTCTTGATTATGAGAAGATGCAAAAGTCCAACAATTATATGAGTCATCAAGACTTTATTAGATATGATGATGAATGATGATGATGTATTTCTTATCCAGGGATTTGGGATATTAATGACACAATATTTCCTTAAATGTTTGATAACACATGTAGATACTATGCATCAATGTATAGAAAACCAGGATGGCATAGTATCTAGTGCAATGGACTTTGACTCAAAAAATAGATAGGAGTATCCTTGTTCACACTTGCCATACAAAACCTTAATAGGATGTACATTAGATATTTCAAACATCTCAGAACAAGACATAGAAAGGAGAAACCTTCCCATGTAATAGTGAACAAGCTATTAAAAATATCCTCCCTACATACCTAACAAAGCAAGTATCACCAAAGTTATATTAAAAGAATACCCAACAAGCACAAAAAGTAAAAGATAATGATCAATGCCCTAACATTCCTTTCTATATAATTTTTTTTGATTACACATCATCAAGAGGTCTTTGGAATGAGCACAATAAGATAAATCAAAAGAAAAGATCAAGTACGCAAACAAGTCAATGTTCTTCATACCTCTAGCCAAGACTAAATGATGATGATGCCTGATGTTGATGCCCATTAGAGGAAGGATGCATCCTAGGACATAATGTTATTAGATGATTGTGAGACTAATGAGATGATGGGCTAGTGATACAAATATTTAACCAACTTTTTTACCTATTGACCTAGACTTAAGACCTTGATGTTTGAGTTTTAACTTTTAATTTAATAAAAATGTTTCAGATTTTCTTTACCAAAGGGTGAAGTTGACAATTGATTTATTGGGAGTGTATGTTTATTGTGGGTGAAGGTGAAATGGTATGGATTATTTTTGGTTTTTTTGAATGTGTTTGGTATTTTGAAATGCTCTGAGGCTATTTTGGGATTTTTGAGATGTTTTAAAAATGTTTTGATTTTCAAATTTTCCAATGTTTTTGTATTTTCTGAGATTTTGACCAGGAACCTAACCTAAGGACATATCCTAGGGGCCTTGGGGGATAATCAAATATTATCCTTGCCTACATTATACACGTAGAGACCACGTAGTTCAATTGACACAAAATCATTTCTTGATGAGGAATATGAACATGTATGGATTGTCAGTTTATTATGATGGACTCCTAAGGATTGACCTAATGCCATAGGGGTTGATCAATGATTAGCCTTGCCTACGTTCAAGCTCAGAGACAACATAGTCTGGCATGGTAACTATTTTTTTGACTTTTTTCTATTTTCAACCCATTTTTGGATTATTGATGTGTTTTGGATATTTTTGGTTTTATGAACGTTTTTGGATTTTCTTGATTTTATGAATATTTTTATATTTTCTCAATTTTATGAAAGATGTAACAAAATAGAATACTTCAATATAGGAAGTACAAAATAACCTTAGGAATGTGCCAAGTAGTACTAGGATGGAACATGATACATATATAGGATCAAGCTATGATGTGGATGCAAATGGGTAATGGAAGGAGCAATGGAAATTCAATGGGTGAATGTGATGGAAAGTGATGCAAAACAAATCCAAATAATCGATGATGGATGGAAAGTGCTTATTTACACAAGCTGCTTGCCCAATGTGCCCTTGAGGTGTTTTTCACTAGAGGATGATTTTTTTCTTTTTTTCTTCACTATTTTCAATCCATTTTCTAATTTTTTTGGATTTTGATATATTTTAAATTTTTTTTTGTATTTTTGGATTTAAACCTTGCAAGCTTATGCATAATTTTTTTTGGGATAAGAGCTATTGATGGACTCTTGTAGAGGCTCCCCTTCTAGTGTGGACAACTGATATACTCTTGATTATAACTTGCAATGACAACAAAGGGTCCCAACGAGTTGTGTTTAAACTTTCCATTGTTGTCTAGATTTGGTATATTCTTCTGATTTTCCTTCAATACAAGCTCTCTGAATTGGAAGGAAAAACTCTTGATTTTCTTATTATAGTTCTATTTGAGACATTTTTCATAAACATGTAAATGGTTCAAAGCATCGATGCGCCGCTCATCTAGCAATTCCAATTCATTTAACAATGACACCTAATACTCATCAGTAATGATATTTTGCAATGATATCCTTAGGGATGGGAGCTCAATCTCCACATTGGGAAGGATGGCTTCTGATCCATAGACTAGGGAGAAAGGGGTTTCACTTGTAGGTGTGCATATACTCATTCAGTAAGCCCATAAGGTTGGGTTTAACTGTAGGTGCCAGTCATGACCAACTTCATTGATTTTTTTCTTTAGGATTTTCAGGATGGTTTTATTTGTAGCCTCAGCTTGGATTTTACCCTGGGGGTAATATGGGGTGGAGAAGCGATGTTGGATATTAAATTTTTGGCATAACTCATGAACATCATGGTTTTGAAGGGTGTCCCATTGTTAGAGATAAGGTCTTGCAGAACACCATAACGACAAATGAGGTAATTTAGGATGAATTTAGAGATCTACTACCCTATGATATATGTCATGGGGATGGCTTCTACCAACTTTCTGAAGTATTATATGGTGGTGATAATGAACTTGTGTCTATTATATGATGTGTGTGTGATTTTTCTCATAAGGTCAAGCCCCCATTGTGAAAAGGGCCAAGGTGTGACAATCGGTTGCAACTCCTGAGCTAGTGTATGGAAGAGATCCCCATGTTGTTGGAATTGCATACATCTATGGAAATATTCATGAGATTATTTCTCCATAGTAGGCCAGTATTACCCCTTCCTCAGCAAATTCTTGGCCAAGTTCATACCACTAGAGTGAACCAAAAATGTCACTGTGTACCTTTGTTAAGGCAGTTAAAGCTTCCTTGGGGTTAAGGCATTGTGAGAGGATTCCTTTGATACTCCTATGGTAAAGGGTGTTACTTAAGATGATGAAGCGGGATGAATTTTTAATGAATGTTTTCTTGATATTTGGGGTAATTTCAGTGGGGAGGACTCCTATTTTTAAGTGAATATATCACAGTACCAAGGATTACCGGGACCAACACTTTCACATACGAACTCAAATTCTTGTACCTCGAAAGCTAGTATGAGAAGTTGTTCTACAAGGAATTCATTCTTCTGGACGTTCCTTGGGATATCTATCAATGATCCAATTGTAGCCATAAATTTTGTTGTCATGTTGTTTACCCTCAATATCTACTCAAATCTTATCAATGAAGAACTCCTTGATATCCTCTACCATTTTTTTACGGGGTAATTTTTTCATCCTTAGTTTGATATTCATCATTGAATTGATTGATAATTACTTGTGAGTCCCCATAGAGCTTGAGTGCCATGATTTTCCATTGTACCACAATTTAAAGTGCTATGAGAAGAACTTTGTACTCTGCAATGTTATTTATGCAAGGGAAAGATAACTTGTATGATTTAGGGATACAATCCCCTTGTGGTGTGATGAAGAGAATTCCTGCTCCTGACCCATGCTATGTGTAAGATGTATCAAAGTATACCTTCCAATGGTCTACTACACTAGGGTTGAAAATTGACTCATCTAGAAACTTTGATACCAATGGGTTGTCAAAATTTATAGATGCCTTAGCCAATTGATCTGCAATTACCTATCCCTTGATGGATTTCCACTCCACATATTCAATGTCATATTCTTTCAAGATCATGAACCAATTAGCTATTCGTCATGTGAATGTTGCTTTAAAAATTGGATACTTTAGGGGGACTATCTTCATGATGAGCTTTATTTGATGATCAAGCATGTAGTGTCTAAAATTCTATGAGGCAAAAACTACTGCAAGAAAAAATTTCTCAATGAATTTTTAGTTTAGCTCGTGTCCCACCAAGTTTTTACTAATTTAGTAGATGGCTCCCTCTTTCCCTATTTCATCATGTTGAGGTAGAAGAGCACCAAGATCTACTTTCGTAGCTGATATGTAAAGGATCAATGGTTTGTTTTGGATCGGTGGCATGAGGACTAGTTGTGTTAGTAAGTATTATTTTATTTGGGTAAGTGCCTAATAAAATTTCTCATCCCAATTATATGTTACCCCCTTGTGTAGTAGATGAGAATAGGGGATGGTTTTATCGGCCAACTATGCTATGAATCTTTTGATTGATTGAAGGATTCCTTGTAGACCTCTTAATTGTTTTAGTGTTCATGGAGCCTCCATGTTTAAGATTTCCTTGAACTTTGTTGGATCTATTTTGATTCCTCTCATCAATATGATATATCCTATGATATTTCTTGATGTGATGCTAAAGAAACATTTCTCGGGATTGAGAATTACCTTATATTCTTCTAATTTGTTGAAGATTGGACCCAATGTTGATTTGTGGTCTTGAAATTTTCTTGATTTGGCTAGTATTTTGTGCACATAATCCTCTAAAAATTTGTGGATCATGTCATGAAAAATTAGAGTCATAGCCCTTTGAAATGTAGCTCCAACATTCTTTAACCCGAATGGCATCATATTCCTATAGTAGCTGCCCTATGGATAGGTGAAGGTTGTTTTATGTTGGTCATCCTTTACAATCATAATCTGGTTGTATCCTGAAAACCCATCCATCAATGATAGCATTTCATGTCCCACCCTCATATCTACAATAATGTCTATGTTAGAAAGATGGAAATCATCCTTAGAGCATGCTTTTTTTAGGTCCCTAAAGTTGGTGTAGATTCAGATGCCCCCAGTGGGATTGGAAATAGGTACAAGGTTGGGAACATATTCTAGATAATCAATGGGTCATATGAAGCCAGTGTCAAGGAGTTTTTGTAGCTCAAATTTGATGAGTAGGGTGATCTATGGATGCATATTTCTCAAATTTTTTCTTACTAGATTCACCTCTAGATAGACTACTAGATTCACTTCTAGATCAAGGCCTGGCATGTCGATGTATGTCCATGCAAAGTTCACTTTCCTTTCCTTTAGAAATTATCCTAGGTTTTCTTGCTCCTCAGTCAAAAGTGACTCCACATAGAAAGTGATGTGTGGGATCTCTTTAGTTCCTAAATTCATGGGGTTGCATTTTTCTACTAGAACTGTTGATTTCTCTTGATGGATGGAACTAAGGGGATGATTGAATCCCTCATCCTTTGGCACCTCAAAGATTTTTTCACCATTGGATACATCCTTTTTTTTTACTATTTTGTGATTAGAAAGTTCCACAACATGGTTTTCACTTAAGGATTGAGACTTTACTCTTAGATTTTCATTTTTGTGACTAAGAGATTCAATCATTTCCCCATAGTATGCATGTGTATTCAACTCTATATTGAACCCTTATTTGTGATATTTATATGTTAGATTATCCCTTAGTCCCATGAATTTCGAGAGAGCCTCATCATTTTTTAACGTATCTAAGATCAGTGGTCCTCATTGGTCACAATCGATGAGTTGGGGGAAAGTGAGCTTTAGTTCGATGACTTGGTTATTTGGCTTGAATGACATGGTTGTGATCATGAAGATGTTTGAATCCTCATTGTATAGGTTCATTATATTGAAAGTATAGTTATCTAGGGGTAAGCTAGTGGATACTAGTAATTGAGGAGGAGCTTTGAATTCTTTAATAGGGGTATGTTTCCAAGAATGGTTATCTTCATAGGGGTACGTCCAAGGCAAAGATTCTTAAGGTGCTTCTTAGGAATGATAGGTTCTAATAGGCCATTGTAATTTTTCCTGAGCTTTTCATTCTTGTTGTAGCCCCATGCAAACATGAGTTGTAGACCTTTGTTGTTGTCTTCAATGGGAAGAGTAGGTATAGGTATTTCATCTTGATACAACATGCTTGATACATCTTTTCCATCCACCACTTTTTTGCTTAGGTCTCCTCACTTTTTGAAAGTGGTAGGTTTTGCTTTGAAGGTTTGAGATGTGTCGATTGGCTATGGTTTTCCATGAGATATAGGAGATTTAGGTAACATTCTTATCACAAAGGAAATCTTCTTTAATTTATAGTTCCCACAACCATCACCTTATATTACAGCCTTAATGTCTTGGATATTTGAGATGGGGATGTCTTTGTTTCAGATGTGGAGGTTAAAGTTGATGGATCAACATAAGGGGATGTGGGTGCCTCATCATTTTTTCAAAACTTGGGGAATCTTGTAATACTTGGCCTCTAGATTTTTGCAATAATAGAAAGGTTCAGGGTCTCCATGGATCATTACATCTTGATTTTTATATGTTAATTTACACATTAGTGGAATGTAGATGCATGGATCCATGGACACCAGAGGATAATATTGTAGGAAAGCTCAAGGTCAAGGACCTAGAAAGTGGTTTCAATGATGGTCAGCCCCACCTGAATGGGGAGTTGGATGGTGCCTTGTGACACCCGTTCTTGATCATTGTAGGCCCTGATGGTGATACCTTTTCCATTTTCAATGAAATCCTCTGAAAATCCTAGATTCTTTATTAGTTGTAGGGTGAAAATATTCAAACCTGCAACCCCATCCACCAAGACCCTTTTGACTTTGTTCTTATGGACTAATACTTTAAGGTGGAGTGCATGGAACTATGAGATGGTTGGGTTGGGACATCATGCTCAAAAAATGTAAGGAGATGCGGGGTAGTGATATGTCTGAACATAGCTTGAAATTGGTCAGCATCGAGGTCTGTGGGGACAAAGGATGTAGCCAATGCCTTCTCTAGGATTTCCCTATGTGCAGGCAATATTTTAGCAACTCCATGATGGATATTTGGTCAGGGGTCTTTTTCAGTTGTTCCCAAATGCTATCACCACTATGGTTTGATTTTGGATTGGCGGTTGGTGCCTTGGGTGGTAGTGAAGGTCCTAGGATAGAAATTTTGCTGCTATGTGTGGTGACTCCACATTGGCTCTAGGTCCTTTGATATTGAAAACTATCACCCATTCATCCAATGATGTGACAACATGGTCATAGATATGGTTCACATTGTGGTAAGTCTTTCCTTTACCATTATTGTTTCCTTTATTGTGATCCAACATTGGATTCATGTATATTTTGAGATCCTGATTCCCGACTAGTTGTTCAATGGTTATAACCTTATCATTGATGAGAGCTTGGATAAGATTTTTGAGTCTCACACAAATTTTTGTTGTGTGTCCCTTTATTTTATGAAAATCACAGGGGTGCTTCTAATTATACCATGGTGGTTTAACTTGATGCTCTTGGTAATTTTTGTAATTAGGGAGTGTGATAAGGTTTTCTTGTATTAACTATCACATGATAGAATCAATGGTTTCCCCTAGTGGTATATATTTTTGTTTTGGTGGATATTTGTTCTTTGGGGGTGGTCCTCCTTGAGCATTCATGTTAGTGACCATTTCATTGTTGGGTTGTTGTTCTGATGTGTTGGTTTGTAGGGTGTTTTGTTGTGGGTAGGTTTTCTTTTGCATGCTTTTCTTAAGGGAACTAATAACAACTTTTGCATTAAGGACACCATCATTGGTAACATTTTTATTTTTAGCCCACGTGCAAGGTTTGTCATTGTAACTCATCGATGGTTGATTTACTCAGTACATGTGCATGCCCCCTTTTGCTATAAGGGCTCTTTTGATGTTGATCGATTTAGGTATCAAATCGTAATATGTTGTGATGCATTTCATTTTTAGATGGAAGGACAGGCTCACTTCAAGGTTGGAGGTGACAGTTCCAATTTGTTGTTCCTTTGGCATAGACCATTTTCTCTTGCTGACCTTGGATCTCCATTGTTTCAGGAAAGATATAAATGTTTCTCCCTTGGCTTTTTTAGGCTAGATAATTCCTCCATGCTCACTTCCATGCCTAAGATGAATGAGTTATTTTCTATGAGAAAGTCTACTATTTCTTGGAACTCTT
The DNA here is from genome assembly GCA_007258455.2 of Sequoia sempervirens. Lineage (NCBI taxonomy): Eukaryota > Viridiplantae > Streptophyta > Pinopsida > Cupressales > Cupressaceae > Sequoia > Sequoia sempervirens. The sequence continues at coordinate 356,410,695 of VDFB02000015.1, read as the reverse complement.
TGATTCCAAGGGGTAAGTAGTAGAACCATTCCATCGCTGGGACAACAAAGCTTCTAGGGAAGATTTCTATTAGATAGGAATCATCATATACCACTTCCATACAATGTACACAAAATTCTCTAATGTGATCCTCAGGATTCCCATTTCCTTGGTATTTTTAAAATTTCGGTATTTTGAAGCATCGTTTGAATGGAACCATAGCAATGCTTCTATCAAATGGATGGGGGCACAAATTTCCTTTTGTGTGTGATTTCCTTTTCTTTCCTAATTTTATGTCTTGTATTTGTTGTGAGAGAAACTTGACTTGCATGGATAGGTCATTTTGTGAATTAGGTGGCGGGATGTGCATGTTTTGGGATGGTGTGGTCTGTTTGAGGAAGGACAGGGTAGCCTACATGTTTGGGTTCAAGGAATTTTGTTGCATGTTCATGAAAGGTTGTTGGAAGTTTTGTTTTGTGAGCAATGCTTGTTGGTATTCCTATTGTTGTTGTTGCACCAACAATGCTTGTTGTTGAGCTTCTTGTTTTTGTTGATGTTATTGAGCCAATAGCATATGCTGTTGGGACTCTTTTTGTGTTGTTTGTTGTTGTTGCCCTATCAATGCTTGTTGTTGTGTGTGTTTTTGTAAATATTTTTGATAGGATTTTTTTTGTAACAAGGCTTGTTCTTGTGCTTGTTGTGCTTGGTATTGAGCTTTTTCTTGTTGTGTGGCTTGTTGTTGTTGTAGTAAAGCTTGTGCTTAAGCTTGGGATTGAGATTGAGCTTGCACTTGAGCTTGTCCTTGAGATTTTTCTTAAGTTTGTGATTGAGCTTGAGCTTGTTGGGATTGAAATTTTTGCAAGGACTTTTGGTAAGATTGTTGCACTACTTGTAATGTGATCTTGTATTAATTTTCTATATTTAGATTTGGAGGTGGAGCTGGTGGATTTTGTGGGATGGTGTGAGATGACGTGATAGGCAGTTTTTGAGGTGTTTTCTGAGGTATTTCTTTAGTGATGATAAGGGGTTGTGCAATGGAAGGTGTGTTTGATATGCTTAGTCCTTGGGAGACTAGGTTTTGGGATGTTTGAAGTGTTGTAGATGATGTGATTATTAGATGAGGGATTTAGGTTGATGTCACTTGGTGTTGTGATATCAGTGGAATGCTTGGAGGATTTGTTATGATAGATGTGTTGATTTAGTTTGTGCTTGGGGGGTTGACTTGATTTGGTTGGTTTTGTATTGACATGTTTAATGAAGGAATTAACCCTATACCTTGAAATTGTGTGGATGATGATGTCAAGATAAGGAATGGTGGGAAGATTTGTGACATGTCCCCTTGTGGAGCTGACGATGAAGCAATGAATGTCCCTACTTATTCAAATAAGTCCACTTGTCCTTGAGATACATTGGGGAGAGAGCTTTGTGTATCTAGAGGGTATGTCGGTGTCACACAGATGGTGGAGGGGTTGTTTGTATCATGGAAGATGAGTGGAACATATGGATGTTTAGGGTCTTTTGGGATGGTGTTAGGCATACCCAAGATCATGTTAGCATCTAAATTTCAATTGTTGACAAGTGGGTGTTCTTGAAGAGCTTGAAAGAGTGAGCTTCCCTTTGTGATCATAGGTTGGCTTGGGACATGACATGATGATAGTTGAATGATTGGTTGGATGATGCTTGTAAATGAAGGCATGAACAATGTTTTTAGTATGTTTCCCAAAGGTTGTTCAACAATAGTTCTTACATTGAAATTGGAAGGGAGATTAACCCATTATTTTCCCAATACAACATGTATTGAGTTGGGTTAAGTCTCGTGGTCTTGTGTTGGCAAGTTTGTGTGTTTTGAGACTTTGAACTAGTTCAAGTATTTCATCTTGGAACATATCCTTGAAGTTATTCATGACATCCTCCACTTGGAAGCCTCCCTCTTGAGGATCTTGAGGTATTTGAGGGGGATTACGTGGAACATTGATGGATATCCTATGGTTGAATTTTTTTTGACTTAAATCACTTGATGTTGATGTTTCTTTGTTTTTCTCCATGATATTCTTGTGTTGTGACCTTTTTTGGACCATAAAATTGGGATCAAATTTTAGGAATATGTAAGGTTACCCTTTAACTCCTTTTATTGAACTAAATTATAGGTACAAAAGTACATTATAGGATGTGTTTTAGGATCAAATGATGATGATGTGATAAATGAGGGATGGATGGTGCAATGAATGTTTGAACTTTTAAGAGCTTTGGATCAATACTAGACCTTAGGACTTTTTTATTTTGATTTGGATAATGGACTTGTAGGTCCCAAGATGTTAGATGTGATCTTGGGGTGAAATTTTCTAAAAGGGGTGATAATTTAACTAAATGTGTGAGAAAGGATTCATTCCCACACACTTATCCAAACAAGATGATTCTAACTTTGATCTAAGGACTTACCAAAAGTCTAGCATAGATGATTTTTCCAAAGTTCCAAAAGTTATTTGTGAGATGGGTTTAGGTGAATTTTGTGACAAATGGAAGTGTTGTTTTTGATCCTAGATGAACCTAGAAAGACTTTTTTTACAACACCAAGGTGTTGAAGAAAATGTTAGACCTCTAAAGTGTTTCAAAAATCATAGGGTTCATATTGAGCATATATGTCTCGATTGTTGAGTGAAATAAGTCTATAAAACCTTGTTACCTTCTTTCTTATCTTGTGGTATTGTCTTAGGTTACACTTTCTAATATGTCTTGTTATATCCTTTTGAGGATGATATCTAAGTTTGAAATGATGACATAAAGAATTTTGATTTGGAATCTCGATTTTGCGAGAAATCATGAAGAAAAACACATGTGTCGAGTTCGATTGTTTTTCATCTTGATTAAGTGAATATTTTTTACCACATCAACTCATATTGTTTAAATTTAAAACTAATGTATATGTCTTAGCCCCTTTGCATCTCACAGGGTCCATTATGTGAAAATCAAAGAGTCAAGGTCATTGTTTTCCTTAGTTGACTTTGAAAAGAGTAAATTGAGATATGAGACCAAATATTTAGAAGCCGCTAAGGAGAAAATCCCTAGGGGAAAGCAGTAATAATTGGACCCTTCAAAGATATTCAATGTTTCCAAAGGGTTTGAAATTTTGATGATTTATTAATTTTGTTTCAATGTTTGAGATCCAAGCATGTGCTTGACTAACATAAAAAATGTACAACCCTAGGCTACAAAGATACTACTTGTTGATTCCCCACTCCGATTTCTCCAAACACTAAGAAAAAGTGAACAATTAGAGATTTGGTGACATTGACTGCCCTCCTCGACACACACTTCTCAAGACCACTAAATCTCAAAATCCTAAAGATCAAGAGAGGTTAAGGATTTTTCTATTTCTACTTTGAATAGTACAAATGTGGGATGACTTGAGAGAATGACCATTCCTACATCAACAAGCATAAAGGTTTTTTGTCACTAAACAAATTGTTCATAATAAGGGATTTCATTCAAGGTGGCCATACACGTGGTAAGATTAGCTCAAGATTATGGAAAATCAAGAGGCCTCCCAGTCTCTTCCTAAGAAGAGATTTAAATGTATCACACGAATACTAAGGGTGACACTTATCAGTATGACACATTTGCACCTATTGTTTGTGACTTTCATCACAAACACATTTTAAATAAATTTTTTAAAGAGATTGGCTTTAGCTCATTACCACATGGGTCATTCCCTCCTTTCAAATCATAGAGGTAGGACCTCTAAAGATAGAAAAAATCAACAAAGTACAATTGTAGTTCAACCACCTACATTGCATGAAGTGCAAAGAGGGAACAAACATAATGTCTTTTCCTCATACTAGTTGTAAGGGAAAAATAGCGAGCATCTCAGAGTAACCTCAAAGAATAGTGGTGCCTTCGGTAACTTTCATTTCGATTAGGTTCCCTCAAATACACATACAACTATGTTCTAAAGTAGAAAATAACATAGTTTATTTCCCACATTGATCCTTCTGAGAGAAGCACATGTAAATTCAATCGCATGCATTAATAGATTCTACAACAAGAACCAACAGACATGAAAGATGAGACAGAAACTAGAAAAAATAGATTTACGTGGGGAAAATCCTTTTAGATAAAAAACCCCACTCTAAAGATCGAGCCATTGTATTATTCAACAACAAATGGTTACAATACAATATCAGGCTCATAGCCTTTTCAGATATTACATCTTGTTCATTCTAGATACAACTGGTAGAAAACTCAACATGAGAGATCAACCATGGCATTAATGATCAGGAGAGATTCTAGCAATAAAACCCTGCCTCTCTCTTCCTCTTGCTTCGGCCTCATGGCCTCAGCCTTTCAACTAGCCACTTGGCTCTCTCTCTTCTTCTCTTGTTCTCTCTAGCTCTCCTCGAATCTATTTTGTACTCTTCTTCAAAATTTCCAATGCATACACATATGCATTTGTTCTTAACATCCTCTATGAAATGGTTTGCTTCCAACTATCGAATCACAACTATCGAATCAACCAGCTCAACATCATAGATGTTTCCACTTCCTTGCATAGAAGATAATACGTCCAGGTCACACCACATAGGAAAATCATCCAAATGGTCCAGGGCATTCGACCTGTGTTGTCATGTCGATGAGACACTAACCATGTCTCCCCAATGCCAACACAACCAGCATTCGATATTTCCAAGAGTCATCCCTATCAGCAAGAGGTTACATCGCATCTAGAGAGCTATCACTAAGACTTCACCATGTTGCCAAGGACTCACACCAAAGATCACAAGGTATTTCGAAGAGTTCATTAGTTGGCAAGACTGTCGCTCTTTACCTAGACATTACACTGAAGTCTTCAAGTGACATTGACCTCAACATTCTCATCGTTGAAACAATCGCCATTCGATGAGACATCATACTAAAGTTCAAAGGTCATATCGATGTTAGCTTTTCCATTGGCAAGACAACCGCAGTTCGCCAAGACTTCATACCGAAGTCTTCAAGTCATGCTAACGTGAGTATTCCATTCGGTGAGACAATCATCTTTCACCAAGACATCACACTGAGCTCTTCATGTTATATCGAAACATCCTAGTCAGCAAGACTTATCGCTTTCACCAGGAGCTTACACCGAGCCCTTCAAGTCATACTGAAACATCCAACAGTCGGCAAGACTTAGGCTATTGCTGAGATGTTATACTGACATCAGGATTCCCATCAGCAAGACAAACCCTCTTTGCCAAGACATCATACCGATGCCTTCATGTCATATCGTAGAGTCCAACTATTGGCCAGAAATTCCACATTTGCTGAGACTTCATACTGAAGTCCTTATGTTTCTCCGATGACTCAATTCGCTAGGAGTCTCACCGAAAACACCCAATCACATGTGGCTTTGTCATCCAAACATACCGCTATCGCCAAGAGGTCATAGCGAACCCCTTTGATTATCCCAATGACTCCAAATGTATACCTGTCAGCGAGAATTACTGCTATCGGTGATACATCACACTGAAGCAAGCCTTTCAACCAAGGGTCTCCCTAATAAATCAGTCGCCATGAGTCTCCCCGACATCTGATAGACACCAACTGTCAGCCAGACATCTCCCAATTGCCAAGACTTCATACTGATAGGAGCAAGTCAGATTGATTACCACATCGGCCAGATAGACCAAAAGTCATGCCGATATCGACAAGACTTCCTATCATAGCCGAGACATCATTCTGATAGTCCAAGTTACACCAAAGTTTCAAATGTTGATTGCCAAGACATTCAGGAGGTTACAGTGACAGTGCAAGATCAAGTAGTAGATTGGCCAGACATCTCCTCAGTCTCACCAAAATTGCTCACAAGAAGTTTCAGCCTATGGGATTGAGGCACACAATTCCAACAATCTTAGACTTAAAAAAGATCACATAGGCACCTCCAAAGCAACTAGAAACTAAGATCACAGTAGCTCCACCATTTTAGACCCCGCAATACTCATTGTCCAACAAAACAACCTAAATGCAACCGATCACAACTTTCCAAGAAAACCACATAGACCTAAAACATGCTCTCATGCTCCAACATGAATTCTACTCCAACATCCAAGATGTCCACCATTCAGGCAATAAACCCTATCATCTTCCAACATGCCACCTATGGAAGAAAGATACAAGCCAAGGTGAATAAGCACCATTCCAATGAACACAGCAAAAGATCCCAGTGATACCATCAACAAGATAGTACTACCACTTGATTGTGCTCAAAACACTATGCATAAGCAATATCAACTTCAAAGCTTCAAATAGAACATAACAATGAGGTCATTCTCTAGAAACAAGACAAAAAACACCAGCCAGAACAACAAACAGACTGACTGCCTCTATCCAACTGATAAATCCACATGACTGAAAATAGCACCCACAACTCATGCTATTGCATCCAATCCCACATACCTCAAAGGTATTAACATTAGTAAACTCATGCCACACCATAACCAAATGGTGGAGGGGTTGTTTGTATCATGGAAGATGAGTGGAACATATGGATGTTTAGGGTCTTTTGGGATGGTGTTAGGCATACCCAAGATCATGTTAGCATCTAAATTTCAATTGTTGACAAGTGGGTGTTCTTGAAGAGCTTGAAAGAGTGAGCTTCCCTTTGTGATCATAGGTTGGCTTGGGACATGACATGATGATAGTTGAATGATTGGTTGGATGATGCTTGTAAATGAAGGCATGAACAATGTTTTTAGTATGTTTCCCAAAGGTTGTTCAACAATAGTTCTTACATTGAAATTGGAAGGGAGATTAACCCATTATTTTCCCAATACAACATGTATTGAGTTGGGTTAAGTCTCGTGGTCTTGTGTTGGCAAGTTTGTGTGTTTTGAGACTTTGAACTAGTTCAAGTATTTCATCTTGGAACATATCCTTGAAGTTATTCATGACATCCTCCACTTGGAAGCCTCCCTCTTGAGGATCTTGAGGTATTTGAGGGGGATTACGTGGAACATTGATGGATATCCTATGGTTGAATTTTTTTTGACTTAAATCACTTGATGTTGATGTTTCTTTGTTTTTCTCCATGATATTCTTGTGTTGTGACCTTTTTTGGACCATAAAATTGGGATAAAATTTTAGGAATATGTAAGGTTACCCTTTAACTCCTTTTATTGAACTAAATTATAGGTACAAAAGTACATTATAGGATGTGTTTTAGGATCAAATGATGATGATGTGATAAATGAGGGATGGATGGTGCAATGAATGTTTGAACTTTTAAGAGCTTTGGATCAATACTAGACCTTAGGACTTTTTTATTTTGATTTGGATAATGGACTTGTAGGTCCCAAGATGTTAGATGTGATCTTGGGGTGAAATTTTCTAAAAGGGGTGATAATTTAACTAAATGTGTGAGAAAGGATTCATTCCCACACACTTATCCAAACAAGATGATTCTAACTTTGATCTAAGGACTTACCAAAAGTCTAGCATAGATGATTTTTCCAAAGTTCCAAAAGTTATTTGTGAGATGGGTTTAGGTGAATTTTGTGACAAATGGAAGTGTTGTTTTTGATCCTAGATGAACCTAGAAAGACTTTTTTTACAACACCAAGGTGTTGAAGAAAATGTTAGACCTCTAAAGTGTTTCAAAAATCATAGGGTTCATATTGAGCATACATGTCTCGATTTTTTGAGTGAAATAAGTCTATAAAACCTTGTTACCTTCTTTCTTATCTTGTGGTATTGTCTTAGCTTACACTTTCTAATGTGTCTTGTTATATCCTTTTGAGGATGATATCTAAGTTTGAAATCATGACAAAGAATTTTGATTTGGAATCTCGATTTTTGTGAGAAATCATGAAGAAAAACACATGTGTCGAGTTCAATTGTTTTTCATCTTGATTAAGTGAATTTTTTTTACCACATCAACTCATATTGTTTAAATTTAAAACTAATGTATATGTCTTAGCCCCTTTTCATCTCACAAGGTCCATTATGTGAAAATCAAAGAGTCAAGGTCATTGTTTTCCTCGGTTGACTTTGAAAAGAGTAAATTGAGATATGAGACCAAATATTTAGAAGCCGCTAAGGAGAAAATCCCTAGGGGAAAGCAGTAATAATTGGACCCTTCAAAGATATTCAATCTTTCCAAAGGGTTTGAAATTTTGATGATTTATTAATTTTGTTTCAATTTTTGAGATCCAAGCATGTGCTTGACTAACATAAAAAATGTACAACCCTAGGCTACAAAGATACTACTTGTTGATTCCCCACTCGGATTTCTCCAAACACTAAGAAAAAGTGAACAATTAGAGATTTGGTGACATTGACTGCCCTCCTCGACACACACTTCTCAAGACCACTAAATCTCAAAATCCTAAAGATCAAGAGAGGTTAAGGATTTTTCTATTTCTACTTTGAATAGTACAAATGTGGGATGACTTGAGAATGACCATTCCTACATCAACAAGCATAAAGGTTTTTTGTCACTAAACAAATTGTTCATAATAAGGGATTTCATTCAAGGTGGCCATACACGTGGTAAGATTAGCTCAAGATTATGGAAAATCAAGAGGCCTCCCAGTCTCTTCCTAAGAAGAGATTTAAATGTATCACACGAATACTAAGGGTGACACTTATCAGTATGACACATTTGCACCTATTGTTTGTGACTTTCATCACAAACACATTTTAAATAAATTTTTTAAAGAGATTGGCTTTAGCTCATTACCACATGGGTCATTCCCTCCTTTCAAATCATAGAGGTAGGACCTCTAAAGATAGAAAAAATCAACAAAGTACAATTGTAGTTCAACCACCTACATTGCATGAAGTGCAAAGAGGGAACAAACATAATGTCTTTTCCTCATACTAGTTGTAAGGGAAAAATAGCGAGCATCTCAGAGTAACCTCAAAGAATAGTGGTGCCTTCGGTAACTTTCATTTCGATTAGGTTCCCTCAAATACACATACAACTATTTTCTAAAGTAGAAAACAACATAGTTTATTTCCCACATTGATCCTTCTGAGACAAGCACATGTAAATTCAACAGCATGCATTAACAGATTCTACAACAAGAACCAACAGACATGAAAGATGAGACAGAAACTAGAACAAACAGATTTACGTGGGGAAAATCCTTTTAGATAAAAAACCCCACACTCTAAAGATCGAAAATCCTTTTAGATAAAAAACCCCACTCTAAAGATCGAGCCATTGTATTATTCAACAACAAATGGTTACAATACAATATCAGGCTCATAGCCTTTTCAGATATTACATCTTGTTCATTCTAGATACAACTGGTAGAAAACTCAACATGAGAGATCAACCATGGCATTAATGATCAGGAGAGATTCTAGCAATAAAACCCTGCCTCTCTCTTCCTCTTGCTTCGGCCTCATGGCCTCAGCCTTTCAACTAGCCACTTGGCTCTCTCTCTTCTTCTCTTGTTCTCTCTAGCTCTCCTCGAATCTATTTTGTACTCTTCTTCAAAATTTCCAATGCATACACATATGCATTTGTTCTTAACATCCTCTATGAAATGGTTTGCTTCCAACTATCGAATCACAACTATCGAATCAACCAGCTCAACATCATAGATGTTTCCACTTCCTTGCATAGAAGATAATACGTCCAGGTCACACCACATAGGAAAATCATCCAAATGGTCCAGGGCATTCGACCTGTGTTGTCATGTCGATGAGACACTAACCATGTCTCCCCAATGCCAACACAACCAGCATTCGATATTTCCAAGAGTCATCCCTATCAGCAAGAGGTTACATCGCATCTAGAGAGCTATCACTAAGACTTCACCATGTTGCCAAGGACTCACACCAAAGATCACAAGGTATTTCGAAGAGTTCATTAGTTGGCAAGACTGTCGCTCTTTACCTAGACATTACACTGAAGTCTTCAAGTGACATTGACCTCAACATTCTCATCGTTGAAACAATCGCCATTCGATGAGACATCATACTAAAGTTCAAAGGTCATATCGATGTTAGCTTTTCCATTGGCAAGACAACCGCAGTTCGCCAAGACTTCATACCGAAGTCTTCAAGTCATGCTAACGTGAGTATTCCATTCGGTCAGACAATCATCTTTCACCAAGACATCACACCGAGCTCTTCATGTTATATCGAAACATCCTAGTCAGCAAGACTTATCGCTTTCGCCAGGAGCTTACATCGAGCCCTTCAAGTCATACTGAAACATCCAATAGTCGGCAAGACTTAGGCTATTGCTAAGATGTTATACTGACATAAGGATTCCCATCAGCAAGACAAACCCTCTTTTCCAAGACATCATACCGATGCCTTCAAGTCATATCGAAGAGTCCAGCTATTGGCCAGAAATTCCACATTTGCTGAGACTTCATACTGAAGTCCTTGTGTTTCTCCGATGACTCAATTCGCTAGGAGTCTCACTGAAAACACCCAATCACATGTGGCTTTGTTAGCCAAACATACCGCTATCGCCAAGAGGTCATAGCGAACCCCTTTGATTACCCCAATGACTCCAAATGTATACCTGTCGGCTAGAATTATTGCTATTAGTGATACATCACACTGAAGCAAGCCTTTCGGCCAAGGGTCTCCCTAAAAAAATTAGTCACCATGAGTCTCCTCGATATCTGATAGACACCAACTATCAGCCAGACATCTCCCAGTTGCCAAGACTTCATACTGATAGGAGCAAGTCAGATTGATTACCACATCGGCCAGACTGACCAAAAGTCATGCCGATATCGACAAGACTTCCTATCATCGCCGAGACATCATTCTGATAGTCCAGGTTACACCAAAGTTTCAAATGTTGATTGCCAAGACATTCAGGAGGTTACAGTGACAGTGCAAGATCAAGTAGTAGATTGGCCAGACATCTCCTCAGTCTCACCAAAATTGCTCACAAGAAGTTTCAGCCTATGGGATTGAGGCACACAATTCCAACAATCTTAGACTTAAAAAAGATCACATAGGCACCTCCAAAGCAACTAGAAACTAAGATCACAGTAGCTCCACCAGTTTAGACCCCGCAATACTCATTGTCCAACAAAACAACCTAAATGCAACCGATCACAACCTTCCAAGAAAACCACATAGACCTAAAACATGCTCTCATGCTCCAACATGAATTCTACTCCAACATCCAAGATGTCCACCATTCAGGCAATAAACCCTATCATCTTCCAACATGCCACCTATGGAAGAAAGATACAAGCCAAGGTGAATAAGCACCATTCCAATGAACACAGCAAAAGATCCCAGTGATACCATCAACAAGATAGTACTACCACTTGATTGTGCTCAAAACACTATGCATAAGCAATATCAACTTCAAAGCTTCAAATAGAACATAACAATGAGGTCATTCTCTAGAAACAAGACAAAAAACACCAGCCAGAACAACAAACAGACTGACTGCCTCTATCCAACTGATAAATCCACATGACTGAAAATAGCACCCACAACTCATGCTATTGCATCCAATCCCACATACCTCAAAGGTATTAACATTAGTAAACTCATGCCACACCATAACCAAATCATTAACAATAAATACAAGCTCCTAGTTCCAACCAATCTAAGAAGACAAAACACAACAGGAACTCCCACTGCCCAAGTAATCCTAAAAACAAAAGAGTTACAAGTCTACCAATAATAGCACATAGAAAATGTAACCATGTAGTACCAAGAAAATATCCACAATGATATGCACAACCTGCAACAAACTGTTACAAGAAACATTTCTCTCACCTCAAACCTTCATGGCCACAGAGAGAAACTCTGCACATCATCTTCCTATAGAACATCCTCCTACATACAATTCTAATAGCCAGCTATGTCAAGAATGATCTCCTTCTCAATCCAAAAAGAAAAACCTTAACAACATCCATCCATTCAATCACCAAGATCAAACCAATTTAAAAACAACATGGATGTAAGCATCTCAAAGAAGATCAAGCTACTTCATTCCCCATTTTAGGAAATAAGCCCAAACATCATCTCCTACCAATTCTCATTAGTAACAAGGAGATGAAACAAGTTGTACAACTTCCACTATGAATCCTCCAAAACCATTAAACAACAATTTAAGATCCATATCATGAAAGTGAACAAAAAAATACATCTAAAAGATATAAAGGGCCAAATACCTCTTAGATAAACTGCCGAGTAGACCAAGAGTGGGAACAAGAATACTCTTTCAAGATATGCAAGCCATCATGACTAATCTAAGAGCAATCTCCTCATAGATCTCTTATTGAACTCACATTCAACCAAGGTGTAGGCTTCTCAAAATTTCTACTAAAAAGACTCCATCATGAGTAACAATCAACAACTCCTCTCTCATAAGAGAAAGTCATCCTCACCTTATTCTCCATGTATCCATGAGTACTAGCAACCGATCATCTCATGCTTAACTTCAATTGCAACATCATGAAGTATCAAGCAAATAATCAAAGCACCCAATACACAAATAATTACCAGACCACTGTCAAAGCTCCAATCATCTGAATCAGAAACTTATCATGACACCATGATCTACATATATCCTTAGGAGATACCATGCTTCAAGTGACTTCACCATAGTCTCAAGTATAATGCACAGTGCCAAAGCTCCAGTTCACAAACAAAAGTATACCATGACATAAAGCAAACAAACTCAAAACCAACATCACTAGTGAAGCACCAAGAACACCTTATCCAAAGACTCTAAGCATCCTCCATGGATCCAAGATGTTGCACATCTTCAAATAATGTCCATGCAAAAGTGAAAGAACCCTTCTACAGCAACAGGATCTAAGGGCTTCCCCAAGAAACATCTACAACACTAAAGAATACCACTCACCACCATGTGATGAACCTATAGTCATTGCTAAAGCTTCCACTGAAACATGACACCCGAGTTCTCCAAGCATCATGACCACCTACTTTAGGTTCCCATAACTGGGTATTCAGGTACTCAAACAATATCCATCCTCTCATCTCAAAGCAAACACACCAATGCACAAGTGACCATAGACAAGGCCAGCTAACAAGTCTACACCAGCAATGAATCAACCTCGTGGATAAAGATAGTCCACAGCCAAGTTATCTCACTACAGCCAATGGGTAGCTAATCCATCATCTGCATAACTCGTAGATCACAAACATCAAACATGCAAACCAATCATTGCATTGGAAACTGTAATACTAAGATTTCAAAGACAATAACCATGTAGACAACATGACTCAAACACCAGATCATGCCAGATCTAATTTTCCAGTCATGTCCACAATGAGCACCAAAATCAAGGAACTCACAAGTACCACCATAGGAATGCTGAGTGACAAATCACATACCAACACTCCCATGCAGAGAAGAAATCACACCTCCTCAAACCATGCACAAAGCATGCATGCAGAACTACAACTATCTCATCCAGCAACACCCCAAAAGTCAAGCTCTAGAAAATAGCTTCACAACAACTCCACATAACCACAAGTTTTGCTTAACTAGGTAAAAAACCTGCAAAACCACAGAGCCAAGCAAGTACAAATCATCCTTAAAAAGAAAATAGTAGTTTAGGAAATCTAGGCCCCTTTCAGGCCAAAACTAAACCACCAACATGTACATGCATCCAAGAAAGAGAGAAAAGGCTATTTTAGAAGCTTGCAAATCAACTAATGATTAACTCCATAGCCTTTATGTATTCAAGGTTAATAGGAAACAGTGTAACACTAGGAAACACCACCTAGCATAAGCACTCTCTTCCATGGTTGAGAAACAAACTAGGCTTCTCCATATCACCCTGAAGCCTATCACACAGACACCCAATATGAAAGCTTTACTGCTACATAGCCACAGAGTAAGAAAATTCACCTCATACACCAAGGTTATACCGCTACCAATCAGGAGACGTAGACTAGAACATGATCAACTCCCTTTTCTATATTCACCATCCTTCAAGCTGCGTGCTGTCTCTGAATATCACAAGACTTCCACTCACCAAAGGATCAATAAAATAGATGATTCCTTAGAATTTCTTCTAGCCTATCAAGCTAAGAAATCTTCATAGCATAAATACCCAGAACCAACAACCAGAAGAAGGCTCTGATACCACTTGTAAGAGAAAAAAAGCGGGCATCTCAGAGTAACCTCCAAGAATAGTAGTGCCTTCGGTAACTTTCATTTCGATTAGGTTGCCTCAAAGACACGTACAACTATGTCCTAAAGTGGAAACATACAGTTTATTTCCCACATTGATCCTTTTGAGAGAATCACATGTAAATTCAATGGCATGCATTAATAGATTTCTACAACAAGAACCAATAGACATGAAAGATGAGACAAAAACTAGAACAAAAATATTTGCATGGGGAAAATCATTTCGGATTAAAAACCCCGCACTCTAAAGATCGAGCCATTGTATTATTTAGCAACAAATAGTTACAATACAATTTCAGGCTCATAGCCTTTTCAGAGATTACATCTTGTTCATTCTGGATATAATTGGTAGCAAACTCAACATGACAGATCAACCATGGCATTCATGGTCAGGAGAGATTCTAGCAGCAAAACCCTGCCTCTCTCTTCCTCTTGCTTTGGCCTCATGGCCTTGGCCTTTTAGCCAGCCGGTTGGCTCTCTCTCTTGTTCTCTTGTTCTCTTGTCTCTCCTTGACTCTATTTTTACTCTTCTTCATAACGTCCAATGCATACATATATGCATTCGTTCTCAACAGCTTCTATGAAATGGTTTGCTTCCAACTGTCGGATCACAACTATCGAATTAGCTAGCTCAACATCGTATATGTTTCCACTTCCTTGCATAGAAGATAATACATCCAGGTCACACCATGTAGGACAATCATCCAAACAGTCAAGGGCATTCAACCTGTGTTGTCATGTTGGTGAGACACTAACCGTGTCTCCCCGATGGAAACACAACCAACATTCGATATCGCCAAGAGTCATCCCTATCGGTAAGAGGTTACATCGAGTCCAGAGAGCTATCGCTAAGACTTTTCCATGTTGCCAAGGCCTCACACCGAAGATCACGAGGTATTCTAAAGAGTTCATCAGTCCAAAAGACTATCGCTCTTCACCCAGAAATTACACCGAAGTCTTCAATTCACATCAACCTCAACATTCTCATTGGTGAGACAATCACCATTCAATGAGACATCATACTGAAGTTCCAAGGCCATATCGATGTTAGATTTTCCATCGGCAAGAGAACCACAGTTCGCCAAGACTTCAAACCAAAGTCTTCAAGTCATGCGAAGATGAGTATTCCATTCAGTGAGACAATCATCTTTCACCAAGACATCACACTGAGCTCTTCATGTTATACCGAAACATCCCAGTTGGCAGGACTTATTGCTTTCATCAGAAGCTTACACCGAGCCCTTCAAGTCATACTGAAACATCCAATAGTTGGCAAGACTTAGGCTATCACTGAGATGTTATAGCGACATTAGGATTCCCATCAGCAAGACAAACCCTCTTCGCCAAGACATCATACTGATGCCTTGAAGTCATATTGAAGAGTCCAACTATTGGCCAGAAATTCCACATTCACTGAGACTTCATACCAAAGTCCTTGTGTTTCTCTGATGACTCCATTCGCTAAGAGTCTCATCGAAAACACTCGATCACATGTGGCTTTGTTGGCCAAACATACCGCTGTTGCCAAGAGGTCAAGCGAACCCCTTTCATTATCCTGATGACTCCAACTGTATACCCGTCGGCGAGACTTACCGCTATTAGTGAGACATCACACCAAAACAAGCCTTTTGGCCAAGGGTCTCCCCGAAAACAATAGTCACCATGAGTTTCCCCAACATTCGATAGATAGCAACTATCGGTCAAACATCTCCCAGTCACCAAGACTTCATACCAATAGGAGCAAGTCATATTGATTACCGCATCGACTAGACAGACCAAAGGTCATGCCGATATCGGCAAGACTTCCTATCATTACCGAGACATCATTCCGACAATCTAGGTTATGCCAAAGGTTTTAGATGCCGATCACCAAGACATTTAGGAGGTCACAATGATAGTCCAAAATCAAGTAGCAGATTGGCCAGACATCTCCTCAGTCTCACCAAAATTTCTCACAAGAAGTTTTAGCCTATGGGATTGAGGTACACAGTTCCAACACTAGCATGGGGTTCATTTTTAGATCCAAATTGAAATTTGTGGGTGATTAGAGAAAAAATGTCAAAGGAATGCTTTTGATTCTCAAGATTGCCAAGTTGCATGAGAGAAGTGCATATGCATTCAAATGACAAGAATTGCAAACCACAAAACAAATATTGCACAAGTTATTTTTAATCCCCAAAGTAAAGGTGAGTTCATTTTAAGCACTAAAAACTAAGTATGAATTTGTCTTGTTTAAGTTTAGCCCACAAAGCAATGTCTAGTAAATTTCTAAGTTTAATTTTAACCAACTTGAAAAGATCAAATCAATGGTTAATTTTAAACCGAAATAAAGCCAGTTGTTCTAAAATAGAAAATGAAAGTAGGAATGAATTCCCTAGGCTATTATAATAAGCATTTAAAAATGCTTTTTCAATTCCAATGCCCACCTTTCCAACTCAAATTTTCTTTGTTATTTTCTGGATTTTCTCCACCTTCCTACACCATCATATAGTACCTACAATATTAATACAAATAAATGCAAGGATAAATGTTAAAAAAGAATCTAAAGAAACCTACATAATATTGCATTTAATTGATGTTAAAGTTTTTTCAAAACAAAGAATTCACAGTCTTATTCAATGCATTAATCGATATTTAAAAAAAAAATACAAAGCACAATGAGCATGTTAGCCATCCAATGCTTCTAGTGGCTTCTCTTCAAACTTGGTGGTATTTAATGCATTAACTATGCACTCATTGAAAGGATATCACTACAACAAAGATTCCCAAAGTTAAAGTAAACATAATTGAGTGCCCACAACTTGAAGTTTGTATGAACAACAATAAAATGTATGTTCTTGTCTAAAGCACCAATCAATATTTAATGCATTAAATATGTATTCAGTGACTATGTTCTCCAGCCACCAGTTATTATGTATGAATAGAAACAAAGACTTTATAGAGTGTGCAAAGTTTGAAGTTGATGTGAACAAAATCATACTTTATATTCCTATTTAATGTGTTAGCAAGGTGGCCTTTAATGCATTAACAACACATTCATGGATTTTGTACGCCCCAACCGCCAATTATGGTCTATGATTTTTTTACTCTATCTATGCTATCATCTTTTCCTAATTTTCTAAAATTACAGCAAATTATTTCCACAGTAGGAGTAATAGTAACAGGGCACACCAAAGCTTGAAGTTTTTATGAGCAACAACAAAGACTTTACTTTCCAATCTAATACATTGATGGATATTAAAGACAAAAATCCCACATTAAGAAAAATTTTGTGCTAGCAAACATTTACATAGTAATTTTCACCCAAAGCTTGAAGTTGATATGAGTAGAAACAACGACTTTAGATTTATTTTTAATGCATTGAATTGATATTCAATAAACAAAGAACAATGTTTTTATGTATGATTTTTTATTTGATCGATCTATGCCATCCTATTTTGCTGATTTTCTTAAAGAAAAATTATTTTATAGAGCTGCTCACACGAATAGCTACAGGAAAATCTTGAAGTTTATTTTGAAAAAACACAATGATTTTGCATCCCCATCTAACATAGCGCAAAAAGATTGAAGTTTATAAGAACATAAAACAAATAAGACAAAGCTTCAAGGTTATTTGAGTAGAAACAAAGATGAGTGCCAAAGATTGAAGTTTGTATGAACATAATAGAGTGCACCAAGCTTGAAGTTTATTTGAGCAGAAAGAAAGACTTTACATCTCTATTTAATCCATTAATCGGGAATAAAAGACTTTATATTCCTATTGATATGCATATTTTAATGATTTAATAGAAATCAAAGACTTTATATTCCTATCATTATAAATATTTTAATGCCTTAATAGAAACAAAAGACTTTATATTTTGATAGTATGCATCAAACAAAGGTGAACAGAAACAAAGACTTTATGTTTCTGCACCACAGTGGGTGCTAAAATGTGAATGCCTTTACTGTACTTGATCAAACATTAAAAATATGAGAGTATTAGTCAATTTAAACCAATGAAATAAATCATTCCTATGAAATATTTAAACATACTAGATATGCAATCAAGATAATAAAATATTGAAGATATTAAATGAAATCATATAAAAGCATGTTCAAACCCTATCCCATAGTGGGAGTGGTACTCCTTTGATGTGGAAAGGATACCCTTTCCCACCCCTTGATGTGCAAAATGATAATAAAAAATCTTCCAAGATGTGATGAAATAGGTGATGAGTGTGCCTATAGTGAGATTGCTTAAGATTATGGATCCTTTCTTCATAGAGAATCCCTCTATAAATAGGGTTGAAGGGTTGAAGAATGAAGATATTGGAGGAATGTGGGACTAAAGGAGATCCATTGAGAGTGTGACACTTGTGACAAGGCTAATGGGTGAGGATGGAGCACATTTTGGGGAATGTGCATTTTAAAGAGGATGTAAGAGAGTTTAGTGCATATGGTTGAGAGTGTAAGAGGATTATATGAATGTGGTTAGAGATGTAAGAGAATGTGGGTGAGGATGTAAGATAGATTAATGTCTTTGTAAGAGGCATTAATATTTGGGTAATTAGTTAATTAAAAGAATTTATTTTCATGTGCAAGTTGGTTACTTAATTAGGGATTTAGTTTGACCAAGGTTGAGTTAAAAGCTAGAGAATGGGTAATGGGGATTAGGAGTTAATTAATTCAAAATTAATCAATTTTGAGGGAATAGGGGATTGCGATATTTGATATGAATAATTTGATTTATTAGATCAGATGAGAGGACTATAGGGTTTTAATTAAATAATTTTATTTATTTAATTCAATATGTTGAACATTAGTGAATTAATCTAATAAATTGCTTTATTTGATTAATAGAGGAATTTAATAATTTGAGTGTCTACACTTAGAAACACTTAAGTTTAGGCCTTGCATGCACTTTCATGTTTAAGATTTGTACTTTTTATCAAGGTTTAATTGCAAAACTTGGGACTCGACCAAGGAAAACCCCCATCCACCAGCAAGCAACAATTATTTTTTATAGGTTTATCATAGGTATAGATCTGACAGGGAAGTTTCCAAAGTGTAGGAAGGAAGTGCAGATACAAGACCTAGATCTTAGTTTCTAATTTTATAGAAAAGGATACCTAGACCCATTCACCCATGGGCAAATGATTCCTTGGAAAACTTCCAAAAATAATTTTATCCCAGTCCTAGATATACTAGAAGTTTTATTGTTTCTCTTATTTTTATGCTTAATCTACAACATCCAAGTGTTAGCTTGCATTTTTTATTTGATTTTCTTTTTTTTTTTTCTCTGAAAAGTGTTGTTAAAACTTTACCCTCATCCTTAGGCATAAGGAAATCTGAATTTTCTCACATAGAGTTGATTCACATAAGGTTTGTTAGTTAGTTCTTTGTGGGGATCTCATTTCCTAATGTAAATAGGAAGATAGACCTTCCATCATAAGCCTCTTCTTCTATTTTCCATGTTAGTGAACCTATTTTTCTATATTTGAGGGTAATAGAGAGTCTCGTAGATTTTTGCAACACCTAACAAGAAAGGGACGATATCCCTTTGTTTAGAGATCCTAGAAGCGAAATTAATTGCTCTCAAGGTAATACCATTAGTATATAGACTTGTTTGTATATTTTTGTTGTATAAGTGTGTGTGAGTGAGTACTTGACTTCCTTTTTATTTCTATGTGGATTCTATGATATGCTTATATACTCTTGGGATTAGCATGACTATGAAACTATTGCTTAAAATTGGATTAAGATTAGATCTTGCACTGCATGGAAGGAAACTTTCTTTACATTGAAAATTTTCACTATATCATAATATGGAGTTGAGTGCTTTAAGCATCATAAAGCTATTTATTATTTATTTATAATAAATAAGCATATGTCTGAATGATTACATAAGAAGGGAATGAATGTACTTATGAAAGAGATGAGCCAATAAAAAGAGCATTTGCATGTCATGCTAAATATACATTAAAATTATAAGAATTCACCCAAATTTTTCATGGTGTGCATATTAATATATCTAAGGGAAACTTAAATGATAGGAGCTATGTGTTGCATGATGATAGTAATGCATTTAAATGATTCCTATGCGTGAGATGATTAGAATATTATTATTGTTGAACTTTCTTGGTGTGCATGGTATGTCATCTTTGTAAGGGTGCATTTTTGTATGTATGAATGAGAGTATTTAAATATATGTGAACTTAACCTAATAAATCATTTGGGACGATGACTTATGTCCCTAGATTGTATTATTCATAATTTTCATGTAAGAACCTGTGTGGTTAATTCCTTGTAGCATCTTGAAAAAATTCATATGATTCAAATGAGTTTGTTACTGTCAATGCAAGGATACTAGTTATGGGCCAAATCATGCTTCATCCTTGAAGAATCGAAGCATAATGAAGAAACCAATACTCAAATCACAACAAGATCAGTCAATCAAAATTGAAAGTAAACATTTTATCAAAAAACCTAACATGCTAATGTTATGAAAGCTGTAAAGAAAAAATATACTCTAATCCATTGAAATTTATCCTATTTCTAAATTGGCGTTGTGTTGATGTGGACCAATGACCCTTTCCCAATCCTGTGATAGTGAGCTTGTTTTAGTCGATTCTATGGAAGAGAAACAATGAAACCATTATGGTTGGTGTATGAAAAACCTTAATTATGCACAAAATAAACATGATGCAAGCTAAGTTACCATGATTTTATGCTATAAATGATCTAATTATGCAATTGCTAAGCTAATTGAAGCTAAAATGATACTAAAAGATAAAAACACTAATTTATTTACAAACTAAGATGGATGCATGGAAGCCATTCATGAAAAATTGAAGCTATTTATGCAATGAAAATAAACCAAAAATAAGCTAAATGTGTGCAAATTGAGAGTATGGATGTGAGAAAATTTGACATCATGAATTTGCAATAAAAGATGGATCCATTTGTCTCCACATAGTGATCTATTTATAGGAGAGAAAATGACGCATTAATGGTTGAGATCAAAAAGTTCAATCAACGGTTCAAGATGAAAGAGATGAGAGGCATGGATCATGGATTCTCATTAACAGATGAGAATATAAGATGAAGATTAATCAAAGGCTCACAATTACCTCAAACAAAAACACTTTTGACCTGCTCACACAAGTCAAAGGTGACTTGCTAGAAAGGTAAGAGGGTTAACTTGCTTTTGAAGCTAAGTGAGTTGACTGGAGAAGAGGGAATATTCCTTAGAATATTCCATAAGGGTGAGGAAAATGATGATTTTACAAATTAAAACAAAGTTTTAATTGTGCAAAAAGGATAAAGAATATTCCATGGGAATATTCCCTTTGATTAGAGGAATAATTAGTTTAATTTGTAATTAAACAAGGTTTAATTTATGCAATTAAGGAATTAAAGGAATTAAGAGATATTTATTAAATTAGATGATTTAATAAATAGGGGATGGCTGAAATGATATTTAATTAAATAACTTAGGTTTATTTAATTAAATAAGATTATTTAGGAGATTAAATTAAATATTTTGATCTATTCAATTTAATGGGATGAAGTGTTAGTGTGAAAAGAGGTGAATGAACTCAATTTAATTAATTAGGCCAAATAGATGAAAATGACAAAATTAATTAATTAGCTAGGATAATTAAATCAATTAAGTAAAAGGAGGATAAATAAAGAGGAAATGATGTTACTAAATCCAACTTGAGTGTATGACATTGATTAGGACATTTTTTCAGTGTCTACATTTTTCCCCTCTTTGAAGCAAGGTACTTGTTGCTTCGGTTCAAAGAACAACACTTTTCAGATTAAAAATGTTGCTTGAATCAAAAAGTAATTTTTTATTTTATTTTTTAGATGCCCTAGCAAAATGATAAAACTGACTCTTTGCCCCCTTGAGAAATCGAGCGGAAATTTCCAATTTTGGGTTGATTTCTCGATAATGGTCGAAAAGTTGCCCCAAGGGTCCAGAAAGGTTCCAAGATGGTAGAATAATGCGAGAAATGGAAAAAAATGATGCAAAATTAGGTCTAGATTGGAAAAATTAGTGAAAATGATAATAAACCCTATTAAAAAGGTTAAATTAGGGCAAAAAACCCTAATTTTCTAGCTTAAATAGGCTTAAAGGGGTCATTTTCAATTCATTTGTGCATTCTCACTTAAGAAATTATTGGAAATTGAGCTCTAACCCTCAAATGAAATGGCACACTATGATCTTCCCTGACACATGTCTGATCGAGTTCATGAGTTCCAATCACTTGCAAGTGCAGGACCACCATATGTGATTCAAAACTTGATTTAAAATTTAAAATTTTGATGCATTTATTAGTTATTAAAATTTAGAATTTTGGGGTATTGCTAGATAGCTATGGCCAAACTTCAATTGATGACTTGCAAATGATGCATAGGGATGCATATGTCCTGAGCAACACTTTTCCCAATTTGAATTTAGGGTTTTAATTTGTAAATGGTGATGCATATGTATCTGGTGACACACTTTCCAATTAGAAAGTTCGGGTCAGGTTAGGCCAAATTCTAAATCATGATGCCATCTTGTCTGGCAACGCGTTTGTCAATTTAAGATTTGAAATGCATCAAACGTCATTGTTTGAGTTTGAATATAGTGAAACATTTGTAAACAATGTCACATTTGTAATTTCTGAGCCATAAATTTCAAATAACTTCAAATTTTGATGATTTCCTAATGTCGTCGGCTTCATGGATGCATGAGAGTTTCCCATCATTGATGTCTAGAGAGATTAGGTGATCTTTCAAAGTTGCACCAGGAGCACCTGGGAGAGATCATATAATGTTACATTGCATACACACCAATGATCAAGACACATTTGGCTATGATGGCAACATTGTGCGAGAGATGGCACAACGAGACTTCTTCTTTCCACCTTCCAACTAAGGAAGCGACAATGACTTTGGACGATGTGTTGCAGATATTGTGGTTGCCTATCCATGGTGATCACGTGATTTACAATCCTGATGCTGGATTTGATGCATAACTAGAGGTGTTGGAGATGGATCAAATCACTTTTATCACATCTTAGATAGATTTAGAGACATATAGAGGTCAAGTGCCAACCTTCAGATTGATCATTGCAACTATTATTTCAAGTTTGGTGGCTCCAGACAGACGCAACCAATTTTTCAGTCTAGGTTGGGGCTTGGATTGGCAAAGGATGCTATACCAGACATGGAGTCAGATGATCCTATAATATGGAGATACTGAGGTGCCATTACGCTCAGGCACAAAAGAAAAATTGGGCTCCCGTAATGGTGACAGATGATTGATGATATGACCATGTTCTAGTGGTGGCCATGGCTTCAAATGCCACCATGGTTTTATGATATACAACAGTTATACTTCACCAAGTAGACCTGATACATATAGGGTTGTGAGCACATGATGATTTAGCAATATATTCTAGACAGAGTGGCTAGATAGTTTGGAGATTTCCAAGACAAGCCCAATGATGGCTACAAAGCCATTTTTGCACAATCAGCTAGAGAGTTTCCCACCTAGGGACTGATGATCTGACACCAAATGCCATTGAGATTTTTTCTAGTTGGTTGCCCAATCTTGGGAATATGATCAAGTTTGGCCTATTGCACAGACTACTCCTGTGTATGATGCATGGTTCATCCCTCTAAGGCCACTTACAAATCCTAGAGGGAGACTGGAAGGAAGAGTAGTCAAGGGCAGGGGATAGGGAGGCTAGGATGGCCAAGATGGACATGTTTTGGGGGCTCCTCCAATAGGACAACAACCTCTAGTGGTACAGTAGAAGCCAATGCCACTACCACCACCACCACCACCAGATGTTAGAGATGTGCAGATATAGCAGCTGCAGCAGCAAGTGCAGGTTTTGATAGGTGAGTGGGATTAGGCCTGCCAGTAGATTTTGGTTTTGACTATTGAGTGAGACTAGGCTCAAAAGTAGGTTGTTGTAGTTACATCTAAGAGGGATATTGTGTTACTGAGAGTTCAGACCATTACATGTGAGAGAGCCTAGGAGGTGGCTTGGCGTCAATAGATTGAGATCCTTATGGTATCCACCCTTGATCAGACAATTTCAGCATGGTTGTATAGAGAGGTTGTTATATAGGTTGTGTATTAGAGGAATCATTATCATAAGGATGCTATAGCAGAATTGAGACAACTTGATTTTTCACAACAGAGTGATGCATTCCCCTGAGCAGAGGATCAACTTGAGTGATAAGTTGGAGAGGGTAGTAACCACCAAGGCTAGTACTTTTTTGATGTATAGACACTTTTTCATTTTTCCCCATTCTTTATACTGATATACATTCATGGTCTCTTTTTTATAGCCTCGTGGATATTGTACTTATCATCGATATACATACACTGATCCAAATTTTCTGCCATGACAAATTTTTTGATATATATGATACAGATACAGATGATTCATGCTATGATGTGTTGACTTTATTTCATGTATAGATGATGTATGGATGCTTATATATGATCATGTATGGATGCATTTTATTTTATGCATAGTTGATATGTGATGATCATGATATGGATGGATGCAATGTTATATTCTTTTTCATTATCTTTTCACGATATGATATGGATGAATGATTATGATACATCTATATGTTATATTCAAATGATGTGGATGCATTTTTTTTAAAATATTTTCTATGCATGTTTTAAGATGACAATGATGTATGCATATAGATGTATGGATGCTAATGGTTATGATATACAACATTTTAAGATGCTTAGAATAATAAATATATATTATTCATCACAACTCAAATGACAATGCAAAATGTATGATGTGATATGCAAATGATTATGAGATGAATTTGTGTGAGTAAAATATGTGTAATGAATGACAAACACACCTAATAAGACATTATATCAAGAGATTTAAACAACAATTAAACTAATTAAATCAGAAATCCGTTGAAAGCATCTAATTTCTCTCTAACTCTAAAGATTTATTAAATCACCATGGTTCTCAGATTTGTGTAAGTATTGTGACTGTTAAAATTCCAATCTAGAGAATGAGAATGATAAGCTATATGATTGCTCAATGATATGCAAGCTATATGATGTAAAAAGCTATGATACTAATTGCTAATAATGAAAGCTATATGATATGATATGATAATGGAAACTATATTAAGATGTAATCTAGGATGAAAGGCATGATTATAAACTAAATGATATGCTATTTTATATTGTTATTTGTAAAATTCTTAATTTCTCAATTGATATTTCTACAGAGTAAGTTTGCACAAAGTTGGGATCATTTTCTATAGAGAGAGGTTGTATTTATAGATTCCCGATAGAACATTTGTGAAGGGGTAGCAAAGCAAAGGTCTAGATTTTATCTGAAGGATTGAATGGTGAAGGATGAAGAAGCCTGAGATGATTATGGAGATTGTTCCTTCCCACAAAAAAACTCAGCCAGAAGATAGGAAGAATAATGGAAGAAGATGAAGTTTGCCTACAAATTTGTCTCGAATTTGTCTCCAAATTTTCCCATGAAGGTTGAGATGAATTAAATTAGACATAAAATATCTAATTTGGTAGGTAGATATGGTTAGTTGTAGAAATATACTTCAATTGAATATTTAGATTTATTTAATTTAGGAAAAGTAGATATTTAATTTAATAAAACAAACTATAGAAGTCTATGTTTATTAAATAAACATGGAAGAAATATGATAATTAAATAGAACAAATGTATGTGATTTGTTTATTTAATTTAGATAGAATGATGTGATTAAAATAGAATAAAATAGGAGAATTTGACAATTAACTAAAACAAAGTATTAAATTTGTTTATTTAATTTAGATGAAATAATAGAAGAATTAGAAGAATTAAATAAGAATTTAAATGTGAATTATATAAAGAAATATTTATATTTATTTAATAATAGATAAATTAGGGGAGTCAATTAATCAATTAAACCGTATTTAATTAATTAGATTATCTAGACCATTTTTAGGTGTATACATTTTGCCACTCTTTGAAGTGATGTGTTTACGCATTGCTTCAAAGAAAATTATTCTGCTGCTCATAGTATTGATGATTTTTTTTATGTGCGCTAGATATTGATTTTGAAGTGATGATTGATATATGCCCCCTCGGGAGATAAATTCATGAATTTTTGGATTTTTTGGATTTTTTCAAAAAAATTCAAATTTCTATGATTTTTGTGATGATTTGATGATTCGATAAAGTTTTGATGACACAATGATTTATCTCATGGCAAATAATGTGATAAAAATTCCTGTATGATGAATTAATGAATTAATCCCCTTGGGAAAGAAATTAAAAAAATCCCACCAAAATACCCCCTTAATTAACTTATTAAAATGCTAAAAAGGTTAATTTTGAATTCATTTGTGCATTTTGAGTTATAAAAATTTGGAGTGAGAAAATTGGAGCAAAATGTCAATCCCCTACCACAGTCACCATTTCGAGTGCGTGCGTTGACATAATCGCCCAGTTGCCTACAGTCCTTTAGTATGTCCCTGTGAACCTCCTCATAATTTGCACTTTTTGAATTTCACATGTTTAATTTTGTTTTGAATCATTTTAAATTCTTTTAGCGCATACATTGGCCGATGTAGTGCATTTAGCTGCTATTTTAGTGCATCCACTAGTTTAGCGCATAGGTAGACTATTCTAGCACATAGATAGGATGAAATAACGCATATTTAGTTTAGCACATAGGTTAGATAATTTAGTGCATACATAGGCTAAATTAGTGCATTGATTTATTTAGTACATTGACCCTCTAAAATGGTGCATTGACTTCTTGAAATGGCATATCCATTGAGTTAGCACATTGATGGCCTGTTTTAGTGCATTGAGATATTTTAATGGTGCATTGAATTTTTTGGTGCATCAAAACACTATTTTGGCACATCTAGGTCAGAATGATATATGTTGTCAATTAACTCCTTGATTTTGTTGATTTTTGATATTTTTATCCTTTGATTTGATTTGATCATGGTCCCAATAGATTAGATGTTGATCAACCTCATGATAGGGGAGGTTTGATGATTGATTAATGATAATTAGCCTCATGATAGGCGAGGAATAATTACAGTTTGATTATTAAACCTCATGATAAGCAAGGTTGATTTGATTAATTGTCCTCATGATCTAGTCGAGGTACAATTTTTAGATTGATGATTGACCTCATGATAGGTGAGGTTCAATGATAGTTGCTCATGATATTTTAGCAAGGTCTCACCAGAGCTGATTAGATTTGATAGGATAATTGATGTTTGATGAATCAACAAAGATTACTGACTCTCAGTATTTCATGATGATTGGAGTTATTGACAAACCTACATATTCAAGAGCGGTTTCCTAGGGCATTCAATTTAATACCGCAACTAGTGCAACTTGAGACAATAGTTATCAGTCGATGTGGGTTGTCTTCTCTTTTATCTATTCCCCAGATTAGGATTAATCGAGGTCTCTTGAAAACCCTTATACAAAGATGGCATAGTGAGCACAATACTTTCCACCTTCCCACCGATGAGATGACAGTGACTCCTAAGGATGTGTGGTGGATTTTGAGGATACCTATTGTTGGGGATGTTGTAGTTTATGATTCTTTAGAGCAGGGCGAGACTGATGCTCTACACAGAGTGTTTCAAGATGATATGATTTGTGGATACGAGATTCCATGGTGAGAGATGGTGGATTCCTATGCTACCCTTCCATCAGTACTTGTTGGTTTCATGGGAGGGTTCCTTTGTCCTGATCATAGGTTAAAGGGAATTTCTATTGGTTGGGGTTGTGTCTTGGAGAGTATGATTGTTCATGGTACCAGATATGCATGGGGGATGTGTATGATTGCTCATCTTTACCACGATTTGCATTAGGTTGTCTACTTTGGAGGAGCTAGTTTTTCTTCAGTAGTTACACTACTGTAGGTGAGGGTGTGGGAGCATATAGCTATTACGCATCCAGTGATGATCAAAAATAAACCTTCCATGAGGTCATATGTTCTCATATACGTAGGTCGTCTTTCTCATCCTAGACTGGGTATGTTGGAGCATTGGAGGAGAGTATTGGATGATGTAGAGGCCATTACATGGAGGCCTTATCTAGATTGTGAACAATGGGATGATGATGATATAGAGATGCCATACCTCTGTTAGTCTATGTTTCTAATTGGTAGGAATCATTTTGTTATTGAGATATTTTTGTTCAACAAGGTGCTCAGAAAGTACAACATAGTGCAAGGCATGCCCCAAGGTGTTGCACATTATGCTTAGTGTCAAATATATTCTACTAAGTGGGGACCCTACCTCTATATGATACCATAGTTTAAGAGTACCAGGGTCTACAACCTTTATATGATACCATAGTTCAAGAGTATCAGGGTCTACAACCTTTAGTTTGGTAGATTCATCCTAAGATTATTGAGGCACTTGTCACAACATATTATGCAGAGTACCTGGCCCTACATCCTTTTCCACAAACCTCTGTTCCTAATGAGCCAGTGCCACTACCTGGTGAGGAGGAGGTTGTTGTTGCACATGGTCACTGATAGAGGAGAGATGAGGGAGGTGAGGAGGAGGATGTGGAGAGCAGTTGTGACAAGGAGAGGAGTAGTGATGAGGAGAGAGATGGAGATGATGGAGATGATGGAGGAGGTGGTGGAGGAGGTCCAACTATTGATGTTAGAGACTTCATGGTGCCTCATAAGAGGCGATCACTGGTAGCCCCCACTGAGCAACGTGTGCATATTGGGGTACCTTCCCAACATCAGCAAACCTAGATTGTGAGTTTACAGGTGTAGGTACAGACATTACAAGGTCAGCTAATTAGGCTTTGGGCTTATTAGTAAGACACAAAATCAAATGCAATCATAGTCATAGGCTCATGAACAAACTATTTCATAGGTATAGGCATAGTTGGTAGCTTCCTAGGCATAGATAGCCTCATTGACAACCAAGAGAGATGGAGCTAGATAGGCTGTAGAGTAGGCACAGTCGATAGTTGAGAGGTTGTAGAGATTATCCGATGGTACCTCTATGGCTAATTATATGAGAGAAGTTCTTTGTGTGGGTAGAGAGGTTGAGTATTATAGGGGCCGATACCATGATGTAGTTCACTCTGAGAAGAGAGTCAGTTGTGCTTAGTCTCGATTAGGTAGGACTCATTCTAGGACTATTATTATGGGTGTGACACAACTTCTACAGAGAAATTTGAGAGATCCTAGTACATCCAGTGGGGGAGGCATTGGTCTAGAGATGTCAACACTATCTGGAGCTAGGACCACATACCTCCATGATTGGATTCCATGATATATTTGAGACATGATGCATACTCTAGTTTTTTGATTCATAGCCATTTTTTATGTTGTATCTTTTTACATTTTAGACATCAATGTATACTTGACATTATGATTTTTTGAAATTTATATGATATGTGGCAGATTGCTTGATCTATATGTGTTCTATATGGTTCTATGATGGACGCATTTAATTTCTTGTTCTATACACCATGTGATGATATATATTATGATATTATGGATGCAATTTATGATCATGATGACATGTTATGATTTACATATGATTTTCTACATGATAATGCTTATAATGATGATATATGGATGCATGATGATAGTTGTATGATAATGGATATATGTAAATGATATGGTAATGTAACTATATGCATGATTTTGGATGTGTTGTTTTGATAGTATATGATATAATGATGTAAATGAAATATGATGCATTTTTGTTTTTGAAATTTCAAATGTGATTATATGATGCAAGGAATGGATGAGTGATGTTTGAATGATGATACTTCCATTGTGCAATGTATGATATGATAATTTTAATGAAAATGCAATTATATAGATGATTTGTTTTTGATATTTTTTTATGCAATTTAGATGATGTGATGATTTGATGGACAAATGAAAAATGTGATCTATATGATGGAATGTATGAATGATTTAATACAATAATAAGGCTTTCTAATGCATGTAATGGAAATGATTATGCAATTATATGATAATGATGATGTTTTTGTTAATGTCAAGTATACTTAATCCATTAATGAGAAAATATATCATAATTTTTAAATCCTTCATCAACTTTTGTAACAAAATACTCTACTGATGCAAAATTAACATGAATGTGATCTAATTTTACCATGAAAATCTATATGCAAGCATTTCCATCTTAACAACCCACTTATCATGCTTTTTATCATCATTGAGCTTTTAAAATGTTGAAAGTGAGTACAAGCATCAATGGTATGAGTTAGACCATGACGACCAGAGTGCTACTTTCATGATTTTTGATATAGCAAGTTAACACAAGAATCTAGGTATAATTAAACTAAGATGTCCTGAGCATTTCTTGCATAAATAGACAAGAATCAATCATTTTACTATGTGATTTCTGGATGTCATCGGTGATACTTTGTAGAGAACGTCTCACAATAATTCACACAAAAATAATGATCAATTCACATATAGTAGACAAATAAAATACCATTCTCCTTCCTAGCTTCTCTAGTTCAATACATCATCGAGTTGCTCCAAAGAAATGATAACAAAAATCAAAGTACAACATTTAAACATTCAAGCTAAAGCAATAAAATCATAATTCAAAAGAGTATCATCCATCTACAGTTGTTTGGATTGATTTGATTTCAGTTGTTTGATATGGATGGTTTATTTTCTAAAATATTCTAATGTTCGATGTATTTTCAATGTTGGGTTTCGCTATGATCATTGTGTTTTTCATGTTGTCATACTATTGTTTTCCTATTTGTCTTAAGCTCAAGTTTATTGCCCCTAGTGAATTCAGGATTTTTCCCCCAAGCTAGGTTTGGACATGACCATGATTTTCAAGATATGTACATGAAGTTCTCTTTTCAATGATAGGTGGAATGATGGCAAAGTGAGCGACAAACACCTGCATCTAATAGATGGAAAAGCTAGTTTAAATCACAAGTAGCGCCTGTTTTTAGGTTTTCACTATGTGTTTTTATTACACTTTTTTATACATTATAATTTTTTTGGTATGTTTCTCTTTTTCATTTATTTTTCTTTTTTTGTTGTTTTTTTTATTTTTGAATTTTTTTGTATTTTTTTGTTTTTTCATTTTTTACTTTTCAAGATATTTAAGATGAAAAGAGATGATATGATTGATTGAAGGAACAAGATGCCCCACAATAGGGGTAATGCAACCATGGATAAATGATAGATCAAAATGAAAGATTCACTATAAAACTTGTCACACTAGCAACATATATCTTGTCAAAAGATGATAATGGTTGATTGATTAAGATGTTAGGAATGATTGATTCCATAAGGCATGATGATGATAAGTACTTAGGATCACTAATTTCCTCTAAGTACAATAATAATTATGATTGTTGATGATTTATTGACAAAAGATATGAGGATTGGACACTGTTTTATAGCTAGGCTCAAATATGATTTGCATGATAAGATTCAAGGTTGCAAAGGGAAATGGTGACATGGATTTTGATAAGCTAGGAGATATGGAATGGAAGAAAGAAAGGATAAAAATAATGAATGGGATGATCAAGATCAACTAGATAAGATACGAACACAAGGCCCAAGTATTTTTCCCCTAGTCCTCATCAAGACCGAGGAAAGGAAGAAAATATGTATTTAGTAAGAATGATGGAATATGGATAAGATGAAAGATATGGTATGGAAGATATGGATAAAGTGTATAGGATAAGATATATGATGTTGAAGAATATCCCTAACCTTGTCAAGATCAAAGGTGGAAATGTAAGGAATGAGCATAGAAAGGATAATGAACATGAATGATAAGATGGATGAAACTTGTCCCTAAGTGTAGAGTGCAAGAGGAATATGGCAGATAGGATATGGATGATAGGGATATTAAGAAAGGACTTAAGCATCAAGTTTCATAACCAAATATCCCTCTAATAAACCATGGTAATGGGAATTAGACTCCTAAATGTTGGTAGATTAATGATATGATGGAAGAATCTAAGGACTTATGCAAAGGTTTGAATTAAAAGAGAATGATGGGGGATGAATGTTGGATAATGGATAGGAGGTTGGAAGGCTTGTTTATGGATAGATCCAAAAAGGATGGCAAGATAAAAATTGGCACACACCTTGAAGGGTGGTGGAGTGATGGAGGAAAAATTGAATTGGAAGGTGATAGGTTATTAGATGGAAAATTGGAGAAAGCTTTTGGATTAGAAAATTTGGATGCCAATTTAGATTTTATTGCTTCTATGAGACTCTTAGGAATCCAGATGAATTTTGACTTTTATTTTTTCTTTTGTGGGCCTTTGTGGCCTTTGAAATTTTTATTTTTGATTTATGGACCTTTGTGGTCTTTTAGATTTTTTCTTTGATGGGCCTTTGTGGCCTTTTATATTTTTCTTTTGATTTTGGATCAAATTTTCTTTTATTTTTTCATGTCTCTTTGAGGAGACATGTTGATCATTTGATACATGTGGATTTTTATATAGAAACTTTTTATATTTGGCACCCAAATAGCTTCCAAGAGCATTGGGAGGAGTGGATTGAGATGAATGATAATGGAGGTATTATGGATGAGTTAATGTGGGTAGAATTTTGAAAGGGCGTCAAGGATTTGTGTCTTTGTTGTTCTTGAGAAATAGGATATGGACCTAGGATAGAGGAAAGGTCTGATGGACTACTAGGATGAGGTCCTCAGATAGATGGAATGTTTGATGAACTAGAATGAGGACCTAGGATAGATGGAATGTTTGATGAACTAGAATGAGGACCTAGGATAGATGGAAGGTTTGATGAACTATAACACTTAGGCATATAATCAAGGCCATGGTGATATGGGTTTCTTTGAATAGAAAGGGGTTCTAGGATACCTTGCTCATGAAGGCCAAATCCTTTTCCTTTGTAATTCATACTTTGACACATTCGTTTACTAATGGGATATGTATTGTTTGTGAAACAAGATGCAAGTCCATTTTTGGGAAGATATGATATGGATGAGAGGATAGGTGTTGGAAGTAAACTAGAATGGATAAAGGTGGAGGATCCCAATTTATAGGTGTGGGGTTAATGGATAGCTTGAATAGGTGTGCTAGGGTGTTTTGATTTTGACTTGGAAAAGGATCATGAGGTGTAGGAGATGAAGTACTTTTCCCTTTATTAAGTATGGAATCATTATGAAGTGCTATGAAAGGAATATCTTGATCATGAGAAGGATAAACATCTTCATGGGATGAAAGGATATCCTTGAATTGAAGCATATCTTGATCTTGATGAGGAAGGGAATCAGGAGATTTTGTAGAAAGGATGTCTTGATCATCAGTTGGTAAGACATCATTAGATAGGATGCAAGAACTATCATGCTCTTTTGATGCAATAGAATCATGAGATGGTATGGATTGATTAGATGATGTGGAATAAGAACATGGAAAGATACTTGTCTCTTGAGATGGAAGGGAATTATTTTAAATGAAAATTGAAAGGAGGGTATCATCATAAGATTCTTGAGAAATGGGATCTTGATCAAAGATTGGAAGAATTTGTGGAATTTTGATATCATTTGATGGAGTAGAAAGAATATTTTGATCTTGATGTGTAGGGGAGTCTATGCTAGCATGCTTTGGATTAAGAATTGATATGAATCATTGGATGTTGAAGATATGATAGAAGAGGATGATTGGATGGAATTGTTAATTTGAGTGAAAGAATCTTGAGGTTTATTTTGGCTTATGGTGGATGTAGATAAATTCATGACACGATAGGATTGCTCAATATCCTTTGTGTTAGAGGACTTAGATTTGGGCTTATTGAACTTTTGCAAAAATTCAATGACATTGAGCTTGGATGATGCAGTTTTTGGTGAAGAAGGTCTCATGTTCATTGTTTAGTTTCTTTTGTCATTTTTCTTTGTATGTATTTGAGTTTTTATTGAATGTCTTGCATCTACTGAGTGAAAGAATTCAATTGATCCTCATCTATTTCAGCCATGGTGGTTTGATTTTTAATTAAATCCTTTTATTGGAATTTTAGTCTCTATGGCTTTTTTAAAATGGACATATGAACATTATTTCTTTTAATAAAATTTTGATCTTGTAGACACTTAAAAATACCTAGGCCTACAAGCTCTATTTTATCCACTTTCATCCTAGCATAATTATGACATTTAATTATGTCCTTGGTCCACATTCGACTATTGATTAAATAATTCATATCCTTTTATTCTTCATGATTATTAAATAAATAAATTTTATTTATTTATTAAATACGTCAATAATTGTCTAAGTCTTCCCTTCATTAAATAAATTTCTTAATTTATTTAATCACCCTTCTTCAGTCATTTCTTCCTGATTATTAAATAAATAAGTTTTATTTATTTATTTAATATGTCACTAACTATCATAATTAAACAAATTGATTAATTTATTTAATTATTGATCATATCTGCTAAATTAAATAATTATATCTAATTATTTAATTGTCAAAATTAATATTCATCTCATTTTAAATAAATGAAATTATTTAAAATGTCATCACATTCTTAACTAACAGTCCATTTTGGTAAATAATCTGAAAATCAATTATTTATTATTTCACAAAATCTATATTTTGAATTAATTTAATTCAAATTGGTAACTTTCCTCTAAAAATCAAGTAATCGGGCAGATTCTTGATTTTCCAAGCTCGATCGTCAGTTCAACTCTTATCTTCTTGATTTTTGAAAATCTTTATTTTTGAATTAATTATCTCATTTATTCTCCATCGCCGATTCGATTCTCTCAGATGAAATCTCAAACACTCACTTAATGATTTTACCGTAACCCTAATTAGAGATTATCAAATTTAATCTGGGCCTCTAATTGTAGGTCTCTGTCAAAACTCAATCTTGTCTGTCCATTTGAAATGGCATTTTCTATAAAATGCTATTTTGCTCTCATTTTTGGATTACGCACATGAATTACATTTTTCTTGCATATTAAAACTTGGATTTCTTTGAGTCATTTTTAGTCATTTAGGCATAGACATAGACTTCGATCAAAACCTTCAAAGCTTGGTGTAGGACTTAGACATTTATTTCCAAATTGCTTGCATGTTGAATCTAAGGGCAACACGTCAAACCAGCAAGTTAGAAGGTGTTACAAAAGTGAAACATGGAGGTCTCGGCGATTAGTTAGTATAATCATTTTGTTTATGTTTACTTCCATTGTGTTTTGTAATTGCTTTGGGTTTTTGATTTATATTGATTTTCTAACCTTAATAGAATCTTGAAATTAACCCTTAGTTACATTGGTGAACTTGATGTTATTGCCTTTTTATTTTTTTCCATACAATTTTGTGTGTTTTCTATCATTTTTGTAAGTATAGGTACGAAGTGACGTAGTAGTTTTTTTTTAAATCATGATGCATCTGATGTGTCATGATGCATTTGCACACCCAAAAACTACAATCACTCTGTCGAACCACAATCGTAGTCTTGAAAGCTGTAGTTGAATTCCTGAGCTGCATTTGACATACAGAGTGACGCATTCACTCTGTCGTGATGCATTCGACTGTTAATGTTTTCTATTGATTTTCTTTCAGGTTTTTTTTGTTGTTTTCATTGTTCTTTTTATTCTAGTTTTTCTGCATTTTTCCTAGTTAGATTTTTGTGGTACTAATTTTTATTTGTAGCATTTGGCGGTTACTTTTCATGGGTCAAAGGAAAAAATTTAAACTTCTAACGCATGGTCTTGTAGGTTCGAATGTCAAAGAATAAACATTGAAACATTGTGTCTATATTTTTCTTAGATTAGTACACACTTACTTTTAGTGCAATTAAAAAGAAAAATGTCTTCTAATTTGCATGACTATGTTTGCAAAATGGTAGGTAAGTATGCTCTCACCTTGTGAAATATCAGTGATCAGAAAACCAAACCCATTTTTATATGTTATTATCCTCACAATTTAGTAATCGAAGTATCCTCTCCCCTTGTGCTTTCAAGTGATCCTGGGTGTAAGAGAAATGGTTACTAACTCTAGAACCTAGGCCTGTTCTGGTGGGAAAAAGTACTCACCCCAAGATGACTTAGACTGGTAGCACCCTGACACTGAGGGACTTCTAGCCGGTATATAAAAGTGGATTCTTGGGGAAAGCCTAAGAATCACACATGTGGTTTTGAGGAGATAGATTCGAAAGGGAACTCTCACCGCATGGATCATTCCCTTCGAACAGAATGCCCGTATTAAAAACCTTTTGTTTTAGAGTCCAACCGTTCTTTGGCTATTGCTTGATATAGGTTAGGGTATAGTATCATGCTCGAAGACACTCACTACTAATCCCCTTGAGTAGAGATAACAGTTCTTGGAAAGTCACTACCCAAGAATTCAAATTTGGTGTGCTCAAATGATGTTAATGAGCTGTGGAGGGGAGCCAATGACACCAAAATTCTAAGATATCCACTCTCAAAAAGGAAAGGTGTTTATCACCAATCCCAGGTATAAAGGTGGGCTGCATCGAGTATACAAACCCTTGCCCTATTGGCCCTTTAGGATTGTACTTATCTTATGCGCACTTTCTTACATCTCTGAACAAACCATTCACCACATTTACATTTCTGAACAAAACATTGACCATAGACAGATCAAATTTTCCATCAAAATGACAAGAAACTCAATTTTCACAAACTATGTTGCAGTTGTTGAGCTGCATTTGAATATATGAGCCACAAATGCTCTGTTAAACCAAGTTGCATTTATCAGTTCTCGAGCCACATTTGCTTAAACTGAAACGCATTCGCAAAACCATGATGCATTCACAACCTAAAATGACGCATTCTCTTGTCACAAGTAAAACTTCATACAAAGTCAAATATGAAGTTTACAACTTTTCAATCATTTGTCAAACACTGTTTCCAAGGAGATTCTATCATAACGGTATGTGCAGGATCATGGTGCGCCAAAAAGTGGCAATATTATGGGTATTTGTAGGGCATGTAGCTGACTACTTTTTTTCACCCAAAATTAATGAAACGAAAAGGGGTTTTAGAGGAGATTCTTAGCTTTCCAAAAATATAAATTATGATTTGATTTGAATTTATTAAATAATTATTATTCATTTTCTATTAGAATTACGACTAAAGTCCTGATCGATAGGATGATTGAAAAACATCTATAACTTTCAAATGGTATCATATTTTTTGAATCTGAAACATGCGTCACATTCTATGCTTCACATAATATAGGATTAAAAAAATAAAAATTAAATTTCATGAAGTTTTGACCAAGTTAAGGTGGTCAGATAGACGAGTTTTTATATTTTCTGAAAGTTGTAATAAAAAATTCATAACTAATTATTTACTTGGAAAAAAATTACAAAAAAATATGCATCACATCCAGACATGAGTCATCTACTTATATATAAAATATTAGAAAAAAATATTATCATTTTATTATGGTTAGAGTGGTCAGATAGACACCTAATTTTTATTTTTTCCCTAAAATTTAAGTACTACTGCATTGAAATTTCAAATTTTCACCAAATAGATTTTATTTATTTTTATGTAAACCTAGTATTTTAGAAACTACATTCAATTTTATACAAATTCTATTCTTACATATTTTTTAAATAATATAGATAACTTATTCAAATATTTACGTCAAGTTGCCTAACACTGATTTTTTTGAATTTTTTGCCACTTAAGGGCCTGTTTTTTGCATAATGATCATGCACATACCCATAAACCAAATTTGAAATTGCTCAAATTTTTGACCATTAGTTTGCATTCTTGACCATAGGTTTCATCCTTCATTTTTGTTAGTTGCATACATTAGGCATTAGTTTGTCCCTAGGTTTTACATCTCACATAGTTTGGATTAGTAAAATCTCAACACACTTTGCAATGCCATTGCTTTCAAAATTAGGTTCTCTTGGAAAAAATTATCAATCCCTTTTTCATTCATTGTCCCTTTTGTGAGATTTTCCAACTCAACAGACTAGTTAGGAAAAATAGCTAATCATTTAGACCTTGTCATCTTGCCCTTTTCAACAAAGTCCTTTAGTAACTGAAATCAAAAACAAAGATTGAGCTTAGAAATGCTTAGGTATCCTTGTCTTAAATTACATCATAAGTTTGGACATTACATATTTTATTCCCAAAAATCTAAAAATATTATTCATCCTAGTCGTCATTTCGAACTTAGACCTTGCATAGTGTCATCCTTGCATTTAGTTGTCATTTTCATTTGAGAAATCTCATTTTATGGTGGAAACTAGACTCCAAAAACAACAACGACAAATGGAAAAATTTTGACAAGACCCCACTTCCATTGTGAATAATCCCACATATGATCCAAACTGGACTTTTGATGATCCATTTGGCAATACAAACAATCAATCTCTCACAACAATACCTGGGTATGTGCAGGATCTTCGTGCAAAAAATAGGCCCTTAAGTGACAAAAAATTCAAAAAAATCAGTGTTAGGAAACTTGACATAAATATTTGAATAAGTTTTCTATATTATTTCAAAAATATGTAAGAATAGAATTTGTATAAAATTGAATGTAGTTTCTAAAATACTAGGTTTATTTAAAAATAAATAAAATCTATTTGGTGAAAATTTGAAATTTCAATGCAGTAGTACTTAAATTTCAAGGAAAAAATAAGTAGGTGTCTTTCTAACCACCTAACCATGATAAAATGATAATATTTTTTTGTAAGATTTTATATATTAGTAGTAGGACTCATGTCCTGATGCATATTTTTTGTAATTTTTTTAAGTAAATAATTAATTATGATTTTTTATTACAACTTTTAGAAAATATAAAAACTCATCATCGACCACCTTAACTTGGTCAAAACTTCATGAAATTTATTTTTTTCTGCATGAATACCATTTTGAAAGTTATAGATGTTTTTCAATCAGCCTATCGATTAGGACTTTAGTCGTAATTCTAATAAAAAATGAATAATAATTATTTATTAAATTCAAATTAAATCATAATTTATATTTTTGGAAAGATAAGAATCTCCTCTAAAAATCCTTTTCGTTTCATTAATTTTGGGTGAAAAAAAAGTCGTCAGCCACATACCCTCATAATATTGCAACTTTTTGGCACACCATGATCCTGCACATACCCACCTTCCTCGTCAAATAGTCCATTTGAAACATTCTTGCGTAAGGATGAATACGGTCATATACTTGAGGAAAACCTAGAGGTAGCGGCACAAGATCCAAAGGCCTCTCAATTCGTCAAACAAATGGTCCTATACGATAGAGACAGATACTTAGCCATACTCTTGAGTCAAGGAGCTAAGTTACCATAAGGATTCGACATTAACATGTTAAGGCCAACATCTCCTGACCCTAATGTCCACAATGCACATAACATGTCAAATATTGGTCAACCTTCAAACACTACAGGCAATACTTTCTTTGACACCACAATGACAGTGCATGCTACCTCCAACATCCAAAACACCTCCAATACGATAAACATTACATCCATTGGAGGATCACAACCTACGACAATGCCCACAACATCCACAATACTGTCACAATCAGCTAGAACCACCGTCGGCTTCTCGGAAATGTGGGAAAATTATTCAAACCTTGTCTCTACCATGACAGTAAATGCCATGGGGGCATCATCAAGTTACAACAATCCCCCCTTGATAGCTACATCTACTACCATGAGCACATCTTTGACATATCTGCTCATTGGTATTTCAAAAAATCCTTTGGGAGGAGGAAAAAGACGTATCTTTATCCAAGGAAAACAAAAAATGTTAACACGACAAGACAGTCACATGTCATTGCCTCCCAAGGTACAAATACAAACATTTTCCTTGTGCAAACCCAACAATTTGCACAAGGTGGCCAAATAACACAACCCATGGCATCACTAATACTCCACAACATTCATGGTCACCATATTCCCAGGTAATGACACACATGGCTGGGGGACACATCCCAACCTCCTCATCTCATGTTCATACTCACCAACATATACCTAATCCAATTTTTCAACACCAACAACATGCCAATCCGAACACATCATGCATGCCATAATAGTCCATCCCTCCACAATACACCAATATCCATGCACAACAAACGGGGACCTATGGTGTACCAAGCAATCTAGTGTATGGGACCACAAATGATCCTATTATGGATGCCTTACAAACAAGATTGATGGGTCTAGAGAAAACAATCCAAAACATACAAATCTCAGGCAAGAAATCAGAACTATCATATGATCTAAACATATACCCTTTCAACATGAGCTTATACATGCCATGATTTCCTTTGAGATATGTGTCACCCAATTTTACAAAATACAGAGGCAAGACAAACCCCATTGAACATGTTTGAAAATTTGCAACCAATTGTATGGATGTTGCCTATGAACAAACATACTTGATGAGACCTTTTTCTAAAATTCTGGAGGGTCCTGCCCTTGAATGGTTTTCCACTCAAAAGGATATTCGAACATGGGATGAGCTTAAACATAAATTCAAAAAAAATTACGCATACAACATTGACATGGATACCTCTATCACTAGCTTACACAATCTCATGCAAGAGGATGCTGGAGAGACATTCATCCCATTCTTTCAAAAATGGAAAAGTCTAGCTAGTCAGTGTAACATTGATATACTCGAAAGGGAAAAGGTGGACATATTTGTTCAAACACTTCTGGGTCCCCTAAAATATGCATTGCAAGTGCATTGTTGTACAACCTTCATGGACCTAGTCAAAAAATTGGTACAGATTGAGAAAGCCCTTATCACAAAGGGAGAGTTAAGGTACGGTCCCAAAAACACAAATGTCAATCCTCCTACCGACAAGAATAAATACTGGGTTAAAAATAAACACGTTACAAATGACGGTGTTGTTGACGCCAAGAATGGAAACACTCTGGGTCTTGTACTAGCCCTAAAAGGGGTTTAACAGCAAAACAAACCAACAATGACATTGACACCCCTTACCAATGTCCCTTCAAACAACCAAAGCAGCCAAAATAACTAGGGACAATATCTTCATATGAGACAATTTCCTAGGGGTCACACATACACTTCCTTGGGTGAACCCATTGAAGAATTCCTCAAGAAATGCCTCCAGAATGGGGTCATCACACTTGAAGAAACCAAACCATACGACCCAGGATAATTTAAACTAGCATGGTGGAATGATAATGCATTTTGCGAATACCATCGGGAAAAAGGACATAAAACCTCTAACTAACGAG
The DNA here is from genome assembly GCA_007258455.2 of Sequoia sempervirens. Taxonomy (NCBI): domain Eukaryota; kingdom Viridiplantae; phylum Streptophyta; class Pinopsida; order Cupressales; family Cupressaceae; genus Sequoia; species Sequoia sempervirens. The sequence goes on along the minus strand of VDFB02000015.1, from coordinate 356,369,330 downwards.
AACTGAAAAACATAGTACAAGATCTTATCAAAAGTCATATAATTGAGGTAGGGGGATCACAATTTGCCTCCAATTCAGACCATACTATTCATAAAATCCACTGCAGGACCATGGTTCTTATAATGCTTCCACATCAAGTCCATAGATAAATAATAATCAAGCTAACTTCACCCAAGCCAAGTATGACTATTCTGGTGAACCTATTATAAATAATGTCCAAATTGATGATGAATACATCAATACCATTATGGTCAAGAGAGCACCTCAGTGCAATGCTACTACTCGAAGTGGCAAGGTCACCATAGCTGGTCCACTGCCCGCTAGACAACCCAAAATCACCATACCTAGCCCATCTACTAAACAACCAAAACATGTCTCGACCACAAAGCAGTGGCAACCCAAAAGTCAGTTCAACCTTATCGACAAGCTGGGCAAGACTCCCACACAAATCTCTATACTTGAGTTGCTTTGTATCTCTCCCGCACACAAGGATATACTAGATAAAACCCTTCAAGATTCGTCATTTCCCAAGGACCATGGTGGGATACCTCACTACGCCTCACCATGTCACCTTCTCGGATCAAGACTACTCATCGCCTAAGACCAACCACAATGATGCATTGGACATAGAAACTTTTGTCCACAAGCACAAAGTTAGACGGGTTTTAGTAGATGGCAGAGTATGATTGAAGATATGCTCCCTCAAACTGGTTAAGGCTCTAGGATTCTCTGATGCATGTGTGGACCCAACAAATAGTATAGTGATCAAATCATATGATGATTAAGAATGCTCTTCACGTGGCATTATCTCTCTCCCTATCATAGTGGGACCAGTCATTATTGACACAACCTACCAGGTCTTGGATTTGGAATTAATGTATAACATCTCACTCGGTCATCCATGGATTCATGCCTTAAAAGTCATTATGTTCACATATCACCAATGCCTAAAGTTTCCATTTGATGGCATGAAAATAAACATATATGGAGACCCCAACCCTTTCCAATATTGTACCAATCTAAAGGGTGTTTTTGAAAATCGAGTGCCTATTAACCAAGAAGCACCTGGCTCCTTGTCATCCAAATGCATTAACCCATCTGCACTTACATCATCTTCCGCATCCACTCCATCCACGTCTTATGCCACACCACCATCTTCGACAAACCCTAAGGCTGAATCCACTATTAAAATCTAGGACCTCGGCTGTGGGGAGTTCAAACTACATACAACATACAACATAACAGTTCAATACCCAAGTCTCCAAAGGTATATGGCTAGCCATGTTTCAAAATGGAACCCAAGGAAATTTTCAAAGTCCCTCTGAAAATAGTTTTTATCAAATGGGGAGACATGTGTAACGAGGACCTTGCTGATATCACAGGATGGATCTATTAGGATACCATGGCACTAACCTCATTACTAGTTCAAAAATATGGCAAGGGTTATGACATAATGAATGCTAAAGGCTATGATGGTAGTAGTAGCCTAGGAAGAAATAAAACTGGATTAACAGAGCCCATAGAACCTTTCTAGATTCCAAAGTATCTTGGATTAGGGTTTGGATCGCCCCACAATGACAATCAATGTACCATTGGACTTTCAAGTGAGTGAGTACATGCTTCGAAAAGTGTCGAGACCACTAAGGAAACAACCCTCACCGAAACTAACTCCCAAGAGTAGGAATTTGGCTTAGAACGATCCTTAAGTGACTGTTGCCTCGATGATTTGTTTGTCGAAATAGGGGAACTAACCTCTGAACAAAAATTTTGGGCAAACATTTAAAATTGATCAGGCATCAAATAGTCAAACTTCCATCACCACTCCTCATGACATACAAGACCCACCATCTGAATCCCTCCAGTCCAATCCATCTGAAGTACTAGACGACACTGACAACAAGAACTCTAAGCCCTTCAACCCTTATTTTATCAATGAATATGAGACTAGTGAAGGGGAATATTGGATAGAGTTCGTTGTTGACTTGGATGATGATAATCTCATTTACAACATCACTGAATCCATCTGCATGCTTTCTACATCCTCCCCTCAATTCACGAACACTGACAATGGAATTTCCTTAGTTTATCCTCAGTTAGTCAATTGGAACCAACAAGACCCACCAGTCCTGGATACATTTCAGAATGATGAGGCAATTGCAGAATTTATGGGATTACGAGAGGGCATACCCAGTGGTGATCATAAGTTAGGTTTCACCATTGATTTAGATTGCACGACATACTTCGGCGAGACTGCTCCATCCTCCAGTCGTAAAATTGATAATAAAAATAAAATAAAAAATGAAACGTCTCTACATGAAAACTGAAAGGCACCTTTTTATGACAAAATAGTAAAATCAAATGATGTATCTATGGGTGAAAACCTCTCTAAGGCACCCAAAGATGAAGGACTAGACTTTCTTCCCGTACAACAAGAGAAATCGGCTATGCTTATAGAATACACCATAGATGATAACATAACAACTACAGAAGGTCCCAAAATGGTCCTCTTTGTTGCATCATTGACTGAAGAAGAGAGATTGGAATTTCATAAATTCTTTGCATAATGTAAAATCAACTTCACATGGTCCTATGCTGACATGCCAAGATTAGACCCAGAACTGTTTCTACACCATTTGCCACTATTTCCTAATGGCAAACCAGTCAAGCAGAAGCTACGCAAAATGCACCCTCAAGTTGCTTTATTGGTCAAGGCCGAGTTAAAGAAACTACTATATTTTGGATTGATACAGTCTATTGACTATGCCAAATGGATATCTAACTTGGTGCCAACAACAAAGCCAAATGGGTTGATCTATGTTTGTACATATTTTAGAGACCTAAATAAAGCATGCCCAAAAGATGACTTTCCTTTACTGAACATTGATATCATCATTGACCTCACAACAAGATATGAGATGTTGTCCCTCATGGATGGTTTCCCTAGCTATAATCATATTTGCATTGCCCTTGAAGACCAACACAAAATGGCATTTACTTGCCCATGGGGTACATACTATTGGAATGTCATGCCATTCGGTCTCAAAAATGCAGGTTCCACATATCAAAGGGCTATAACCACAATCTTCCATGACATGATGCATAAAATAATGGAAGATTATGTAGATGACCTATTGGCCAAATCAGTAACTAGGAAAGATCATTTGAAGGTGCTAGACACAATTTTCAAGAGACTAGAAGAATACAAAGTTTGGCTAAATCCTAAGAAATGTGTCTTCGGTGTCACATCAGGTAAGCTCTTGGGATACATAGTTTCTCGAAAAGGCATTGAGTTTGATCTAGCAAAAGTCAAAGCCATCATAGACATGCCTTCGCCCAGAGGAATCAGTGAACTCAGAACTCTACAAGGCAGGGTACAATCTATTCAGCATTTCATAGCCCAATTGGTAGACAAGTGTCACCCATTCCAATATCTATTGTGCAAGGGTATCCCCTTTGTGTGGATAGATAAATGTCAAGAAGCCTTTCAGTAAATCAAATATTACCTACTATCAATGCCATTCCTTATGCCTCCCATTCATCCTATACATCTCGACAACTAGTTCAACACTGGGGGCATTACTAGCACATAATGACCAAGAAGAAAAAGAAAGAGGTATATATTACATAAATTGGACATTGGTCGAGTATGAACAAAACTACACACCAATTGAATGAGCTTGCCTAGCTGTGGTCTTTGCAACACAAAAGCTAAGACATTATATGTTAAGCAATCAGACACAACTAGTAGCAAAGATTGACCCCCTCAAAATATTTGCTAAGTCGGGTAGCATTAACAGGACTTCTGGAAAAATGGGTCATGATTCTAAGTAAATATGGCATTTAGTATGTAGAAAGAAAGGTAATAAAAGGACAAATCATAGCAGACTAGCTGGCGGATGCACCTTTGCAAAGTGATCACCCGTTAGTGGTAGATTTTCCAAATGAGTCGATATTCCATATGGAACCTAAGGCACCTTGGGGACTCTACTTTGACAGATCACACACAAATCATGGCTCGGGGGTAGGAATCTTGCTCATCACCCCTCAAGGAGACTCGATTCCTAATTCTTTCTGCATTGCCTTCCCATGCACAAATAATGTTGTAGAATACGAGGCACTAGTTATAGGACTAAGAATGGTAATAAAATGGAAAATCAGAGCACTACATGTCTATGGGGATTCTCAACTCATCATCAACCAAGTTAATGATGACTATGACATAAAGGATGAGAAGATCATGCCCTACAAACGGATGGTTGACGGTTTCCTAATGTACTTTCAAATGGTAATATTTGAACAAGTTCCAAGAGCACAGAACAAAGCGACAGATGCCATGGATACAATAGGCTCTCTCCTTGACATACCAAGCAATCTGCCTTAGCTGGAATTCCTAATAGAGCAATTTCTAGTCCCTACCTATGACATTCTAGAGTCAGAGATGGTCTGCGAACTTGTTTGTCCTGACTCTCCTTGGTACTATGATATTTATGACTACCTTATGTCTCAAACCCTTCCACCTAACCTGTCTAATAACTAGAGGAAGTCCTTCATCCGATAATCTGCAAGCTATGCCATCATCAGTAACACCCTTTAGTGCAATAGCTTTGATGACACCAATGAAGCACGTACAACCTTATGCAAAGTACATGACGGTATATGCGAGTCTCATTGGAGTGGTCCTACTATAGCCAAGAAAGTAACGAGACTTGGGTACTATTGGCCGACCATTGAAAAGGATGCAATAGAATATGTCAGGGCTTGTCACAAATGCCAAATTCATAGTGATTTGATCCATGCTCTAGTATAGGAACTTCATCTGATCACATCTCCTTGGCCCTTCACTCAATGGGGACTTGACCTCATGGGTAAGATCCATTTGACCTCATCCAATGACCATAAATTCATCATCAAGGCCACTGATTATTTTATGAAGTGGATTGAAACCATACCTCTGACATACATAACTGACAAGAAAATATCCAAGTTCATTCTTAACTACATCATTTGTTGGTATGGCCTTCCGCAATCCATCAAAAACCAAGACGTTCATGAGTTATGTCAGTGATTTCACATCCAACACCATTTTTCATCTCCGTATTACCCACAAGGAAATGGGCAAGCTAAGGCATCAAATAAAACCATTGTTAAAATCCTCAAAAAGACTGTCAATGACCCTGGCCATGACTGATATACATACAACTCAACCCTACTCTATGGGCTTACCGCACTAGCATTCGTACACCTACAGGAGCCACTCCATTTGCCTTGGCCTTTGGAGCTGAGGCCATCTTTCCCATTGAGGTTGAAATTCCTTCATTACGAGTCTCCCTAAAGGGTTTAACTAATGATAAGGAGTATAGACAATTGTGCTTGCATGAGTTGGAGATGCTAGAAGAAAGAAGGAAAATTTCCTTGAACCATCTACAAGCATATCAAAATCATCTCTATCACAGTTACAACAAGAAGGTTATGGTCAAAAAATTTGACATTGGCTACCTAGTTCTCTTGCAGAACCCCAAGAACCAAGCTAACAGAGAAAAGCCGAGAAAGTTTGAACCAAACTGGTTGGGTCCTTACATCATCGTATCTTCTTTTGGCTCTAAATCCTATCAACTAGCAACTCCAGATGGAGAAAAACTAACAAAGCTTATCAATAGTTTACATCTCCAAAGTTTCTATGCATAGCATCAGGAGATTGAGCTAAAAACTATAAAATACAAAAAAAAAATTGAAAAATGATAAAAAAATCATTTCCTTGATGAAAACCTGGAAAACAGGCATCTTGGCAACACCAAAAAAAAAAAGGAACAATGACAAAAATAGTAAAGAAAAATTATTCATCCAATAGTGAAAACCTGGCAAACTGGCACTTTGCATAAGTACCATGGTGAAAACCTGGCAAACAGGCACCATGCGTAATCAATCATTGCTCTGCCATCTACTGTCACTTTGTCTGCCTTAGCCTAAGATGAAATGCATCTCCCGCCATTATCACGCCAATCGCAACCACATTATACCTTTACTGTCATAATTGATAAATGGTTGACATCAAGTCCTAACAACTATCCATCTGGTACACCAGAAGCATCCCCTTCATGTCCCTTAAAATTGGCTAAGTCTTGGACCTGACTGGGGGAAAAATTGTTATCATGTAACTACAGTGGATGTCACACATGGTTTTGGTAATTGGCACAAAGTCCTGAAAAAAGATAAAAACATCACAAAAAGTCCTAAAAAAGACAAAAGCATGGCAAAAAGTCTTGAAAAAAGACAAAAAATCACAAAAAGTCTTAAAAAGACAAAAACATAGCAAAAAAGTCCTGAAAAAAGACCAAAAACATCACAAAATGTCCTTAAGAAAGACCTAAAAATTGAAAAATGTCCTAAAGAAAACCACAACAAACATCACATTGCTCGAAGAGCATGAACATAGAGTCATCTCTTCTCAAATCTTTCATGACAATTAGTTAAGTCTTTGTCATCTGTCTGAACTACGTTGTCTTTGTGCATTTTCTACGCAGGCAAGACTCATATTCGAGTCCCCAAGACATTAGGTCAGTCCTTTTAGGTTGTCAAAATAAAATTAGGGCACAATATTTGGTCATCAAGACAAAGTCATTGGTCATGTCAAACTACGAGGTCTCTAAGTGCATGACGTAGGCAAGGCCATCTGTCAATGAGCTCCCGAGGCCGCACTAGGTTAGCCCATTAGGGTTCATGGCACTACACTGGCACACACATCAAAAGTTTACAGGGCAAGGAAAATCATTAAAAGAAATTATGGAAATCATTTATTTGACATGACAATCTCATCGACACATATCATCATGACAATATCGACATATGGTCAACACAAATCAAACTTGGTCAAAGTAAGTCAAATCATCATAACCTGTCAAAATTTCAACTCTTGGTTAACCTTCAGATGTGTCCTTTTGATAGATAACCTCTGTCATTCATTGCTTAGGATGTGTCCTTCCTAGACATCGTCACTGTCATTCGACATTTTGAGTGATCCTCTTGACATCTAAGGATCAATCCCCTTGACATCAATATTCTTTAGATGTGTCCTTTTGAAGAACCAACTCTATCATTTATGCCTTAGGATGTGTCCTTCCTAGGCATCATCATCATCACTGTCACATGGCATTTTGAGGGATCCCTTTTGAAATTTAGGGATCAGTCCTCTTGACATCAATATTATTCAGGATGTGTCCTTCTTGAATTCGGTAATTTTGGACATTTTTCATCTGAGCATCATCAAAGCTTTGACACTCTAGCATCTCATCATCATCAAAAATGACATCTTGACATCAGAACAATGGACATCTAGATGCACTTGGCAAACACTTGACACTTGTGTTTTGGCTTTTTATCATGTTACTAGTTTTTCAACGAGATCCCACTAACAGGATTTAGAGAAGCAACGATGTATCATGACGATTGACATGCATGACTACTAGTTTCTCAATGAGGTCCTAATTCTAGGATTTAGAAAAATAGCGATGTATCATGATAAGGGCTCTATTTTTTTATGAAAATCATGCTACTAGTTTCTCAAGGATGTCCTAGGAACAAGATTTAGAGAAGCAACGACGTTTCATGAATTGTCTGTCTTTTTCTGCTTGTGGTTGATTATGACAAAAAGACTGAGGCAATCATGATAATAGTATGAGTCATGATCATCCTTTTCTATGACTACTTGTCTTACGTGATGGTACGACCTTGCACACCTTGATCTATGTCATATCATGGTGTTTGTTGGCCATTACAATAGTTTTCCCAATGATTATTAAGAGCAATAAATATTAAAGTCCTATAGTAAACTTTTGAAGGATTTAGTCTAGGAAATAACATGCATCTCCTTTGGTCTAGTCATCTCCTCTCATCAGTCTGGTCATATTCTCTTGTCCATCTCATGATGATATCTTGTGACATACAAAAACATGCGTGCATACATGATCATATAAACATTGCATTAGGTCCATACATACATCATCCATAGCATTAAATCATATACATAATCACAAACATTGTATTAACATAACCATTAACATTGCATCCATTTAATAAATACATTATGCATATCATTATCATCATCATGTCATATAAGTAAGCATTGCATCATCATGGCATCATAATCATAAGTAAGCATCATAGGAGATACATGATACATCATAAATCAACATCATACATCATATATATCATAATGCATAAATCAAAGAACATCACATAACACACATGTAGGCTGCATTAAAAATGCATCATCATATAATACCATCTCAAAAATATATAATGTCATAGGATAGAGTCAACATATATCCCAAAAATGGAGCTTGCAGGCTCAATAGGCTATGCATAATGTGTCCTAATAACAAACATGCCCCTAGGGTAAACTCTCATCATCCCCTCATGGTGAAGAGTGTCGTGGTTGGAGCTCTATGACTAGCACAGAAATGATGGGTGGACCTGTAGTAGCCTTTGCCTATGCAACCAATGGAATTGACAATAACGGCATCATCTCTACGGTAATGGACACCTGTGACATTACTGCTACCTGGCTCTAAGAAGTAGATTGATCTACCACTAGTGGCTGCCTCTGTATGGACCTCTGCATTGAACCAATAGACTCATGACTGTGGCTAGAGTGGTGACATGAGGTGTGCCTACGTGAGTGGTGGGACCTATGCCCTGATGTGTGCCCTAACGAGGTAGACCCTCCTACACTTGTATGACTCCTGCTACTGCTCCCACTCCTTGATTGGTGGGCACTGCCTATCCTCATCTGTGAGCGTGATAGTGTCGGATGTCATTGCTCATGATGCACCTCCTTCTCATATAAGGTCCTATACTGACCCAACCTCGTGCTCACCCTGGCCAACTCGCGAGCAATATCCCTAGAGGGCCCTATGCATAACGCTGTAAACTCGACACACCACTCAGTTGAGTCCTGCTGGTGGATCATTGGCTGATCCAACTCTACACAAGCCACCTCTAGCTCTGACTGTAGTGCTCTGACCTGTGCCATGCTCTCATCTAGTCTTCGTTGTAAATCAGCCACCCTCTGATCTGTCGTGGCATCTTGGGGCAATCTCAAGGAGGACAATATCTCCTCCTCTCCTCCACCATCCGCCATTTGAGGAGTCTCTCGGCCTCATCCATAGCATCATCGTCATCATCATCATCCTCTCCCACATCCTCTTCACTGACTCCCTCATCTCGGGGCACATCCACCTCTCATCCTCCTCCTACCTCGGCTGCTCCTCCTCCCATCTCTCCACCTCCACCTCCACCTTGGCCAGACTGTCCTCTTGTCTAGCCTCCACATCCTCCTCTCATCTCTCCCCCTCTGCCTCTGCCACCTCCACATCCTCCTCTCATCTGTCCACCTCTACCTCTGCCACCTCCACATCCTCCTCTTGTCTCTTTGCCTCTACCTTTGCCACCTCCACATCCTCCTCTCTCTCTCTCTCCTTGGCCACCTCGGGCATAGCATCTAGTGCTACCCTTTTCACATGTGGGTGCGCCCTCTGGCCTTGTCCTTGACCATATCTCCTCCATCATCTCTATCATCTCTGTCATCTCCACCTCGGCCTCCATCCCTGTCTCTGTCCCGATCTCCATATTTCCCCTGCCTCTATCCCTGCCTCCATCCTTGCTGCCATCCCTCCCCCAGCCTTTTCCCCTGTCACCATCCCTGTCTCCTCACTTGGCTCTCAGCACATGAGGTATCAATAACCACCTGTCCATAGGTGTTAGCCCATCAGGATCTGTCAATGGCACTGGTATATGTGCCTGCCACCATAGATCATAGTCTACTGTGGTCCTCGGATCGGCTATCCCACCTCTCCATCCCCATGGCTGGGCTCCTAGCCCATCAAACTGGTGCTCTACGAAAGCTACTAGAATGGCCATTCCCCAAGCGTACTCTCTGGATAATCGAGCATACTCGGTTGTCCCTACAGGTACACCCTGCTGCTCTTCGAACTGCTTAAGGACACGCTGCAGAAAATACATCTCTATGATCAGCAAGCTCTACACTATCTTGTCGATCAAGTAGTGGTACTTTCTTCATAAGCTCAGGTGGTCATCCTCATCATCGCACTGCTTGTTGTCTATGTATGGTCGCCAGATAAATGACACGCTCGTGTCAATTCAATGCCGCCACCAACCTGTCTCGCCCAGCTAGGTCTGCTATAAAGCACCAGCATAATAATAAGCATAAGGAATCCACTTTTCCAACTACGATCTCTGAATAGGTGGGCGAAATATGGTTATGTGCTCCTAGGCCCAAATCATCATCAGTTTCATCCCGCAGGAGATACTCTCTGCCCTCTGGTACACAACCTCATGCAGCTAATGGTAGAATGTACCCAATAAACACAGGCCCCATGCATAAACTATCTTGATGCATCTCATCCCAACCAAGCCGTCTCCCCAACCAATAGGGAACCCATGTCCCCGACGATCAGGAATCAAAATACTACCAATAAGTGTCGCTAGGAAAGCATCAAAATGAGCATAGTGCTCTGCCATGAACTCCCATAGGATCTCATATCTCTGGATGTTGAGCCCTACACCCTCATCTCGATAATACACTCAGAAGGTCTGCTCACCATGGCGAGGGTCATAGAAAATCTGCTCGCCTTAGATCGACACTCAGAGAATGCAGTAGACTTCCTCCAATGTGATGGTCACCTCACCTGTTGGCAGGTGGAAGGAACAAGTCTTCGAATGCCAACGCTCGCACAACACAGTCAGTAGTCCACTATTTGCTCGAATAGCAAGCATATAGGAAAAATAGAACAAACCTAGCTGCATCAACCATCGCTGCTCTTGCGGGCTCAGCTAATCAGCAAACCTGAAGGTCGTCGGTCTACTTTCTCATGTGTAAATCAGGGCAAGCAGCCTTTGCACAAAGCCAAACAATGTGTCAATACCTTCTGCACAACTATCATTATCATCAAAAGCATTTAAGGTTTCACAAACATCAAAATTTACCCTAGTCAAAGTCAGTCAAATGCATCGCGTTGACTGCAATTGTGTTGCTAGAACATGAATGCATCATTTAGTACTTCAAATGTGTCACAATATGCCAATTGCATTGCTCAATTTCTCAAATGTGTTGCATCAGAGCAATTGTGTCACGAAAATTAACACTTGTGTCATTCCATGAGAATGCATTGCTTAAACAGGCAATTGCATCACAAAATGATGAATGCGGCATTGCAGGCTTCAAATGCGACTCAAAAAGGTGAATGCATCGCAATATTTTGTAAATGTAGCACAAAACCTCGTCCTCCCTAATTTGATCGCAATTTCATCACGACGCATCAATTACATCACGACACGAAGGCAAGTGCGGCTTATGCGAATGCATGTGTCACAGTGCATTTGTTGTTCCCCCTAGAAACCTACTTTTGACACGCAAAATGAAATAATTACGAAGGAGGATAGGGGTACATACCACTGGCTCTGAGCCCTCTAGCCACCTGAAATTTCACACAATCTCCCTGCAATGCTCTGTCAGTGGAATCACCATCCTCGCTGCACTCCTTTTCACTTTGAGCTCTCAAAACTTGCAAGGTAAATAGTGAGAATGAATTGACTTTTACCTAGACTTTGCAACCTATTTCTAAGGTCAAAATGACATTTTTCAACTAGGTTATTACTGGAGGCTCATTTTTCCAACTTTGACCACCCCGTTGGCTGCCTTAAAAATGTCAGAATCTGAAATCATTTGCGTCGTTATTTTTCTAGTCATCAAATTGACTTATTGGGACCCTTTCCAAATTTTTCTTTCGTCGACCCAAAATTTAAAAAATTTCCCGACGGGGCATTGATACTCTACATCTTCACTAGGGCATGGCTTTGAATTATTTTATGTGTCACAATGTGACATGCTACATTATGACAAAGAGGGGCAAAATGTAGACACTTAAAAATGACCTAGGCCTGTAAGCTCTATTTTAACCACTTTCATCCTAGCATAATTATGACATTTAATTATGTCTTTGGTCCACATTCAACTACTGATTAAATAATTCATGTCCTTTTATTCTTCATGATTATTAAATAAATAAGTTTTATTTATTTATTTAATATGTCACTAACTATCATAATTAAATGAATTGATTAGTTTATTTAATTATTGATCATATCTGCTAAATTAAATAATTATATATAATTATTTAATTGTTAAAATTAATATTCATCTCATTTTAAATAAATGAAATTATTTAAAATGTAATCACATTCTTAACTGATAATCCATTTTGGTAAAAATTTGAAAATCAATTATTTATTATTTCACAAAATGTATATTTTGAATTAATTTAATTCAAATTGGTAACTTTCCTCTAAAAATCAAGTAATCGGATAGATTCTTTATTTTACAAATCCGATCTTCAGTTCAACTCTTATCTTCTTGATTTTTGAAAATCTTTATTTTCGAATTAATTATCTCATTTATTCTCCACCGCTGATTCAATTCTTTTAGATGAAATCTCGACCACTCGCTTAATGATTTTACCCTAACCCTAATTAGAGATTATCAAATTTAATCTAGGCCTCTGATTTTAGGTCTTTGTCAAAATTCAATCTCGTCTGTCCATTCAAAATGGCATTTTCTAGAAAATGCTATTTTTCTCTCATTTTTGGATTACGCACACGAATTACATTATTCTTGCATATTAAAACTTAGATTTCTTTGAGTCATTTTCAGTCATTTAGGCATAGACGTAGACTTCGATCAAATCCTTCAAAGCTTGGTGTAGGACTTAGACATTTATTTCCAGATTGCTCGCGCGTTGAATCTGAGGGAAACAAGTCAAACCAAGAAGTTAGAAGGTGTTACAAAAGTGAATCATGGAGGTCTCGATAATTAGCTAGTATAATTGTTTTGTTTATGTTTACTTCCATTTTGTTTTGTAATTGCTTTGGGTTTTTGATTTATATTGATTTTCTAACCTTAATAGAATCTTAAAATTAACCCTTAGTTATAGATCTTAGTTTGGTATAGTGTCAAGGATATTAACTTAAGTCGAATAGAATGATAGATTCTATTGATTAGACTAAGTTGATAAGTTTGATTATACAACTTTGTTACTTTGATTTAGGATGATTGATCCTGAAACTTAACTTACTAATCAAATTTGTTTGATTGAGACACTTTTGGATGGTAGATCTTGGTTTGATTTGAACAAATTCAATTACAAAGTCGAGTTTATGCATGTTTAAGACTCTTTTTTTATTTAGGAAAATTTATATTCAGAGAAAAATCTAAATTCTGAAGATAAAAGTTTGATAGACACTAAAAAAAACTCTCTAGATTTTTATTTTTTGGATGCACTATAGTAGTCTTCTTATGTGCTAAAAGACCTGACAGATGCACCAATTTTTTTTTATGCACTAAAAGACTAGTTGAATGTGTTGTATTGTTTCATCTATGCGCTAGAAAATTGGTTGAATGCGCTAGATTGTTTCTTCTATGTGCCAGATTGTTACTCTAATGTGCTAAAGTTTGGGTTCAATGCACTAAATTAGGCCTCCAGTGGGTATGTGCAGGATCATCATGGAAAAAAAAGGCCCTTAAGTGGCAAAAAAATCAAAAAAATTAGAGTTAGGCAACTTGACGTAAAAATCTGAATAAGTTATCTATATTACTTGAAAAATATGTAAGAATATAATCTATAGAAAATCAAATGTAGTTTCTAAACTACTAGGTTTATTATTTAAAAAAAAAAAATCTGTTTGGTGAAAATTTGAAATTTCAATTTAGTAGTACTTAAATTTTAGGGAAAAAATACTTGTAGGTGTCTGTCTGACCACCCTAACCACAATAACATGATAATGTTTTTTTATAATATTTTAGATATAAGTAAGGAATCATGTCTTGATGTCATGCATATTTTTTGTAATTTTTTTCCATGTAAATAATTAATTATGAATTTTTTATTACAACTTTTAAAAAATATAAAAAATCATTTGTCTGACCACCTTAACTTGGTAAAAAATTCATGAAATTCAATTATTTTTTTTTAATCCTATAGAATGCAAAGCATGGAATGTGATGCATGTTTCAGATTCAAAAAATGTGATATTGTTTGAAAGCTATATATATTTTTCAATCAGCCTATGAATTAGGACTTTAGTTGCAATTCAAATAGAAAATGAATAATAATTATTTATTAAATTCAAAGTAAAGCATAATTTATATTGGTGGAAATTTGAGAATCTCCTTTAAAAACCATTTTTGTTTCGTCAATTTTAGGTAACAAAAAAGTCGTCAGCCACATACCCATCACATCACTATTTTTTGGCCCATCATGATCCTGCACGTACCCTAGTGCACCAAAACAAATAATGAATTTACTTTTCTAGAATTTTGTTTTTGATTCTAAATGTTTGTGTGGTTTTTCTAGTTTTAATCAGTGAATTTCTTATCTCCAGTGTATAAACTTCTAATTACTGATATTGTAACTAATTTGTTTGTATAGAAATTGTAGGAATTAATTACTTTTGCTTTGGATGATTTCTTTCTGAAAAATAGCTTCACACACAAAAGCCAAATTGTAAACAATTGTTCAGATTCTATGCATTAAACATGTAGTGAGTTTGATAGAATTAGGTTTGATTATTTTAATTTCCACTGTTTTGACACAAATAAAGATAGTTCAAGCACTTTAACAATTGTCAAGTAGATCACTTAAAATACCACACCCCACATCTTAAAAATATGTCAGCTCACACAATCGTGTCACCCCTAGAGGGTGCCCATGTTTTTTACATTCCTAAGTCTTAGTCAGAGTCGAATCCTCCACTTTTGGCCAGGGTCTCTGATATTTATATGGTGAGTGTCTTGGGGGAAGATTCTTCCCTCCCCTTGCACTATGGTATAAAAAGTGTTTGGAAACTGACACGGTAAGATACTAATTTAAGGTTCATAGATAGGGTATCCATTCAGAGTGGCAATTGATAAACTCCCTTAGGAGACCTCCCAATATTTAGAACAAAGATTTTGGGGATGGTTATCTTGCACACTTCCATTGAATTCAAACTTTACCCAAATTCTCTTTTGATTATAGTGGGTTGGAAAACCTGGCTTTTGTTGTTCCCACTTAGGTCATTCTCGTAGGGTGAGAACTTTTTCCCACTATAACAGGCTTTCTAAAGGATTTAAAAAAGCATGAAAATTAAGTCTAGCATTTTGATCACCCAATGAAGGGGAGAGCATAGGCCTATCACTTCAACAATAGTAGACAATGGGTTCAATTAATCCTTTCACTTAAGCTAGATTCATAACTTAAATAATGAGTTCTTTTTAAAACACCAAATTTCAGTGTAAAGTTGTTTGTTCAATTTTAATCCAAATCCAAAAACAAGTGAATTTCTAATGTTCTTTTTAGCCAACTTTGACAAATCTTGTGTAGATGGTTAATTTTAAGCCCAAATTAATGCTAGTTGGTCCTAAAGCATGAATGAAAAATAACATATAATGGGTTATTTTCCCATGAATGCTTGAAAATACTATTACAATGGATATCAAATGCTTTTTCTTTCACTTCAATGCTCCATGTTCCTCTTAAAACTTGCAATAAATGCTCAAAAAATTTAGATGAGATTAAAAAATAATAAGATATAAGGGTTAGATAAATGATTAAGTATTAAAACCTTAAAACTTAGACCAAGTTACAATGTGATTTGACTTTAAATGTAAAATTTAAAATTTTAACTCTACAAAATAGATAACTACCTACACCATTACATATATTATGAAATAATACCCCATTTAAAAAAAAAAGCTTTGAAAAAGACCTATGTATGACAAAGATATGGTCATTTTAAGTTTGACTATAAAACTACTAAAACAGAGATCTATGCGGTAAAAGATTATTCATATGCGCTAAAAGAAGTATCCAATGTATGCGCTAGAAGATCATTCAGATGCACTAAAAGAAGTTTCAGATGCACCAAAAGAAGGCTTTGGATGTGCCGAAAGAAGCTCTAGATGTGCCAGAACAGTGCCTGGATGTGTTGTAAGATCTTCCAGATGTGCCATAATAGTGATTGCATGCGCTAAAATATCTATCGTATGCACCATAAAAACTCTTGATCATGCTAAAACAAAACACGTTAGTAACCTGTGAGCACACTTTTCATAAAATTATGTTACAAATGAGGTTTTTGGGCCCCACGGTGGGCACCAATTTATGTGTGACTAAAATATGCGTAATGAATGACAAAGACACCTAATAAAACACTATATCAAGAGATTTAAACAATAATTAAACTAAGTAAAGCAGAAATCCATTGAAAGCATCTAGTTGCTCTCTAACTCTAAAGATTTATTAAATCACTGTGGTTCTAAGATTTGTGTAAGCACCGTGACTGTTAAAATTCCAATCAAGAGAATGAGAATGATAAGCTATATGATTGTTAAATGATATGCAAGTTATATGATGTAAAAAAGCTATGATGCGGATTGTTGATAATGAAAGCTATATGTTGTGATATGATAATGGAAACTATATTAAAATGTAATCTACGATTAATGACATGATTATAAACTAAATGATATGCTATTTTCTATTGCTATTTGATAAAATTCTTAATTGCTCAATTGATATTTCTACATAGTAAGTTTGAACAAAGTTAGGATCATTTTCCTATATAGAGAGGTTGTATTTATAGATTCCTGGTAGCACATTTGTAAAGGGGCGGAAAAGAAAAGGTCTGGATTTGATCTGAATGATTGAATGATGAAGGATGAAAAATCCTAAGATGATTATGTAGATTGTTCCTCCCCACAAAAACACTCAGCCAAAAGATAGGAAGAATCAATGGAAGAAGATGAAGAATTTTTCCTACAAATTTGTCTCCAATTTGTCTCCAACTTTTCCCGTGAAGGTTGAGATGAATTAAATTAGACTTAAAATATCTAATTTGGTAGGTAGATATATGATTAGCTATAGAAATATATTTCAATTGAATATTTAGATTTATTCAATTTAGGAAAAGGAGATATTTAATTTAATAAAACAAACTATATAGAAGTTTATGTTTATTAAATAAATATGATAATTAAATAAAACAAATGTATGTGATTTGTTTATTTTATTTAGATGAAATAATAGAATAATTAGAAGAATTAAATAAGAATTTAAATGTGAATTATATAAATAAATATTTCAATTTATTTAATAATAGATGAATTAGGGGAGTCAATTGATCAATTAAATTGTATTTAATTAATTAGATTATCTAGACCATTTTTAGGTGTATATAGGATGCTTTACGATTATGGATGCTATGATTATGCTATGTATGTGTGATGATGGTTTGTGGATGTAGGGTGGATGCATTGATGTTTTTTTTGAGTGTCATGATACCAAGTTAGCACAGAGAGAAGATAGAGGAATAAAGAATGACCATTGTTGATGATGATGATTGCTTCAAAAGATCCAGCAAGTCCTTGATCCATCGAGAATTTATTAGAGATGGTGATGAGACATTGCAAAAGAATGCAGGATGGGATGCTCACACTTCAAGATTGGGATTTTTTGTCATTCCTTATTGTTTGATATAACATATAGATACGATGCATCAAGGTATTGATAACCAGGATGGCATTGTATCTAGTGTAATGGATTTTGACTCGATAAGAAGATAGGATAGATCTTGTTCAGACCTTGGAATACAAAAATTTCATTGAAATACAAGTTACAATTTTAGAACATATTGGACCAAACCATACACAATAGTCAACAACATACTCCAAACAACCTTCCTACACACAACTAAGCAAGTATGCACCAAGATTATTTTACAAGACTAACCACAATCATGGAAAATGAAAGATAATGATTGATGCCCCATTCCTTTCTCTCTAAATTATTTTAGATAGACATCATCAGGAGGTCCTCAAAATGGGTCATTAAGATAAATCAGAAGAAAATATCAAAGACAAACAATTAGTGTTACCTATAGCTCCTACCTAGTTTAAGTTTAGCTAAAGTGATATCGGATGCTGATGTCCATCACAGGAAGGATACATTCTAGGACATGTTGACTAGAGGGTTGTTTGATGTTGGCATGATGATGCTAAGATGAGCCATTTCCATAAAGTTCATTGGCGCATTTAGCTATGATTTGGACTCTAGATTTTGACTTTTGGGTTCACACTTTATGACTTGGTATGTTTGCTTTCTACTTGTTTTGCCAAAGGGTGAAGGTGATGATTTTTTATTATGGGTGAAAGTTTATTGTGGGTGAAAGCGAGATGGGATGGATGGGTTTTGGATTTTTCTAGAATATTTCAATGTTTTTGGTATTTTGAAATGTTTTGAGGCTATTTTTGGTCCTTTTGGAAAGTTTATATGGATGTTTATGTTTTCAATTTTCTAATTTTCTAAGGTTGTTTACGGTTTTCTAAATATTTGATGCTTTTTAGGTCTTTTGAATGTTTTCTTTTATTTTTGGATTTTCTATTTTCAAATGTTTTTGTTTTTTCTAAAATATTTGGATGTTTTGGATTTTCACAATATTTGGATGTTTTTGGTTTTTCAAGATGTTTGGATGTTTTTGGATTTTTTTGAGATATTTCCAAATGTTTAGGGGTTTTTTGAATTTTTGACATTCGAACAAGAACCTATCCTAGGGGACTCAGCCTGCTAATCAATGATTAGCCTTGCCTATGTTATACATGTAGAGACCACATAGTTTAACTAACTCGATCGATTTACAGGACAAAGATATGAATAGACTAGAAACGAAACTAATTACAATGACTGCTAAAGGACTGACCTAGGGTGTCTTAAGGGCACATCAGTGATGGAATTTCCTACATTAAAGCTCAGAGACGACGTAGTTCAACAAAGAGACATTATTTTTGATATTTTTTGATGTTTGACATTTTTAGAGATTTTGATGTTTTTTGGATGTTTTGGATTTTTCCTTTACAATTTTTGGATTTTTTTTGGATTTTTGTTGTACAGGATTTTGCAAATGTTTTTGTATTTTCTAGATAAGATTTTATGAATGTTTTTGGTGTTTTTTGATAGGATGTCCCATAACCTCAAGATATACAAGAACTCAATTGTGATGCATAACAAAATTACCCCAGTGTGATATGTTAGCCTATTTCAATAAAGGTAGGACAAACTAACCTTGGTAATATGCCAAGTAGTGCTAAAGAGTTCATGATACCTTACAATGGCAAGACATTATAAAGATGCAAATGGGGGATGAATGATGATGCAAAGAATGACAGGTCAAAAGAGCCAAAGAATAGATGGAGACACCTTATTTATGTGAGGCACTTGTTTGCCAGGTTTTCACCAAGGTACTTTCTCAAAGTGCCAGCGAAGTGGTTTTCACTAGAGGATGATTTTTTTTATCTTTTTTCTCAATTTTTTTTGGATTTTGATCATTTTTGGATTGTTTTTCATTTTCTAATTTATACCCTTCATGCTTGGGCATAAAATTTTTTGAGATGCAAGTTTTTGATTGGCTTCTACAAGGGTTCTTCTTCATGGGTTGACAGTTGGTATGCTCCTAATCCATAGCTTGTTGTGATGACAAAGGGACCCAACCAGTTAGGCTCAAACTTTCCTTTGTTATCTTGATTTGGAAGGTTCTTCTGATTTTTCTTCAAGACAAGATTGCCTACCTAGAACAACTGACATTTGATTCTCTTTATATAGCTCCAATTTAGTTGATTTAGATACACTTGCAAGTGATTAAGGGCATTAAGACGACATTCATCCAAAAATTCTAGCTCATTTAGTTGACACTTTATATTCTTCCTCAGTTATCAGATTCTTTAGGGACACTCACAATGATGGGAGCTCAACCTCAATAGGCAAGATGGCTTCTGGTCCATAGACTAGGGAGAAACGGGTTGCTCCTATAGGTGTGCGGATACTAGTTCGATAAGCCTAAAGAGTGGGATTTAGTTGTAGATGCCAGTCATGACCAGATTCATTAACTATTTCTTTAGGATAGTTTTGTTTGTTGCTTCTGCTTGGCCATTGCCTTGGGGATAGTATGACCTATAGAGAATCAGTGTTGGATATTGAATTTTTGGCAAAACTCTTTCACATCTTGATTTTTGAATGGGGTTCCATTGTCCGAGATGAGGGTTTGCAATACACCATAATGACAAATTAGGTAATTCAGGATAAACTTGGATATTTTCTTTTCCATTATGTAGGTCATAGGAATGGGTTTAGCCCACTTATTAAAGCACTCAATGGCTGTTATGATGAACTTATGGTCATTGAATGAGGTTGGAATGATTTTTCCTATGAGGTCAAGTCCCCACTACAAAAAAATTGATGGTGTGATAATTGATTGTAATTCTTGAGTTGAAGCGTGAATCAGATCCCCATGTTGTTGAAACTAGATACATTTTTGCACATACTGATGATCTTTTTTTGTTGTTGGCCAATAGTACCCCATCCTCAACATTTTCTTAGCTAATGCCATACCACTAGAATGGGAC
Organism: Sequoia sempervirens; assembly: GCA_007258455.2. NCBI lineage: Eukaryota > Viridiplantae > Streptophyta > Pinopsida > Cupressales > Cupressaceae > Sequoia > Sequoia sempervirens. Next base: position 356,348,827 of record VDFB02000015.1, on the reverse strand, counting down.
CCACATATGCCATCGTGCACTTCTGTAAAGGGATTTGAGGCTTCCTCTTGCTTAAGACATCGTAATAATGTCCCTTTGATGCTTCGACAGTAAAGGGTATCACCTAGGATCACAAAGCAAGATGCCTTTTTGACAAAAGTCTTTTTATGGTTTGGGGTGATGTATGATGGAAGGGCTCCTCTATAAAGGTAATTAAAAATATCATGGTACCAAGGGGATCCAAGACCAACAATGACACACATGAATTCAGAATTAGGAATTTGGAAAGTCGGTATGAGAAGCTATTTTACCAAGAATTCACATTGAAGAATGTTGTTTGACATGTCTAGTAGTGATCCAATTGTTTCCATGGCATCTACTACTCTATTTTTCATATGAGGAATCTGCTCAAAAGTTATGTCTATAAAAAGATCTTTGAGATTCTCCACCATCTTCTTATAAGGAGTGAGCTTGTCATCTTTAGTTTGATAGTACTCATTCACTTGGTTGATAACTAGTTGTGAGTCTCCATAGAATTTCATCTCTTGTATCTGCCACTGAACTGCTATCCTAAGACCTATGATCAAGGCTTCGTACTTAGCAATGTTATTGATACATGGGAATGATAGCCTATAATGTTTTGGGATGCAATCACCTTGGGTGTGATGAAAATAATTCCAACTCATTATCCATGTTGGGTGAACGATCCATCAAAGTGCATCTTCCATTGAGTTGTTAGATTAATAAGGAACACTGATTCATCAAGGAACTCAAATATTAAAGGTTTCTCATCATAGATGGATGCTTTTGCTGGCTGGTCCACGATCACTTTTCCTTTTATTTCCTTGCACTCCACATACTCTATGTCAAATTCTATTAATATCATTACCCATTTAACCATTCTTCCTATGACGGTTGCTTTAGATAACAAATATTTCAATGGATCAATCTTTGTGATGAGTGTGATTTGATGTGACAACATGTAATACCTAAAATTTTGTGAAGCAAAACCTACTGCTAGGCATGCTTTCAAAATGGGTGAATAGTTCATCTCATAACCTACCAAGGTTCTATTGATGTAGTGTATGGCTCTTTCCTTTCCATTTTCATCATGTTGTGCTAAAAGAGCTCCTAGTGTTGCTGACGTTGTTGAGATGTATAGGATTAGTGGCTTGTTTGGTATTGGTGGCATGAGCATAGGTGGTGTTAGTAGATAATCCATGATATTTTGGAAATCTTTATCACATTTCTCATCCCATTTGTAATTTATCCCTTTATTAAGAAGGTGTGAAAAAGGGTGAGTCTTATCTAATAGCTGAGCTATGAAACTTTTTATGGACTACAACCTTCTTTGTAATCCTCTCATTTGTTTCAATGTTTGTGGTGGTTCCATATCTAGGATGGCTTTTACCTTTGCTAGATCAATTTCTATCCCTCTTTGTGAAACAATGAAGCCAAGAAGTTTCCTTGATGTGACCCTGAACACACATTTTTTTGGATTCACTTGTACCTTGTATTCTTCAAGCCTATCAAAGATAGGTCCTAAAACTTGTATGTGTTCACTTATCTTCTTTGAATTTTCCAAAATATTATCCACATGATCTTGAAATATTTTGTGGATCATGTTGTGAAAGATGAGGGTCATTGCTCTTTGATAGGTAGCTCATGCATTCTTCAACCCAAATGGCATCACATTCCAATAATAGGTTCCCCATGAGCAAGTAAAGGCATTTTTATGTTGATCTTCTTTATCGATTATGATTTGGTTATAGCTTGAAAATTCATCCATGAGTGACAACATTTCATGCCCAATTGTTAAATATACAATGAGATCAATGTTTGGAAGAGGGAAGTCATCCTTCACACATGCCTTGTTTAGATCTCTAAAATTAGTACATATTCTAATGCCCCAAGTGGGTTTTGAGATTGGTACCAAGTTTGAAACCCACTCAGGGTAATCTATCATTCAGTTGAATCCAACGTTAAGAAGCTTGTGTAGTTCTAGTTTAACCAAGAGTGCTATATATGGGAGCATCTTCCGTAATTTCTGCTTGACTAGTTTGTCCTTGGGATAGACTATTAAGTGATGCACAACTACTTCTAGATCAAGGCTTGGCATATCTATCTATGACTATTCAAAGTTATCTTTTCTCTCTTTAAGGAATGTTGCAAGGTTCTTTTGTTCTTCATCCAATAAGGATTCAACATAGAAGGTGATCTTAGGTTCTTTCTTTTATCCCACATTGACTAGTGTAGCCTTTTCTACTAGTACTATTGACTTATCTAGATGCATTGCACTAAGGGGGGGATTGAATCCTTCATCCTTGGGAATCTTAGAGAGGTTTTCACCATCGGATGCATCCTTTGTTTTTACTATTTTGAAATCAGAGAGTGTCACTAGGTGGTTTTCACTCAAGGATTTGCAAGTTAATTGCATTTCATTTGTTTTACAACTAAAGGATTCAATCGTCTCCCCATAGTATGCCCCTATATCAAGCTCTATCTCAAAGCCTACTTTGTGATCTTCCCATGATAAGTTATCTAGGAGTCCCATGAATTCTAATATTGCTTCATTGTTTTCAAATAAATCTAGAATTAGTGGTCCTTCTTGGTCCATGTAAATGAGTTGTGGGTATACCAATCATATCTCAGTTGGTTGGTTATTTAAGATAAGGGATGCTATGGATATCATGAAGAGGGTGTTGTTCTCAAATAGGTCAGTGACATCAAGGGGAAAGTCATCTAAGGTAGTATCAGACAATGTAGGTGACCAAGAGGAAGCCTCAACCCATTTAGCAACAATACCTTTTCCAATAAGCATGACCTTGCTAGTAGTATAACCTAAGCCAATATTTTTTAGTCATTTCTCAAGAACGATGGATTCTAGTAAATCATTGTCATTCTATCTTAGCTTCTCATTCTTTTTATATCCCTAATTCTACATTAGTTGTAGACCTTTTTTGTCATCTTTCATGGGAAGAACAAGAATAGGTCTTTCATCTTGATAGAGGATTTTAGAGATATCTTGCTCATTGATTTATTTTTTATTCAGGTCTCCCCACTTGGTGAAGGTAGTAGCTACCATCTTGATTGTTTCTGGTTCTTTGGTGCTAGATGTGGGTTTCTCATTAGTTTGAGGAAAAATATGTAACTCTCGTAAGACAAAGGTGTCTTTTAGTATTTTGTAACTTCCACAACCATCATCTTGGATTACAACTTTGACATCGAGTATGTTTTTCACAATTGGTACTTGTGAGGCTAAGGTAGAGGCTAGAGATGATGGGTCAACAAATGAGCTTGATGGTGTAGGTCCTTCATCAATTTTGGGTATTTGTGGGATCTTATAAAACTTGGCTTCAAGGCTCTTACAATAGTAGAAAGGCTCAAGATCTCCATGGATAGTGATTTCTCTATCCTCAAAAGGAAACTTCACATAGTGATGATAGGTTGAGCCTATGGCTTTCAAAGCATGGATCCATGTTCTACCAAGTAGAATGTTATAGGTAAGATCAAGATCAAGTACTTGGAATGTAGTTTCTACAATGAGAGGTCCCACTTGGATAGGGAGTGCAATGATTCCTTGTGATACCCATTCTTGATCATCATATGCTATGATGGTGGTGCTCTTTATCTTTTCAATAGTATCTTCTAAATTGACTAGATGCTTGATTAGCTACAAGGTACAAATGTTTAGACCAACACCTCCATCTACCAAGACTCTTTTGATGGTAAATCCTATTTGGAGAAAGTGAGAAGATGGCTACCAATATGCCCTACCATAGCTTGAAACTGATCAGTACCAATGTTCTCAGGAACAGAAGATTCAAATAAAGATTTTTCTAGTATTTCTTTGTATACATGAGATAATTTCATAGGTTCCAAAATTGATATTTGAGTAGGGATCTGTTTAAGTTGATCTACAAGATTGTACTTACTAGGATTAGATACAAGAAAATTATGTTGTGTCCTAGATTGAGTGGGAATGACTCCTTGAACGGTTATTTTTCCATAGTGTGAGGTGACTCCACATTTTGTACTAGCTCCTTTGATGGTGACAGTTCAGTGATAATGTTATCATAGGAAGAAACTAAATTGGAATAAATATGTTGAACATTAGTGTAATCCTTAGTTTTTCCATGGTTTTTGGATTTGTTATGATCAGGCATAGGGGTCTTATATATCTTGAGATCCTGGTTTCTAGCTGGTACCTCAACAAATATCCTATTATTTTCTATGAGATCTTGGATGATATTCTTGAGTTCGATGCAATTTTTTGTTTTATGTCCTTTGATTTTATGAAAGTAATAGAGATTTTGATCATTGTACCAGGATGGATTTTCTTGGGGTTCTTAGTAGTGTTCAAAGTTAGGAAGTGTGATCAAATTTGACTCTAACAATTTCTTTATGATCATTTTGATGGTTTTTGATAATTGGGTATACTTGCATTTAGGATAGTTGTTCCTATTACCAGTTGGCCTTGGTTGCATGTTGGTGTTTTTGATTTGATTGTTCTAAGGTGGCACCATTTGTTGCAATGTTGGTTGGATGTTAGCAACTTTATTGTGGTTGGTTCTAGGAGCACTTAGTATGACCATAGCATCTACAACACCATTATTTGTTACATTTTTGTTTTTATCCCATACTAGAGGTTTCTCATTTGAACTGGTTGAAGGATGATTGTCTTTGTAAACTTGACTATTTCCTTTTGAGATCAAGGCTCTTTCAATGTTAAGGGATCTTGGAACAAGTTCATCATATGATGTGATGCATTGCATTTTCAAGTGGAATTATAAATTTGGATCAAGGTTGGCTATGATGATTCCCACTTGTTGTTCATCAGGAAGAGGCCACTTGATTTTACTAGCTCTTTGTGTCCATTTTTGTAAGAAACTTGTGAAGGTTTCTCCAAGATTTTATTTGAGAGTATATACAGCTCTTCTAGACTAATGTCCATTTCAAGATTGAAGGAGAATTGATTGATGAATTTGTTAGTGATTTCTTGAAAAATTTTGATACTAGGAGAGAAATGAGAAAACCAATCCATAGTAGGACCTATTATACTTCAAGGAAAGAGGTGCATTAGATACGAATCATTGTAAGCCACTTCCATTCACATGACATTGAATTATTTTATGTGGTCCAAAAGACTTCCCCTCCTTCTGTATTTTTCAAACTTGGGGATTTCAAAACTAGGAGGGAATGGTATCATTGCTATGTTTCAATCAAATGGGTAAGGACACAAGTTTTGTGTATGAAGTTTCTTTTCCTTGCCCATTCAAAGTTCCTGCATTTCTTGTGATAGTTCTTTCATTTGTGATGTGATATCATTTTGTGGATTGGGTGGAGGAACATATGGTGGGATAAGATATGGTTTCTATGGGGTATATGAAGGTGTGAGGTTCTATGAAAGTGATGAATATGTTGTTGATACGGTCAGATTAATGATTTTTGTATGAAGAAAATAGGATCCTTGTTGTTGTTGTTGGGCATACTATTGAGCTAGTAAGCCTTCCTGTTGAGCTTGATGTTGTTGTTGTGCCACTAGGGCTTGTTGTTGGGCTTGTTGTTGTTGTGCTAGTAAAGCTACTTGTTGTGCTTGTTATTGTTGTGTGGCTTGTTGTGCTGCTAAAGCTGCTTGTTGAGCTTGTTGGGCAATGGCCACTTTTTGTTGTTGTCGTTGTTGTTGTGCTAAGGCTACTTGTTGAGCTTGATGTTGTTGTTGTGCTAATGTTGCTTGTTGAGCTGCTAAGGCTGCTTGTTATGCTTATTTTTGTTGTTGTGCTAAGGTTGCTTGTTGTGCTTGTTGTTGTTGTACGACTTGTTGGTAAGTTTTTTGTGCTTGCTATAGAGCTAGGGCATGTGCTTGCAATGTGGGATCTGGGGGTTTTTGAGACAGTTGTGAAGGATTGATGTTTTGAGTGGTTAGTGGATTGGTAGTGAAAGGTGGAGGATTCCCTTGGTTTAACATTCTTTGTAAGATAGTGGATTGAGGGGGAGGAATGTATGTTTGAGGCACTAATTGATTTGGTATAGAAAAGGGAGCTATTGGAAAGGATGATTTCATTAAATTTTGCAATGGAAATGACACACTAAGACCTTGAGTCCACTGATTGAAAAGATTCCTTTGTCCTATTTTGGAAGGATTGCCTTGTGTATAAGATATAAATAAAGGATTCATGATCAAGGTACTCCTAGGATTGATAGAACTTGTAACCAAGGGATTTCTTTTTGGTTGATTAAGAGGAGATGATGTGGTAATGGTAGATGGAATGGATGAACCCACTAGAGGGTTGGATAAAGATGTCCCTAGTTGTGTTGAGGGTTGATTCTGTGATATGGTATTCACATGCCCTTGTGCATTGCTCTGATATTTTTGGTTTGTACTACTCTGCATGATGGTAGGTACACTTGTGGTACTCATACATGTGGATGAAGAAGGTTTTCGAGTATGTGCAGGATCATCATGGAAAAAGTAGGCCTTTAAGTGGCTAAAAATTTAGAAAAATTAGAATTAGGAAACTTGACATAAAAATTTGAATAAGTTATCTATATTATTTAAAAAATATGTCAGAATATAATTTGTAGCAAATTGAATGTAGTTTCTAAACTACTAGGTTTACTTTTTTTAAACAAAATCTATTTGGTGAAAATTTGAAATTTCAATGCAGTAGTACTTAAATTTTAGGGAAAAAATAAGTAGGTGTCTGTCTAACCACTAAAATGATAATATTTCTTTATAATATTTTAGATATAAGTAGAGGACTCATGTCTCGATATGATGCATATTTTTTTGTAATTTTTTATCTAAGTAAATAATTACTTATGATTTTTTATTAAAAATTTAAAAAAATATAAAAACTCGTACATCTAACAACCTTAACTTGGTCAAAACTTCATGAAATTCAATTTTTTTTTAATCCTATAGTATACGAAGCATAGAATGTGACACATTTTTCAGATTCAAAAACTGTGATACCATTTGAAAGCTATAGATATTTTTCAATTAGCCTATCAATTAGGACTTTAGTTGTAATTCAAATAGAAAATGAATAATAATTATTTATTAAATTCAAAGTAGAGCATAATTTATATTGGTGGAAAGATGAAAATCTCCTTTAAAAACCCTTTTCATTTCATTAATTTCGGGAATAAAAAAAGTCATCAGCCACATACCCTACAAATACCCATCATATTGCCACTTTTTGGCCCATCATGATCCTGCACATACCCATTCCCCGAAATGTCGAAGTGGTGGTAGAATAATGAAGTTCAAGTGGAGTAAGTAGTTGTTTGCATCTTTTGGAATGGGAGGAGCACCAAAGGTAGGTGTCCAAATGGAAGTGGGAGGTGAAGGATTCATTTCAAGAGTACCCAAAAGTGTATTACTTTCAAATGGTAAGGTGTGACCAAAATCTTTATCAAGGTTGGTTGCAAGACTAGGTATGTAAGTTTGACTTGGCCCTTGTAATTGAGTTGTGAAATCCTATGTAAAAATTAGTGCTACAAATATCGGGGATATAGGAGCTATACTTTCAAAAATTTGATGTTCTAAATTTTCTTCCCTAGTGAGCTCAAATAGGTTGTTGGTGATGTCTTCAATTTTGTATGGTCTTGAAGGAGGTGATGGTTGTTGTGATGATGTAACATGAATTCTACGATCAAACTCTAAAGGATTTGGATCACTTGAGGCAAATGTAACTTTTTCTTTTTCCATGATTCTATTGTGTTGTGATCTCGTCCTTACCATAAATTTGGCATCATCTATGGGAGAGTTGTATTGAGTTTTATAATGTTTGAAATCTCTAGTTGACTCAAACCTAGGTAAAGGGGATGCTCTAAGTATTTTGGGAGCAATGATGATAATGTGGGCTGAAAATATGGGTGATGTGGGAAGTGATCTTTGCAACCATTTTGCGACAACACTTTTGACATAGGTTTGATGTTGTGATGTTGGGATAAAGGTTGCTAATGAACTTGGAAATATTTAGGGTAGACTTGTGACCTTCAAGATAAACTAGTTCAAAGATGATAACTATCTCAACTAAGTGCATGGAAAAGGATATATTTTGCATACACAATAGCTAAGGTAGCAAGTTGGTTTAATGTTTTAAGTCACAAAAGTGTTGGTGTATTTAAAATTTTGCAAAGATAAATGAGATGAAAGATGAAATGTGATAAAGGGGGTGAATGAAATGTTGGACCCAATGTTGACCTAAAGTGAACCTTTTGTTTTTACAAAACCATGGTACTGAGAATCATGCTATACCTATAAAGTGTTCAAATCTTACAGAATCAATGATTTAGAAAACTTGTTGATCTTTGAAAAGATGAGGGTTCTGGCTCATAAATAATGTGTACATGTTAGGATATTTTCTCAATGTGCGTTCATAAAATTTTGTTAACAATTTTTTTTTGTTTTTGTAAAGTGCCTCAATGCGATTGTTGATTGCTTTTGCACTACAATGTCTAAGTTTATGGTGATGACCAGTTGACCTTCATTTAGGGATCCTTGCTTTGTGTGAGATCATTTGGGAAAGTGAGCTTTTGTTTTGATACGATCAAGGTAACAAAAATGATGGTAGACCTCTAAAATGTTAAAGTCTTAGAAAATGAGAGGATAGAGGGGAATGTTCATACTTGTTCGATCTCTCCTATCTCGGGCGTAAAAGTTTCTTAACAAAGTGTAATGGTTGTGATAAAATATGGATGCTCACTTTTTATTGTACATTTTTTCATGATTCCTATGTCTGAAATGGAGTGTTGGATACTTTCCTCTATGAAGTTTAATTGTTTTGTGAATCATTTAGAGGATTTGGGTATCATGAAAAAGAACAGGATGTTGAATCCAAAAGAATACAAACAATTCTAGACTATCCTTGAAGCGTGTCTATAAAAAATTTCTACCAACTTGTTTTTGTTTTTGTGAACTACTCAAAGGTGTTTCTCAAGGGCTTTTGGAGTGAGATGTCTAAGTCTAAAATGAGGTCCTATAAACTTTGGTTTAGGAATCTCGATTTTTCGTGAGATCATGGGGAAAAAGTTTAAGTTTATGGAAGAGAGGAAGATATTTATTACCACGTGGGTGGTGGTAATAGGAGCCTTCCAGCCTTAATATCAGTGTGTTCCTCTTTTTCATCTAAAATTTTTGTTGTGTTTCTCTAGTGTTGTGTGTTTGTCTCCTTGTTTTCAAAAGTGAAGCTTCTCAAACTATTAATGAGATATGTTTGTTCACCATCTATGAATTCAAAGTTTGGCTGAATTATAGCACCTAGAAGATTAGGTTGTTCAATGGGAGTAATCAGTCTCCAAATAGTCATGTGGGGTTCATTTACCAATTTATCTTTGCTTAAACGAATTGATTTTACAACAAACACTTGGGTATGTGCAGGATCATGATGGGCCAAAAAATGGTAATATGATGGGTATGTGGCTAACAACTATTTTTTTACCCAAAATTGATGAAACAAAAAGGGTTTTTAAAGGAGATTCTCAGCTTTCCACCAATATAAATTATTCTTTACTTTGTATTTGATAAGTAATTATTATTCATTTTCTATTCAAGTTATGACTAAAGTCTGATTAATAGGCTAATTGAAAAAATCTATAGCTTTCGAACAATATCACATTTTTTGAATCCAAAACATGCATCACATTCTATGCTTCAGATACTATAGGATTAAAAAAAGAAAAATTGAGTCCAAAATATGCATCACATTGGGGCATGAGTCCTCTACTTATATCTAAAATCTTATAAAAAAATATTATCATTTTATTGTGGTTAGGGTGGTCAGACAGGCACCTATTTATTTTTTCCCTGAAATTTAAGTACCACTACACTGAAATTTTAAATTTTCACCAAATTATAGATTTTATTTTTTTAAACAAACCTAGTAGTTTAGAAACTGCATTCAATTTGCTACAGATTCTATTGTTAAATATTTTTGAAATAATGTAGATAACTTATTCAAATTTTTATGTCAAGTTGCCTAACTTGAGTTTTCTAATGTTCTTGCTACTTAAGGGCCTATTTTTTCCATGATGATCTTGCACATACCCACTTGTCTTTTGTCAATCTAGATATTTATGTCAAGAACATCATAAATTCCACAATGTCCATTTCATGAAAATTATGAGATTAAAGCCACAATTGCCTATGTTATCTTTGGTAAATATGGGTTTAATATATTTAGAAATCACTAAGGGTAAATCCTTAGAACAAGTAGTAATATCGAGGCTAACTCAAGAAGTCCATATTTGAGCAAAATTATTTGAAATTTGGATAGTGAGTGTTTTTTTGGAACATTTTGAAACCAATAAAACTATTAAACTGACTCACAAGCATTACAACCATAGGATAGAAATGGCTATATTTGTTGTATTCCCACTTCAATTTCTCCAGTTGCGCTTATTTAGAGTGGATGATTAGAAGCTTGACCACACTGGCTCCCCTCCATGAAATCACTTCTACAGGTTAGCCAAGCTTCAAGTTCTCATGGATCTCCCATGAAAAAATTTTCATATCTACTAAGAACCACAAATATGTGGGCTGGCTTCGAAGGTCCGACCTCCTGACATCAACAAATATTAGGGATTTTTGGCTACTACATAAAGGTTCATAATAAGGGCATCTGGTTCAAAGGATGCTATGATAAACTCCCTCAAGGGGTCTCCCAATCCTTAGAACAAGGGATTTACACATCATAAAGATACTGGGGGAGAGCTATCATGCATCACTTTGTTCATTGCAAACTTTCCTTGCAACCACAAATTTATATAACAATTCGGAAGAGTATGGCTTATGGTCATCACTACTTGGGCCATTCCCTTGGGGTGAGTACCTTTTCCCACCAAGGTAGGCCCTCTAAAGGTGAACAATAGCAAGTAATTACATCTATAGTTTGATCATCTTTGTTCGCATGCATAAAGAGAGAACACACGCTATGCCTTTTCTCACACTAGCATGGTTGTTCAATTTTAAACCCAAATTTGAAGTGTGAAGGTGATTTTTCAATGTGATAGAGAATGTTTCTATTTCATTAGAGAATTGAATACACATTCACTTGCAAAGTTGAAAACCACAAAACAAAACAAACAGTTTTCAATTTTATCCTTCAAAGGAATAATGAGTTAATTTTAAGCACCAATTGAAAGATGAGTTTTCTTTGTTCAATTTTAAGCCCAATTGAAAGATGTGATGTGAGGGTTCATTTTTAGCCAACTTTGAATGTTCATTTTAAACCCAATGGAAAACTAGTGCATTGCCTAAAAATTGAAAGTAATAAAGCATGAAATTGGGTTAAAATTGCCTCAAAGCGTTAAACGCTAGTTACAATTATAAAATGTTTAGATAGAATAGAAGTTCTTCAATTTCTCTTTGTTCCTTAAAATCTACAAAACCCTATTATTCTAACAATGAAAACACAGTCGTACATCAATCAATGATCAAATAATCAAAAGAAATTAAGTCACATGTTGAAAAACATGCGTAAAGTTTCTTACCCTGGTTGAGTGTCGTTGTACGCAATGGCATCACAATTTGAAATTTTGGTGTCGCTCTAGTGAATTTGAGTGTCGCCCTGCAAAATGGACAGTGACTATGATCACATCACTAAATTGATGGGCATTGTTGTAAATGAGTGTGTCACAATTTGAAGTTTGAAAGCGTCGATCTAATGGGGCTGAGCGTCACCATTTTTGTTTCACGATAGTTCAAATTTAAATAATTGTCACTATATTTAAATTAGCGTTAGCCAATTAAATATATGTCACTGTATTAAATTTCTTAGGCATAGCTATATGGTGATGTTATTGAAATAGCATTGTTTTTTGTGGTTTGAGCATCACTGCAACCCACAAAATAGTAAAAACATGGATTTCAAGCCAAAAAACAAGTAAATGATTGGTTTTCCCTCCTTCTAGTGGTAGAATGTTGATACAAGGATATCGATTATGGGACAAATCATGCTTGATCCATGAAGAATCAAAGCATAATGAACCAAACAATACTCGAATCTCAACAAGATCAGTCTAAAATCAAAATTGAAAGTAAAAATTTTATCAATAAACCTAACATGCTAATCTTATGAAAGCTTTAAAGAAAAAATCTACTATAATCCATTGAAATTTATCCTATTGTGGAATTGGTGCCCCATTGATGTGGACTGATGACCCTTTCCCAATTCTGTGATAGTGAGCTTGTTTCAATCAATTCTACGGAAGAGAATCGATGAAACCATGATGTTTGGTCTATGAAAAACCTAAATTATGCACAAAATAAACATGATGCAAGCTAAGTTACCATAATTTTATGTTATAAATGAGCTAATTATGCAATTGCTAAGCTAATTTAAGCTAAAATGATGCTAAAAGATGAAAACCCTAATTTATTTACAAACTAAGATGGATGCATGGAAGCCATTAATGAAAACTTGAAGTTATTTATGCAATGAAAATAAACTAAAAATAAGCTAAATGTGTGCAAATTAAGAGTATGGATGTGAGAAAATTCAATAGCATGACTTTGCAATAAAAGATGGATCCATTTGTCTCCAAATAATAATCTATTTATAGGAGAGAAAATGAGGAATAAATGGTTGATATCGAAAAGCTCAATCAATGGTTCAAGATGAAAGAGATGAGAGGCATGGATCGTGGATTGTCATCAACAGATGAGAATACAAGATGAAGATTAATCAAAGGCTCACAATTACCTCAAAAAACACACTTTTGATTTGCTCACATAGGTCAAAGGTGACTTGCTATAAAGGTAAGAGGGTTAACTTTCTTTTGAACCTAAGTGAGTTGATTGAAGGAGAGGGAATATTCCTTAGAATATTCCATTAGGGTGAGGAAAAAGATTATTTTACAAATTAAAACTAAGTTTTAATTGTGCAAAAAGGATAAAGAATATCCCATGGGAATATTCCCTTTGATTAGAGGAATAATTAGTTTAATTGCTAATTAAACAAGGCTTAATTTATGCAATTAGGGAATTAGAGGAATTAAAAGATTTATTAAATTAGATGATTTAATAAATAGGGGAGAGGTGAAATGATATTTAATTAAATAACTTAGGGTTATTTAATTAAATAAGATGACTTAGGAGATTAAATTAAATATTTTGATCTACTCAATTTAATGGGATGAAGTGTTAGTGCGAAAAGAGGTGAATTAACCCAATTTAATTAATTAGGCCAAATAGAGGAAAATGATTAAATTAATTAATTAGCTAGGCTAATTAAATCAATTAAGTAAAAAGAGAAAAAATAAAGAGGAAATTATGTTAATAAATCTAATTTGAGTGTATGACATGGGTATGTGCAAGATCATCATGGAAAAAATAGGCCCTGAAGTGGTGAAAAATTCAAAAAAAATAAGAGTTAGGCAACTTGACTTAAAAATTTCAATAAGTTATCTATATTATTTCAAAAATATGTAAGAATAGAATCTATAGCAAATTGAATGTAGTTTCTAAACTACTAGGTTTATTTTATATATATATATATATATATATATATATATTTGGTGAAAATTTGAAATTTCAATGTAGTAGCACTAAAATTTCAGGAAAAAATTAGAAGTAGGTGTCTGTCTGACCACCCTAACAACAAAAAACTGATAATATTTTTTTATAATATTTTAGATATAAGTATAGGACTCATGTCTCGATGTGATGCATATTTTTTTGTCATTTTTTTCCAAGTAAATAATTAATTATTGATTTTTTATTACAACTTTAAAAAAATATAAAAACTCGTATGTCCGACCACCTTCACTTGATCAAAACTTCATGAAATTCATTGTTTTTATTTAATCCTATAGTATATGAAGCATAGAATGTGACGCATGTTTTGGATTCAAAAAATGTGATACTGTTTGAGAGATATAAATGTTTTTCAATCAGCCTGTCAATGGCGACTTTAGTCGTAATTCAAATAGAAAATGAATAATAATTATTTGTTAAATTCAAAGTAAAGTATAATTTATATTGGTGGAAAGATGTGAATCTCCTTTAAAAACCCTTTTCGTTTCACCAATTTTGGGTAAAAAAAAAGTCGTCAACCACATACTCATCATATCACCACTTTTTGCCCCATCATGATCCTGCACATACCCAAATTGATTAGGACATTTTTCAGTGTCTATGGTTATATTTTGTATTTTTTTCCATAGTTTGTTTTAGTCTATCTTGCTTATTGAGTTGTTGTGTATTAAGCAAGATCCTACCTCATGTAGTCTTCTATTGTGAATCATGACTTTGAGATGACCCTACCCTACATATTGGAAGTAGTTAAATTTAAAATGTAAATTATAAATCATGATTATATTATGTTCGCCAGGCCTAGTACCTTCATTATGTAAACCTTCATAAGAATGTGGATATCACTATATTAGGCTTGTGATATAATATTATGTAAGTCCCTTGTGAGGGTAGCTTGTACATGGCTGAATGATTACTCATCCCATGCATAAGTTAATGTGATTTTGTTTGGAAATCACAACAACCTTGCATGACCTTGTCTTTTGAATAGGTAATAGAACTTATCATATGTATTCTTGCATTGCATCAAATTGAAAATATTTCCATGTTGAAAAGTGCATGGATGCATGTATTGATATTAGAATTATTGCATGGAATTTCTATTGAAAATGATTTGATTTGTGAATGTGTTTGGGTATGTTTTTCGGTGCACCTTGGATGAAAGGTGTTGTGTAGCCATTTACTCCCTCTATGTGAAAAGTGTTAGTCACTTAGTTATGTGAAGTATTTCTAGTTTGATGGTTTATTTTGATTTATTTTTTAAAATATGTCTTATGTTATAAGGACCCACATTTTTATTTTGGGTTTTTCTTATGATCGGTTCAATCACAAACTCTTTTGACTATCTATTTTGCATCCCTTGGTCATACTTGCTTTATTATTGAAATTATGGGTATTTTTAGACTTAGTGTTGAATTTAATAATTCTGATCTCTTTTGAGTTTTATTTTAAAATATCTTGGAGACTATTGCAAATGTTTGACATCATTGGTTCCATGTTGTCTTAAGTTTTGTAACCTATTAAGGTCACCATGAACAATGATAGAATGTTCAAGGGGGTAGATTGTGTAGAATGTAGTGATCTTGTATTAATATCATGATTGAATTTTTTCTTACAAATTTGTGATGAGTGGCATATATGTTTCTATATATGATGAATGATATAACATGCATTGTGTGTATAATCATGAGAAGAATTAAATTTCTCTATGTGATTGATCTTAATATATTCTTTCAATTTATGCGAGATGTGCTAAATTAAGGAAAGATTGTCTTCTTGTAAATGCTTGATATGCTTGAGTATGAGTAGTGAAGGTTTTTAATTTCTATGATGGGTGTCAAACGTGGAATAATAGAGAAGGACTTCATCTTTTTGGGAAAATTCCAATATTTACAAGAACTTTGACCAAAGAATGGATCATTAAAAAAGGTGATCTAGCCTAGCAATTTTTCTTCATATAATTTTCTGCCACATCTTTTAAATAAGACATTGCTATATCTATATATGTGTGTCTGTGTCTGTGTGTTATAGGAATATACTAGATTTCCCCATGTCTTGAAATATTTTGAGGTAGCTAGGCACTTCATGCATGGTCGATAGATCTTCAGGTAGGAAGAACTCCATGGAAACCTCATGGTTGGATGGAAAACCATAGTCCAAAATATGATTTTATATTTTGACTAGCCATGTGTGGACTAATGGTAGTCAAAGACTTCATATATTTTGTTTACATACTATTTCTTGTTTATTACTTGCATTATATACCATCATTGATATAAGTGTTGTTTTGTAAAACATGCTAATACTTGAAATATGCACTTGCACATGTGAATATGTAACATGTATGTGGTTATTTCACATCTTGAGATTATCTCTATTTATTTTATTATTTCTTACCTTTGAATCATGTATATTTGTGTTCTTGGATCATAATTGAAACCCTATAAGATCATAATTTTATAAGGACAATATTCTTTCTGATAATTTAAGAATATGTGTAGATGATCTATAGACACACATGGGTATCACTTGTGAAAGGATGTATGTGAATTAATTTTATATATATTTCTACTTACATATATATGATCAATCTATGATCTAGTTTAAACTTTTTTTATATCTGGGAGTAATCGTATTTTTCCTTATAATATTTGATTTTTCTTTGAGGCACTAATATTTGAATGAGCTAAAAATAGTTTAAGTGTGTATAAGGAAGGACATGAACATTGAAAAGGAATAAAAAACAACATAGTCAACTTATTGAACTACAAGGGTGTGGTAAGCATAGGTATACTTGTGCATGAATATAATTTTGAAGATATGAAAATATGCAAAATTGTTCTATTTTTTAAACATTGAGATGATTAAGTCATGAATAGATAAGAAGAAACGTTCCAAAGAATTCTTGATTTTATTTTGATCATGGCTAATAACATGGACTAAAGTGTATTGTTGTTTCTATGAGTTCCATGGTAAGATCATCACCATCACAAGGGAGAGAACATTGTTGGAAAAAGGTAACCTAGCTTTGTAAATTAAATAGTAGTAATAGAATAAACACACTCACTTAGAAATGGTATCCTCATTGTTTTTTCAAATAAGTGTGATTGTCTTATCCAGATTATGTTTGCATTTTCCTAAGCTTTACAAAATTGAAGAATAGAATGCATTAGCATTAAATGGAATATTAACTATGAGAGGTATGAAACTTGGTAGTTGAAAGGTGGTAAGTTCAACTTGAATGATGTATTGGGATGATGCATTGTTTTTAGAGAGGAATGATGTCATGACCCTCTTTTCTGCATATTAATAATTTTAAATAGTTGATGTAAATAATTATAATTTTATCACCATATATTTATTGATTCTAAATTCTATCAATTTATTTTAAGATAAATTCATCATATAACAAACTATGATTTCACATAGCATGGAATAGAAATAATTGCACTTCATAATCATATTATCAATTTATTATTATTAATATTATCATTTAATTATTCAATAATATTCTTACAACCTTCTCCTTAAAATTAAAGATTACTCTTTGTTTCTTTTATTGTTAAATAAGTGTTTTAAGATTGAACTAAAAAAACTAATTGTGTACAAACTAAACAAGTGACACAGTGTGTTGTGTTCCTGTCGCCTAGGAAAGAGTTTCTTGGCTGGTAAGGGAAGGGTTAATATGTTTGAAGATTTGTAATTGGAAATGTTAGAGTTTTGTATTGAATGCATAAAACAAGAAGCAATGGAATTGAGAAGAATATGATTGGAGAAGATAGATGTAGATAGTAGAGTTTCATATTGATTACTAGAACTTGTTGGAACAATTGTACATTAAAGTTCATATTTTTGTGTGCTTGTTAAAAGAATATAAATAATTTTTTGTATAAAACTATTTAGTAAACATATTTATTTGTTAACATAATAATTTTTTTGAGTGGAAATGTAAGACATAGAGGATCAAAATATTATTGATAAGTTTAAAGTTTGAAAGCATTTTAGAAAATGGACATATATTTTTTTATTTATTTTTAGACTGCAGGAA
Organism: Sequoia sempervirens; assembly: GCA_007258455.2. Taxonomy (NCBI): domain Eukaryota; kingdom Viridiplantae; phylum Streptophyta; class Pinopsida; order Cupressales; family Cupressaceae; genus Sequoia; species Sequoia sempervirens. The sequence goes on along the minus strand of VDFB02000015.1, from coordinate 356,331,260 downwards.
TCGGGTAGCATGACCCCCTATAAACTGCAGTGCGCCTAGTAAACTTTTTAATGTGACCGGCGGCGCTGGTACGACATGCCCTCCAGTACCACGGGGGTGGGGGAGACTAGAACTTGTGACCAACCTCCTGCTACAGGAAAGATTTAGCCAACCAAGCTAGCGCCCCAACCCTAGAAAATGGACATATTAAAAATATTAAAGTATTTTAAATTATTTTATATTCAAGATATTTTAAATAAATATATTAGTAATAGATTCAAAATTTAGAAGCATTGGAGGAAATGAAGATATTAAAAATATCAAAGTATTTTATTTTGTTTTATGAAAGTATATTAAAGTGACGCAGTGCATCAAGTTCCTGCCTCCAATTAAGGAGCCTTTTGGTTGGAAGAGGATAGGAAAATATGGTTGAAGAATTGTAAAATGAATAGTAAAACTAAAATAGAAGTTTTTAGTATATATTAATTAATTTTAGGTTAAATTTAAAACTTTGTATTAAACATAGAAAAGCAAAACAAATGAAATAGAATACTATATCATGTGAAAAGAAAAATATAAAGGTTGGAGTATGTTATTGATATTGTAAAATCGCTTATTGTTTTTGTGCACTAAAACTTGTCCAAATGAGTGTATATTAAAATTCATATTTTTTGTGTGCTTGTTAGATAATATTAATATTTTTTTATATAAAAGAAATTTAGGAATTTAAATTGGTTTAGTATGAAGATGGAGAGCTTATTTGTTAATGTGCCCAAAGAAATCTAGCCAAAAATTTAAGTTAAAATCTATTTCAATTGAAAAAGATTATAGTAAAATCAAAAGAGCTTAGAATCACCATGTTCTCAGAAACACAAATTTTGTAATAATTCAAAATTTTCAGAGATAAATAATCAAAGGGCGCACACAACATTTATACTAAAAATTCATTTAACCGAACAAAAAAATTAAATTTTCTTTAAAATGAATCAAGTAATGAATAAATAATTATGTCGAGTGGCGTACCACTCCAATGAAAATTTTACGTATACATAAAAACTTGAGATTAAATCTTGGATGAAATGAAAATATACAGCGTTGATAATTAATAAGGAAAAAAATAGCCTACATAGTAAGTAATCGTGGTTAAATGGTGTGCACAAACATTTGTCAATACTCCACAATACTTGGAAATAATAAAGCCTATTCCAGGACGTGAAAGGTTGTTGTGAGAATCATGGAGTTCTAATAAATATCAAACCTGTCATTTTTTATCACCGCAACAGACCACTCCAACTTTTGTATAAATGTAGTTAAATTCAGTAATTAATGTGCATAATTAGTGTTGTTGCATGCAAATCGTAGAGTTGTTTGGTGAAATCTGGTATTTCCTTATTTGATTAACTTTTTTCTTTCATTAGATGAGTTGCATTGTCAAATTATAATACGATTATACCTCCAAGAATTTGGTTTATGAGTCAATATTGTTTTGTACACTACTTGAGAAGTAGTCGTTATGCTTTTATTTCTGCAGTTGTAGGAAAATTCAATCTCAAATCTTGGTGCTAATTTTTCTTTTCCTTTTGTTACTCTTATTTTTGTTCCAAAAAGACTCAATAAGGATTTGATAGGTTCTTCATACATTCCCATGAAACATTATTGATCCTAAATTCCCACTATTTAGGAATGATATTTTTATTGCTATATGCAGAATGCAGGGCGACAAGTTTTAATCACCTACTTATGGCAACCTGCTATATATGGTAAGAAGGCCTTTTATTTTACATCTTTACAACTTTTGATAAGGTTCTCTGATTCATCATATTGATGTTGCATTCCATCTACCTTGGGATCTTCTCTCAAGATCGATGAACCCCTCAGGGTCATAAGCTCTCCAAGCACAAGGATTCATAGATAGATTTTTAGTGAACTTGAAAAACTCATTGAATGTGCCTTTTCCATGGAACTTGAAATCCTCAATATCAATTGTAGAGGGAAAAATACATGTCTTACCAAACTCTCCAGAATAGACTTTGAATGCTAAGAACATTTGGTTGCTTGCTTGCCTCCATAAGAGAAAGTACGAGAGGTATTGCCCAAGGTAGTATACAAGGAGAAGCATTGGCTCTGTACATTCTTATAATAGTTTACTCTTCATGGAAGTAGTCTCCCCAATTGTGGTCTCATGAACACAGAGCTTTCATCTACAATGGCCTAATGGATTTTTATTACCATAGTGGCCATTGTGGGTATTTCCAAGCCCACCAACTTCTCCAACAGAGGCGTTACAAAATAGTTCTCAAATATCCTGTATCAAGCAAAGTCATGATGCATGTCCATATGTATTATTCATGATGTGGTTAAAGGGGCAAAGGAGAAAAAATAAAATAGAGCAACAAAAAAAGAGACTACAAAATTAAAAGAAAACTAATTCAACAACAATTAAAAGTTGCTCGAAAAACACAGATTGAAACACAACACAAAATAGACACAATTAGATTTATATTTATATATTAAAACTAGATTGATACAATCGAGCTTAAATTCCCTTCATCAACCTTCTTTGTAGAGCTATGATGCTCTTCTTTCTTGCTTCTTGCATAATACAAAATGACAACCAAAAAGCATTAAAACTAAAGACTACGGTGGATGAATATAATATTACTATTTTTTACTACCCACAAAGTGTATGAGAGTAAATAGGGAGTTAATGCAACATTATAACAAATCTCCTAAAATATTTTTCCAAAAAAATTTCATACTAAAATGGTCTTTAATGTTGGTACGCAGCCTTACCTGGAGGGAATTTGCATAATTAATTAGTTGAGATTGCATATCTCTGACACTCCTCCTTAATCTCAACTAGCTGACATTTTGCTCAAAAAACTTCTGGAGCATCCTCCTTCAAAAATTTCTAGTGCATCCATCTTCTTCACAAAAGGTTCTAGTGCATCAACCTATTTAAAAGTTTATGGTGCATCTACCTTCAATCTCAAAAGTTCTGGTGCATCTATCCTCATTTCAATAATTCTGCTCAAAAAGTTCTAGTGCATCTGCCTTCTATTCCTACATTTTATTCAAAGGTTTCTAGAGCATTCATCTTCAACACAAACACCCAAACAACTTCTCAAATATTCAAATGCATCTTTTTCCAATGGTTTAGTAAGAATATTAGCAAATTGATCTTTTGATCTACAAAACTCTAAACATATTTCTTTGTTATTCACTAACTCTCTTATAAAATGGTATCTAGTGTCTATGTGCTTGCTTCTTTTATGAAAAATATGATTTTTAGACAATGTAATGGCTGAGTTATTGTCACAGTAAATCTTTGTTGCTTCATCTTGTTTATGCATCAACTCAACTAACATTCTTCTCATCCATACAACTTAACATGATGTTGTTGTGGCTGCCACATACTTTGCTTCTGGTGAAGAAAGTGTGACAATGGGTTGTTTCCTTGAAGCCCATGATACAACCTCTAATCCAAAATGAAAATCATAACAAGAAGTATTTTTTCTATCACCAATGCTACCAGCACAATCGTTGTCCGTATATCCAATGAGTTTGAAGTCATCTACAATTGAATATAGAATTCCATAGTCCTTTGTTCCGCATACATACCTTGATATCCTTTTTCTAGCTTGCCAATGAGAATCTTTTGGAGACTTCATGAACCTTGAGATAAGGCTCACACCATACATGATGTTAAGCCTTGTGGCAGTCAAGTACATGAGACTACCAACTAGCCTTCTAACCAATCTAGGATCAACTAATGAACCATCATCTTACTTGCTTAACTTTAGTATTGTCACAATTGGAGTAGGGGTTGGTTTGCAATTCAGCATATTAAATCTTTTCAATACATCACTTGCATATTTTGACTGAGAAATAAAAATACCATCTATTGATTGCTTAACTTGTATTCCCAAAAAATATTTCATATGACCAAAATAAGTCATCTCAAACTCTTTCATCATTTCTGCCTTAAAAGAACTTATAGAAAGGTCTCCCATAAAGATCAAATCATCTACATAAAGACAAAATATCAACATTTTACCTTCATCCATCTTGATATATAAAGTAGGCTCACTACTGTACCTACTAAAACCATTCTTAATTAAATAAGAATCAATTCAACTGCACCATGCTCTAAGAGCTTGCTTGATACCATAGAGTTCCTTTTTCAACTTGTATACTTTGCCTTCATGACCTACAATTTCAGATCCTTTTGGTTGCTTGACATAAACTTCTTTTTCAATGAAACCATTTTAAAAAGTAGATTTTACATCCATTTGAAAAACTGGCCACTTCTTTTGGGATGCAATGGTCAAAACACTTCTTATCGTATCCAAGTGAGCTACAGGTGCAAAAGTCTCATTGTAATCAATACCAAGTTGTTGAGTGAAGCCTCTAGTAGCCAACCTTGCCTTATGCTTTAGCATATTTCCATCCATGCCATACTTTGTTTTGTAAATCCATTTTATGCTTATAACATCCTTTCCTTGAGGGCAATCCACCAACTCCCAAGTATTATTATTTTCAATAGCTTCAATCTCTTCATCCATAGCTTCAGCCCATGCTTCATCCTTTATTGCTTCATAAAAAAAATTGGATCAGCAGCTTCAAAAAATAAATCAAAAACAAAAAAACAATTTGATGTTACAACATTAAAATCAGCTTCATAGATATCTCTTAAACTCCTTATTTTTCATTGCAATTTAAACTTTCCAATGTCAAATCCGATGAGCTGCTTCTATCAATTGAGTTTGATGGACTTCAAGATGGTATTATGGCTAGTGTTCTTTGTGGAGTTTGTTGTGTAGGTGTAAAATTTTGATTTCTTGAAATTCTTGTCGTAGAATGAGGTGTAGCTTGTGCTACAACTTGTGTTGCATGTTCAGGAGTGGAAGGAGGTATAATTTCTTGAGGAATAACTCGTTGTTCTGACACCTCATTAGTCATATCATCATGTGAATCAGTTTTTGCTATACTTATTATTTTTTCTACACTTCCATCCCATGCTTTGTTCTCCACAAATTGCACATCTTTGTTGATTATAACTTTTCTTGTATTTGGATTAAACAACTTATAAGATTTTGTATCTTTTGAATACCCAACAAAAATATATTTCTCACCTTTTTAATCCAACTTTCTTCTCAGCTCTACAGGCACATGAGCATATGCAACACAACCAAAGACTTTGAAGTCTGCAACATTGAGCTTTCTACCACTCCAAGCCTCTTGAGGAATCACATTCCTTACTGTTGTAGTTGGACATCTATTCAAAATATAAATAGTAGTTGGTACTGCTTCAGCCTAGTATTCATTTGGTAAATGCTTTGATTTCAGCATACTCCTTGCCATATCCATGAGAGTTCAATTTCTTCTTTTAGCCACACCATTTTGTTGAGGTGTGTAACAGGCTATAAATTGTTTGTGAATACCATGTTATATACAAAAATTCATAAAACCATTAGAACTATACTCGCCATCTCTATTAGTCCTTAATATTTTGATGTAGTAACCACTTTGCTTCTCTACAAGAGCCTTGAACTACTGAAAGAGTCCAAAAGCATTAGATTTATGCCTCAAAAAATAAACCCATGTCTTCCTTGTATAGTCATCAATGAAAGTTAGAAAATATGTGCAACCTACAATGGAATGAGTTTTCATTTGTCCACATATATCAGAGTGAACAATCTCAGGTGGTTTACATGCTCTTTCTTATTTTCCAACAGGGAAGGTCTCTCTATGTTGTTTACCTAAGATGCACGCTTCACATACTCTTTCTAGTTTTTTAATCAATGGCAATTCCTTAACCATATTCTTTCCATGCAACAAATTTAGACCACTAAAATTCAAATGGCCAAATCTCAGATGCCATAACCAAGATTCATTCTTTACCACTAACTGAAAAGCTATTTGAATAGTTACATTACCATTTTGTTCATCTTTGGTTCCATTTTTTTCCTTTCTGGAGCTTGCTCTATTCCGGAGCAACCTTGTTGTTTTCCACAGTAGGCTTGTTCTTTTCCAGAGCAACTTTGAGAGGCATCTTGAGAATTTTCAGTCTTAAATGTTGCTCTAGCTTGTGTATTTTATGCCATGTGATAAGCTTTAGCTGCATTACTTCTAATATCAGGTTTCAACCTCAATGGGAACATTTGATTTTTTGTCATTTGTACCTCTGCTATCAACTAAGTAGTAGGATATTTATCAAGAATAACATATGCATTAGTTTTCATATAAATTCTATATCCTTTTGGCACTAATCGACCGGTGCTCATTAGATTATGTTTTAGACCAGCAACATAAAAAACATCATGAATGACCTTTTTCTCCCCCTTTTTGGTAAAAATATCAATAGTCCCTTTTCCCATAACATTCACTTGATTATTGTTCCCAAGAGTGACATTTAAAGTAACTGATTTATCCAAGGTAGAAAATAACTCTAGATTTCTAGAAAAATGATTTCCATAGCCAAAATCTAAATACCAAATATCATTTAGACAGTCTTGAACCATATTACATTCAATTGGTGATTTTGTAGAAATTACTTCAGCAATCTTTGTGTATGCGATAAACATATTATTTTTTGTAGAATTTTCTATGGGATTTTCATTTTATCTTCCTTGGTCATGTTGTTTCTTTTTGCATTCAAAAGAATAGTGACCATACTTCTTACAGTAATGACACTGAACATGTCACTTGTCTTATCTTTGACCATTTGAATGACTATGAGAGTGATCATTGTTATATCCTCTTCCACCTTGGTTTGCAGGAGTGTTGCTATGTCCTCTAAATGTGTTTCTTCCTCTACCCATAGGACTGAATCTGCCTTTACCTCTTCCACCGCTTATTGAAGCCTAAGATGAGAATGAATTTTCTATGGAAGTGTGTGATTTTTTCAGCCTATGTTCATGATTTATCAAAGAGGCATGCAATTCATCCATTATCAACCGAGTTAAATCCTTAGTTTCCTCTATAGTAATAACTAAAGGATCAAATTTAATAGGCTAAACTGTTAGCATTTTTTCAACTATTCTTTGCTCTTCTATTATTTCCCCATGTGATTTTATATGATTCACAAGCCCAACACCATGTGTGAAAAATGATTCCATTGAATCTAAATCTTTCATATTTATGTTCTCAAAATCTCTTCTAAGTAACTGGAGTTTTGTAGTTCTAGCTTTGTCCTTACCTTGATAAGTTGTTTCTAGTGTATCCCATGCCTCATGTGCTTGTGTTGCTGTTGCAAATCTTGGCAGTATATTTTCATGCATTGCTTGATGAATGTAGAAAATCCTTCTTTCTTTGATTTTTCAAGAGATGTTTCTCTGCTTGTGTAAGAGCTTTATATGTTGCTTGGTTTGTTGGTTCTACATAACCATTCTCAACAATATCCTAGACATCCTGAAACCGAAATAGGGTATTCATGGTCAGAGACCAATATTCATAACTTTTTCCTGTGAAAATGGGGGTTTGCAAGCTAGAAAAAGAAGCACCAAATGTGGAGGTTGTGGGAGCCATTAATGGCTGTCAAACAAAAATTTAGCAAACCCGGGAAAATGAAGAGACAAAGAGTTTAAACTTAGGCTCTAATACTAGATGTGGGTAAAGCGGAAGAGGAGCAGAAATAAAATAGAGCAGCAAACAAAGAGCATACAATAGTAAAAGAAAACTAATTCAACTGCAATTAAAAGCTGCTCAAAAAATACAGATTGAAACACAACAGAAAATAGACACAATCGGGTTTATATTTATATATTAAAATTGGATTGATACAAGAGAGCTTTGATGCCCTTCTCCAACCTTCTTTGTAGAGCTACGATGCTCTTCTTTCTTGCTTCTTGCATAATACAAAATGACAACCAAAAAGCATTAAAACTAAAAACTACAGTGGATGAATATAACATTATTATTTTTTACTACCCACAAAGTGTGTGAGATTAAATAGGGAGTTAATGCAGCATTATAACAAATCTCCTGAAATCTTCTCCAAAAACTTTCTTATCAAAGTTTCCTTTAATGTTGGTACGCAGCCTTAGCTCAGGGGAATTTGCATAATTAATTAGTTGAGATTACATATCTCTGACAAACTACACCAGTTCAATCTCTCCATTGGTATTCTCAGGAAATATTACCTTGATCCCCAATAACTCAAACCACTCATTCGTCAAACAATCTAAAAAGATGTAGCAAAGGAGTGAGTACCTCTCGAACTTCTTTGGAGGACTTATTTTCTTGAACTCAAATACTCATTATGAATCTCTTGGAGATGTATTTCCAAAATAATATAAATTGTTCCTCTTAGGGTGTTGGTTATCGCATAGATAGGTCAACAAAGACTCAAATATTTTAAATAATGATGACTAATACCATAAATATAAATATTTAGATTATTTAGTCATGCATGTTTCGTTTCATGGCATGCACTTGTCTAGAAGAGAGCCTTTTTTTTATGTATGTGAAACAAGTCGTCCTCAAGAGATAAAACTTTGGATTGGTCTTCCTGAGATTAGAAAGGAATGGTTTGGAATTCGTGGAGTTCATGATGATTGTTGCTTTACGCAAATGTTTTATGCAAAGCAGGGTATAGTAACTAAAGAGATGTTGTTTTGTGTTAAAAAAAGAATGTTGATACTGAATTTGTTCATTCTAAGGTGGCTTGTAGTAATGCTATTATTCCTTCAAACAAGAATCATCTAGAGTGGGAACCCTGAGAAATGCTTTTAGTAAATATGAATGGAAATATTGAACATTGGCCATCACATTGATAAAACCTAGAGTATATTTTGCATACCAGCAACCGATTCCTCGTGAAATAGGAAAAAACCAAAACCTACATGTATATATGGGTGAATACATTGGGAAGTAATATCAATATGTTGTAATTCATTAGATAACAAAATTTATAGTCTGTTGGATAGTGAGATCCGACATAATGGGGCATACCTTGGACTCAATGACCGGTAAGCAAGGGATGTCATTTCAGATTCTGGATCAAGAACACTCAATATGAACTGTCTCTCCTGTAAGTGTATATGCATAAAACATGTAAACCATGAGATGAATTAGTTACAATGTTTATATAATTACAATTTACTTCTTAGAAGATGAAGGTGATACAATGTAATAAATCTTCAGCTTTTACGTCATTTACTTTCATATCAATGCAATGCAGTTGTCTTTTATTATTTAATTTTAAACTTAAAAGGTGATACAAGTTTACAGATCAAAAAGTGTAGCATTTAGTAAGAGTCAATAGCATTGCAGTATATTTTCTTAGTTAATTTAATTCTCAGATTTCAAAATATCAATTAACCAAAGCTGGATGTTTTTACTTATACTCTCTGAAAAATGTGGACTAGGAATCTCATCAACAAAAGACCGGAGGTATGGAGTTCCTTGTATGGGTGAGCAATACTCTGAGGTGATGGGAACAAGTCTCTCATCTTTTTCTTCAGTTGTCTTGGATGAAAGCGCTAGGACAGAAAAAAGAAACTATATAAATCATACGATCGATCCCAGAAAGGGGAAATTGTGCATACAACCGCAAAGCATAAAACTGAACATATTAAAGAAATTTTCAGCCTATAGCTACCTTATTGAACTGCAGCTGAGCAAGAAAATCCATCCTCACTGCTAGATGAGACTTGTTCCTTTCCCTCAGTGTTGGTTGAGCAAGTTCGTAAACTTCTATCCTCACAGAAAATCAGAGCTTTCAGTTTGAAGTATGTTGCATTCGGGTGTATCATCCAAATTTGAGCCAACACTAAAGTCAGAACTTTCCTCACCAATATTCTTACATGGTTCACACAGTTTGGGAAAGGAAGCATGTGCAACCTGAAAGCATCACTCTATTAGAGACCAAAATACAATGAAAAGTAAAAACAGTCAAAATACAATTTTGTTACCATTACCTCTTTGAAGGCAAATCGGTTGCATTTTGGCATTTCTCCTTACTTGTCACATAAGGTGTTGAAACATTTGCAGTTGGGTTGAAATTTGGACTTGGGTCTTTGATTTGATTTTCAGCATTTTAGAGACTTTCTTTTCCTTCAATTAAGATTCGATTTGTTGCCTGAACAATAAAAAGCAATTTATTTCATACCAAAATTGGTATAAACCAAATCAAGAACAAATAGACATGCAAACTAAAACAATAAAAACATGTTGCTCTGTTTTTGTGCCATTTTGCAGAGGCCCAAAAATTAAGATTTTTTTTCGTTTAACTTCTAAATTTGAATGCTGAATGAAATTATTTTCATTTCACACAGAACTCTGTTATGTTACTTTGCTAATGTATTTTCTGTGATAGGTTTCATTTTAGTTAACTATGACATTTCACAAGTGCAATACCCAACCATTATAATATGTTGAAACTTGAAATATTTTCCAGAAAATAGGCAAGTTTATGCTTTACAGATGCATCAAGGTGTCTTACATGTGATGTCAAAATGTCAAAATGAGCCAGGGTGCAACTCTATCAGAAAATCTCTTGAGCAAGCCCCATTAAAAATTGATTGTGTATAACCAAATGTTATAGATGTACTTGACTTTACCTTCCAAGCATTTTCAGTTTCTTGATTTGAAGTTTCTGCAATTCGCCTTTGAGCTAGTGAGCTTAAAAGTTTTGCTTGTTGAGTCAAAGCTGAAAGTCTTGGATCATCCTTTTCCAGGAAGTTACCTTGTAGCTTGGAAACTGCTATTAAACATATTATACATGAATTTGATCAGAAGTAGATCATATGCAGCTTGCAAAAGTATTCAAAGTTTGATAGTTTTGTTTTCTACTGTAAAAATAATACTTTGTAAATAGAATAATTGGGAGTGCCATTAATTCCATATATAAACCTTGTTGTATTGGCCCCTTAATTGCAGAAAAGGCGTGATAAGGGCCTGAATGGGCTGCATACCCTGATTGCCTCGAGTTGGCTAAGTTCTCATGAGATAAAACAGATAGAGGCACTCTATATTGGAGTATAGAATCTGGTTCTCCATCCTGAATTCCTGGTTTGATGATTTCATCTCCTTGAAATGTTCCAGAAGTATTTTTGGTCCTTATTACATGCTCCTCTCTTTGAAGAGTCGTTCCTTCTGAAAAGTTGACAAATTGGTTCCTGAAAACCACATATATAGATATTGAGATGGTGAGGTGTGGAAAGAACACTATGCACAATTTTTGATGCTGTATCAACCTCATGAAATCATGCCTCATATTTTTAGAGAATATTGTTGAGTCCAATGTTTTGACACTGCTTTCAAGTGCAGCTCTTTTGTTAACATTAGTATTAATATCATCGTTGTTCTCTTTGCACAATTTCCTTTTCTCTAGCTTTCTATGCAATGCATTGAATCGGTTTTCGACAGCATTGTCAGTCCTGCTCAGATCACAAAAAATCAACTTTTGATTGCATGGAACCACCTTGATGCATTAAAATTTTGAAGCACGTCTCATAGAGTGATGAGAACAGAGACTACCAAAAAAAAAAATTGCAAAAATAATTAAGATTTTACACTATCAATTGTGAAATAAAGTACTTCTGGATTGCTAATGTACATTTAGATATTGTAATTCCTGCCTAATGCTATTATATCCTATTTGGATATCATGATCTTGAGAAAATTTACTGCTTACCTGCCTTGAACAACTTTTGCAATCTCTGTCCATCGATTGCTAAATTTTTTATGTGCCTGCATTGAGAGAAGTATAATAATGCTATGAGGACTGAACTCCTAGACCCACACACAAAATTATATTCATTACTTTTAAGAATTTTCTGAATGCTAAATTTACAAGCTTAATGGTTGATCCAAAAGGCTTGACTTCAAGAGCATTTGATGGCAATAAGAGCGTTCTCTCTTCCACAGTGCTATGACTAAACGGTGTGCAACATGCTACTCTGAATAAAATCCAATTTGTTTCTTGAAGTTTACCTCAAACAAGATCGTATCCTCTTCTGGTGACCAGCCACCTTTTTATAAGGTGTACTCAAGATGTGTTCCACCTGCAATACAGATAAGCCAAAATTCAACTGACCATCATTTGCATCAAATTTCTTCATTAACTAGGCTGAAAATGATTGATATTCAAAGTGGCATATGACAAAACTTCAAAACCCTCACCTTCTTCGACATTGTCTGCCTGTTTTATTCCCTAATTGAGATGCAATGACAGGCCACCTATATTCACAACAAGAGTATTAAATTTTGAGTATTATCATACACTAGTGTGCTTCAAACCACAATGATTGAAATAAACATGTAGAAAGACAGATAAGAGAGACTTTTCATATTTAACTGGATTGGAAATGGCAGACTTAATGTAAAAATGTACATTATCATAATGGGGGACTTCATAATAGATTGTGAATAAATTTTCCAATACAATTGCAAAAAACTGGTAGTAAGGAAATGGAAACACAACCACAGCCTACAAGAATCAAATTAGCAAGATTCTAAAGAAGCAGATTTCCTTTGCAAAATTATACATGATAACTTGACACAAACACTAAAATGTCTAGGAAATTTTATAATAGCCTTGAAATCAAACAAGAAGCTGGGTCACAACAAAAGGAAAACACTTCACAAAACACTTTGAAACTGTTAGTGTTTTTCCAGCTAGACCTTGGAATTTTCTAAAGGGTATCCAAACCTTATGTTCAAAAGATCTGAGGTTAGTGACCAACACGATGAATAGAGATTTCTAAAGTCTATATTCCTACACTTTAGGAACGATAGGACCAAGGAGGGTATTCCTTATTGTGTTTGTTTGGTATATCAACTTATCAAGAACCTCATTACATATTCATCCCTATTTGATGCAAAAATACTAAATTCACTAAAGATTTGCCAGGTCTTTGAGCAAATTTACACATGTATTGCTAGGAATGTGGGCATATTTCAAACATATATTTCAGAATTGGCAAAATTTTAATAAGTATTATTCCGCTTTTGAATACAGGGCTAGGTTTATTATTTATTCATTTAATTGCATGAATTATTGGTAAACAAGTCAGTGCCTCATCAATTGGGTAAATGGAGTCAAACATGAAACAACCAGTAATACACTGATTATTTAATTATGATATATTTAGACTATCTTTGTAATGCCTTGCAATGTAAAGACTCATATTATCCAAAAAATTACTTCTTATCAAATCCTTACAAATTCTCACACACCCATGACTCTTCTGAAACATTCTAATTAACCCTTTGAGTTAAAGAGAAGAAATAAAGCCATGCATTCAATTGAATCATTGATGATAGATGAAAAGATCTTTGATGCTTTCAATTATGATCTGTGAAAATGTATAAAAGGAGAGTATATCTTCTAGAATTTATATTTGTTCCAATATTAGTAATCTATGTAAAACCATTTAAGACTATCACACACATAACCTATACCCAAGACATTTTCCTAGCAAATTCATCAAGCATTTTACATTATCATTTTACTTCCTATACTCGAATCCTACCTAGACATACTGGACTCAAAATTTTGATTAGAAACCCTACACTAAGCCATGAAATCCCTTTTATAACACAAGGGAGCGACAAAGCATCCAGCTCAAAATGTAATTACATTTCATGTTAATTTCAAAGTTCATTTCATTGGGGTCAATTTCCTGAACTGTTATATCTTTAATCATTCCTTTATCACGGAAAAAGAAAAAGGAAAAAAGGAGCACCAACCCATTTGTCGAAGCCGCCATGAAAGCCTTCCAAAAGGCATCACCAAAATTGGCACATTCACCAACACCAGAGTAACCACCATCACAATCATTGGGATGAACTCACAAACTAGCACCCACAAAATGAACCAATAGAACTAGCCACCTAGAAGCCTACTCACCACAACACCCAAAACCCAACACCATTAGAAAAGGACACGGGTGTTACTTGGCCTTGTCAGCCATCGAGTAACCACCTTCATTGGGTCTTATGATAGAGAGTGGAGTTGCAGTAACAATCTCATCCTTCGAGTCACTATAAAGCACCAGAGAAGCAGGGCATTGACTAGGAGCAGGGCTAGCTCCTCCCTCTTCACTTGAAGAACTATCAAGAACTAAGAGAGGAGAGATAGGTTTCTCCGAACAAACCCTAGGACCCGAACCAAACCTCGTTAATTCTTTCAAAAGCAAAGGTCCCTTCTCCTTAATCTCAGTCAGTTTCTGTGACACAATTCTGCTTCTCAGGGCATAGGTGCTCCTAACAGCCACCTTCTCACATTTCCTGCACTTCTCCTTTTCTTTGGAATAGTAGGCACCTCAGCCAAGAGGGGTTTATCCTCAGGCACGTATGCAACTATTTTTTGCATACTCAACCTTTGAGACCTTTGAAACGGTCCAACAAGAGTACAAGGCTCACTCATTTTTTCAGGATACAATGACAACCAGAGCCAGTTATGCAAAAGAACACAAACCACAATTTCTAGGAAATTCACATGTACAAGCAATGAAAACACCCATGGATTTCAATCACAAAGACTAACCGAACCACAATTAGCAATGCAACAAACATAGACACCTACATGCCAGAAGATGCCATGCCATCACCTTAGCAACCACCTGCGCTCAAAATTTTCGTGATTATCTATCCAGTACTTGAGGCAATTAATTATGTGCTCTGGTAATTCACAAATGGTTTAATCACACCACAACAAATCCTCAATAAATAGAGGGATTTGAGGTGAGTTGCAATTAATGGCCATCTTGGCTCACTTGTGTGGTTAGGAAGATCAATTATTGCATGCTCGATCCTTACCGTCAATTGTTGTGGATTTAAAACTTGATCAACAAGGTACCTTAAGAGTCGTCACTTGCTTTGTGGACCATACCAGGAAACAACAAGGAAGTGCTTTAAAGCTTACACATATCCATTTGCATCCTTACCCAATCATCCTTGACTTTTCCATCGTTGATCCTGTTGATCATGGTAAAATCTTGACCACATCCCAAAAGCGTCACCCGTCACCAGTTCACAATCCATTTTGAGACCTCATCAAGCAATGGCCTCAGAGCCAGCAATGAGATAATAACCATTGATTTGGTCGTGGGAAGATCTTAGCCAAAGATTTCTGCTTTACATTTCTCATCACGGGTTCCTTCTCTACCATGCCGCCTCAACCAATGATAAACCAAACCTGCATGATGGGGAGGATCTCCACCCATCGACGGTCGCAAGTTCTCCTTTAAATGGCACAAGATAATTTGTGACAATTCAAGGGCCAGCGATGGGTTAGGGATTAACTGCATCACTCATCGCATGTTATCTTCTTGTAGTGGCAATGAAATACACGACTGGCTATGGACCTTGGGACTAATGATGGGTTAAGAACTCAACTGCATCATTGGTTAGGTGTTACACTCCAAATGTAAGCACATAACACACAATGGGTGATGGAAGTGCACGGTTTTTAAAAGCCATGTATCTCTCATCCCGTGTTACCCTACAGTGGGAAAACACAACACACGACAGGCGATGAACCAATATTGATGAACTTAAACGATGTTATGAAGGGAAGTATATCGCTTATTGCGCGATGAGCACAGGCATTTCAAACAGGACTCACGATGAGTGATAGACCATGAGCAGCATATTTAAAAGGTGAGAGAGTGCATGTGCGAATAAGTTTTTCATAAAGAGAGGGTCTTCCTAGGCACAACAGGTGACTTGAATGATGGGGTCAGTCAAAGATGATAGCAGGAGCCATAAAATGCCACTCAATTAAAAGGCGACCAGGTGCAATTGGTCAATGAACGAATACAAGCCAACAAATGGATTAAAGGTATAAATGAGTAAAGCAATAAAACCCTAAACCCTAATGACATTGAGGAAGGAGATTTCACAAGCTTGAAAATAGGAACAGTGGAATGATGAAAATTTAGGGTTCCACTAGTGGCTCCAACTGGGGATGTATGCCTCTTGCAGGCATAGCAAGAATCCAGATCTCTGATTGAAGCAAACCAGCAAGAAGAATGAGAATGGTTGTGGGGATATAAAATGAACCCTCATTTTTCCATCGCAAAAGCCTTCTCACCCATTTTTATTGATTTCATTTTCCAAATTGGAGACCCAATGGCTTCCCAAAGCTTAGAAGGAGCTTTTTCCTTTGTCAAATACCTTATTCTATTTTCATATCAATGAATCAAGATCTATATTGTTCACTTTTGAGCAACCAGTACCACCATAACTGACATCATCCACTCCACTTACCATGAAGTTGTTCCAGTCATTATCCTATTGCATCACAATCTCATCCAGATGAATTGGAAAGAGAAAACTTTCATATTCCACCTGGTCATAGATTGTGATGTTGCATTCAATTTGTTCATCATATCAAAGGTCTTCAAAAACACCTTGATGTGTGCAATATCCAATTTCTCCCAAGGTATTTGAGGAATGGAATACAAGTACAACAAAATCTTCATTCTACCCTACTTGAGTGTCCACTTCATTAGATGGAAGCAGTTCCATGATAAGATCCATAAGGTATGGGGCTTCTGCAAAAAATTTAAGTGCATAATCATACTAATTAACTTATATTCTTAATGCCATTTGTTCCCCCAGGTTCCCCTTCACATGAATCAAACAGTCATGTAACATTTGCGTAATCTAAAAATTCAACAAACTGTTTCTCATCAACACCAACACTACATTCGGTGTGGTCATTAATTAATATTTTCTTATAGTTTTCATCTTCATCTTTGAGGTCTCCTTCATGTGAGTAATTATCACTTTCAATTATCAGTACCTCTAAATGGTACCCCCGATTACTATTCAATACAACCTGCTTATTCACTCGTAGGCATGCCATTTCATCAATGTTTATACCATCACATTTCTCATGTGACTGAGTAGTTGTTGAACCAATATTACCTTCCTCAAAGGAAAAGTAAAAAAAATTAGTATCAGGCTTACCTCCCCTCCCTGCTATTTCAATGGTATCATATCCTTCATATGTTCAAGTAACACCTTCCAAGTGCTTATCTGAGTCTTCAACAAAAAGTGGATTATTCCTAATCCAATAAGAATCATTATTTGTTATCTCACATGCTGATAAGAGTTCATCATATAAGGTATTTTCCCACTTCATTTTCGTTAGAGAAAAATCTACCTTCTCAGTATGAAATTCAAAATCTTCCATATCATCATTATATTCAGAATCATCATAGTCACTGGAAGAATATATAAATGAACTCTCCATTCTACCCACATCGTCAATGTTTAACCCATTCAACTCACATTGTAAGAACTCATTATCAGATAAATTAGCAAGGTTGTCAATATTATAAATGTGTGATGACTTTAATTCAAAATCCATGTGCTTGTCATACTGTATGATTTTCTCATTTAATAATCAAAACCTTTCATTTTCCATAAGTACCTTATACTCCTCTTCATGTGTACTTGACTCCACCTCTGCTTCATATGAGCAATCAGGAACAATAGGGCCAGAAGCATGCTCATCATTTTTAGCTTCGTACTCAATACCAACATATTAAACACATATGTACTTATCTTCAAGTTCTTCATCCTTCATTGAATTGATGTGATCCATTGATGACATTTACCCACATCACATTTCCAATATGCATTAAGTGAAACTTGATCATCTACTAGGGGACAAGTGATTTAATCAAAATTCATATCATTGCATTCTCTAGGTGGAGAAAACACCTCTAGATCATCCTTATAGGAGCATTCATAAGCATTAGAAAAATAATCAAGTTGGTTGTCGTTATATTCCTCGTCACAAGAAAACTCATCACTATACAAACCATGTTCATGAGTCTTTGAAGCGATCCCTTGAACATATATCTTCAATATCTTGATTATTGATTTGTGGTGGAATGCCATGAATATTAGTATCATTCTTACTTATCAAAACATGACATGAAATTACGTCAGACATCTCTTTTTCCTCTCCTTTTCCTGAAATATCACTAGGAAAGCATTCATACATATTTCCTTTATCATCATCCCATGTATCTTTTTCTTCAATAGTACCATGTTGCTCTGCCTTTTGACTTTTTTCAAAAGAATAATTGTTGTCTTTTTATTGGGAATCCATATTTCATGCACGTTCACATTTAACAGATTCCATAGCCTTTATCCAGTTAGGTACTTGATCAAAACTATGAGGCTTCAATTCTTTATGTAAAGCACTCAACCCAGATTCATAAATTTTATAGAACAAATCAATGCAATAAGAATCTCCAGGTTTGAAATCTATAGGGACCTCTATCAGAGCATCCAAAAACCTCAAAAATAGTTCATATGATGATTCTCCATTAAACCTTTGCATTTTATACAAATTTTCAACAAAAGACTTTTGAGTAGCATTGTTCAAACTCTAGTCAGCCTTGGCCTGGGATTTATTATAATCTACACATTCTGCCAATGGATAAACCATAGTATCAAAGGCATTTTCATCTTGAAAATCATTTATGAATTCCAATCCTTGAGTCATGCTTGCATGAGGTGCACTTGAGTGATGGCCAATACTCATAGCCTTATGTATGTTCATCATTGATTACTTCAAATTGTTCTCAATATGCATGGAACTTTGAAATGCCTGATGCAATGTCGTAGGATTTTTATCCCTCAATAGATAGCTCATCGTGCTATCAAATGCACCAAGGTATACAACCAAGCATTCAACATCATTTTGTCTAATATTTTTAGGGATATCCTTTATAGCTCTTGTAAATCTAAGATTAAAAGAGGGAAATGATTCATCTTCATGTCTTTGAATTTACATGAGATTTCTTCTCACTTTGCTTGGATTCACCCTTTCACCAAATTGTTCCATGAAAATTATTTTAAGTTCATTCCAAGAGTATATAGAGGACAATGGTAAGAAAGAGAACTAGTCTCTTGCATCCCCCTTCAAGGACTGCACAAACAATTTCATAATCACATCTTCAAAATCCACTTCATAATATCCCATTAAATATCCAAACTCCTGCAAATGTTTTCTCGTTGGCTTAGACTTCTCTCCATTTTAAATTTTTTGGTATTGTGTCCCTGATCTTGGGTGGTACAATGTTTGGAAAACCAAAAATATTACTAAATTTTTTTGCCCTATACCTTTCAGTACTAAAATTCCTTTGACGTGACAGGGGGTACACATCATGTGTCATTACATTCATGTTTGGTTCCAGATGTACAATTTCACAAGACATTGTTAGTGTAATTAATTATTTATTACACTAGCATAAGTTAACTTAGGTCTTGCATTTATTTAATTTCAGTCCTAGGTTGCATTATTAGATAAATCATTAATAATGGGGTAATTCCCCCTTTCCATGTTTGTAGGAGATAAGATTCCTTCTAGAAGATGAGTTGTCGTTCTAGAACTTATCTCAATCTTTTATCATTTCCTAGGTAGGGTTCACATGTAGTGTGATTTTGACACTTGGAAACATCATATTGCATCTTACATCTCTCTCATGCCTATATATTCAAGGAATTTGTACATTTGTAATCATACTCTAGAATTAATTAGATAATCTCTATTTGCATGCCCTTAGTTGCAACATTTTTTTTCTGGGTGAATTTCTTCTTGGAAAAGATCCTTTGAAGTGTGTGCAGCTTCATTGGATGTTTCAGCATCCATTATTTCAACATGATATTAGAGCCATTCCATTGAGAGTTCATCCCAGGATCAAGAAACTTGGATTAGAGAGGTTCATTGTAGGCTTGAAGGTTTCCATTGTAGGCTACTTGACTCCACCTAAGGACCAAGCTAATTTATAAAGTAGATCGAGCCATATTCGAGCTTGCCATTATCTTCAGAAGGCCTCGAAACCCTAGAATCACCTATTCATCCATCAAAATTGGATACATCATCCTAGCAGCGACCAGAGGTATTTTAGGGCTTGCAAAATCAACTAGTATGATCCGTTCCAATTTGCACTTAAAAAATCACCCCGGTCAGTTGTCCTCTGAGGAAATGTTTTTTTAGTCATAGGCATTTTCTATTTTAGAAAAAAATCATATTTGGGATTTTTTGCATTTGTTTGGCAAAAAAAAATATTTTGGGCAATTTATATAGTTTGCAGAAAAATAAATCTGGAGTGACTACAATTTAATTCACTCGTCAGAAAATCTAGGGGTTTAATTTGTTAGATCTCGTAAGGGTTGATTTAATTCTATCGACACTTGGGTTGAAATATTATCTACAAACTATAGAGTTTATTTCATTAGCATCTAATATTACTTCTGCAGATAATCTTTATTTGGGTTCAAACGGCATAAAATATTTGAAGATTGTTGATTTTTTAATTGCATTTTATGCAATATTAAAAAATGATCCATCAAATTTTTTGGTCGACCCTTTCAATATTTACAAAGCTTGCAGAAAAGGTTTTTTGTTAGCCATTTTTAATTCCTTGCACAGACGCCATCACTTCTCTGGGTCCACACCCTACTATCTGTACCCAATGTCAACCTCATCGCTTGGTTTGCACCACCATACTTCACTCACTATGCCAATATTTTTTGTCAAGTTTGCCTCATCATCGACTCCCTTTTGTCGTCGGCTATTCCTATCCCCAACCGTTAGCATATCCACTATCTGGTTGTTTGTCACCAAAGTTGTGGCATTTAAAGCTCCCGCTGGCTATTTCTCTTTCCTCTGCCAACAGTCATGGAAATCACAACCCCCAACCACTGTCTAGGTCCCAGTTTCATTGGTGACCGGGCATGTGCAGGATCATGGTATGCCAAACAGGCCCTTAAGTGGCAAAAAATTTAGAAA
The DNA here is from genome assembly GCA_007258455.2 of Sequoia sempervirens. NCBI lineage: Eukaryota > Viridiplantae > Streptophyta > Pinopsida > Cupressales > Cupressaceae > Sequoia > Sequoia sempervirens. The sequence goes on along the minus strand of VDFB02000015.1, from coordinate 356,310,511 downwards.
AATCAGTGTTAGGCAACTTGATGTAAATATTTGAATAAGTTATCTATATTATTTCAAAAATATGTAAGAATAGAATTTGTAGAAAATTGAATGTAGTTTCTAAAATACTAGGTTTATTTAAAAATAAATAAAATCTATTTGGTGAAAATTTGAAATTTCAATGCGGAGTACTTAAATTTCAAGGAAAAAATAAGAAGTAGGTGTCTGCACCACCCTAACCATAATAAAATGATAATATTTTTTTGTAAGATTTTATATATATAGAGGACTCATGGGATGTGATGCATATTTTTTTGTAATTTTTTTCCAAGTAAATAATTAATTATGAATTTTTTTTACAACTTTTAGAAAATATAAAAACTCGTCTATCTGACCACCTTAACTTGGTCAAAAATTCATGAAATTTAATTTTTCTTTTTTTAATCCTATAGTATGTAAAGCATAGAATGTGACTCATGTTTTGGATTCAAAAAATATGATATCGTTTGAAAGTTATAGATGTTTTTCAATCAGCCTATCGACTAGGAATTTAGTCGTAATTCTAATAGAAAATGAATAATAATTATTTATTAAATTCAAATTAAATCATAATTTATATTTTTGGAAATCTGAGAATCTCCTCTAAAAACCCTTTTCGTTTCATTAATTTTAGGTGAAAAAAAAGTCGTCAGCCACATACCCTACAAATATTGCCACTTTTTGGCATACCATGATCCTGCACATACCCGACCGGGGGGATCACTAAAACTAGTGGCACCCTCTCAAAAACCACCTCCACCAAGTTGCTCCACCCCCACGCCACTCCAGGAGGGAGTGCTTTTTCTTGCCTCAAATACCATCATGGTCATATCAATGACTAGGTGTTAGCACCCAAGGGGCTTATGTTTTGCTCCTAATTATCCTATAAAGTGCCTAATCTAGGCCTTTTTTTCATTTTTTCATAACTTTCACCCAAGGTATTGAAAATCAGCAAACGAGATACCGTCGAAAAGAGGATTTAGTCTAATTTTCAGTGGTACAATCTATTCTATAGAATTATTTTGTCAAAAAAAATCTATAGTCAACTGAAGTAAAAACCCTAGTTTGGACATAAAGGCTCATATCTTCTCATCAAATTGTCAAATTTATGCTATTAGAAAAATCTACAGTCAACTGAAGTCAAAACCCTAGTTTGGACATAAAGGCTTATATCTTCTCATTAGATTTTCGGATTTCAGTGATTCCAGCAGCATCAGGAAGGTAATTTAGAGCTTTTTTCATCAATCCATTCACTTTGATTAGTTCCAACTCTAGGTACTCTTGCATTATATTTTTTCAATTTGGTGTATTTGTTCAATAAGTTGGATATCCTAAAGCTTGGGAAAAGGATTTTTTTGCATTGGATGGCATCACTTCAGTTGTATATCATCTTTGGAAGTTTCTATTTTCTATTGAAGGTCATTGTCTCTATTTTTTTTGGAGAAATCTCATAGTACATTATGGGGCTTTCATATACTCCTCTTGTTATGTTGAACAAGGGAAACTATAAATAATGGCAGGATGGGATCATACACCATCTCCAATCACTTGATTTATTACCACATCTATATGGTATAGTTCCCCATCCAAGTGAAGGTATTCAAGAATTTTCTTGGAGATGCAGTATATACACTAGTTGGTTGTGATGTTTTGGATTCTCTTGATCATTGTGATTGTCCTCACATCCTTTGGACTAAGATCTCAGAGCTATATGGAGATTCAGATACTCCACCATTCCCTGAGTCATTCCTTAGATCAGGTACCCCATGATGATATTGCTATATAGGAGGTTGTTTGTTTGGATTGCCTTGAATCTTCTGAAGAGCTTGACAAGGTTTCTTCAAATGTTCCTTCTTCTCCATTAGACATAGTTGGTATCCCTTCACATTCAATGATTCCTTGTCTAGAGTCATTGACTGAGGCTTCCATCAACATTCATCCAAACACATTTAGTTTTCCAGACTTTACATCACAGGATGGATTTGTTTCAGGTATCACTATTTTGGCTATCTCTACAGGCTTGGAGGAAATTCTTGAGGGGATATCACTCCTCTATTCAGATTCCACTTTGGAGAGTTTTCTTGAGTCTCCACATTCCTTTGTCTTGACCTTGATTAGGGATTCAGAGACTATCTTGGAGGAACTTTTTTTCTCTTTAGATATTTCATATATGAGACTTCTTCCCTCTCATTCCATTCTGGAGTTGGAGTTTCTTCAACATCTACCATTAGATTTTCTTCTTCATAGCAAGAGACATTTTTTTTGGACACCTTTGTTGCTCTAGACTTCTTTCAATGCTTTTGAGGACACTTCATTTTGGGGGATAAATCTAGTATCCATCACATTCATTGTATTGCAATCTTTGGATCTTGTTTAGCATCAGTTTCCACATCATCCTGATTTGTCACCTTCTTCATTGATTGGGCATGTACCTCAGTTGATTGTGGCATCTTCATCTTCATCAGGAAAGGAGACACATGAGCAGTTTTCAGAAACCTCCTCCTCATCCATTTTCATTCTTCCTTCCTTCAATTCATATCCAGAATGGGAAGCATCCCTACACTTGCACTTGGTATTGTTTCTTCTAAAAGGGAGACAAGTTTTTTGTCGACATTGGATCTTGTTTTTTCTTAAGACACTTACCAATTTTGTAGGTGATCACATCTTCTAGGGGGGATATATAGTCTCTCTATTTCCTCCCTATGGGGGGGCTATTGATTGTATTGTATCCATGTGATGGATGGTGTACTTGAGGGGTATTTGGAAATCCTCTATCCTTCCCATCCTTTCTCACTTTTCTACATTTTCATCTCCTTTATGGAGAGGGGTTTTCTTCCCACTGGTTTTTCCCCTTTTCTCCATTTGTGGGAGATTAGTTACATTTTCATTATAATTTTTGTAAATGGGTACCCAAAATGGCCATCATGTAGCCGAAACCCATCATTCATCATCATCATTGTATAATCATTGCATTTTTCATTTCCTAAGCCCTAAGTTGCACTTATGGGGGTGTTAGTGTAATTAATCATTTATTACACTAGTATAAGTTAACTTAGGTCTTGCACTTATTTAATTTAAGTCCTAGGTTGCATTATTAGACAAATCATTAATAATGGGGTAATTACCCCTTTCCATGTTTGTAGGAGATAAGATTCCTTCTAGAAGATGAGTTGTCCTTCTAGAACTTATCTCAATATTTTATTATTTCCTAGGTAGGGTTCACATGTTGTCACATGTAGTGTGATTTTGACACTTGAAAACATCATATTGCATCTTCCATCTCTCTCATGCCTATATATTCAAGGAATTTGTACATTTGTAATCATATTCTAGAATTAATTAGATAATCTCCATTTGCATGCCCTTAGTTGCAACACTTTCTATGTGGGTGAATTTCTTCTTAGCAAAGATCCTTTGAAGTGTTTGCAACTTCATTGGATGATTTAGCATCCATTATTTCAATAGAAATCTTGTTCTACCCTTTGCAAATTTTGTCAATGTTATCAAAAGGTAACTCAAATTCCTTTTACACTTAAGAGTGTAAGCCTTTATGGCGTAAATTTTCTAATTCTACTTTGCAAAATGCTATTAAACAAGCAAGATTCATGAATATGTTAGGTTTCAACATCCATTCCAACTTCATTTTAAGATTATGAAAAGATATCATTCCTTTCCCTATCTTAGTGCTATTTCACCAAATTGGGAAGCATTTATGTCCTATATAGATTGAAAATTCGCACAAATTATCTACAAATATAATGATATTTCCTTAGATTCATGAGAATACTTGGAGTTCCAGAGAAGCCACCCATCTTTGATCTTGACATTCACAAATATGAAGCTTTGTTATTCCTTTGTCAGGTTGTTTAAGTCAGAGTCACCACCTCTTCTTTAGAGGATTATACTTCAAAATAGATTGAGGTATCTTCAAAGTAGATGTAGTTCTAGGTTTGCTCCAACAGCGCAGTCACCTTCAAATCTTTCACACTTTATTGCTCCTAACACTTTTACCAGGTTCAAGAATTACATAATATCTGAACTAGACATACAAATTTATCACACCATTTGACTCTGTAATAAAGCAATCTGCAACTGGAGAATGAAAATTATCCCCAATAGAGTCACCATTTCTGTTGGTGTTTTCTTCTAGCTAGACCTCAAAATTTTCTAAAGGGTAGACAACCCTTACATTCAAAAGGTCTGAGGTTAGTGGCCAACACAATGAATAGAGAGTTCTGAAGTCTCTATTCCCACACTTTATGCTTTGTAGGACCAAGGAGGGTATTCCTTATTGTGTTCATTTGGTATATCAACTTCTCAAGAACACTTCATTACAAATTCATTCCTATTTGATGCAAACATACTAAATTCACTAAAGACTTGGAAAATATTTGAGAAAATTTACACCTGTATTGCTAGGAATGTGCGTGTATTTCAAACATAGATTTCATGATTGAATTTTTTTAAATAAGTATTATTCTGATTTTGAATTCAGGGCTAGGTGTATTATTTATTCATTTAATTGCATTAATTATTGGTAAACAATCTAGTGCCTCATCAATTGGGTAAATGGAGTCAAATATGAAAAAACCAGTAATACACCAATTATTTAATTCTGATATATTTATACTATATATGTAATGCTTTGCAATGGAAAGACTCATATTATCCAAATTATTACTTCTTATCAAACCCTTGCAATTTCTCACACACCCATGATTCTCACCAAGCATTCTAATTAACCCTTTGAGTTAAAGAAAAGAAATAAAGGAATGCATTCAATTGAATCATTGATGATAGATGAAAAGATCTTTGATGCTTTCATTTATGATCTGTGAAAATGTAAAAAAGGAGAGTATATAAATTATGGAATTTATATTTTTTCCAATATTAGTAATATATGTAAAACCATTTAAGACTATCACACACATAACCTATACCCAAGATAGTTTCCTGGAAAATTCATCAAGCATTTTACATTATCATTTTACTTCCTATACTTAAATCCTACCTAGATGTAGTAGACTCAAAATTTCAATCAGAACCCCCTACACTGAGCCATGAAATCTCTTTTATAATACAAGAGAGTGACAAAACATTTGGGTCAAAATGTAATTACATTTCATATTAATTTCAAAGTTCATTTCATTGGGGTCAATTTCCTAAACTGTTATATCTTTAATCATTCCTCTATCATGGGAAAAGCAAAAGGAAAAAAGGAGTGCCAACCCATTTGTTGAAAATACCACACAAGCCTTCCAAAAAGCATCACCAAAATTGGCACGTTCACCAATACCAGAGTAACCACCATTGCAATCATCTGCATGAACCCACGAACTAGCACCAACAAAATGAACCAATAGAACTAGCCACCTAGAATCCTAATCAACTCAGCACCCAAAACTCAACACCATTAGAAAAGGACACGGGTATTACCTAGCCTTGTAAATCACCAAGTAACCACCTTCACCAGTTCTTATGACAAAGAGTGGAGTTGCAATAACAATCTCATCCTCCAAGTCACTATAAGGCACCAAAGAAGCAGGGCATTGACTAGGGCCAGGGCTAGATCCTCCATCTTCACTTGAAGAACTATTAGAACTAAGATAGGAGTGGTAGGTTTCTTCAAACAAACCCTAGGACCTAAACCAAACCTCGTTAATTCTTTCACAAATAGAGGTCCCTTCTCTTTCATCTCAGTCAGTTTCTATGACACAATTCTACTTCTTAGGGAATTTATTCTCCTAACAACCACCTTCACAAATTTCCTTCATGCACTTCTCCATTTATTTGGAACAATTGGCACCTCAGCCGGGAGGAATTTATCCTTAAGCACGTATGCAACTAGTTCTTGCATAATCAACCTTCGAGACCTCTGAACTGGTGCAACAAGAGTACTAGGCTCACTCATTTTTTCAGGATAGAATAACAACCAGAGCCAATTATGCAAAAGAACACAAACCACAATTTCCAAGAAATTCACACGTACAACGGTGATCCCACAATAGTGGTTTATAATTTTTGGCCAAACTGGACACTGAAATTATTTTTTTAAACTAAATCTTCACATTCGGGCACCTATAGCGGCTAAATAATGAAGAATTCGAAGATGATACAAACTAGAGTCTCATCACATTTTGTCTATAGATTCTAAAAATATTTTTTTCAAAATTTTGGAATCAGATTCCACTGTTTTCCATCTCCCATGAAAACTGGTTTTTCAAAAAAATAGCATTTTAAAAAAGTGTCGCACACCGTATAATGCACAACTTTTTTCCCATGAAGGATAAAATTCTAATTCTTTCGAATTTAGATTCATAACTCCAATATCTAGTGCTTCCACTAGGTTAGACATTTTTTTATTGAATATTTTTTCTTTAATCAAGTTTCAAAGTCAAACCAATTACAATTCAGACATAGAGTGACTGTATAACGCATAACTTTTTTTGTATACATTGAAATTCAAAAAAAAAAATTCTATTAGATCAAGGACTTCAATATTTGGTGCACTCATATTTTTCAATATTTTTTGTTGATAATCTGCTATTTTTCCACATGTGTAGAACAGAGACCATTTTCGATGAAAAACCTATGTTTAATAAAACTAAAAAAACAAATACATAATAAAACCAAAACATATTAAAATTATATTCGTTGGATAGCTTGTTCTGAGGACTACCTGATTCCAGTTGGGTTTGTGAATATTCCTCCATTTTCATCCTCAAACCAAGCTCCAAAGTGTCAAATTCAATTTTTTTTCTTGTCTGAGGGTGGGATGAGGAATAAAGGGGGTTTGAACGAACCCCTAGGGGTTTGTTCGAACTAGGGTTCATTTGAACCCCCTTCTATAAGGGGTTTTGATGGATTTTTTGGTAGGAAAGTATTAAGAGGGTTCGATCTAACCTAGGTTCAACCGAACCCCTAATTGGTTTGGTCAAACCAAGAGATTTGTACGAACCCCTAAAATCAAATTTTTTTCCATGCATTCATTTTTTGTGAGTTTTCCTTCCTCACTTCAATTGTAAACCACTATTGTGGCTTCACCCACAAGCAATGAAAACACCCATGGATTTCAATTGCAAAGAGTAACCGATCTGCAATTAGCAATGCAACAAGCATACACACCTACATGCCAGAAGATGCCATGCCAACACCTTAGTAACCGACTGTGCTCAAAACTTCTACAATTATCTATCCAATACTCGTAACAATTAATTCTATGCTCTCGTAATTCACAAATGATTTAATCATGCCACAAAAAATCCTTTTAAATAGAAGGATTTGAGGCCAGTTGTAATTAATGGCCATCTTGGCTCACTCATGTGGGTAGGAAGATCAATTACTACATGCTAGATCCTAACCATCGATTGCTGTGGATTTAAAACTTGATCGATGAGGTACATTAAGAGTCACCACTTGCTTTGTGGACCATACCAAAAAATAGCGAGGAAGTGCTTTAAAGCTGACACATATCTATCTGCATCCTTACCCAATCATCCTTGACTTTTCCACCATCGATCCTATTAAACGTGGTAAAATCTTGACCACATCTTGAAAGAATCACATATCGCCAGTTCACAATCCATTTTGAGACCTCATCAAGTGATGGCCTTAGAGCCAGTGATGAGATAATAGCCTTCGATTTGGCCATGGGAAGATCTCAGCCAAATATTTCTATTCTACATCGCTCATTGCAGGTTCATTCTCTTCTAAGCCACCTCAACTAGTGATAAACCAAACCAATGCGATGGGGAGGAACTCCACCCATCGGTGGTTGTGGGTTCTCCTTTGAATGGTGCACTGTAACCTACAACAATTCAAGGGCCAGTGATGGGTTAAGGATTAACCACATCGATCATCGGGGGTGATCTTCCTATGGTGGCAATGGAATACACAACCGGCTATGGACCTTGGGACTGACGATGGGTTAAGAACTCAACCGCATCATTGGTTGGGTGTTACACTCCAAATGTAAGGAAATAACACATGATGGGAAATGAAAGTTCACAGTTCTTAAAAGCCATGTATCACTCATTGTGTGTTACCCTACAGAGGGAAAACACAACATGCAATGAGTGATGAACCAATAGTGGTGAACTTAAATGATGCTACAAAGGGAAGTATATCTCTCATTGCGTGATGAGCATGGGAATTTGAAACAAGACTCATGATGAGCGATAGACCACGAGCAACATATTTAAAAGTTGCGAGAGTGCATGCACGAATAATTTTTTCATAAAGAGATGGTCTTCCTAGGAACAACAAGTGACTTGAATGATGGGACCAGTCAAAGATGACAATGGAAGCCATAAAATCTCACTCAATTAAAAGGCGACCAGGTGTAGCCGGTCAATGAATGAATGGTGCTGGAGCATCAATCTAGTTTGGTCTACATGTGATCAAGATGATTTGAGATAGGTTGATCTAGGATTTTTAGTCACTAGTTTTTTCAATAAGGTCCATTTGACCATTAGGGTGGAATTAAGATGCTAATTTTGTAAAGGATTTCAAGTGTTAACAAAAATGCTCAAAAGTTGCAAATTATATAAATAAGGGTTATGTGGGGTTTTAGGGTGTCAAGTCTCAGGTTTTACTAAATAAAGTATTTTGGACTATTTAAATATGTTATAGAGTCATTTTAGTGGTCTTAGAAAGTTTGCGGGGTTAAATTTGTAAAAATGACAAATTGTAAAAAAAAATTGCCAATGTGGTAATGCAAAATGCAACACAATGGAAGTTCAATGGTCATGTTGGAATGGGAAGGTATTTAGGTAGTTTTGGGGGTAAGTTGAGGAAGAGAAATGAATAAATTTTTGTCCTCCATCGATGTATGATTTAGTTGAAGCATTTGAAAAGTAGAATCAATACAAGATACCCCCATTTTGTTCTAAAATTTTGTGTTTTTACTTTCAAATTTGAATTGCAGATCTTGGTATGTGGTTGTGCAGTTGTGTGTTGAACTCATAATTGTGGAGATTTTTTCTATTGATATCAACTCCCATTTGAACACTACTAGTGGTTGTTTGAAAAATTCAAGGAGGTTTATTGCATAAAAATTGTAACCGGCCTGTAGGGGTAGATTTTAAGTTTTGAAGCTCTAATCATGAGTTAAAGCCCATCCCACCTTCTATGTTTACTATAAATAAGTGGGATGGGCGTGGTATGTTATAAAATAGGGTGGTAGGATGTTTGGATTGTTTGTATAAAGATTTTGGGGTGAGAAAATATGACTGTCCTGTGAAAGTGAAATTGTGTGATATATGAGGGTTTGAGAATGAGTATGAAGAAAGGTTGAGTGGAAAGTCTCTATGAGAGTTTTGTGAGTTTGTAGAGGCAATTTTCAGAGTTTTGGAGGAAATTATAAGGTTGTAAGTGTTGTGGAACCATAAATTTGAATAAACCCTACCAAAAGTTAAGGAATTTGAGGGTTTCTTGTAACAGCGTGTATAAGGGAGATTGGGGTCCTAAAACCTGATGAATCTAGGGTTTTGTCACCTATCATTAAGATCTGAGCAGTTGTATTCAGTTGGCAAAGAGGTTATAAGGGACTTGTTCTGAAAAATAGGCCTAATTGACCTATTAGGACATCGTTAACACTGAGTTTTGAGAGAATTGTTTAAAAAGAACCTTAGTTGGATGAGAGATATGTTTGAGGTGGTCATGAAAGGTGTTTAAAGTAGCCAAGGGATTGGTTGTGAAGAGGTTCTCTATGGAGTAAAGTTGGGTTAACAGGGTCTGTAGACCTAGTTGGCTAGATAGAGTCAAACTGAGAAAAGTGTTTCCTGAGAGTTTAAGAGTTAGCTTGTTGATTTATCTAACTTGTTTAGTATTGTATCAGGTGAATACCATCTGATCTTGCATCAAATGGTATCAGAGCATAGGGAATAGGTCCTTGGAGATTAAAGGTTGTTGATTGAAGAAAAGAAGATAGGAAGTTGAATAGTCACAATGTCAAGATGCCTCCAAAGAAGAATAATGTGGTGAGAAAGATGCAAGAGATGGAAGAGAATATGGAAAGGGAGATAAGAAAGATGCAAGAACTTAAAAAGAGATTTGGAGAATGGTTGGAAGATGTTGAGACCGGACAAAAGAGAGGAGTGGTTGTGAGTGAAGATAGTGAAACTAAAGATGAAGAGGATGAAGACTTTGAAGATGTTGAAGAACAGTAAGATGCTGAAGAACAGAAGATGGCAAGGATTTTGAAGGTTGTAAAAGGCAGAAATTTAGATAATTTCTTTGAATGTGAAAAAGTTTCTAATGATGAAAAAATGAAGATAGCCAATACTAAATTAAAGGGGCGTGCTTTAGTTTGGTGGGATTTTGAACTGGCTAAGAGGAGAAGAAGAGGTAAGTCAAATATTTCTGCATGGGATAGGATGGTAGATAAGTTAAAGGGAAAATTTATGCCAAGAGATTATGCCATTCAAATGTCAAAGAGAATTCAAGATTTAAAGCAAAGGGAGATGGATGTAAAGGCCTACAACAATGAGTTTTATAAATTGAGCATTAGGGTTGGACATGTAGTTGATGATGTTGAAAAAGTAGCCAAGTACCTTAGTGGTTAGAGATTTAACATCCAAGATGAAATTAGTATGCATAATCCAAAAACCATTGAAGAATGTTATCAACTAGCAATAGGGGCAGAAGAAAAGGTTAAAAAGGAGAGAAGAAAATTCAGTAAGAGGAAGGGGCAACAGTTCAAGAGGTAGAGGCACATTTACTTCTTCAAGGAAAAGCAATGAAATCCAAGGTGATGCACAAAAAGGACAAGAATCATTTGCAGATTCTAGAGGTGGATTTAGGGGAGCAAGAGGTAGATTTGGAGGTGGTAGGAGTGCTATGTTCTCAGGAAGATGCTATAGTTGTAATGAGTATGGTCACCCTACTTGGAAATTTCCTAAGAAGTTTAGTGCTTCATCAAGTAGTGGAGAAAGAAAGAATGAAAGGAGAGCTCAAATTGTACAAGATGATGAATGTGAAAGTTCAAGTTCAAATACCCTACATGCTGCACCTAAAGTTGGAGAGAATTTGATGGTGAGAAGAAAAATTTTTCAAGCACCCAAGGAGGAGTAAGTGTAAAGGTAAGGTGTGTAAAATTGTGATTGATTTAGGGTCTACAAATAATCTAGTGTCTTGTGAAATGGTTGGCAAGTTGCAGCTAGAGAGGATCCCTATGGAAACACCATACAAAGCTTCATGGGTAAGTGATGATCAATGTATTCTTATTAAGGAGCAAGCATTGGTTGAATTCCACATTGGTGCATATAGGGAAAAAGTACTTTGTGATATCTTACCAATGAGTTTTTGCCATTTGCTCCTTGGGAGACCATGGCAATTTGATAGGCACTCAATATACGATGGGAGAACTAATACATATAAAATCTTGAAGGATGGTGTAAATTTCATGCTAACTCCATTATAGGAGGGTGGAAAAGAGCAAGACAAGGAAGTGAAGGTAATTACCTTTGGCAAGAAAGAGGTTGAAAGGTTTAATGAAGAAAAGCAGGAAGGAAACAAGACAAATGCGACCACTTCTAAGTCTGGGAAAGAGAAAATGGAGGGTTTACAGGCTACCATAGTTATGAGGAATGATAAGGAGAGTGAAATGAAGGTGTTTGAGGTAGAATTTACAGAGAAGGAATTGAAGAAACAAGATGGGATATAGGTTCGGAAAATACACTATCCTATAATTGTCAAGGACATGAAAAGGCAGACAAATAGTGAGCATATAGTTGTTGAGAGATCTGACAGAGCAAAGGCCATTGAGAGAGGAAAATTAAACATGAAAGAGCAAGAGAAGGTGAAGGTAGATCAAAGACAAGAGAATAGATTCCAGTGTGATAAAGAGGTAGAAGGGGTTGAGATTAGGAAAACTGTATTTGTAGAAGGTAAAGAAGGAAAAAGGATAGTCATGAGGAGAAGGAGAGTAAAGAGACATATGATAGGGCAGTCAGTGGACAAGAAGGTGAGGATATATGTTGAGAAGATGAGTTACAGAGGCGAAGATTCAAGGCAGCAGAGTATAGTACAGGGGAATAGAAAGAGACCAGAGGAAGAGCTAGATGATATAAAGCACAAGATGGGGCAAACAAAGGTTCATTTCCAAGAGACTTGGAAATTTTTTAAGGGGGATTGTATGGTGCAGGAGCACTAATCTAGTTTGGTCTACATGTGATCAAGATGATTTGAGATAGGTTGATCTAGGAGTTGTAGTCACTAGTTGTGTTAATAAGGTCCATTTGACCATTAGGGTGGAATTAAGATGTTAATTTTGTAAAGGATTTCAAGTGTTAGCAAAAATGCTCAAAAGTTGCAAATTATGTAAATAGGGATTATGAGGGGTTTTAGGGTGTCAAGTCTTAGATTTTTCTAAATAAATTCTTTTGGACTATTTAAATATGTTATGGATTCATTTTAGTGGTCTTAGAAAGTTATGGGGTTAAAGTTGTAAAAATGACAAATTGTCAAAAAAAATTGCCAATGTAGTAATGCAAAATGCAACACAATGGAAGTTCAACGGTCATGTTGGAATGGGAAGGTAGTTTTGGAGGGAAGTTGAGTAAGAGAAATGTATAATTTTTTTTCCTCCATCAATGTATGAGTCAGTTGAAACATTTGAAAAGTAGAATCAATACAAGATACCCCTATTTTGCTCTAAAATTCTATGTTTTTACTTTCAAATCTGAATTGCAGATCTTGGTATGTGGTTGTGCAGTTGTGTATTGAACTCATACTTGTGGAGATCTTTGTATATTGATATCAACTCCCATTTGAACACATACTAGTGGTTGTTTGAAAAATTCAAGGAGGTTTATTACATAAAAACAGTAACTGGCCTGTAGGGGTAGATTTTAAGTTTTGAAGCTCTAATCATGAGTTAAAGCCCATCCCACCTATTGTGTTTACTATGAATAAGTGGGATGGGCATGGGATGTTAGAAAAGAGGGTGGTAGGATGTTAGGATTGTTTGTATGAAGAGTTTGCGGTGAGAAAACATGGTTGTCCTGTGAAAGTGAAATTATGTGAGATATGAGGGCTTGAGAATGAGTATGAAGAAAGGTTGAGTGGAGAGTCTCTATGAGAGTTTTATGAGTTTGTAGAGGCCATTTCCAGAGTGCTGGAGGCAATTATAAGGTTGTAAGTGTTGTGGAACCATAAATTTGAATGAACCCTACCAAAACTTAAGGAATTTGAGGGTTTCTTGTAACATTAGGTATAAGGGAGATTGGGGTCTTAAAACCTGATGAATCCAAGGTTTTGTCACCTATCATTAAGATCTGAGTGGTTTTATTAGGTTGGTGAAGAGGTTAAAAGGGACTTGTTTTAAAAAATAGGCCTAATTGACCTATTAGGATAGTGTTAACACTAAATTTTGAGAGAATTGTTTAAAAGGAACCCTAGAACTGGATGAGAGATATGTTTGAGGTGGTCATGAGAGGTGTTTAAAATAGCCAAGGGATTGGTTGTGAAGAGGTTCTCTGTGGAGTAAAGTTGGGTTAACAAGGTTTGTAGACCTAGTTGGCTAGACAGAGTCAAACTGAGAAAGGCATTTCCTGAGAGTTTGAGAGTTGGTTTGTTGATTTATCTAACTTGTTTGGTGTTGTATCAAGTGAATACCATCTGATCTTGCATCAATGAATACAAGCCAAAAATGGATTAAGGGTATAAATGAGTAAAGTGATAAAACCCTAAACCCTAATGACACTGAGGGAGGAGATTTCATAGGCTTGAAAATAGGAAGAGTGGAACAATGAAAATTTAGGGTTCCACCAGAAACAAGTATGTGATACAGAAGAACACTAGGATAAATAAACCATATATCAATCAAACACATTGTAAATAATAAAAACCTTTTTTATTTGACCCGATTCCTAATTCTTGACAATCATAGAGAATTAGGGGCAAAAACATGCTTTTAGAAATGTCCTAATGTTGTAGCTTCTAGACACCAAACTTCATTAATTGGAAGGAAAATAATGTTAACAATTATTTTCATAACTTCATCCCCTAAAATTTTAGATGGCATAATGATAAGATTTTTATTTTTTTGCAAGTGAGCACCAAGAAAACAAATCAAATTCTACTTGTAGTCAATAGTGCAAGTGGCTCCCCGACTTATTTGTGAACTTCAAGATCTAGGCAGTAAGTATATTTGTAAGTAATAGTTTCTTGCAATGCACACCTAATCTTCTAGTCCAAACCAAGATCCTTCTACCCTGGGTAACTAGCTATCAATTGGTCAGTGCACCTGTAATACTATATGCACAGTCAATTCCTATGATCCTGATTCCTATCCAACTATCCATAAAAAATTGAATGACAAATTCCAATGAAGTCAATTAACTGTGGAATATGGAGTTCTTTAACTTGAATTCCCTTGTTTGATGCATATCTGGCCATTGTCTCTAGTAGTTGAAAGGGAAAGCAAATCATCATGTGGTGAAATGCCAAAGTATTTATTAAACACTTTTAAATCTCTTACTTTTCCCCAATAAGCTATTTATACATTTTGGTAATTTCAATCCCACTAAAAGATTTCTTTTGATAAGAGAAAATTCAAATAATCTAAACTTGACTGCACATTCTTGGTTAAGGCTTTTAACTGGAAACACAAGATAACCATCAGCAAGAAAATAACTAATTTGAAGGGCCTAATGGAGCAGCTGATTAAAGCTAGCTCAATCCCCAGCTACTAGGCCAGAACATGAATATGTGGTTCTTGTCTAATAGTTGCCTCTATTGCATGGATCTCCTTTTTATTTGGCTTTTACATTTGGATATTATGTTATGCTTTATAATGTCGACCATGTCTTACTCATAGTAATAGTATGTCAACTCTTTAGTCTTAGAGATACCATCTGTGTAATCATATTGGTCTAATTCTTAATAGGTATCTCCCCTGGTTTCTTTCTGTAGCAACATGTTTTCTCATGCATGTTACAATAATAATTGCTACAGAAACATGTATTTGAGAGACGGTTACTCTTTCTATCCAGTTCTTCAAAGGCCAAGGGGCACTAGGTTGATTGTATCTTTTAATTGGATTTGAAAGACTAAATGTATCAACTCATTCCCCAAGGAATTTGGCGCATGAACACTTAGAAGCAACCTAAGGAATTTCTTCTCCGCAACTTTACCTTGATTCATTCGAGATGACCATCAGAAACATTTAATATTATGATAAATTTTTGAGCAATGTTAGTTTAGGGATTCAAAACCTAGGAGGATATAGCGCAAAATACACTCTGGCCCTTTCCTCACTAAACAAACCATGGCTAGCGAGAGTATGGCATTTAAGGATATAAATTATTACAATTTTTTGGTTTGCACTAAGCTTCTACTGAAATTCTTGCGAAAATTAAACCAAATGCATGCTTCAAATGCAGATAGTAAATTAAACATACCATTTCCCGAGGTGCAAACCAGCTCACTTCTTTCCTAGAACAATTTACTTTCCAGAATAATTTCATTTCTCGATAAATTGAAAATTTTCAAGCGAATGAAAATAATTTCAGCTTATGTGGCTCCGTGATTCTTCTCTGTATAATCTTATTGAGCAGTGGTGGTTGGATGGTGCCCCGACCTATGGCTCAGCTATGTACTCTTTTGTTAAGAAGCTGCAATGTGTCAAGTATCATCTTAAGCAATGGAATTGGCTTTGTTTTGGCAATTTTCAGGCCAAGAAAAGGGAAGCATAGGAGCATCTTGCTGTTGTTACTCGACAAATTAGGGATTTGGGTTTTTCAGAGGCTCCTGGGCAGGCTGAGTCCCAGGCTCTTAAAGTGGTGGAGGAGTGGGAACTTCGTGAGGAGATTTTCTGGAAACAGAAGGCTCGGGTTGACTGGCTTCGAGAGGGTGATATAAATATTGCCTTCTTTCATCATTCTATGCAGGCCCGTTGGAATAAGGGTTATGTTTCTTCTCTTGTTAATTCTAATGGCTTAGTTTTATCCTCACAACAGGCTTTATCTAGAGAAGCTCACCAATTCTACTCCTCTTTGTTTACTGAGGATTCTCCTCCTTCTGATTTTGAGGATAATATGATTCTTTCTTGTATTCCTTCTTTGGTTTCTAATGAGTTGAATGCTTCTCTTATGCGCCCGATTACTTTGTCTGAAGTGGAGGAGGTTGTTTTTGGGATGAATAAGGGGAAAGCTCCTGGCCCTGATGGGTTCCCTATTGAATTTTTCCAAGAGTTTTGAGAAATTATGAAGTTGGATCTGGTGGAGGTTGTCCGAGAATCTTTTCATAACAAGCATATGCTTTGGGCCTTGAATGCTACTTTTCTTGTCCTCATTCCTAAGAAGGAGGGTGCTGATAGGTTTGATTTCTTTCGACCTATTGTGCTCTGTAATGTGGTGTATAAGATTATTACGAAGCTGATTGCAGAGCGGCTTAAATCTTGCTTGCCTATTGTTATCTCAGAGGAACAAGGGGGTTTTGTGGCTGGTCGTCAGATTCTGGATGGGGTGGTGATTGCCTCGGAGGTCATTCATTTCATGGCGATCTCTAAGGAAAGATCTATGTTCATCAAGCTGGATATGGCTAAATCTTATGATAGAGTTAAATGGAGTTTCCTTCAGAAGATTTTGTTGGCTTTTGGGTTTTCTCCTGACTAGGTCAGTTGGACTATGAGTTGTGTGACTTCCTCTTCTTTCTCAGTTATTGTGAATGGGGAACCTTTTGAGCTTTTTGGTGCTTCCAGGGGTCTTCATCAGGGGGATCCTCTTTCTCCTTATCTCTTTATTCTTATGGCTAAAGGGCTTGGACGCTTTCTTAAATCTCGGGTCTCTCAGGGTGGGATTCATGGTTGGCAGTGAGGGATGGGTTTGCCTACTCTTTCTCACCTCCAGTTTGTGGATGACACCTCTCTTATGGGGCTTGCTCGTCTTTGTGAAGCTGATTCCTTTAGGAAAGCTTTGGACATCTACCTTGCTACTTCGGGTCAGAAATTTAATGAGCAGAAGTCTTCTATTTTTTTCTTTAATACTCCTTTGGCCATCCAGAGGAGGATTGTTGCTATTTTGAGGTTTCAAATTGGATCTCTCCCCTTTGTCTATCTGGGGATTCCTCTTGCCATTGGGCGTCAACCCAGATCTTCTTGGCAGATGTTGCTTGATAAGTTGAGGAAGAAGATAACACATTGGACTCATAGGTGGTTGTCTACTGCTGCTAGAGTTACCCTCCTTCAGTCTGTTATCCAGGCCCTGCCTATCTACAGGTGTTTTGTCCAATCAGCCCCTATGTATTTCCTTCGGGAATTTGATGCTCTCTCTCGGCAATTCCTTTAGAGTGGTAACTTGATGACTTCTAAGTGGAGCCTTGTTAAATGGGATTATGTGTGTAGACCAAAGCAGGAGGGTCGTCTCGGTTTACGCTCTTCTATTTTGAATGGGAAATTTCTTGCAGCGAAGCTTTACTGGTGATGGTGTACTAATCAACACCAATTGTGGGCCCGTGTTCTTAAGTATAAGTATCTTCGTGGTGTTGCTTCTTATGAGGTTCCTCGCTATCCTCTGGAGGGGAGTGGTTCTATGATTTGGTCTACTCTGAAAGTGGGAGCTCAGTTGATTAAGCAGGCACTTTTTTGGATCTGTCACTCAGGATCACAGGCTCTATTTTGGTGGGATTCTTGGGATGGTCACCCACCTATTCTTTCTGATTTTCCTCATCTTCAATCCCTTTGTGATGTTTTTACTATTGCTATTTGGGACACCGTAGATTATTATAAGATTGCTGAGCATTGCGACTCTATTGTCTCTTTTCGCTGGAAGCACCCGTCTGAGTGGCCTCCTGGGGGCTCTAAGGGGGATAGGTGGGAGCTTGCTCAACTTTTGGGTTCCCAGGCTTGTAATTCGTTGAGGGGACCTAATATTTTAGCTTGGGATGGCTCTGATAAGTCTGGGAAGTACTCTGTGTCTTCTGGCTATAAGCATTTGGGTCGTCAGTTGTTTGGGGCTATTGAGGTCCCTTGGTGGAAGTATGTTTGGTATAAGTTGTCCTGGCCCAAGTGCAATTTCTTCATGTGGTTGGTGGCTCAAAACCGGTGTCTTACTTGGGATAATTTATGTAAGCGGGGTTTCCAGGGTCCTTGTTGTGTGTTGTGTCGTGAGGCTAAGGATTGTGCTTCTCATCTCTTATTCCAATGTTCCTATGCTCGAGAGATTTGGCATCGTTGGTGGCAGGTGTGGAATGTGCCCTGTACACATGTTTCCTCTTTGGCTGAGTTTGTGGATCGGGGGAGTAGGGCCCCTGTTTCTACCTCCTTTCTTCAAGCTGCTTGGGTGATTGGCCCTTCCCTCATTATTTGGAATCTTTGGTTGGAGAGGAATCGGCAGATTTTTCAGGATGTGCTGATGGGAGCCCCTCGCTTGTGGTGGAAAATTTTGCATTTTGTGGGAGAAACGATCGCGGCTAAGTGTGATCTGACTATTCCGATTGCTCCTTCCGATGTGGGTTGTTTCAACCACCTTCATCTTCCTCCTGCACATCGGCAGGTTATGCGCAACAGGTGTAGGCATCCAACATCGAATGTGAATAGGGAGGGAAGATGGTCTCCTCCTTGTCAAGGCATTCTAAAAATTAACACGGATGGCTCTTCTCGTGGAAACCCTAGTCATGTTGGTATTGGTGGTGTTGGTCGGGATAGTTCTGGGGATGTTCAATTCATTTTCTCTATTTATAAGGGTCTTTATACTAATAATCTTATGGAGGCTCAGGCTATTTTACTGGCGGTGGAGCATGGCAGCCAGTTGGGGTGGCGCAGGATTATGTGTGAATCTGATTCCCAGGTTGTGGTGAACTTGCTAAATAGGCGAAGGTTAGATGATGTCAGTTGGCACCTGGCTTTGATTATTGAACAAATTCTCAATCTTTGTGTTTCTCTTGAGTTGAGTGGAATGGTGTAGCTGATTGTTTGGCTAAAGGGGCTTCTGATCATTTTCATGATTGGAATTTGGTTGATCAGGGTCAATTACCCCCTGATTTGTCTCAACAGTTGGACCATTTGGTGGAGCAGGATAAGGCTTTGTAATGACTCTGCTCTGTAATTTTCTTGTGTTTTAATAAATTTTTACCCCTCTTTTATGTTAAAAAAAAAAAATTGTTAGCGTATTTAACGGTTTTCTAAAAATAAATGGGTAGAACACTCATCGTTTAATTATGAAAAAGTCCCAAATAAAATAAAATTGTTGGAAAAAAACAATATTGAAGTTACTCATGCCCTGCAAGTTACGAAAAGAAAGCCCAGGGTCTTATCATAAAAGGACTGCTGCATGCAAACTATAAACAATAAAATTGCGGTATGTAATGACCATACCTCTGTAACTATGGATGTTTCCTACGAATTGATTCTGCAACACCAAGATAACCAAGTGCCCTCCAAGCATTGGTCATCAGGGTCAATGCAGCCCCTTTTGTCCTTAATGAATCTGCTCTCTCCAAAACCAAGCTCTTCAACCCAATCCTGCATTTTATTAGCATAAAATTTAATATCTGAATAACCAGCAAACAAGCATGGCTAATGTTATTCAGATATTGTTACAGGCATTGGAGGAGAATTCCAATGTTTGGACTGAATAACTTGCATTTTATGTTAGGACTAATGTTTGCTTGCTTTTATCGTTAGTGCCTCTAAAGATCTTCATGCAGATGCTTAGCAAGAAATCAAGGGGATGCACTATTAAATTCTTCAACACAACCAATATAAAATATTGGCCTCAAAGATGCATATATTGCATCTCTGAAAACATTCATGTTCATCTTATAGCTACTTTAAGCACTTTGCAATTCATGTTCATCTTATTTGTCAAAGAAAATGCAAAAGCAAAAGAAGCCTTTGAAAAGGCTGCAACGAGTCAAGAGAGGCTCTCATCGTATCCTTATGTGTTTTTCAGTGGTCACAACTAGGAGAATTGAACAATGAAGGCATTGCCAGACTTGTTCTACATTTTATTTGCATTATGTAACAATATTATTTAGTTTGAAGCTTACATCCTTGACAGAATTGTTACAGACCATGGCAGGCTGCCAAGCATTTGGAGTCAGCTGGAGCCTTAGCCAAGGAACTTGAAAACGGGAATGAAGTTGCAGATTATTATAGGAGAGCGTGTGAGTTGTATACAGAGTGTGAGAAACCACAACCTGCTTCAGCTGCTCTTGCAAGGGGGGCACGATAATAGAACATTCAAAACAACATAGTACTGTTTGCTTACAAAATGTTTGTACTAAGCTTGCCCTTTTAGGGTTGGATTTGAGGGCTTATTTGAGAAATGACATTTATGCTTCAGTGCCCTGGAGGATGCTGTACCAGATGAGGCAGTGTGAATGTATATTGATTCTTGTAGTATACTTAAGGATGAAGGCAAGGAGCATATGGCCTTTGACATCTATCATGATGCGGCTAACCTCTATCTGAAGTTAGAAAGGTGCAAGACATTTTTGTTAACATTAACATGATCATTTACATGTATATGCAAATCGATCATGGGATCTCATGGTACAGGAAAATGTAGTTAAAAGCTGGCCAGAAGTAATCCTGATCAGCTATTATAGGGGCCTGTTTCCTGATCTTGGAATCTTGTCCCTATTTGCATTTGTAACTCAAGTGTTTGCATTCTTGAAGAATATTTTTATATGATATAGGATTCTTTTTTGAGTGTCCTTAGAGGGCTCTTAGGGCTCTTAGTGTTGATGTTTAGCTTCAGGAGGTATTATTCCAAGTCGGCCAGAAGTAAAGTCAAATCAATTATAAACATTTATTCATTATGCTGGGTCAGCTCAAGAGGAGTATGACGCCTAGACTTGTATATATTGGAGAGAGACTCTCCTTATTCAGCATCAATTCAGTTATTCATTCTTTTGTGATTAGAAGAAAGTTCGCCACTCAGGATGGGGTTCGCCATTTTAGTCTTGATCAGAAATTCACACTATTTAAAGTGCTAGGATATTTCATTGTATTCTGCCTATCTAGAAATGACTCTCAAAGTGCTAATTTCTTGCACTGTTGTACCTATTCTTTTATTAAGTAAAGTGTTTCTGGGTTTCTCTCCCTCGAGTAGAAGGTTTTTCCTAGGATAAAATCTATGTGTTCATTGTTCTGTGTTTACTTTTTCTGCTTTCTGTTGAATCTGATCTAAAACTAACATGGTATTAGAGCCAAGTTTAGGAAATTTGTTCTGATTTGACAAAGCAAAAATTGCAGGTTGTGTTGAACTTGAAATTAGTGCGACGGCTAGGGTTCAAAATTGGCAGAATTAAGTGGTGGAGGGGATATGGTTTTCCACATGAATGGAAGGAAAAGCTACTTGTATCACCTTATCCAGATTGAATGTGAGCACTATCAGATCTTTGAAGGCAGATGAGCTTTGAAGGTAGGACCAGGCTTTTCTCTCGTCAATCGGATTACTCAAAGGACGCCCACAGAAATATACGGTCTTGACAGCACCAAGATTGTTATCCAAGACTCTCTAAGTTCTCTCAAAGAGACTAGAGGCAGAACATGGAATCATTGGCAGAACAGGCAATGATTCTAAAGCTAAGTCTCTCTCTTTGGAAAACAGAGATTGTAGTTTCATTCCATAGGCAGGTGTAGCTAGCAAGTTGCAGACGGGACTAGAGAAAGAGGTAAAAGGTCTTTTGGTTGATATCAATGGCTAATTTGATCTATTGTCAAATCATAGAGATATCTGGTTTGACACGGCAAAAGGGGAGAAGCTCAAGTCTGATTGGAATCACTATCTATTTGAAGTTCAGATAATGGATTGGAATAACGGAGGATTTTTTGTAATCTCTATATTGAGGCAAGGATCAAGAGGGAGTTTAGTGTTCAACAAAATGGATTTTCCATAAGAAAGAACAAGTCTATAGTAGAGGTAACAAAGGCTTTGATCCATGACCAGAGTTTGCAAAATTTCCTATTCAAAATAGGGTGATCTAGGATAAGGTTGAGGACTAAGTCCTAGAGTGAAGAAAGGAGGGTTGGATTCTCGCAAGTCTGTTGAAGGTGCTACTAGGAGTAGTGCTAGAAGTGTGTGATGGAAACCATTCAACTGAGGCAAGAATTGTAGGCAACTTTGGACAAGGAGGTCAAGAGGTTGATGCAGTGTCTTGGAGTCGAGTTCAATTGGGAGTTAGTACTGCAAAAGGTGCGAAAAGGTGTTTGTGATGGCACTTGGATGAGAAGTCTAAGTAGCATGGAAGGTTTTTGCATCAAAAGGGTGGATCAGCTCAGTGAAGGAAGCTAAGGCAGGATTCTCGTAGTGGTGGATTTTACTCAAATTAGGTTATGAATGGCATGATAAAAAATGGTGCCGAGGAAAGCAATCTAGCTCCAAAGGGAGTCACAACATCATCAAGATATTCTCCCTATGTTAGGAGAATGGACAGAATGATAGACTGATTTGTCATAGCTTATATTTCTTTAAGATGGAGAAATATGAGGTGAAAGTTGTTGTAGTGTATATTTCTTGGACTCAGAGAAATATGAGGTGAAATGCCTTGTAGTGTATATTTCTCTAAGACAGAGAAATATGCAGTGAAATCCCTTGTAGTGTATATTTCTCTAAGATGGAAAAATATGAGGTGAAATCCCTTGTAGTGTATATTTCTCTGAGACGAAGAAATATGAGGTTAAAGCCTTTGTGCAGATTACATCTCTGAGACTGAGTTGTGCTGCCCACAATTGGGTCTAGCCATTGTGGACATCATGTTGAGAGAGTCCATGACAAGACATGACACCCTTGAGTAGCACTCAAGGAATACTTTCCCAATATCTCCCTAGCTGAGAGGTAGTGTTGATGTTTAGCTTCAGGAGGTATTATTCCAAGTTGGCTAGAAGTCAAGTCAAATCAATTATGAACATTTAGTCATTATGTTGGGTTGGATCAAGAGGAGTATGATGCCTAGACTTGTATATATAGGAGAGAGACTCTCCATATTTAACATCAATTTAGTTATTCATTCTTTTGTGATTAGAAGAAAGTTCACCACTCAAGAGGAGGTTCACCATTTCAATCTTGATCAGAAATTCGCACTATTTAAAGTGTTGGGATACTCTATTGTATTCTACCTATCTAGGCATGACTCTCAAAGTGCTAATTTCTTGCACTGTTGTACCTGTTCTTTTATTAAGTAAAGTGTTGCTGGGTTTTTTTCCCTTGAGTAGGAGGGTTTTTCCAGGATAAAATCTGTGTTCATTGTTTTGTGTTTACTTTTTTTTGCTTTTTGTTGAATCTGATCTAAAACTAACACTTAGTTTGATGTTCAGACATCTAAACATATGAAAAATAATTGGTTACTTTTCTCTATTGGGGTTGTGTATCATAAAAGAGAGAAGATTTTTTTTTAATATGAAGTGGTTCAATGACTTCAATTTGGAAGCCATTTTTTATTTGATTGTGGCACAGGTACCTTTGAAGTTGTATGCTGATGAAGACAATATAATGAGACTCCCAGATATAGGGTAATGTTTAAAATGCTCAAAGGCACAA
This sequence comes from Sequoia sempervirens, assembly GCA_007258455.2. Classification (NCBI taxonomy): domain Eukaryota; kingdom Viridiplantae; phylum Streptophyta; class Pinopsida; order Cupressales; family Cupressaceae; genus Sequoia; species Sequoia sempervirens. Next base: position 356,287,004 of record VDFB02000015.1, on the reverse strand, counting down.
AGGCTAAAATTTCATACCAAAATCCAAACACAAGTCTTAAACAAATATTAATTAGAGAGAAAATTCTTTAAAAAAAATATTTTGTTAGATGTTTTAGAAATACTACCATGTCCTCTTGACAGGGTTTCTTTTTTTAGGAAAATGGAGTAACTTCCCAACTCAAAACTATCAAATACCCACTAGGATAGTTCTCGACTTAAGGAAAAAACCTGCAATTACCCTAACTCTAAACCCTACAAAAAGCACAAATTATTCAAACCCTAGATTGTGCTTTGGGTTTGTTGTTGCCTACAACCTGCAATGACATTTCCTTTCCAAATGTGATGGTCTTGATGCAACTGCGGATTAGCCCCACAATTTCTCTCTTAGGCCCAAGTTTTGCTACCTATAGGAAGAGAGTGAGAAATGGAAGAAAAAAAAATGTTTAAAACAAAGTTGTTGAATCAGTTGCTATTTTTGTTAGGCTCTGAGAAATTATTGTTGGAAAAACAAAGAAGATTGACTATCTCTATAGTTTTATGTTGTCATTGATGTCAGCAAGTTGTGACTACAAGTTTAAGACAGTGCTTGATCTGGTATTTTGGTTCAGTATCTAAACCAGTATTCGAGTTACACTCTTTGGTATCTTTGTCCACATTCCTAAGAAGTTAGTAGTTGATGCTTGCAGTTTTGAGAAATTGTTAATGGTTGTTGAAGGCATGCATGATCAGAATATTATGTGCTATGGTGCTCGTACAAAATGTTTATTTCTTTCTACATTTTAAGTCTATTCTTGGTTGACTTCTTGGGGTAATTATAATATGGTGAATTAATTTTTCTATGTGGATATATGTGTGACCTATTTTAAGTCCTTTCTGACATAATGTACCATGTTGGAGATTTGAATTACCTTCTTGAAATATTTTGTGAATGATTGGAGCCGATAGTTGGTAGTCTTGGTAAATATGAAATGCATCTAATTAGACCAACCTAATTGATGCTTGTGATTAGATCGAGTATATATATGTGTGTGTGTTGAACAAGTTTTGAAGAGACAAATGAAGAAACAAAGTGTGTATGATTCAAATGAAGTAGCAATAAATGCTATTAAAGTGAGTGAAAATAATGAAGTGTGTTGAGTCAGTCTATTGAACATCACCGGAACTGCATCAACACTTGTTAGGTGCACTATTCTTAGTTCATTTTGGTTGTAAAGCCCAATTTTGTTTTATCAATCCTTTTATAGGTAGTGAGCCTCTCTTGTAAGCAGTGAGCTTTTGTATTTGACAGTGAGTCCTTTCAGGGTAGTGAGCCCTTGGTAGTGAACCTTTTATTTTTAGTTTGAAATTACTTTATACTGTGAGTTAATCCTCACCGTGGTTTTTCCCTCCTTGGGTTTTCCACGTAAAAATTTAGTGTTTGTTGTGTTGAATTACTTTCTTTTATCTATGTTTCATGCTCATATATAATGATAGATAATGTGGTTATGGAATTGATATGTGTTGGAATTTCTAAGTTTGAATTTTGTGACAACTAATTCACCCCCCCTCTCAGTTGTCCTACATCTTTAACAATTGGTATCAGAGTGTTGGTTCCTTGGTGTTGAGCTTAACCACTTGAGGAGGATCCTGAAGGTTGGTTAGATGGATGATAAAGGAGAGCTTTGAACTGCTCTTGAGGATCTTGACAAAGTGGAAAGAGAAAAAGGAGATCTAAAAGAGAATCTTGATGATGTAAATGAATGTGTCCGGAAGCTAAAAGAACAACTAAATAAATTCAAGGAAATACACAAAGAAGTAAGTGAATAAAGCTAAAACAAGAGATAATTGGAATAAAAGTATTAGTAGAAGAAAAGAAAAGAATTGAAGAATGTCTGAATACAATGGTGCAGTATATATCTAATGAATGCACTAAACTTGAGCAGGAGATAGTAAACCTGAGGATTGAACTGGAGAAGGAAAAACTTTGTGAGAACAATTTCAAATCTAGCTCTGATAAGCTTGGGGAATTGTTTGTTGGACAAAAATCAAGTAAAGCCAAAGTTAATTTAGGAAATGATGCTGGTGAAAGTTCTAAGGAAAATCAGATGAATTAGGATAAAGGAAAGTAGAAGAGAAATTCGAGGAAGTTTTCAAGAAGATAGCCTGTGAGATAGCCTAATGCACAAATGTATCCCTCCTCCAATGGTATTTGTTTCTCCTATAATAAATATGGTCACAAAGCAACAAAATTCAGGAGCAGGATGAATCAAAATCAGTTTCCTAGTTTTTTCTCTGGACAATGTTTTTCATGCAAGAAGATTGGACATAAGTCCAGTGAATGCAGATCACAAATGAAAATTCCTAGCCGGTTAATGATGAATAGGTTTCTTGAAGGAAAAATAAATCAATCCTTTAATGGCTACTGCTATACCTATAACAAATTTGGACGTAAAGAAAATGAATGTAGGTCGAGAGGTAATAGATGAAAGACTAATCAGAAGAGTGTTGTTTGCTACAATTGTAATAAACCTGGACATATTTCAAAGGTTTACAGAAGTAAGAAAGGAAATCAATCTACTCCAATAGAGAAGAATGATCTACTAAAGAAGATTGGCAAAGAAGAGATGAAACAAGAGATGAATAAGATATGGAAGAAGAAAGAGGAGGAAGAAGAAAAACCTGAAACTATTGATGGGTCTGTGCCCTCATTTGGTACAAACGATCTATCTAGTAATTAGACCTAGCATGGTCTTAGGGGGAGGATTGTCAGAAAAATTATAAAACCCCCTAATGTATGGCATTTCAAAGGCTGACACAAGGATGGAATGTAAAAAATGAGTATTTAGAGGTTTTGAAAAAGAAACCAGAGGAAAACATGTTGGCATGAAACTTTGTGGACTGAATTAGGGTTTTTTGTGTTGGGAAGAATGTGTTTAGCAACTTTTTGATATTTGTCACATTTAATGCATTTAGGGTAAATTCGATGATTTATAAGTTAGAATTTGTGAATCTTCTTACCAGTTAATTGTGCATTTGGATAACTTGGAAGGTGCCCTAGAGCAATCTTGAAGCAAGTGTGAAGCAATTTTGAAGGGATTTCAAAAAATTAACTCAGGTATTCCATAATTCATTTCTTTATTTGAAAAAGGGGAAGAAGAAAAATGAAGAAGTCTCAATTAACGAATTAAAGAAAACGTAGAAATGGACAAACAATTGAGTGGTTTCATCCCTCTGAAGCTGAAAGGAGTTGAGTTAGAAGAATTTGATCATAGGAAGATGAAGGAAATGGAGCTAGGGCTGAACAAAAGTGAATTATGGAACATCAAAACCCTAGGTATGGATTTGTGGAGAGAATTTCCATGGGTTGTCAATAAAGAGTTTATTTTTTTCTTGTTGAATTTTTTCAAGGATGAAAGTATTGTATTGGACAAACCCTACTTAGCTACAAAGGAAGTGATTGAGGCGATTACTATCTTATGCATATTCAAGATCTTCTTGGAAATAAAACTATAAAGTACAAAGATGTGGAGTGATTGACTGGTATTCGTAAAGACCCACAAGCTCTATTGATAAATACTCTCGAGGGTTTTCCTATAAGGTATGTTGCATACAACATCTCTTACAAGATTTATTTTAGAAATCGTGAAGGTTCTAGTTCGGCCATTGCTATTTATATTGCACATATGATGGTCAAGGAAAATAGGAAATTTGATTTGTGTAGCTTGTTGCTTGATAATCTTTCTGAAAATGTTTGTATGTCAGTAATTGAGGGTTATCCTTTTCGCTTTGGATCGTTGCTAGTGTGCTTGGTGTTTTAATTTTTGTGTTCCCTATTGGGAAAAGATAACATGGTATGGGAATCTAGGATTCCTATTGGAAAATAGGTCTACAAATATCTAGGAGCGTTGGAAAATAATGCAAGTATGTGTAAATCTAATTTCACATCCTTGAAAATAAATCTTTGCTCTGGTATATCTGCTTCAAGTCAGTTTGAGGTGGGCTTTCCCTCTAGTAAAAGAGAATTGGATATTGTCATTAGTGACTCCCCTTTGGAATCGAAGAAGAGGAAAGTTATAACTGAAGATATCAATGACATTTCAGAAGAAAAGGAGAAAGTATCCCCTGATGACATCTAGTCTATGATTGGGGTATGTGCAGGATCATCATGGAAAAAACAGGCCCTTAAGTGGCAAAAAATTTAGAAAAATCAGTGTTAGGCAACTTGACATAAAAATTTGAATAAGTTATCTATATTATTTCAAAAATACGTAAGAATAGAATTTGTAGAAAATTGAATTTAGTTTCTAAAATACTAGGTTTATTTTAAAATAAATAAAATTTATTTGGTGAAAATTTGAAATTTCAATGAGAGTACTTAAATTTCAAGGAAAAATAAGTAGGTGTTTGTCCGACCACCCTAACCATAATAATAAAATGATAATATTTTTTTTATAATATTTTACATATAAGTAGAGGACTCATGTTGGGATGTGATGCATATTTTTGTAATTTTTTTTCCAAGTAAATAATTAATTATGATTTTTATTACTTTTAAAAAATATAAAACTTCATTATGTCCGACCACCTTAACTTGGCCAAAATTCATGAATTTAATTTTTCTTTTTTAAATCCTATAGTATGTGAAGCATAGAGAATGTGATGCATGTTTTAGATTCAAAAAATTTGATACTATTTGAAAGTTATAGATGTTTTAATCATCCTATCGATTAGGACTTTAGTCGTAATTCTAATAGAAAATAATTAATAATTATTTATTAAATTCAAATTAAAGAATAATTTATATTGGTGGAAAGCTAAGAATATCCTCTAAAAATCCTTTTCGTTTCATCAATTTTGGGTAAAAAAAAGTTGTCAGCCATATACCCTACAAATACCCATAATATTGCCACTTTTTGGCCCATCATGATCCTGCACATACCCATTGTTAAGGGGGAGATGAAGAAGATTGGTAAATTATGGAGTGCAACCTCTTCTATTGATAGAGTGAAGATTGATGATGCTTTGGTAGAATATCTACTTTAGAAAGATATTGAAGTAACAATTGTTTCTGATTCCTTTCCAGAAAATCTAGTTGAAATTGTTGAAGAGAGAATGTTCCTTGAAGGTCCAGAAGGATGCACGTTTGAAGCTTTGGTTGAAAAGAGGTGTGTCAAAGATAAAGAGAGATTATCTAAACTGATCGTGGAAACAAAGAAATGCATTAAAGAAATATCTGATAGTTACAAGTATTATCTCCAGTGGCCTATTGCGGTAGATAATTTTAGAAGTAAAATTGAAGCAATTGAATCTAAAGTGAGCAACATCGGACAAAATTTAACATCTTTGAAGAAAAAGAAAGAAACCAAAGATTAAGAGTTAGTGAACTACAAGTTGAACAGGTAGTTGTACAAAGACAAAGAAATGATGTGATAAAAACCTTCTAGTTTCTTAAGGTGACTGCTGAGGTCCAATTAGAACATCATTCCAGAATACTTACTGATGCAGAAGTTGTTGAAAGATAGATTTCATATAGGTCGTCATATTTTACTCTATTAGGCTTATTGGAAAGAATTTGTACAAGAATGGATTCAACTACATTTAACTAGAAGAAATTACATCTAGTTCTTGAGGAAAGGTAAAAGAAAGTGTTTCAGGTGGAGTGTCATTTTTACTTAAATCTAGAGTGTTAAATTTCTATTGTTTTTGCTATGAAAAAGAAGAAAAGGAAGGAAAAGAAGCTGATTGAAACTTTTGGATGGTTGGACATCTTTTGATCAATTGAAGTCTTTTTTATTTTTCATGTCACCATGTTTAAACCTTTGTTTATATCATTTTTGGTTGCCCATTTCCATTAATGTCAAAGGGGGGGAGAAATAGAGTATGGAGAGAGTTAGAGTAGAGTATGGGGAGAGTTTGAAGGAGAAGTTTTTACATGTTGCCATCAATGACAAAGGGGGAGATTGTTAGAAAAATGGAGAAGATTTACTATCTCTACAGTTTTGTGTTGTCATTGATGTCACCATGTTGTTACTGCAAGTTTAAGATAGTGCTTGATCCAGTATTTTGGTCTGGTATTTGAACTGGTATTCAAGCTACACTCTCTGGTATCCTTGCCTGCATTTCTAAGCAGTTAGTAGTTGATGCTTGTGGTTTTGAGAAATTGTTTATGGTTGTCAAAGGCATCCATTATCAAAATATTACATGCTCTGGTGCTCATACAAAATTTTTATTTCTTTTTGCATTTGAAGTCTATTCTTAGCTGAATTCTTGGGTTAATTATAATATGGTGAATTAATTTTTCTATGTGGATATATGTGTGACCTATTTTAGGTCCTTGCTGACATAATGTAGCATGTTGGAGATTTGAATTATGTTCTTGAAATATTTTGTGAATGATTGGAGTCGACAGTTGGTGTTTTTGGTAAATATGAAATGCATCTAATTAGGCTGACCTAATTGATTCTTGTGATTAGATCGAATATATATATGTGTGTGTGTGTGTGTGTGTTGAACAAGTTTTGAAGAGACGAATGAAGAAACAAAGTGTGTATGATCAATGAAGCAACAGTAAATGTGAAAGTGAGCGAAAATAATGAAGTATGTTGAGTCAGTCTATTAAGCATGACTGAAACTGCATCAACGCTTGTTAGGTGCACTATTCTCAGTTCATTTTGGCTGTAAAGTCCAAATTTTTTTATCAATCCTTTTGTAGGCAACAAGCCTCTCTTGTAAGTAGTGAGCTTTTGTATTTGGATAGTGAGCCCTTGGTAGTGAGCCTTTTATTTTTAGTTTGAAATTACTTTATATTGTGAGTTAATCCTCACCATAGTTTTTCCCTCGTGTTTTACACGTAAAAATTTGGTGTTTGTTGTGTTGAATTACTTTTTGTTATCTATGTTTCATGCTCATATTTAATGAGAGATAATGGGATTATTGAATTGATATGTGTTGGAATTTTTAAGCTTGAATTCTATGACAATTGATTCAACCCCCCCCCCCCCCTCTCTCAATTTTCCTACATCTTTAACAATTAAAAGACCCATAAATAACAATAATGAAGAAGAAGATGTAGAGGCATGGTACACATAGATGTTCTTGGCAGCATTGCCAGTGAGCTCTAGAAATTTTGCAGCCAAGTACTCCATCATGATGACAATGTAAATGGGAGCACCAAAACCAACTCTCTTAGCATATCTTCCATTTTTGAGATATTTGACCACTATGCTAACAAGAAACTAAAGACCATTTTCTTCCAAGAGCTTCTCCTTTCCAGAAGCTTCTTTTATGTTTCTATGTATTTAATTTATTAACTATAATGTTCAGGTAAAATTATTCTTATTTTCCTAGTTTACTTAATTGAAAATGAAAAATATACCTACTCCAACCAATAGAAAAAAAAGATAAACCATAATTTTCAAGCACAAAAAATATGTGCTTAAATCCTGACTATAGGAAAAAGATAAAAATATTTTAAACAATGCAATTTCATTGACCAAATGACTAATTAAAAAACAAATGCAACATATGCAATAGTAAACCTGCTGATAGGAAGGAACTAATAAATAAGACAAACCATTTTATAGATTACAATGTGAAGATTTGATGATTTGGATAGTTGCATTGCTATAAAATCATAAGCTATTATTGAAAATTTTTGTAGTACTTTGTGGAAATGGAAAGACACAATAGTTCTCTTACATTATAAGCTGCCATCATTTTGGCATAATGAATGAAGTAAAATTGCATGCACAGAATAAGGGGAATTAATGGAAGAGGTGGGGAAGTGGCATCAGCCAATACAATGATCTCACAACATTAGAGGCTCCATCAAGAACCATTTTGCATTGGGGGATGAAAGTGGACTGTGAGCTTTAAATCTATGGTTAAATTTCTCTTCTGCATGTTCGACCACGCCCATGACCAAGTAAGATGCCCCCTTATAATAGTAAGAGAATAACAAAGATTTTAGGAGAAGAAAGATTTTTTTTAAAAAAGTTAAGAACCATATAGTATAGTAGTAGAGGTATGAGTGCAGATGATCTAGCAGGGGAAAAATGAATGCAAAAAAACATGAGCACAAAAAGGTAAGGTTGAAGATAATTGATGCTGGAGAATCTTGTTTTTTCTTCAGCATGACAAAATCAACTGCGTGGCAATACATGTGCTATTTTTAGCTAGCTATTTAGTTTTTAAACTAGTTTTCTTTTAAAGCTTAGTTTTTTCTGCTTCTTTGAATAAACCATGTGTTGCATGCTTAGTCTAGAAGATTTGATTTAGTTTTATTTCTGCCAATAAAGAATGCCTTTGTCATGCATTGGTTTTAGGCTACCTTTTCTAAGTTGTAGTTTGTTTTTTCTTAAGTCTTTTTCTTCTGTTGCAAGGTTGTGAGTTCTATCTATTCCCAGCCTTTTTTGTAATCTATGTTAAGCTACAATAACAAAAAATTATGTTTCAAAATGGAGATTATTATGTGTCTAATAATTATTAAATGAATGATTTTCTTTCATGTCTATTGAGAGGTTTTGAATAGTGTAGCATATGATCTATTTTATAACTATTTTTCCTTTTTGTTGTTCAATTCATTTGTATCTTGACTAGTTTTAGAGGAGAGGCATGTTTGTTTTCAAATCTACAATTGGTATCAGAGTAGGTATTTTGTTTTGGGTTTAAGATCTAGTAGTTGGAATTTCACCAAAGATTATCATGTCGAATTTTAACACCTTTCCCATTCCATAATTTGATGGAAATGAGTATGATTATTGGTGCATAAAAATCATGAATTTTTTAATAGGAAAATATTTGTGGGAGATTATTGAATCAGGATACCAGGAGCCAGCTGATTGGAATGCCCTCACAACCATTGAAAGAATAGCTAGGAAGGAGGCTAAGAAGAAGAATTATCAAGCATTGTTTCATATTCAAATAGCTCTAGATAAGAGTCTATTTCCAAGAATTGTAGGTGTACAGACAATTGAGGATGCCTAGAAGACTCTAAAAGAAGCTTACCAAGGCAGTGACCAAGTCCAAGTTGTCAAGTTATAGACATTGAAGAGAGAATTTGAGAATTTAAAGATGCAAGAAGCAAAAAGTGTGAGTGAGTATTGTGTCAGAGTAAAAAATGTGGTCAATAATATGGCTACACTTGGAGAAACTGTGAACACTAAGGTTTTGACAAAAAAAGGTGTTGAGGTCTCTCACACCAAGATGGAATCATGTTTCCATAATCATGGAAGAAAGCAAGGATTTGACAACCTTTCAATTTGATCACCTCGTTGGATCTTTGATCTCACATGAAGAAAGACTAAAAGATTATTTTGGAGAAAGTGGTCAAAAAACCTTTTCCTCCAAAGTAAAAATCACAAAGAATGAAGATGGAAATAGTAGTAGCAAAAGCAATCAAAGCCAAGGTAAAGGTCAAAATTAGAATAATTCAAGAGGTAGAGGCAGAGGTGGTTCAACAGGTAGAGGTAGAGGTATATTTGATAAAAGGAATGTTCAATGTTACCATTGTAATAGGTATGGTCATTTTGAAAGAGAATGTAGATTAAAAGAAGGTAAAAGTGTTAATTATTCTCAAGAAGGTGATGAAAATCCTCCAGATAATTTATTTTTATCTTATGCTAAAGGAGAAAATACTAGTAAAGATGTTTGGTACCTAGATTCTGGATGCTCTAACCATATGTCAGGAAATGGGAAGTTGTTTTCAACAAAGGATGAAAGTTTCAAGTCAAAAATTCAACTTGGTGATGATAAATCATTAAAGGTTGATGTAAAAGGAGCTATGGAGGTCCACACAAAAGAAGGTATGAAGAGTGTTAAAGATATTTATTACACTCCTGAGTTAAAACATAATATTTTAAGTGTTGGAAAATTGTGTGAGAAGAACTATAGAGTTGTCTTTGAAAATAAGAAATGTACAATTTATGACAAGAGTTAGGGAAACAGAGTAGTCACAGTTGTGCCTATGAAAAAAAAATAGGATGTTCCCATTGAGATTTGGTGAACATAACAACAGCCTTGCCAATATGGCATATGAGGATACAAGTTGGTTGTGGCATCTTAGGTATGGCCATTTCAATTTTAATAGTTTGAAGCTTTTGACCTCACAAGCATTAGTTTCCAGTTTGCCCAAGGTTGAAGAGCACAAGGAGGTTTGTGAAGGATGTGCTAAAAGAAAGCATGCAACGGAAAAGTTTCCAAAAGGCACTACATGGAGGACCCATTACCCCCTTCAACTTGTTCATTCAAATATCTGTCAACCTATGCAAACGAAGAGTTTGGGTAAGTCATCATATTTTATCACTTTTATTGATGATTACTCACAAAAATGTTGGGTGTATTTTTTGAAGACTAAGGATGAAGCCCTTGATACATTCAAGAGGTTTAAAGAACTTGTGGAAAATGAGAAAGGGTGCAAAATCAAATGTTTAAGGACTGATTGTGGAGATGAATTTTGTTCAAGATTGTAGCACTCAGAAATTAAGAGTGTTTTCAATCCGTTTTAAATCAGTATTAAAGAGAAAATTAAGAGTATTTTCAATTTATTCAACCATTATAAAAAGGTTTCCAAGTAGTCAACATCGTCCATAACACTTCCAAGAGAGCTTAAATAAAAGAGAATTTAAATTGCATTTCATAATTAACAATAATATCAATGTAATGTATCAAGATTATACAAAGCATAAGTATTTCAATGACTTTCTCATATCAATATATATTCAACCTCTCTTGGAGGAATCAATCCTTCAAATAGAAACATCTTTTCTATGCTAAGTTATAAAACTTTAACTTTTCAAATCAATGTTACATTAAATACTTTCAAATCATACTTCCATTTCAAGTTTCAACAAGAATGTCAAAAATACATATACATTTACAATGAGCTTCACAAGCCAAATCTGAATAATACATAAGTACATCAATAGCAAATAAACTTGGAACCACCAACCGCCGTGACGCCTTGGTCTTCTTGCGAGCTGGGGCCAAGAATGTGATTCAGGCGCCTTTTCCGCCCAACCACGAAGTCCATGACTTCCCCGGGTCCCTTCCTAACTCGAAGGAATCCCCGGCCCTGCATAAAGGAGCCTAGCAACCCGAAACAGCAAAACAGGAGGGAACTCTCGATGCGTGCCTGATGCCTATATGCATTTCTAACATGAGAAATAAACACATTTCTTGCAACAGGAGGTGGCAGAGACTCAAATACATATAAATTTCTAGGCTTTTAAAACAAACCCATCTATTTCAATGGTACAAGTGCTTGGCCAAGCAAAATAATACAAGTGAATGGTAGTTTAGAAAAGGTAATACTACCGTCTCTGTTTGCCCACCTTCGGCACCCTGTCCCGGAAGTTACCATAGTGAAGTATGAATAAATACCAAAGCAGAAGGTTATACATTTTCATACATGTTTCAATCATTCAATTAATTCTAAAAGAATTTCAAATGTGAATCCTTTGTAATTCAGTTGTAAGATCTCATTCATTCCTTTGTAAGTAATTCCCTTTTCTGTTTGGAATAAAGGCTCTATTTTTTTAAAAGAAGGACGTATATGTCTTAATACTTTTCAGTGCATTATAAGAAGAAGAATTAATCAATTTATTTGAAAGGAACAGTGTTTTCTGTTTTCAGTATGTATTCCTAATTTTTCCAACCTCATACTGACTGATAGTGTAATTCCCAATTTCAATACAGGGTTCAAAGTAATAATAGTATACTGAAACAGTGCAATTTATTCAGAATTTCAGAGGTTTGGAAGATAATTTAGCATTCACATTTTATATTGTATTCCTTTACTCAGGGTATACTTCTGTAAGTAAGTATATGTTTAAGAAATCAAAATGCTTTCCAGTTTACATGGTTTCTCAAAACCTTTCTGTTCCTGTTTCAGGTTTAATATTACTGAGATATTTGTGTATAATTAACAGAGTTGATACTATTTTATGGAAATGATTTACCTGCTTCAATTTGTATTGTGGCACATAATTAACAGAGTTCATACTATTTTCTGGAAATGGTTTTCCTGTTTCAATTTGTATTTTGGCACATAATTAACAGAGTTCATACTATTTTCTGGAAATGGTTTTCCTGTTTCAATTTGTATTTGGCACATAATTAACAGAGTTCATACTATTTTCTGGAAATGGTTTTCCTGTTTCAATTTGTATTTTGGCACATAATTAACAGAGTTCATACTATTTTCTGGAAATGGTTTTCCTGTTTCAATTTGTATTTTGGCACATATTAACAGAGTTCATACTATTTTCTGGAAATGGTTTTCCTGTTTCAATTTGTATTTTGGCACATAATTAACAGAGTTCATACTATTTTCTGGAAATGGTTTTCCTGTTTCAATTTGTATTTGGCACATAAATGCATGGATATATATATGTGTGTGTGTGTGTGTGTGTGTGTGTGTAGAAAATCATGTACAACTGTGTATAATTTGAAGAAAGAAATTCTGGTTTTTAAATCTATTCAAAGAATTCACTGGCCGTGCACACAGAACAGGATAATTTTTACATGGTTTCCTTACTGGCATTGAGCGACTAAAGGGCTCAGGGAAGCCCTTGCCCCTCCCATTGGGAGGGGGCGGGCTGTGAGGGGCTCGCGCCTCCTCCATAGGCCGCGACCTGTGGAGGGCGCGAGCCTCCCACAGTCCACGACCTTCCCATGGGGAGGGCAAGGGAAATAATCCCTTCCTCTTTCCTCTGGTTAGCAATTTCAAAACTCAGAATAAAGAAAGACATTTTGATTTTATTCAGATGACATAATTTTTATGCAGACCAAATATGCAGACATATATATATATATATATGCATGGGAATTCGAATTCTTGTGCATATATATATATGCATAGATATATATATAGGTTTATATCATTTCAATAAAATGCAGACTTGCAACAGAATGAAAACCCTAATTCTAAAGGAAGAATGTGTATTCTATAATTGCAACATAGAGAAGTAAGTTGTTACCCAGATTTCAAAATGAAATTGGAAAGATTTCTTAGTTGTTTGTACTCTAATCAGAGAATAAAACATTTCATTCCTTCCATTTCCTTACTGCAGTTTTAAATAAAATTAAAAGAAGGCATAGCAATGAAAAGAACCTGGAAAAATTTGCTTCCAGTGCAGATGCCCAACAATACCTTCTTCGCCTCTATTCCAGAGCTCTCGGATCCTAAATCGAAGTCCTCTTTTCTTTCTTAAAGCCCTCTTCCTCTTTTTTGAGGATCATGCATAAAATTTCCAGATGACAAATCAAATTCTCATGCAATTCTTAAGGATTGCCACATGCCAAGTGAATTGTTGGTTTTAAGACAGAATTTCCAGAGCCCAATGTTCTCTCGGGCTGTTCATTCTTCATTATTTTTGGAGAATTCACCATATACCAAAACAGAAATATATATATATATATATATATATATATATATATATATATATATATATATATATATATATATATCCCTTTTTATGTAAATTTATAATTTCATTTTAAACACAATGTTATATTCCATTATTTATTTTGTTTTATGTTCTTTTTTAATTATACTTTTAAAAAAAATAGATTTTTCCTTTTATTGCTCAAATAAAATGGAGATTAATTAAAATAGAATAAGCCATACTATTTCCACAATTTCTAAGGTCAATTAAACCATATTTTAAATTTTCTATGCTAATCAATTTCACGCAATCACATTGAAAAACAGATATGCCCTAATGCAGCTACATGATTTAAGTGGTGTGTGCGTAATCGAGAGCTTCTCCTCTTTTACCCTGTCGGGGAGCTAACCTTCTTTTCCTCAATCACATTCTTGGCCTTCGATCACCTTGGCCTTCGATCACCTGCAACTCATATGCACTCAGGCGTGCAAAAAAAAAATGAAAATGTATTAGTAACCATTACAGAAACATAAATTTAAACAATAATTAATCAACATTCCTATTTTATATAAATGCATTCAAAATTCTTGAAAGAAAACAATTATTTGTTTCTACATTCCCATACATCAAAACATTGTAGTATATTATATTGCTTTAACACGTATCATAATTCGTATCTTAAATCTCATAAAGTCATGGTCAAACATTATCAAAATAAGTCATGGTCAAAATATCATCAAAGTATGAGACATGACATCCTTCCCCTCTTGAGAAGAGACATCATCTCGATGTCTCGTGACAATGTTATATTCCATTATTTATTTTGTTTTATGTTTTTTTTTAATTATACTTTAAAAAAAAATAGATTTTTCCTTTTATTGCTCAAATAAAATGGAGATTAATTAAAATAGAATAAGCCATACTATTTCCACAATTTCTAAGGTCAATTAAACCATATTTTAAATTTGCTATGCTAATCAATTTCACGCAATCACATTGAAAAATAGATATGCCCTAATGCAGCTACATGATTTAAGTGGTGTGTGCGTAATCGAGAGCTTCTCCTCTTTTACCCTGTCGGGGAGCTAACCTTCTTTTCCTCAATCACATTCTTGGCCTTCGATCACCTGCAACTCATATGCACTCAGGCGTGCAAAAAAAAAAATGAAAATGTATTAGTAACCATTATAGAAACATAAATTTAAACAATAATTAATCAACATTCCTATTTTATATAAATGCATTCAAAATTCTTGAAAGAAAATAATTATTTGTTTCTACATTCCCATACATCAAAACATTGTAGTATATTATATTGCTTTAACACGTATCATAATTCGTATCTTAAATCTCATAAAGTCATGGTCAAACATTATCAAAATAAGTCATGGTCAAAATAAGTCATGGTCAAAATATCATCAAAGTATGAGACGTGACAAAGATCCTTTAAAGATTGTTGTGATATGAATGGCATCAGGAGGTTACTCACCACTGCATACACACCTCAACATAATTGGGTAGCTGAAAGGAAAAACCGCACAATGGTTGAAATGGCAAGAAGCATTTTACAAACCAAGGGATTGAGTAACTCTTATTGGGGAGATGCAGTTGCTACATCAGTGTGCATTCTCAATCGAAGTCCCACTAGTGCACTCGAGAAGACGACTCCTTATGAAGTATGGTATGAGAAAAGGCCCAATGTTAATCATTTTAGAGTTTTTGGTTGTTTAGCTTATGTTCATGTACCTGATCAGAATAGACAAAAGTTAGATGTAAAAAGTGAGTCATGTTTTTTTGTTGGGTATAGTGAGGAAAGCAAAGCATATAGGTTATATAATCCTCTCACTAATAAGCTTATTGTTTCAATAGATGTTATTTTTGATGAAGGGGAGTTTATGGTCATCAAAAAGGCCATATGGAGAATTCAAAATCTATTTTGAATGATGATATTGATCATGAGCAACCCACTAATGTTGTTGTTCCAAATGCTATAAATCCACCAAGTAGCCCCTCATCTAATTCTTCAAGTCCAAATTCAATTCCAATTGCAAGTCCAGCTTCAACTCCAAGTTATAGAAGGAAGGCAAGAAGTTTGAGTGATATTTATCAAACGAGTGCCAATCAAGAACATGAAGAAAACCCAATAGGTGAGATTGTTAATTTTTCTTTATCTACCAAGGCTGATTTTGAACCATCATGTTTTGAAGAAGCATGTACTAATGAGGTTTGGGTGCAAGCAATGAAATAAGAGATGGATTCCATTCATAGGAATGATACTTGGAAGCTTATAGAGCTTCCACATGACAAGAAGATGATTGACACCAAATGGATCTACAAGACTAAGCATAATACTGATCATGGGAGTATTGAAAGGCATAAGGAAAGATTAGTTGCTAAAGGCTTCACATAGAAGTATGGGATTGATTATGAAGATACATTTGCACCAGTTGCAAGACAAGAGACCATCAGAATGCTGATTTCATTAGCAACTCAAAAGAATTGGAGCATACATCATATGGATGTGAAAAGTGCCTTCTTGAATGGGTACTTAGAAGAGGAAGTATATGTGGAACAACCACAAGGTTTTCAAGTGGAAGGAAAAAAGAATCATGTCTACAAATTAAAGTATGGCCTCAAGCAAGCACCAAGAGTATGGTATGCTAGGATTGATGGATACTTTCAGGAGAATGGCCTCAAGAGAAGTAAGAGTGAACCTACCCTTTACTACAAATAAGAAGGTAATCATATTATTATTATAATTTTGTATGTTGATTATTTGTTGTATATGGGTAGCAGATCTAAGATGAAAGATGAGTTCAAAATTGCAATGATGAAAGAATTTGAGATGAAAGATCTTGGTCTCATGAAATATTTCTTAGGAATGGAGATTTATCAATGTAAGAGTGAAATTTTTATTTGTGAAACCAAATATGCAAAAGATATGTTGAAGAAGTTTGACATGGTTGATTGTAAACCATACTCCACTCCAAGTGCTCATGGAGTTGTCTTGTCTAGAGATGATGGTGTTGAATTAGTTGATGAGATAGCTTACAAAAGTATTATTTGGAGTTTGATGTTTCTAACCCACACAAGGCCTGATATTGCATATTCAGTTTCACTTGTTTCAAGGTATATGACAAATCCATCAGAAATACACATGAAGGAGGCTAAAATAATTTTGAGGTATGTGAAAGGTACTCTAGATTTTGGTATTCATTACTACTCTTCTAAAAGTTTCAATCTTGTTGGCTTTAGTGATTCAAATTGGGGAGGTAGTATGGATGACCGTAAGTCTACATCTAGAAATTGTTTCTCTTTCGGTTCTGGTTTGATTACTTGGAATTCCAAAAAACAAAGCATGGTTCTCTCATTCACAGAAGTAGAGTATGTTGTAGTTACTTCGATAGGTACACAAGCTCTTTGGCTTACAAAAGTTTTAGAAGAAATTGGAGATAATCAGATTCAACTTACAGTGATTTATTGTGACAATGTAAGTTCCATCAAGTTAGCAAAGAATCTAGTTCATCACAGTAGAACAAAGCATTTTGATTTGAAGTATCACTTCATCCATGATTTAGTATAGAAGAAGGAATTTGAATTGAAAAACATTAGCACTCAGGATCAATTAGCAGATATCTTCACCAAAGCAATTGCAAGAGATCAATTTTTGTCACTTCATGATCAAATCGTGAGCCCTCTCAGCATCAAGGCGGAGTATGAAGATAATTGATGCTGGCGAATCTTTTTTTTCTAGCATGAAAAAATCAACTATGCGTGGAAATACATGTGTTATTTTTAGCTAGTTGTTTGGTTTTTAAACTATTTTTCTTTTAAAGCTTAGTTTTTTCTGCTTCTTTGAATAAAGCATGTGTTGCATGCTTAGTCTAGAATATTTGATTTAGTTTTATTTCTTCCAATAAAGCATGCCTTTTTCTTTTGTTGGTTTTAGGCTACCTTTTCTAAGTTGTAGTTTATTTTTTCTTAAGTCTTTTGCTTCCATTGCAAGGCTGTGAGTTCTATTTAAATCCCCAACCTTTTTTGTAATCTATGTTAAGTTGCAATAACAGAAAATTCTGTTTCAAAATAGAGATTATTATGTTTCTGATAATTATTGAATGAATGATTTTCTTTCTTGTCTATTGAGAGGTTTTGAATAGCATATCATATGATCTATTTTCTAACTTTTTTTCCTTTTTTCCTTTTTTTTTTCAATTCCTTTGTATTAGTTGGTTTTAGAGTAGAGGCCTATTTGTTTTCAAATCTACAAAGGTGCAGGAGAGATCACACAATGAAAACCCCATGCCAGAATGGGAGAAGGGATCATGAATTGAAATGCATGGAGGTATCAAATGTTGATGGTGTGAATTCCTGAGTTGGATCCCTACAAGTGACTCCTAGCATAGCCTTGACATCACCCACATTGGTTAACTTATGCAATAGATCTCAGGTATACTTTTTGAGCAAGATCTCACTCTATAATAAACTAAACCATTTGTTATTTTATAACTTATTCATTCACATGATCAAATTGCTATTGATGTTATGATCACATTTAATTTGAAATTCCATTTAGATGGGATGTTCTTCCATGCATATAATATTTTTTGTATCAACTATCATCCATAATAAGGAGTCATTTCTCTTTTCTTCCTATTATCATTGCATCTCTTTGTAGACTTTAAAACCGTTCTAGTGCATATTTCTTTTCTTAATCTGCAATCATTGTAAGCATCTTCAACAAAACCATATTGTTAGAAATCTCTCATAGTGACATAGGTAGGAAGGGTTGTGGGTCCATTTTGATTGGAATTTTATCCAACCTTTTCAATAAATCATTTTGTGCATAAAATGTCCTCCTTATTTACATCTAAGAAGAATCCATCTATATTCCCTTTGAAACCATTGATCTGGAAGCAAGTCAACCAAACATTGTTTCATGCTTAACTATCTATTACAACTATTAATCTTAATTATTACATTATTTCTAGCTCTAAGAGAAGCAAAACAAACAACTCAATGTAGTAAACATAGTTCCTAGCAACCTTCAGAAAAGTTTCCTACAACTATCACTATCAATGTCAAGCTGCTTTCCTACAACCTTACCATTAAGGGTAATGACTATCAACCCTTTGCTCCCTTATACCAATGGCGTTAAATCTTTGGAACCCACTTAATAATGCAATTGGTAATATAGTTTTCACATCAATTTCATTTTGAAGCCCATGTTTATTAGCACCCAAGTTTTCTAGATATTAGTGGCTAGACATTATGTCATGAATCTTTAAGATGGAACCACATACCTATCAAATAATGTATGCACCCAACAAATAGCTTATGTAGAATCAATTACTAGTGTCATAGTTGTAGGCCTATTAACTATTATAAAGAAAATGTATAAGAAAAAGAAGTTTACTTATTCAAAGTTGAGGATGGTTGGCTAGTTTAACTGAATCAAACAACTGATAGATTCTCTCATTTATAAAAAAATCAGAGAAACTAGAGTAACTATTAAGAACAATTCTTTCTTTTCTTATTTGTTGAGTATTGTGCATTTTGCAAACACTCTCACAATAAATTGTAGATATTTCTTCCTTTGCTAACTTATATTAGATCATTTCAGAAGTTACGAGTGGGCACTCATATTTGTATGCAAGGAATTACAAATTGGTTGTACATGGGATGCATTTATGTACATTTAGTTTTCTTTCACTCCTTGGGATAGAAAAGTAAATGATGAGAGTTAAGTAACATGGGAAGAGAACCTCATTACATGATCATGCAATAGAAGTTGGTTAATATTTTATTATGGTAATTTCATGTTTCAGTATAGGGTAAATTCTGAATGAATTAATGCTTACATATTTTGTGACATTTGGTTTATCTTGTTTATCTTGATATAAGATTATTTACTTCATTGGTTGAATTAGAAATTTTTAGATTTCTAAGGTGGCTAAAATCAAATGCTTTAATTTAAGTATTAAGAAATTAAATTATTAATTAATATAATAAATATGATGAAAACATGAAGAAAGAAACTATGAATTATGTTCTAGATCTTGAAGTATGTGATAATAAGACTATAAGGGGTTTAACTCCTTGTACATTACTTCATATGAGAAAAAAAAATGGATTATGAGATAGGTATCATAATCATTTAATCGCTAGTGTTTTCTTGTTATTAGTAATTGTAGTGTAGGAAAATGTACTCCTTTATATTTTCACACTTTGTTTGGGGCCTCTTAATTAAATTGGACATAATTAAGCCTTAATAAGCCCTATTTTACATCTACAAGCATAATAAATTACATTTTTTGAAAGGGGAACCTGACAATAATTAATGCCAACACATAACACTTTACCTTGAGCAATGTTTGTTCTAAGAATAGGCACCGAGGACCCATTTCACCATGGGAAAATGGGTCATCCCTAGGCCTTTGAAATTGAATTTAAAATATGTTTTTAGTATTTTAATATCTCCAAATTCAAAATTTGATATCGGCTTATAATGTTTAATTTTTAGGAAATTAAGGATACCTACATATAAATACAAGGTTATTTCATCAAATTCAAAACCTAAAACTTCATGAGAGAATTAATTGAAGCACTCCTAAAGAAAATATTACAATCAAGGGAATTCAAGGGTAGTTTTATCAGTGATTTATTGAAACAATCAAGATCTTAGGCATCATGTCAAAGTCTCATGCAATCATGCATCTTTTTGGAGATAACATTGTGATGTAGGTTTCAAAGATTCAAGTCAAGCATTCAAGTAATATTTCAAGCATTCAAGATCCACATCTATTGAAGCCATTTCATGCAAGATCAATATCAGCATTTTAGATTTTAAAAGGTTTATTCAAGGGTTTGTTGAGTTGCAACATAACATTGTTCATTTGTCATTTCATTCATGTTTCATTATTTCAATTCAAGGTTTAATTATCCAAATAGGGTTTGACCAAGACAAACCCCCATTCACCAAAAAAAAACAATTTATTAAATTTTGTTGCTACATAATAGTGAATATTGACTTCTTATTAATAACAAGGCTGCATTACTGTGAAAGTAGTTGTGGTTCTTTTTTAACAATGATGAGAAAAGGTGACTAAAATGTAGTTGTCAAATATGAAAATCCTTTGACCACCTATGTATGACTTTTTTTTTCCTTTTTTTGTATAAACAATTATTTTCCTTTCTATGGGAAAACCTTTTAATATCAAACATTTTATTTCTTGAACAACAATGCCTATTATTTCTATGTTAGAATTTAATTAAAGGGTATGTACAGGATTATGATGGGCCAAAAAGTGGCAATATGATGAGTATGTAGCTGATGACTATTTTTTTACCCAAAATTGATGAAACAAAAAGGGTTTTTAAAGGAGATTCTCAAATTTTCATTGATATAAATTATGTTTTACTTTTAATTTAATAAGTAATTATTATTCATTTTCTATTCAAATTATGACTAAAGTCCTTATTGATAGGATGATTGAAAAACATCTATAGCTTTCAAACGGTATCACATTTTTTGAATCCAAAACATGCATCACACTATGCTTTGCATACTATAGATTAAAAAAATAAAAAAATAATTTAAGTTTTGACCAAGTTAAGGTGGTCGTATACAAGTTTTATATTTTTAAAAAGTTGTAATAAAAAATTCATAATTAATTATTTACTTGAATTTTTTTAAAAAAATATGCATCACATCGACATGGGTTCTCTACTTATATATCTAAAATATTATAAAAAATATTATCATTTTATTGTGGTCGTGTAGGACAGACACCTACTTTATTTTTTCCTTGAAATTTAAGTACCATCGCATTAAAATTTTAAATTTTCACCAAATAGATTTTTATTTTTAAAACAAACCTATTAGTTTAGAAATTACATTCAATTTTCTATGATTCTATTCTTACATTTTTTGAAATAATATAGATAACTTATTCAAATTTTTTATGTCAAGTTGCCTAACTTTGATTTTTCTAAATTTTTTGCCACTTAAGGGCCTATTTTCTACAGATTCTATTCTTACATTTTTTTGAAATAATATAGATAACTTATTCAAATTTTTTATGTCAAGTTGCCTAACTTTGATTTTTCTAAATTTTTTGCCACTTAAGGGCCTGTTTTTTCCATGATGATCCTGCACATACCCTAAACTAAAATTTTGAGTTCAATTATGGGTATCGTTCAGTTATGGTTAAGGTCAATGTTCAATTAAGGTTATGATTTAATTAGGGTTGAGGGTCAATTTTAGAGTTCAATTAGGGTTAGGGTTCAATAAATGGTCATTTAGAATTAGGTTTAGGGTTATAAATTCATTAAAGACAAGGTTACAATTACATTAGGGTTAGGGTTCAATTTGGCTTATGGTTTAATAAGGATTAGTATTTGATTAGGATGAAATTTTGAGTTTAGTTAGGGTTACTAAATTTATTTGGGTTACATTTAGGGTTAGGACTAGGGATCCATAGGATTCAGGGTAAGGATTAAAGTCCATTAGGGGTGTGATTTAATTTAAGTTCAATTAGGGTCACTATTTGGGTTATGATCAAGGTTTAATTTGGATTAGGGTTAAATAAGTTATGGTTAAGTTACAATGAGGATTATGATTTTTAGATCCTCCTAGATAGTAATTCATGCAATTATAACCACATGTGACATGTTACAATGAGGGATAATCTGTTTAAGGTTAAATTTGCATAAGTTACATATCAAATAAATAAGTTGGACATATGGTAGTACTTGAAGCTCAAGAGATTATTCATTTCATTCATTGCAAAAGGGTTAGAATTTGAGGTCAAACCCATGATTACCTTCTAGGACTTCCCGTCTAATAACATGAAATATTGAGATTGAATGATATTATAGAGGAATTTATATTTATAGCTCTTTTTTTTTCAGTATATAGTGGTATTTTAGAAAAAATATTTCTATTTATTTTCATATCAAAACAAGTTACCAATTCTGATATAAAATTCAAAAAATATATTATTTTTATGTTACATGCTTTATTTTTTATAAATAAATATTTATTCAATATTTCTATAAAAAATTTAAAGAAATATTTTTATTGAACTATTTATATTTTTATTAAAAAACAATTATATAAAACTACATGTAAGAGATTACAAATACTTTTAGAATATATTTCTTTATAAATAAATAATTTTATAAATTCAAATATAAATTCAAATAAGCTTGGTATTACAATTTAACTCAAAAAAAACTTGGTAATCATGTAAGATAAAGATGAATCACTTTAATCTTTGGTTTTTAGTTCTTCAAATAAAATTTTTAACTCACGTGAATGTTTAATTTAGATGTTGTAGATTTTTGTATCATTCTTTATCAAAGACATACACATATTCCTATACCTTAACAAGTAGATGTTGAAGAGTCTTGTATCATTCATTGTGAGATACATACGCATATTCATAAACCTTAACAAGAAAACACATAAGAAAACCACATTAAAAATGAAAAATGAATCATCAAGATCTATATTCCACTCCTTTACAAAATCAAAATTTTCTTATTCCACAAAATCCATAGGGATTCTAGAATCCCTTCGTATAAAAATTGAGACTTACAATCATATGCTAGTGAATAATATTGTCAAGGCTTGGAGAGAACAACTTTATATGACCTTTTATAGCACTTTATATAAACAAGAGCTGCGGGGCAGCAAAGTTCCTGCCAAAAATTGGCAAAACAGTTTTGGCCTAGGAAAAATGATAGAAATGTTAGGGTTACAATTTTGTGGAATTGGAAAGGAGGCATGCAATTTGCATGTTAGAAGGGATGCCAAATCCAAAATTTAATGCTAATCTGTAATATCAATTAATAATTCAATTTTCGAATACCACAAAGACAACCTCAAATAATGAACTCTTAAGCATGCAAAGATAAGATGCACATGCAAAGATTCTAAGCAAAACAGATTGCCATCTTCTAATACCAATTGCTCTTAACATGGAGAGGTTGATGCTAGAGCCCTTGAATCAGTCAAAACAACCCTTAGCTTATTTGCAGAGAGTATACATCTTCTAATACCAATTGCTCCTAACATGGAGAGGTTGATGCTAGAGCCCTTGAATCAGTCAAAACAACCCTTAGATTATTTGGAGAGAGTATTTTTGAACCTGAAGATGGGAAAAAGCTTAAAATTTCATGTCGTGAGGTAATTTTCATTTCACTTAAATAATTAAATTTAAATAGTAACTTAAATAATTAAATTCAAATAGTAATTTCAGGAAAATTTGATGCAAATTGTTTTCCAAATCTTTCTAACTCTTAAATTGTTTTGCCAAAGGAGGAAACAAGAAAGTGAAACCATCAAATAAGAGTGAAATGCTTCAAATCCTCATTCATTTAATGATATGCTTCAAACTAATTTCAAGGGTGGATGAGTTGACCTTTCTAAGGCAAAATAGATTGCCATCTTCTAATACCAATTGCTCCTAACATGGGAGAGGTTGATGCTTGAACCCTTGAATCAGTCAAAACAACCCTTAGCTTATTTGGAGAGAGTATTTACCCATTTCAAACATTTAACAAACCTGCAAAATATAGATTTGTCCAACTACAGTTTTAGTCTTCTTTCTTAGTGCAAGCTGTTGCAACCAAAAACATTTAAAATAACCAGTATGGGATATTATTGCAGCTGATAGAGTAATTGCTTGAGCTAAAATAATGAAAAAATGCACAAGTAAAAGCAGTTAAGGAAATTACTACAATTCAATTGGCAATGAAAATGTACACCTAGCTGGAAAGTGAAAGCAGATTATAGATGAACATTGCCTTGGTAAATATTTATGCAAAATGTAGAAGAATAGACAAGGCACCTGAACTCTTTGACAGAATGCCTCAAAGGGATGTTTCCTCTTGGACTACAATAATTGCAGGATATGCCAAAAAAAAAACATTGATTTGTTGAAAACGCTTTAGAAGCCTCCAAGCAAATGCAATTAACAAGTGTAAAGCCAAAATCCACAACCTTTGTCAGCATCTCCCTGCTTCTGCCAAAATAGTAGCTTTGGAAGAGGGTATATTCCATCAAAGCATAAGGGATTGAGAAAGTTTGTCAGATGTTGCAACATTCCTGTTAGATGTGTATGCAGATGTGGAAGCATAAAAAAGGCACATTAGCTTGACATAATGTCTCAAATAGATATGATCTCATGGACTGCAATGGTTGCAAGATTTACACAAAATGGATTTGTTCAGAAGACTTGAGAAATTTGAACAAAACAAAACATTGAGAAAATGCCTCCATTCCTTACCATTCAGACATCAGTGACCATGTGTTCAAACAAGTTGACATTCCATGGCAGATAAGAACTCAGAATAAACAATCTCTGTATAAACAAGGCAAGCACTGACTTTGAAGCACAAGTATTTAGTGAACATTAAAAGTTAGGCAAACCAGAAGCATTAACATTATTCAAAATTATTAAAGGAGAAAATACAAATGTATGATTGTTACATCTGTGCTTGATACTGCAACACATGCTTAAAATATGCTTCAAATGTACCAAGGAAATCCGGTGGCCCCTATCAAAACCATGAGTTGAATATAAAAATTACAAACAAAGCAGAGCAACGAGCCCTAATTTGGTAACTGCCTAACAGCTAAGACTCGATGCATTGGGGTTATACCACATTCCAAATGACACTTGCATGCCTTGAATGAAAACAAACAAGTCAAATTTTGGTTGCCTCTTGGCATAACACTATGCAATACATGACCATACCCATCGAGGAACCAGATCACTTCAATTAACTTACAACAGCTTGGAATGTGTCCCTGCTAAAATGAATCAACAATGAAATTTGAAACCCCTAACCTTTGCCATGTATTCTAAAAGAAAAGGCTTTGGCACAACCTTTCATAAATGGGATCCTCCATGGCATCTACGGACAGGAACAAAGCAGATCAAGGATGCTCCAAGCTGTAGCAAGTCACAAATCAAATTCAGGAGCATAAATATGGATATGTATCTGATAATAGCTTAGCTTGAAATTGCTCCACTAGTGGTGGAGGAAAAAATAACACCTATACGTTGATTACAATGGAGATGTTTTAATTAGGCATAATACATATATAAACTATTTGAAGCAGCACATGCAATGACATTTGTGGTTGGATCCCATGCCAAATGGAGTAACTTTGAAGTGGAATCATATGGCCCTCCATTTATTCCCCGCCCCCCGCTATGCTGTCATTTACTGATGCAAAGAAATAGCAAAAGTAAGGAAACAATTGGCAGGTAGTAGAGATGGGAATCCTAGCAACATCGAATACTAGGAAGTGGGAAGAGGAGTGAAAACAATGAATTTGTGTATTGTTACCCCGTGCAGTGCGTCCACTTGTAAGACTTGCAAGGGACTGTGCAGGTTTCGGAGGTGCTGGAATGATCTGTCTTCTAACACAAATCCCAAGCAAACATGCCACAGACAAAAAGACAACACAGTTTTTATAGTATGGTATAAAATCTCCTAAACCAAATTGTACTGACATAGAATTCAAATACTAGGGCATACAAGATGACATTGATAGGCTTATATAATAAACCATAACTTTTTATTTTCATTTCAATAACAAAGTAGTTACAGTGAGAATCAATAGGATATAACAAAGAAGATAAAAATCATAGCCATTAAAGCAAGAAATTTTAAAATCCAATAATCATACTGCATAATGTCCCAAAATGATTGCCATGAAATATGGTGTTTATTTTGCAAATCAGTATTATTTAAAATTTATGCGTCCCATTACATGATGAACACACATCCCCAAAGATGCCTTTGTTATCATGCCTTTGGAAAAATGCGTTATTTATTGGGAGATCATTATAACATTTACAAAAGCCAGTTATTATCTTAAAAACATATACGAAAACCAGTTATTATCTTAAAAACATATATAAAACCATTTACATACCTGTTTGGATTTTTACTGGCTTCCAAGATGGCTCCCTCCTTGCTTGTGCCAAAATGGGAGCTTTGGAACAGGGAGGGTATGGACATCCGTCACAGCATAAGGGAAGGTAGAATTTTGTCAGATGTTATATTTGCAACTGCCCTGGTAGACATGCATGCAAAATGAGAAACCATAGACAAGGCACATGTAACTGTTTGGAAAATGTCCCTAAAGGGATGCCATCGCATGGAATGCAGTGGTTGCAAGATATGCAGCATGAAATGGATTTGTTTATAACTTGATAACGTTTCAGAAACATTCAAGCAAACGCAATTGGCAGGTGCAAAGCCAAATTTCATAACTTTCGCCAGCATCTTCCCCGCCTATGTTGAAACGGGCGCTTCGGAACAGAGTATGGACATCCAACAAAGCATAATGGAAGGGTGATTTTTCAAATATTACATTTCGAAATGCTCTGGTAGACAAGCGTGCAAAATATGGGCGCATAAAGAAGGCAGCGAGTGTTCGACAGAAGCCTCAAGAAATTTGGCTTCATCGAATGCCACGATTACGGAATATGCACAAAATGATTTTTTTATAAAAGGCTTTACAAACTTTTAAGTAAATGCAATTGGCAGATGTAAAACCAAATTCCACAAATTTTTCCCAGTATTCTGCCCACCCATGTTAACATGAAAGCTTTGGAAGAGGGTATAGACATCCATCAGAGGATAAACGAAGGCGAATTTTTGTCAGATGTTATAGTTGCAAGTGCCCTGATAGTGCCCTGATAGACATGTAAGCCAAGTGTGAAGCATAGTCAAGGCACGTGAACTGTTTGACAGAATGCCTCTAAGACATGGCTAACATGAAAGCTTTGGAACAGGGTATAGACATCCATCAGAGGATAAACGAAGGCGAATTTTTGTCAGATGTTATAGTTGCAAGTGCCCTGATAGACATGTAAGCCAAGTGTGAAGCATAGTCAAGGCACGTGAACTGTTTGACAGAATGCCTCTAAGACATGTATCCTCTTGAACTGCAATGATTGCAGGATATGCACGAATTGGATTTGCTGAGAAAGGTTTTGTAAACCTTCAAGCAAATACAATCGGGAGGCGTAAAGAAAATTACATAATCTTTTCACTATTCTCCCTGCCTGTAACAAAATACTAACTGAGATTCTAAAAAGTAATACTATCTACAACTTGGAAAAATATTAGGTTTAAAAACAAACAAGAAGCATTTTAACAAACCCATTTGATGTGCTCAGACAGTGTAGAAACGGTCCTGTAAGATAAGATTTGCATTGCGAGGATACAGAACTGCAGCAGAGCCCGCCTCCACATCTGAATACTGACTTTTATACATTCTGTTCACAGAGTTCTATTTTTGTTCCTTTTCTGTAGCATGAAACCTTAATGTCTGTCGCGTTGCAGTCTAGAATTTTTTGACCGATTTCAATTTTAACGGAATAGGGGTTTTGCAAATGAACATTTTAATGCCCTCCTCATTGAATCCTGGTAACGGATGTCCTGGAGGCCAACAGCACTGGCCACGTCTCCTCTTCATGCAAAGATGCTTTTATGGCAACTCATGTGCATAGCTAATCGCCAACTTTAAACAACCATCTGACAATCTTCAGAGCCTCCTGTATACTCGTGCGCTCTCTTGCTTAGAAATGCCCGCAAAGCGTCTGACAATCTGCAGAGCGCCAATCAGATAGCCAGAAAAAAAATTTACTGAATATTTAGAGTAAAAAATATGCATCTTTTAACTGACTGAACTAGGCAACATTGAATAAATGTTAAAAAACTGAATTTAATTGGCCATCGTAGCATAAGATTAATCACTGTTTATGTTTGAAGCCTTCACTATAGTTCCTTCGGCAGGAACTAATAATGGTTATTAGGGTTTCAACTAAATGAAAGAAAGAAAATCATCCCAATAAAGACTTCAACATAGAGATGATTGTCTGCTAGATACAAGAGTAAATCACCAGTTATAGATTTTTATAATGACTTACAACCATATCAAGAAAGATAAATAATTTTACTAATAAAAAAAATTTAAAAATTGAAGTGAAATCAAAGAAGTCGATAAAATTGTAAAAAAAAAATCTTATATCTAATATTATTTTTAATTTGTTTTATTCAATTTCAAAATTTTCACAAATATAATAGTCTAAGAGATTTTATAATTTCATAAATATTAATAATTAAAAATAAATTTGTACTTTAATTTAATAGTTATTTGAATGATGTTTTTAGATTAAATAATAGTATTAATTGAAAATAAATTATAAATAATTGTTGATTAATAAATATAAAAATAAAAATATACATAAATTTCATATTGGATAATATTATTGTGTTATATCTATGTAATAATTTAAATAAAAATAAAAGATTGACACTTATATTGAAAAACAAATTTATTCTTTAAATAAAATCAAATAACCTCTATATAATAGATTGTAATTTAAAACAAAGTAATGTGATAAAACAATAATTAGTTTTTAAGTAAAAGTATAAAAATATTAAGTAATATTTAAACTTGCAAAATGTACTTTCTATAGATGTATTGTAGATATCTATATTACTTATTATCATTTTTAGGTTGATATATTTTCTTATATTCTTTCATTATAATGTAAAGTTACAATTTGTTTCATTGTTTCCTAATTTAAATATTAAAAAAAAAAATGTAAATGAAAATATTCCAACTTTTACAAGATAGCTACTATAACTAAATAAATGAAGTAAACTAACATTAAATATATGTTAGAAAAAATGACTAAACCCCACCTAAGTTGTAATAATGGAATTGAAAGTTGATAAATAGTTTAGAATAATAAGTTTGATTGGTTTGTTACCATATAATAATTAGAATTTTGAGAAAATAAATTTAATATATTTTTGTTTGATAAATTTAATATATATTTACCCTTAACTTCATCAACACTTTAAGTCCTTTTCTGTAAAAACCTGTTTCATAGTGCTAGCAACATTTTTCTTCAGTTTTCTTTTACCCAATATAGATATTTAAATCCTATTTTTTAAAACTTTTTAGAAAGAATTTCAAAATTTTAACTTTCTCATAATAATTGCATTAGAATAAATATTCCCAAAAAAGTCAATAAAGTTGTAAAACAAACATGTGAAAATTTAAAAAGTTAAAAATCACACATTTTACTTTAAAAGAAATAAAATAAAATGACTGAAAATAAAATTATATATTTTAATTGATTGAAATAACAATATTAATCCCCAGATTCCATACAAGAACTAGAATAATATCTTTATTCTTTATGCATCGTATTAGAATAAAAATTTGTGAAATTGATAATACTTTATATAATTTAAAAGTAAATTTTTTAAAATATATAAAAAAATACAATTTAAATAAAAAATCTTTGGTCTTTAAATTAAAAAAAAAATAGTATTGTAAAATTACATTTTTCATATTGGCCCTCAGCTCCACATTTTGGACGATGACTCTCAAGTTATACTTCATATCAAGGGCAATGTAGGCCCATGAACGTGCATGATGGTTGGGTTTCCTTGCTATTTCCAACTCTCCTTTTAGTTCCTACCAGGTTTACTATTGCAATCGGTGGTGCATTTGCTTTTTAATTAGTAGCTTGGTCAATGAGATTGCATTGTTTAAAAAAAAAATTGACTTTTTTTTATAGTCACGATTTAATCACATATTTTTTGTGCTTAGAAATTACAGTTTATCTCTTTTTCTATTGGTTTGAGTAGGGTGATTTTTCATTTTACATTAAGTAAATTAGGAAAATAAAGGGAAATTATAGATTGTGCAAATATTTAATCGGGGACAACCGATGCAAATTGTGTCAGGAGTTTTGGCTTGAGGTTGTGGTACTGAAGTAGTGAATGCATGTTTTATGTATTAAATGCAAACTTTGCTAGATGTGCTCCACAGCTGGTGGGTATACAAGGAGTGGATGCATAGTTAATTCATGAAATTAGAGGAGTGCTGGGTTTTATTTGTGCTTATTCTTGTTGTTTGTTGAAAAACTTGTGTGTTTTTAGCTCTGGATTAAGAAATTCTTTTCTTCGCCATGAGTTTTGTTGAAGCTGAGTTTGTTTGAATTTGCAGGTGTAGTTGAATTTTGCCAAGGAAAATGCAGTCTCTCCTTGCTTGCCATGTGCATTTTCTGCAGTTGAATAACCCTGCTAAAAGCTCTAATAGTTTTGTAGTGCATAGAAGCGGTAAAGATGGCAAGGCATTTTTTAATTAAGGCGTTTTTTGAAGGTCTCTTCCACACTGTGTGGCTGTGAATAATAGCAAATGGTCTTGGAAAGTTCCCGTTTCTACTCAGGTATGACTGTGATGGTGAAAATCTGGTAATTTTGGTGATTATGTTCTTAAACAGGTTACGCTTTCCACTGGGTTGTTATTTGTTGTGTTTTCAGTGCTGTTTTACAGGTTCTTAAAGAGTTAATATTTGGGTTTTGCAGGTGGTTAGCCTTGGATTATATTTGGAGCTTCTTTGTAATTCGTGTGATTTTTAGAGGTTTGACTTATATTTTCATTGTTCAAAATCTGGCGTGTTTTTGGGTAGGGCTGTGAGCTTTAGGAGCTTAAGCTGTTTTGATAAATTAGATAGATAAGAAATTTACCCTTGTGGATTGTCTTGGTTCTTTTTTCTTGCCAAACACTAAAGTTTGACTTTTCCAGAATTGGGTCAATGCTAAATTCAACCCAGAGGTTTCTTCCCTATGTTTTTTATTAGTTCAATTTTCTCGTTTTGTTGTTTTAATCATGTCAGTTTGCATTCAACCATGGCAGATGATATGGGTTGTTATAATTTCATTGAATAAGGGATTTTTCCATTTGGTTTACTAGTTATTGCATTGGAAAATGGACGTAAGTTATTTGGGTGGTTTGATATTTCATTGAATCATGGGTGCAAATTACTTATTCTGTTGTTGCACTGAATGATTACTTAAAACCACGTGGGTTTTTTTTCTAATTTTGTCTAGTAATATTCAGGAGGTTGTTTTTGTAATTTGTTTTCTATTTCCAAATGTGTATCTTTTCTCCACCCGAGCGTGCATCTCTGAGTCCTGATACAGTTCAAAAGTTTGAATAGATATGCACCTGATGTGAACTTATTTGATTACTATTCTCAAGCTACTCTTACTGACTGGGAGTGTTTGATTACTGTTCCAATCACAATTTAATCGCTTTATATGATCACTTTACAGAAAACCCAGGAATTTAGTTGGTACAAGTGGAAATTTATGGAATACCACTGCAACTTTTAGCAGGCAATTCTGGGATTGAGTTAAGCAGGTGAAAAGACGAGTCTTGTTTTTTCTTTTTGATACAGTAAGCAATAGAGCTTTGTCATTCTGATTTGCAAGTCTATTTTTCTTTGATGCTCAGTTTTGAACTGTAAACTCAAAATTGGGATTACTGAGAAATGTTTTTATGCTTTTACTGATGTGTAGGTTTAGACCACAGCCAATTCCTTGTATCCAACGCAAATTTTAAGAAACTCATATCGTTGATGTAGAGCTCCCTTGGGGGTCAGGAAGCATGAAAGCTAGCAGTATAAAAATGGTGTACTCGAAGAGGTAATGGATGTAAAAAGTGATTTCCTGTCCCTATTTTTCAGTCCTGACAATCGATTTCACAGTCCCTTGCTAGTACTGTAATGCACAATTATTAAATATATTTTGTAAGTGTATCTGGTTGTGAATCCTTAATTAAAGTTCAAAAGCAATGAAGTTGGTTGAATTGCATGGATGCTCTTCACACTGCTGTGTCCTTAAAAGTTTGAGGCGCATGCTAGGTTGCAACTGTGATACATTTCCTTCAACTTGACCAGATAAATGACAAGCATAAGCGAAGTGGTCCTAATTTTTCATGGAGTGCAGTTGAAGAATGTTTCGCATTCCTTTGATTGTCACGTTTCTATTGCTAGTTAGTGTAATATGCATGATCATTGGAGGAAAGAATCATATGGTATGTATGAGCTTAACATTGGATGGAATTTGAATATTCTTTTTCTTTTTTTTTTTTTTTAGACTGCAGGAATGGGTAGTGACCCCCTATAAACTGCAGTGCGCCTGGTAAACTTTTTAACGTGACCGGCGGCGCTGGCGTGACACGCCCTCTGGTACCACGGGGGTGGGGGAGACTAGACCTCGTGACCAACCTCCTGCAACAGGAAAGATTTAGCCAACCGAGCTAGGGCCCCAACCCCAGGAATTTGAATATTCTGTTTATATGGGATGTAGCAATTTTATTATGATTAATGCAAGCAAACTCTTAAAACTGACACAAATTTGTAGCTCTATAGTTGATTTTGTAAGTTCTTCAGTTCTCTAGTAAAACTAAAGAATAAGCATATCTTTACAGACATAGAGATCTGGTAACATGATTGTAATTTGAGAGGCATATTTTGGCTTATTATGAAATTCTGTAACAAGCTTCAATTCTGATTTGTGGTGTCACCAATCAAACTAATTTTTGTTGTATACTACAGGTTCACTATACTCATTTTTACTTGTAAGTACCGGTAAGTACTAATTTCTGTAAGCATTCTCATCAAATTATTTACAAGCACAGAATCTGTTATTTCAGCTGTCTGGTAGATAGTTGAAAAAATTCTATTTCTGAGAGTTACTTGCCCTTTTAAAGAATCATTTTCTTAGACAGAAGTTGTATGCTTCTAAAGGTCCCCCAAAACTTCATAGTTAACGATTTCAAAATTTTAGAACATGCATTATTCTAATGGCATGCTTCTGGAATGTATTGTGCCAAATTAAAATTGCATATATATAAAATGTTATTGGCTTCTGAAGATAGGCAATTAATTGCGTAGCTACCATCTATCTAGCTTATAAATTCTTGATTTCAGAGCATTGTTGAGTAAGCTCTTTTACAAATAATTAATTTTCCCATTTTTCAAATAAGAAAGATAATGGAGCAAAGCCACTTGGACCATGGTTCACAATTTCTTAATTAAAGCAATTGGATAGATCTTTGAATACGGTAAATATTGACTAATGTAAATATTGTTGAGTATCTCATTTTTACAAAAGCTCATAGTTTGTTTAGAGAACTGCATTCTTTGAATTTAAACCCTATACACTTGAAATGCAAAGCCTTCCTTAGGAGAGGGTTTAGTTACAATGGTAGATGATTAGTTTTCCTTTTTTACTCCCATTTCATTGTTTTACAAAGAACAAGAGAATGCTAACTTTTTGTTTTTGAATCTACCTTTTAGAATCGAACATTGGAGGAAGTGAAGAAACTCGTGAGCACACTAAATGCAGCAGAAGTTCCATCTGAAGATGATGTTGGTAAGAAAATGATACATAAATCTCTCTTAGAAATTTAGGCTTTGCACCTAACAAAGTCTGCAAAACTAAGCAAAAGTTGAATTTTCCCATCTATAGAATCTTACCAGATTTTTGTAAGACTATGCATTTAGATTCTTCAAGCATTGTTCTTTTTTAATTTTTGAATGCTTGAAGTTGGTAATCAATGGTACACCCTTTCCTTGCTTTAATTGTGCAAAAGCATCCACTGTGATTTTGAAACATATATATCTCCTATCTTTGGGGAAATATTTAAATCATTTTTGCAAGGTAATGTATTGTACTGATTACCCTCTAACAAGCTGATTCATTAAATGTATTAGAAAAGTGGTTTAATTGGGAAGCTTCAACACACATGTTGGCATTTGACACAACCCAACAGTTTTGTCAATCATTCAGATTTCTTGCTGGTTATTGGATTGACACACCTAAATAATACAGGACAAGCAAAAGACCAGTAGGATATTGTTCAATATCACAATTCTCTATCCTGTTGATATTTGTCAATATCACTCTTACCATGTGAACACTATGAGATCCCATTAAGTATAGCAAAAAACTATGTAGTTTCTAATGTACTTTGACAATTTATTTAAACATTTCCCATATTTATATTTTTAGATTATTTCTCCAATATTCTGGAATCAAAATGATTAATAGTGATTATTGCTGACTGTGTTTGGTTCCTGCAGATGTTGTTGTTAGTCCTCCGTTTGTGTTTCTTGCACTTGTGAAGAGCTTATTACGCTCTGATTTTGTTGTTGCTGCACAAAATTGTTGGGTTAGGAAAGGTGGTGCTTTTACTAGCGAGATCAGGTGTAAATTTGATCCTTTTTCGCATCACATAGTGGCTGAAAAACGTAAACTGCATTTGTGTATTGGTTATTGAATGTACAGCAGATTCAAAATGCACCTTAAAAGTTTGAATTTTAGTATAAGCCTTTGGACTTTAGGAAATAGGGTACGAAGAAAATGATTTCAATAATCTACATGATAAGGACCAAGCGATAGGATTAAAACTTAAAAAGACTGACCATGTTGGATCTTACTTATAATAGATAACCATGTTGGAGCTTACTATAATGGATTCTCATCCTAAAAAAGTAACTCCAATGCAACAATTTCTTTTACATGCCATAAGTGCACTACATGAAATGGTCACAAGGCACATGATTTACTATTGCTATCATTTAAAAAACAAACGACATTCTTTTTAAGTCCCTTGCATATGATTTGGTCATGATCCCTTTTTTTTCACATTTTCATATGCATCATTCACCAAGAAAATATACAATGCTTCACTTAATGCATAACTAACATTAACATGTCTACCTTTTTAGGATAAGATCAATGATAGCACCCAAAGCATCAAGGAGTTCCATCACATACATGGGATGAAGACAGAGAAAAATAAAATAAGTGTCTTACTATTCCTCACAAATGGTATACTCCATCACACAACCACATGGAGAAGAGACTGAGGGAGAAACACAAGCTGCACAAACAAGCACATGACCGAAACAAGACCCAACGCATGCACACAACCTAGAGCTCCCAATATTGCAACATGGGCTCTGATATGAGCGCCCAAGTATTACAAGGTAATGGTGCGTTCCTTACAGATATATTCTCCACCGTCTACATGAAGTGATAATAACCATATTCTGTGGCCTCTGCCTGCTGCAGATACAATCCCCACCTCTCAATCACCCTTGCCACCTGACCCAAATTTCTCATTTCATGGTCATTGCTATCATTTATGGAGTTGATCATTTTAAGAATGTTGCTCTGATTGTATGGAAGTATTTTATTGCTAATTGAATGTATGTTGTCTCTCACAAAATAAATATGACATCTGCCTGCTAGTTACAACTAATAATGTTCTTGGTTGTTTCCATTTTGCAGACCATGTTCATTTTCCAAAAGAAGTTGAAGGTTAAATTGCCTCCTGCAGAATTTTCTGACCAATCTGTGGATATCATACTGGTTGGTTTTTGGAGACTTTGGTGTGATCGAGCTTCTAAATGTAATCCAGAATTTGTAGGTTTGATGGTGTCTTGAGTTTCAGACTAGTTTGCATGGAAGATGAAGTTAATTCTGCAACTTCAAAAAAGTTGTCAAGGCTCGTGCTGTTGTTTTTTCAAGTACGTTCAATTTAGTAGTTAATTTTTTGAATGACTCTTGCATATTAATAGTGTTGCCTTTTAGAATACCATTCTTTGGTGCTTATGAATATCCATTGTACTAATATTTATTGTGAAAAAGCAAGATAGTGGAAATGACTTCCTAAAATATCATGTGCAATTGACGTGGATAAGCGAAATTGAGATTAGCTTTTCTTTGTGTTTTTGGACTCTGTGTCTTCATATATGCTATATATGGTATAGTTTATTTTCAATAAAAGGTTATGTTTACATATTTTAAAGAGAAAGCAGTTACAATAGCAACCCTTAAGCCAAAATCATAGGGCTGGAAAAGATGCTCAGGATTGAGATAGAGACTTTGAGATGCAGAACAACTATAAGAAATTCAGTCATAACATGAGACTTTAACGGTGCAGTTACAAATATATCCAGCTAAATCCAAGAGAACTAGAGAGCAACTTGGAAATTAATTTTAAGTTATAGTACTTAGTAGGCTAAGTATCCAGGGGAACTAAAGAGCGAATCGTAATTTAACTGAGTTACAATATTTAGTATGTCAACTAATAGCCTAGGACTTTGTGAAGATACATTGGTAATATGATCCAAGATATCTGATATTTCAAAGCAAAAAATTATCAAATTTTTGACTGTACATTTTGATTAGAGCATTAATTTGTTCGTCTGAATCACATGAGCCTCAGAAAGCTTCTGATCAATGGGCTTCCAAGTGGCGGCAGCAGTGGCAGATGAAGATCCAGATCTGCAAGTATGAGCCTCCCAGTCAGTGACTTGGGCATCAAGACTGCTGCAACTAGCCAAATAAGAGGGTTTACATCTGGTCTCTGTTTGAGAATCGTGTCGTAGAGCAATAGTTTCTCCACAATGACCAATTCGTTTTGTTTGTACTAATTGTTCTGCATCAAGTTGTGAACTTATCAATCCATTCCTTGTACTGCGTAGCCAAACTAGTTAGATTGATTTCTTCATGTCATTTTTCTGGTTGCTAATGAGAAGATGCATGACTCTCAGCCACAATGATATAAAACTTGTTGTTTGACAATGTTTGTGTGTAGACTAAACACTGAACTTAGAATTTTATATTCTGATGTTAATCAAACTAGATACTGATCTCATTCATTTAGATGAGGACTATTTCAGGAAGCTATTGCAGTAGGAAGAACATTTGCAGCATTAAAGGATTACCATTTAGATGGAAACAAAGAAATGGTAGCAATGGGTATTATGAATGTAGTAGGCTCATTGACCTCTTGCTATATTGCAACAGGTTATTTTAAAACTCTGCATTTGTGATCTCCTATTCCCACTCTTTACATTTTACATTTGAAATTCATCAAGTTTATAAATTTGGTTGTTTAAGTGTTTGCTTGTTTTATCATGCAGGCTCCTTCTCACGCTCAGTAGTGAACTATAATGCACGTTGTCAAACAACAGCTTCAAATGTTGTGATGTCAATCATGGTTTTGCGAATGCTTTTAGTGATTACACCACTCTTCAAGTACACTGCAAATACAATCTTATCTGCTATCGTCATCTCTGCAGTCATTTGTTTAATTGACATCAAGGCAGCACGCCTCATCTGGAAAACTGATAGACTAGACTTTATTGCCTGCATGGGAGCCTTTTTTGGTGTACTTTTTTTTGTCTCTATTGAAATTGGCCGTTTGATTGCTGTAAGTTACTAAGTACCAAAGGTATAAATAAGTTGCAATGAAGATGGGTGCCCTTTTATCTTAACTTTGTTGATATCTGGACTTTGTAAAAGGAATAAAACTTAGAACAAAAATGAGAATTAATGGTGTTTTGTACCAAAACTTTTGTTTCCTTGATTCTCAAAGGTTACAAATATTACTATTATTTGAACACAATAATATTGCACTAAAAAAAATAAAATACTATTAAATTTTTAACTTATTATTAATATATCCAATCTAATCCACATCGACAATTTCTTTTAACATATTTTCACTACTACACCTCTATAGATTAGTTACAAACAATCCAAGAATACATCTAAAGCCTCTATATCATATTCCAATAATCATCATGTCTACCAAGAAGACATATACCTCCTAGGATACCCATTATGAATGTGATTATTGGTCTGCTATTAACCATAATATCTAAAACTACACCAATAACATTCACATAAATATGTGGATCATGTCATCAAAACAAGTTTTGAAGAATATACATAATAATCTACATAAATTCTCATTCTCTCATTGTGACTCTCCCTAGGTCTCACAATTTCTCATATGAAATAAAATCTAGGAAGAAACAATAGACTACAAAGAGAAAATATTCTAACTATACTAGATACCATGTCCTTTTTCCTTAACAAAATCTAATTATTTAAACCTAAGGCTGAACTGACAATAATAGATCAATAAATCAACAAGGATGTAAGGTTCTCAATTGAAGCAAGATCAAACTAATAACCACAATCACTATGGAATATGCCCAACACAATCCCTTGCACTCCTCAAATCTATCCTCAAAACAAACTCATGCACATGACAAGGAAAAAGAAAAAGACACCATGTGATGCACTCCACAAATAAGCTCTCTAAAACTAACAATTGTAGCTTAAGATTCATAACCATGAAGAGAAAAATCACAAAAAATAGAATGCATATGGGAAAAATAGGTGAGAAATCCCTATCAAATGATTCTTTTTTGAAAGGACCAAGAGTGAGGAATGAGATTGCTCCATCCACGAACAATTTCCTCATTAGGTCCATGTTAAACTTGTGTCCAACTCTAGGTGAAGGTCCTTAATCTTTTTATTGAAGCCTCATCATAGAGCCATGTTCCAAAATTTTATTTCCAACCTCACCCAAGTCTCTAGTATCCATTAACACCAAATAGACCATCTCATGATTAAACTTTAACTATATAACTATAATCTACAAAATCTCCCAAGGAAAAACGACCATTCTACTCAATACTAAAATACTACCACAAATCAATGCCAAAGCTCCATTTGCATAATGAATACAAATTCAAAGAACTGACCATGATGTGAATAGCATCTCCCTCACACAAAAGGTATATATGTTTACAATCAATTGTTAGGGAAGTGCATAAATTTACTAG
Source organism: Sequoia sempervirens (assembly GCA_007258455.2). Taxonomy (NCBI): domain Eukaryota; kingdom Viridiplantae; phylum Streptophyta; class Pinopsida; order Cupressales; family Cupressaceae; genus Sequoia; species Sequoia sempervirens. The sequence goes on along the minus strand of VDFB02000015.1, from coordinate 356,248,106 downwards.
ACATTTTTCTCAAAATAACTAAGACCCATCATGAAAATTAATACACTTAACTAAGATTCCCTAAAAATTATATAAATTATTAAGAATATTTTACCACTATTAATTAATTATCATTTGGATAAAATGATTCTTAATATATATTTCTTATTAAACTAAAATTTGAATTCAAGTAAAACTAGTATCTTGAAAATAGTATGTCTTTCAATTTAAACTATAATAAAATAGTGATTTGGATCTCTTTTTATTAACTTAAAAAGACCTTGCATCTAGTCTTATCAAATATGTACATTCAAAACTAGGAAGGAAAGCTTAATTTACAACAAATACTTCAATACTAAATTTGGTCTCTACATAATCTTTAGGATTATAAAAACCTTTTTTTTTTCAAAACTTACAAGTTGAAAACTTCAAATCAAATCTATTTTATTGCCTAAGTTCATTATGCATAAAACTTTAGGTTCACTTGTCATGTTGTAATTTTAAGCCTTCCACTGTCAAACTAAAAGCTCTTTGCTAGGTGATAGAAATTGCCTAAGTAGTAAGTACGACTAGATTTTCTTATCCATTTCCTTAGGGAATTGCTTAAGTACGGCTTAATTTTATTTCAAAACGTATTTAATGCTCTTTGAAATGAATCTACAACTTACACCTGTACGCCAAGAATAGTTTTCTATAGCACGGTGAACCTTTAAATGGGATGGGAAAAGCTTTTTTTGAGTGGTAAAATAAAGCACAAACTTTAGGAAAGACAACTTGAATCTACTTTTAAAATTGACCAATTAGAGTCCACTTTTAATACAACCTCTTTCGATAAAAACAATTAATTCACTTAAAAGATATAAATACTAGCAATCACACCTTAGTGTGCAATGGATACGCTGAAGAAGTGTGGAAAGTCAATTAGATATAATATTTAATAAAAAGTATAATTAAATTATTTATAATTCTTTTATTTTAATCTATTTTAAGATTATTTTATTTCTTATACGATATTTATTTATTTATTTAGTTTAAAATAAAGTAATTAAAAATAATTCTTTATAAATTCTAAATCAACCAATTTCCATATTTCCCTAATTATTTAATATATACCCTAAATATCTAAAAACAGAAAAAAACTAAAAAACTTTATATTTTTTGAATTATTTTAAAATATTAAAGATATCTTTGAACCTACACATCTAAACAACTATATATATATATGTTTTGTTTGCCTTTACCCATCCATGTAGCAGCTAAACTAGGCTTTTTCACATTTACACGTTTCCCTTATGATTGAGGAAAGAATATATGGTACGTGGCCCTTGCCTACGGATAAGAGCTTATTTTATTATTAATTTTTTTTAATCCACGACAGGCATTCTATTGGTGCTAACTGGATGAGGGGACAGTAAAGGTCATAATGTTCTAAAAAAATTTGTATTGTCATCCCATAGCGCGATCGTAGGTCAAAAGAAAATGGTACAGTAAAAGACGTGAAATGCTTGATGTCTACGATGAACGGCGGACATTATTTCCATGGTCGGAAGGACAATTTTAGTCGTCGATGCTAAAATTTAGCCCGCTCATCTCAAATAAGGATACGCCTTTGAGGCAAAATATTTAATTTATTTAACGAAAAATATTTTCTGTTTTTGAATTCAGTGATATAGTTCAAATAAATATAATTTTAAGAATTGAAATTTTCATAAAGAAATTAGATTATCAAGAAATGATTATATGCAATTTCTTTAGTTGATTGAATTTGTTTGGTTTTTTTTAAAGTAGGTGAAGCAAGTCAAAGTCAATGTCTATTTGGAAACAAATTAAATTTAGGAATTATATTTCTAACAAACACTTAAAAATTAGACTACCAAAAGATTGATTAATTTGTATTTTCTTTTATTAAGATCGTTTTCTTTGATTAGTTGAGGTAAGTCATAGTCAAGGTTTATTTGGAAACAAATTAAATTAGTATTTGTGATTTTTATTGGAGAGACAACAAAAAAAATAGAGTCCAAACACATGATTTCAATTGATTTGGTGTTCCTTTCAATCCTATTTTCTAGTTGAGCCTCAAAAACAAAAATGAATCTCTTCAAACATTCTCCAACTTTCAAAATACCAATTCTCCTTTTGAGATCAAACTTCTACGAATAGAAATTATTTGGATCATTTTCATGGTGCAGATCTGACCCTCTTGTTCAATATTAAAAATTTCCACAAGTCTAAGACTTCATTTTAAAGAATTGTAATTTATTATCTCCCATGTCAAATCTTTCCAAAATGTACATATAAAACCAATATAGTGTCATATATCACACCCTTACAATAGTGAAATACATAAGTATATTATTTTAAAAAAATATGATTTATTTTGTGCCATTATGTTCATCTAGATTTTTAAAAGGGATAAGTGTTTATTAACATCATTACTATCGCTATAGCCTATCATGGCCTTGTGTTGGTGAAAAAATTAGGGGTCTCCAAACTTTGGCTAGAAGGGGACTCACTTAATATTATAAACTATCTTTTGTTGAAGTGTCTACCTACATGGTCTATTGCTCATCTCTTTAATGATTTGTTTTCCATCATTAATTCTTTTGATGAGATAAGAATCTTGCATGTGTTTAGGGAAGCTAACTTGCTGGATGATAGGTTAGCTAATTTGGGAGTGGCGGCTAGAAATAATTGGGATAAATTTGAATCCTTACCACTCAACCTTAAAATCATTTTAAATAAAGACCAGGTGTCATGCCTTTAAGATGGTCGATATGTGGGAAAGGTTCTTAATTATTATTTTGAGTTGGTTTATGCACATTGAGTCTTGTCCCCACCCTTCTCATAATTACCATTTAGATTTCCATGAAATTATGGTCTGGCTGCATAGGTTGGGTAGTACTTGGTATGGTAGGCCCACATGTTTTGTGTGTGTTATTTGCATTGTTTTGTGGTTAGTCAACCTAGTTTTGTTTTTGCAAAAAAAAAGGTGTTGTTGGTTTCTTGTTCGCTACATGCCGCCATGGGTGGAGCTCGTTGCAGAGTGGAGCTGAGCTCTTGTGAGGAGTTCCAGAGTAATGAAACTATGTGGAAGCATCTGGAAAAGGGTGGGGTTACCCAATGTATGTTGAAACTCCAAGGCCCTAATCCTAAAGTGATGAAGGTTTTTGTTAAAGGGTAGGGCAATAGGATTCTGCATTATAAAGGCGTGGAGTTCAATATTGATGAGGATTTTGTGGTAAAGGTAACTAGGCTTTCATCTTTAGGGAGGAAATTCTACAAAGATAGAGGTGTGGCTAAGAAATCCTTTGCAAATTCCTTTAAATTTGACGAGAAGAAGAAGCTCAAGGAAGTTGGGAGTGGTGGGTATGCCCGCAAGTCTCTCAAACCACTTTGGAGTAATCTAGTGTTGGCTATCATGCATTACTTCACCTTGGAGGGTAGGTTCTCTATTGTTTATAGCTACCACTTTATGCTTCTAAATCACTTTCATCACAAGACGTTGGTTCGTTTCCTTTTTTATCTTTTGTTGTCCATGGAAAATAGTATTGAGGGTCATTGTAAGAATCCTAAGAAGGTCATTCTCCATGACTGCCTTATGAATCTCATGTTTTCTCATATTAATTTGAAGGTAATCCCTATTTCGCTGAAGACCCTGTCCCGCAAAAAGGGTGTTAAAAATTATGGCTATGAGAGTGGTGATTCTATGACAAAATGGGAAGGGAATTCTGAGGATGAGGACTTAGATTTTGATGAGATGTCAGTTGAGGATGGTGAGTCTGAGGAGGGTTCTAAATCTTTTGAAGCATGGTCAAAGGGTTATGAAATAGACATTGAGTTGCAAGTTGCTATGGTGCATTCTGGGAAGAAGAGCACTAAGGGGAAGAATAAATGCCCTAGGAAAGAAAATTATTTTGTTAAGAGGAAGGTGGAGATGTTAAAAGTTTTCGAGGATCCTATTTCTAGTGTAAAACCTTCTCTGATCCCTAGGAAGGTAGGTCTTGTAGAGAGCTCCCTTGCACCAGGTGTTCAAGGTCTTGGTAATGTGGGTGTTGTGGTGAGCTCCCCTGTTGTGGAGAATAGCCTTGGCATGGGTAAAAACCTTCTTGGGTCCATCCAGTCTATGGAGATTAATGTACAGGGGATTGAGGGTTTCCATTTTTCTAAGGGGATTGACCCTAAATAGGGTCCTCTTGACTCTCATTTAAGCACTTTGCAAGTTAAAGGGAGTGCTATGAAGGCAGAGTGACTGGAAGTCTTGGCAGACTTGGAAAACATGTTAGATAAGCACATGGTTAAAGTGGAGGTGGTCGAAGTGGAGGATTCCCCTGCCAAGGAGGAAAAGGAGGATAAAGAGGAGCATCAAGAAGTCGCTGGTTAGAATTTTGATTTGAATTCTAAGCCTCCTATTAATTGGGATGAGGTCAATATGGGTAGTTCTGTAGGATGGTTGAGGATGGAACACATAACTTGCTTTCTCTGGTTAAATGGTTGTTCTGAGAAGTTAATGAGCTTAATGTCTAGGTAAAGAATTGGTAGGATGTTTGTGTGGCATTGGTCCATAGCAATCAAAAGGAATGTGTGATTAAAGGTAAGGTTAAAACTATGAATGTATTCTTGATAAACTAGTTGGGTATGTGCAGGATCATCATGGAAAAAATAGGCCCTTAAGTGGCAAAAAATTCAGAAAAATCATAATTAGGAAACTTGACATAAAAATTTGAATAAGTTATCTATATTACTTCAAAAATATGTAAGAATAGAATTTGTAGAAAATTGAATGTAGTTTCTAAACTACTAGGCTTATTTAAAATGAAAAAAAATCTATTTGGTGAAAATTTGAAATTTCAATGCAGTGGTACTTAAATTTCATGGAAAAATAAGAAGTAGGTGTCTGTCTGACCACCCTAACCATAATAAAATGATAATAATTTTTTTAAGATTTTAGATATAAGTAGAGGACTCATGTCCTGATGTGATGCATATTTTTAATAATTTTTTTCCAAGTAAATAATTAATTATGAATTTTTATTACAAATTTTAAAATATATAAAAATTTGTATGTCTGACCACCTTAACTTCATCAAAACATCATGAAATTCATTTTTTATTTTTTTAATCCTATATTATATGAAGCATAGAATGCGACACATGTTTTGAATTAAAAAAATGTGATACCATTTGAAAACTATAGATGTTTTTCAATCAGCCTATCGATCAAGACTTTAGTTGTAATTCAAATAAAAAATTAATAATAATTATTTATTAAATTCAAAGTAAAGCATAATTTATATTGGTGGAAAGCTGAGAATCTCCTTTAAAAACCCTTTTCATTTCATCAATTTTGGGTATAAAAAAGTCGCCAGCCACATACCCTACACATACCCATCATATTGCCACATTTTGGCCCAACATGATCCTGCACATACCCAGTTGTGGATGCTGATCACCTTGGTATTACTCATGAGGAGTGGATTTCCTCTTTGGAAATGGCAGTTAATAAGACTTTGGAGGAAATATTTGTTAATATAGAGGATATAATTGGTAAGCTGTCAAAAGATTTGAAGACTATGGTGAACATTAGCAATAATTCCTTGAAGTCGATTGCTAAGGGACTCTTTGTTTTAAATGAGAAAACCTTGAAATGGATTGGTGAATCCCTAGAGCTAGGTGAAATTGAGAAAGCAATGGGGATATGAATTGTTCAAACTTTGTGGAAAAGAATGAGGATCCTGCTCCATGCATGGAAAAGGATGTGGATGTTGGCCCATTTTTAAGGATGAGGAGCAAGACCAAGAAGTGGGCTGCCATTTCATTTGATGAGCTCAAGGATGTTATGGAGATGCACAAGGGGGTCACCAAGGAAAATTTAGACTTGTTTAATGTTCTGGAAAAGATGTTGTAGTTGCGTTGACTCTTTTTCTTGATCAGCCTAGTTGTTGATGTTTTGTTGTTTTGTTGCCGATGGGCTTCTTTGTTTATTTGTGTTGTCAGTATTTTGATTTTTTGGGCTATGATTTCTCTTGGCTTAGTCTTTTTTGTAGCTTTTCATCATTGTAAAGGGTTTCATGGCCCCTTCAAAACCTGTCTTTCCTTATCAAAAATCATTACTATCAGAAAAAATCCAAGACGAAATCCTCAAACCCAAACTGGGTTACATGCAAACAACTACAAAACTGCTTATATGTTTCCTAGACAACTGGGATCAAACCAAATTGCAGAAGCACAAACAATGCAAGAAGGGGACCTGGAAATTTATTTTCTATTCAATAAGCTAAAAATAACATTACAAAAGGGTAAATATAAAAACTGAAAAAAAAAAACTAAACTACAAATTACAAACTATTAGCAACTATTTGGAAGTTGCACCCAAAAGTCTAATTGTTTTTTAGGAGCTGCATAGAACTCTACCTTGAGTAATCACTACTTAGACACATACAAACAAAAATACAACTATTGACATTCAGGACCTTCTCTGAATCACATAGAAAACCCACAAAAATATTCCTTTTCACAAACTGTTGCAGCAAAAAACTAACACACATTCTATTCTTCTAACTTCCCTACAGTATGTTGACATTTTATTTTGTCTAATGTTGGGCACACAAATTTCCCCCTGAAAATTTCAAACTCACCTAACAAATTTAATTCTTCTGTAGACTAGGCTACATGCCAGGAGCAAGTTAGGAAAGAAATCCCCAAAAAAAAATCTTAATGCCCCTAACAAGTAAGTGACAATAGGATGAGGCACAGGGGAAATTAATTTCTCCAGCACTCCCCCTCTATCTGGAGAAAATGAAAAAGAAAGATCAATCCTGATCTAGATCAACTATGCCCAAACTATTCCTTAAGCACTCAAAATTGTCCCTCTCAAAGGCTTAGAGAATATTTCTGCTAGTTGTTGCTCAAACCTACAAAATTCCATTCTAATTTAACCATTTTCAACCAATTCTCTAATAAAGTGATAGCTAATTTCAATGTGCTTGCTTCTTCCATGAAATACAAGATTTTTTCGTTAAAGCTATTGATGAAACATTGTCACAAAAGATTGTTGTTCCATCTTCTTGTTCTTCTCTCAAATTTTCCAAGATTCTTCTCAGCCAAATATCTTGGCATGTTGATGCATTTGCTACTATATACTCAGCCTTAGCTGCTGATAGGAGAACTATGGGTTGCTTCTTAGAAGCCCATGAGTTATCTCCCAAACCCAAATGAAACACATAGCTTGATGTACTCTTCCTATCATCCAAACTTTTGCCTAATCACTATCTGTGTATCCAACTAGCCCAAACTCATTTTCTGCTGTGTACAAAATGTCATATCCTTTGGTGCCATTCACATACCTCAGTATTCTTTTATCTGCTTGCCAATAGGTGTCTCTTGGAGTCTCCATAAATCTGGAAATAAGACTCACTCCATGCATTATATCAACCTAGTTGCAGTTAAATACATCAAACTTCCAACCAAACTTTTAAACATGGTCGAATCCATTTACTACTGCAAACCTTCTTGCTCAAATTTAGACCTACAGCTGTTGGTGTTGGGGCAGGCTTACTTTCAAGCATCCTTAATCTCTTCAATATTTCATTTGCATTTTTTTTTTGAGAGACAAATATACCATCAAGCATTTGTTTTACTTCTATGCCTAGAAAATATCTCAGGAGACCTAAATCTATCATTTCAAACTCTCTTTTCATGGCCTCTTTAAAATCAACAATGAGAAAATAATCATCCCTAGTTAAAACTAGATCATCTACATACAAGAAAACAATCAAAATCTTACCATTTTTTGCCTTGATATAAAGAGTGGGCTCACCATCCCTCTTGCTAAAGCCATTACTTGTCAAATATGAGTCAATCCTATTGTACCATGCCTATGGAGCTTGCTTCAACCCATAGAGGGCCTTCTTCAACCTATAGAGGGCCTTCTTTAGCCTATACACCTTGTGTTCTTGATCCAAAACTTCATATCCAAGTGGGTTCTCCACATAAACTTCCTCTTTCAACACTCTATTTAGGAAGGCAGACTTCACGTCCATTTGAAACACCTTCCATTTGTGCTAGGCTGCAATTGCTATGATTGCCCGCATGGTCTCCATTCTTACAACAGGGGCATATGTCGCATCATAGTCTCTACCAAACAATTGTTTGTACCCTTTAACCACCAAGTGTGCCTTGTGCCGCTCTATCCTTCATTCAGCATTGCACTTGGTCTTGTAGACCCATTTCACCCCAATAACTTCCTTTTTGAGAGGAAAATTAGTTAGCTACCATGTGTTGTTCCTCTCTATTGCATCTATCCCCTCATCCATCACCTCACACTATTTCTCCTATTTTATAAAATCCTCAAAATAAATCAAATCACCATTAGAAAATAGAGAAAAATTCATATTCTCATCAAAATATTCATTATACCCTTCATTTTGGTAGATCTCCCTTAGAATCTTAGTATTCTTTGGCATTAGGGAGGCAAGAGTGGACTCTAAACTTTCATTACTACTGCTGCTCTGCTAAACAATCTAGGTCTCAAGGTTTTGGGAGTTCTCATAAGCCAATCTTCTATTTGTTTGTGGTTGCTTGTCTTTATTTCTACTCATGTCAGGAGCTATCAGGAGCTGTTGGAAGCTCTCTGTGGCCAATTATTTGGCTATCTATGACTATCTTCCTAACTACCTACTTGCATCAGAAGTTGTCACTGGGAGTTAACTAGAACTCTTTCCAACTAAATTTTGAGACAATTTATTTAACTATCTATTTGAGTCAAGATTTTTCAGGAGATATCGGGAGCCAACTGTCTCTACTACTGTAAATTCTTTCTAATCTTCATACTTATCTTCTTCATCATCAAGGGGCACTCCCACTAATTTACCTGAAGAGGTTTCCACTGAGCCATCCCAAGACTCATTTTTAATGAGCTCCACATCCCTACTAATCACTATATTCTTGGTGACTGGGTTGTATAATCTATATGCCTTGGATTCAGGACTATAGCCTGTGAAAATGCACTTCTCACCCTTGTCATCTAGTTTCTACCTCTTTTCTTTGGGCACATAAGCATATGCCACACACCCGAACACTTTTAAGTGCTCAACCGTCCACTTGCATTTTGTCCATGCCTCTTGTGGGATTTTATCACAGACCACCTTTTTTGGACTTCTATTTATCATATATACATTTGTTGCCACAACCTCTCCCCAATATTCATTTTGAAGTCCCTTTACTTTCAACATGCTCCTTTCCATCTCCATGATGGTCTTATTCTTTCTCTCAGCCACTCCATTTTGTTGTGGAGTATAACTGGCAATTAGTGCCTTCTTGATGCCATTTTGCTTGAAGAAGTTTACAAACTAATTGAAGGTACACTCTCCTCCTCTATATGACCTTAGGACCTTGATCACGTGTCAACTCTCCTTTTCATCCTAGTCCTTAAACAAAAAAACTTATCAAATGCTTAAGACTTATGTTGCAAAAAATGGACCCATGTCCTATGGCTGTAATCATCAATGAAGGTCATAAAATATTGGATTTTACCAATAGATATGGTTTGCATAGGGCCTACCAAATCTATGTGCACCAGCTCCAATAGTGCTCTTTCCCTTGTAGAGTTACCTGATTGAAGGGGCTACCTATGTTGCTTGCCCAAAATACAAGCCTCACACTTAATATTAAGCTCTACTATTCTTGGAAAACCATCAACCATTTTGTTATTAGACAAAAGACTTAAGCCAACATAGCCTAAATGTCCAAACCTGAGATGCCATAGCTTGGAGGGGTCTTGAATGGTACTCCTAAGGGCTACTTGTTGTACTGTTGTACATTTTTCATTCATGAGAGGTGCAGCTACAAACTAAGATGAGAAACACCTCTCAAATTTCAAAGGAAACATCCAGTTCTTTGTCATTTGAACTGCTACAAACACTTTCATTCTCTCATTCTTGTCATAAATAATGCATTGACCCTTCTTCATAAGCACTTTATACCCATTTTGGATCAGCTTTCCAATAGTCACGAGGTTATGAGCTTTAACCCAGGAGCAAAAAATACATTCTAAATCTCCTTCTTTTCACCTTGCTTGGTGTGGATCATGATAGATCCTTTACCCACAACTGGAACTAATCCATTATTCCCCATTCTTATCTCCAACTTTACATTCTTATCTATGAATGAAAACAAACTTCTATTACCACTCATGTGGTTGCTGCAACTTCTATCCAAATACTATATTTTGAGGTTGCCTTCTTCACCAATGTTGTGCATGATGAAGGCTATGGACTAATTGCCTTCAGCCACATTCATTAGCCACATTTGCATTTTTTTTACTGATTGTTGTACTTTTTCTAGCACTCACTTGCATAATGACCAAATTTATGATAGTAGTAGTATTCAACATTGCTTTTGTCATACTTCTGATTCAAACTATTGTTTTTCTTGCCTTGTTTGGAGCTAGTCTAAGAGTTGCTCACTCCCTCTCGACAGCTTGCTCATCCTGAGTTTTCTCCTCCAACATTTCCTTGTCCAGAGTTTCCACAACCTCTATCTCTTAAGCTCCTTCCACCATTGTTTCCTCTCCCCCTTCCTCTTGCATTTGAATGGGATTTAAAAGCTTGCTCTTGGGAAGAAGTAGCAAACCTATTTAGGTGTTTCTCATGAGTTTGCTGAGAACCCATTAGCTCATCAACGAACAATGTCAAGAGGTCATTTTTCTCTTCGATGGAAATTACAATTGGATCAAACTTTGTAGGTAAACTTATGAGGATCTTCTACAAAATCCTTTGTTCGTACATGACATCTCCATTCACCCTCAACTGGTTTATCAAACCAGAGTTTCTTGTGTGGAAGTTTGAAATGGACTCGCTATCCCTCATCAAGAGAGTCTTGAAATCTCTTCGAAGCATCTAAAGCTTCACCAATATGACCTTATCAGTCCCTTTGTAGCTGGTTGGAGGATTTCCCAAGCTTCCTTTGAATAATTAGCTATTGCTATTTTGGGAAAAATAGCCTCTATCAAGGCTGCTTCTATTAAACTCAATTCCTTAGCATCCTTCCTCCTTGTTTCCTTCAATTGATACTTCTAGTTGTTTGTGAGAGCTACAAACTATGTTGGGTCAGTAACATCCATAAACCCCATTTGTCAAAAAATCTCACAAATCATTGGCAACCATAATAGTCTTCATTTTCTTAGCCCAAACATCATAGTTCTATCCATTAAAGGATGGTGACTACTGCCAACTCTTCCCCTCATCTCTAGCCATGGCTCCTACACAAAAAATTTAATACCAAAAAAAAGAAATACCCTAACTCATGAAGAAATGAGGCCTATGCCTCTAATACCATGTTAGAAAAAATTCAAGATGAAATCCCCAAACCCAGATTGGGTTGTGCAAACAACTCCAAAACTGTTGTTCTATTTCCCAAACAACTGGGATCAAACTAAATTCGTGGAAGCACAAATAATGCAAGAAGGAGACATGGAAATTTATTTTCTACTCAATAAGCTATAAATGACATTACAAAAGGATAAATATAAAAACTCGAAAAAATAAAAACTAAACTACAGATTACAAATTGTTAGTAGCTATTTGGAAGTTGCACCCAAAATTCTAATTGTCAAGAGCTGTACAAAGCTCTACTTGGAGCAATCACTGTTCAAACACATACAAATAAAAATATAGTTCTTGTTGTTCAGGAGCTTCTCTGAATCACATAGAGAACCCACAAAAAATATTCCTTCTCACAAACTATTTGCAGAAAGCTAACACACATTCTATTCTTCTAACTACTCTATAGTACGTTGACATTTTCTTTGTCTGATGTTGAGCATGCAAATTTCCCCTCAAAATTTCAAACTCATGTAAAAAATTTAATTCTTCTGCAAACTGAGCTACATGTCAAGGGAAAGTTGGGAAAGCAATCCCCAAAAAACAATCTTAATCTGGCCCATAATAGGTAGGTGGCAATGGGAGGAGGCTCAGGGGCAATTAATTTCTCCAACAATTACCCTACATATTGTTATCAACTAAGTGAATAAATTACATGGAAATAGTGATCACATTTAAAAAAAATGAACCTTCCTCTAATAAAAATTGCTTATATCATAATGTATTTATAGTAAGAATTATTCATATAATTTATTGAAGCAAAATGGTTTTATGTAAATTTACTCTATGTTTTCTTGAATGCATATATATCATTGAGAGTTCCACAATAACCCCACATGTTGAACATTAAGTAGATGTTACTATTACAAAGATTAGCAAAGGCACAAGCATAATAAGAGCTAGATGGTAGTCAAGTTCTTATGAAGACAACAAGGATAAGTTTGCTTTTGCAATATTTTTTTCTTTTAGTTGATTTTAATTTTTTTTAAACATGATGGGATAGTAAGGATTTTTTAGAGAAGTGGTAAGAAATGGATAATGATTATCATTATAGATTTGTGAATTTAGTTTCTTTTAATCTCATTAATGTTACAAACATTTTCCTTACATTATAGTAAAGATCACCATTTTTTTTATTGGTGCAAGTGTAATATTTCAAATGGTAGTAACACAATAAACAATTGAGACCATGGAATAGATAATAGAGTTAGCCCACATTAGTGTGTCCCAATATGTTTTCAAAGTGGGACATTGAAATTAGCATTTTTAGATAGATTTTCACCTTTTATCACTTATCACAACTAAACCATTAAGAATTTGAAGATGACATAAACTAATAATTTTTCAAATATTTTATTTAGATTGTAAATATATTTAAAAAATTAAAAATGAAAATTTATGAACTTTTTATGTAATATTTTAAAACTTATTTTTATAGTCAACAAAAAATTTCTAAGTCATATTTATTTGATAACATATAATTTTCTTTAAACAGAGTATGAAATTGCAATTTCTTAAATATAGATTGGTAACACTAATATCTAGTGCACACAATTTTTTTCATAATTATTTAATGCATATTTTAGTTTTATTAATTTTTGAAATAATATTATTTATGATATTAATTTTTGAAATGAGTTTCTTATAATTTATACATAGGTTTAATTCATAACACATTAAGTTTTTGTATAATGTTATTTTTCAAAAAATCTCTATTTATCTTTTTATGTAGGAAACATATACCTTGATGTTTTGTGGAAAACATATGCTATGGAGTGTAAGGTAGCGGGACCAACCACACCAAGGCTCCAAGTCACCGAGAGCCGAGAGCAAAGGGCTACCCTATCTTACCTCAAGCTAATTATTGTTTAGGACAAAAATCGAGAATGAAGAGCACTCTCAAGTGCTTCTACCACTCTACAAATCCAAAAATCTAAATAGGGATAGATGAGATGATCTCTGGAATCTGATTTGCACCTCAAATAGCTCTTTTACTGAGGATGATAGTGTGGGTCTGGGACGATAGCATGATGCACTAGCGTCTCTCTAGTGCATTGGCATCTGCGTGACCAAAAAGAGTGAAATATAGTGTAAAATACCAAAGAACCTACTAATGGTCTAGCTGACAAAGTTTAACAAAATGAATAGAATAATAAAGTATGAGAAATAACTATATAGATGGTAAAAAATGTAGATGAAAATAAGGGTGACAAAATCAACTCACTGAGGCTTTAGTTCGCTAGCAATCTCCACCACGTTAACCTACGCATAGCCAAGAGAGGGAAAAATGTTGGGTTGTATAGGGGTTTTCCTTAGTCAAATCCCCACATTGGTGTTTCCACCTCCACGAACAGCCAAGAAATCCATGAAGTAGAAAATGAAATATAAAGAAAGTAGAAAGGAGAGTATTGAACACTACAAAAGATACAATACTACTCTATCAAACCATAATAAGGAAGGGAAGTGAAGTAATACTACCTCCACCCAAAGGCTCTCAAGGCCAATGAAGGGAGAATGCAAGACATCGAGCCTGGCAAAGTCGACATGGCCACAACAATGACAAAGGGAAGTCTCACAAGACTCCAAACTCATAGCTTGTATGGTAGTACAACACATACAAAGATGAAGCTGATGGAGTAACAAGTTGCTCTAATGTTCAAGAGAGTGTATGAACTACTAAAAGATCAAGTGAAGTTGCTAGAATTGTGAAGAAGATGAAGTGAAGTTGAAAGATAGGCATTTGAAGTGGAATAAGGAGGGAAAGAGTTATTTTCAAGTTGGTTGGTCCACACAGAGGTGTTACACTTCATTCCAAATGGAGAGCGTAATGTCCATGCAGACAATAGAGGAAAGAATTTTTTAGGGATGGTAGCATGCCACATAGATGTCCGTGTGTTGCACTCGCATCCCTGACAAAATTTCCCCCCACTGACACAAAAAATAGGTGCCAAGTGGATTCATTTTGGATGGGTGATGTGGAATTTCTTAGGTGGCTTTGATTTTCTAAGGTGAGGGGATGCAAAAGAAAAATTTACATTAGGGGTGCAAATTTTCTCCTATACATTTTGTCCCCACTCTAGCGAGCATGAGTATCGATGAGTGTTCAGTAAAGTAGATCAAAGGGTTAGAATGTATACCTGAACCATTGAGGAAGTACATTGTGATCTGTTGAACTCAAAAGCATAGGGTAGGAAAAGGACTCTAGAGGTACCCTCTCCCGAGGAGGCTCAAACAAAGGATTTTGTAGCTTTGTGAAACTACGAAGTTGAACAAAGTACACTAAAGGCCCACAAGCCAATGATGGAAAAATCTCATAGGATGTAAGTGCTTCACAGGCCCTTGGACCTAGAAAGAAGAGTACCCCCAGGTACTCTCTCCTGAAGAAAGCCAAATGTGAGGGGCTCCGCAGATTTAGATTGGAAAGTAGCTTCATAGGCACACCTGCAAAGCAACATGCTAATTCGTAGATAAAACATGTTAGAAATAAAAAAGAAACCACATAGTAAAACATGTAGATAGTGATGCAAATAGTTAAAAAATGAAGAAAGAGCTTTCACAGGGGTCCCTCGAGAACTCTTCAAAAGAAAATGGATCCACTCAAGGGACGCATTATTTGAAAGTGAGAGCATTTTTCACAAATCAATTCAAGATCAAGGAATCCTTTCGAAAGATGTTCACTTCATCAAGAAATTTGAAAGGAAGAAAATGCCCCCTCGTGATGGGAAGGTCAGGCTTCTCCCATATGAATATTTTCTCCCTCCTTGGAGGAAAGTTTTTCAATTTCTTTGTTTGTGAACCCATGATGAAGGAGACACATTCTGCTAGGGGTCCTTGTTGAGAATGCAATTTTTGAAAAAGTTTGTAAAGATTTTTGAGAAAAGATTCATTGGAAATTGAATGCATTTTCTAAAAATAAAAGTGTCACGAAAACTCCACTTAGGATGGTGCATGTTGAATGGAGAGGCATGTGACATCCTAAGAAAAGAGAAGCAAGAATGAAAAAGTGATGTTGTGGCTTGTGAGACATAGCGAGATGTCACTATTGCAATGTTGTTGCACACACGAGAGACAACACATGAACATTGCAACATCATGAATCAAGAAAAGAAGAGAGAAAGATAGAAACAATGTAAAAATAAATAATGAAAGCATAAAAAAGGAAAAAAGGGGTGATCTGATATTTTGGGGCAAGAGTTGCTCATAAATATATATGTATAATAATAGTATATTTAATAAATTTTCATCAACTCCCTACTATATCAAACCATATGAAGAATGCATGAGAAAACATAGTAAAAATAAAAAATCGGCTCAACATGGAAGGGAAGCCTAAATGACCCAAACACCTTGCATCGTCCCTAATTTGTCAAAAATCAATACAAATAATAGAGGAAGAATGATGCCACAAATAGAGGAAGTTTAATGATACATAATCACTCCTATATCCAAGTACCTATAAGGGTGACAAGGGTCATCCGAGAGCACATAATGCAAGCATGAGAGAACACAAATATACACACACACATTCTACACTATAGATAAAGAAGAGGCGCCCCCTAACACTCATCAACCAAGAGGTCATTGACCTCCCAATCTAGATCATTATACAGGGAAGGTGGAAGAGCCTGCAAGGGTGAAATGTCAAGGGGGGAAACCCTTGACCCTCTTGCAACAAGAGCCAAGGAAGAAGGCCCAACGAGGTCTTCTCCACTCAGTTCTTGTGAAGCAAAGGTAAGAGACTTCATGCAGATCACTAATAGGGTCAGAACCTTTCCTAAAGCATTAAACATGCACTTCATAGAAGTTCCATGTGTTACCTCAATGGACAAGTGAGGTAGTTCCCAAGATTTACTGCTATGCTTATCGAGTGACTCAGGAGCAATGAAAAACTCTGAGGACAACAAAACTTCCATCATCACTAGGACAACACATGCTAGCATAGGAACACCCTCTAAAGAAGGTTGAATCCTCTTTTTCCCTCCATTGTTGGAAGGGCCAACCTCCATCTTTCACTTTGTCAGAGGATGTGAGTTCCCCACAAACAAGGAAAAAGTGCAAAGGAGGAGGAGAAGACTGTGGCAGACACCACTGAGGTGTTTGACATGTCCACAATCTTTAAGAATGGTGGGAAGTTTAAAAGGGATATCAAGAGAGGGGGCTGAAATGATGGAGCAATAAATACCTACACCTTTTTAGAGTTAGGGGTGTTTATGCTAGTAGCAGGAGCCGAAAGCAATACTGAGGTTGACTAAACTAAAGTAGAGGGGGTTGTTGTGCCCTCAGCACACATGCCCGTTAGGAATGGGGACCCTCTTTTCCTTCACCTTGTTGAATCATTTTTGTCACTACCTTGTTTTGCATGCCCCACCTTTTGGTGTCTTGGATGGTCAATGTTGCTTTAAAGACCCACCATAAGTTGATAGTTCCTTCCCCTTTTGATTTTGTCATGTTCTGCTGCCTCGCGGGGTCACTCTAGCAGTTTGCCCCTTCTAATGGCCCCGAGCCCCGCTGGCCCCGGCTGTTCGAGCTTCCCTTGCCGGGTTTCTCCGTTCCATCTACCATTCCCAACAGCATTCAATTTATGTCCTCTCGGACCCTGGGGTCTGATATTCTACTTTGTTTGCAATTCATTTTAAACCTTAGCGGCTGTTTTACATCTGGGTCCCGGACCCTAGAGTTCCGCTCCTGGGGTTCTGGGAGTTTTTCACCATTGTTTACGATGAACCTCTGGTAGCGTCCCACCTTCCGGGTCCCACCACCGTATCTTTCGTTTGGGTAATTTTCGAGAAAACTTGACTTCCTTTGAGTGTTCTGGGCCCGATCTTTTGGAATTCTATCTTCGAAATTCTGTGATGGTTTTGTCATCTCCAATAGCGAGTCTTTGGTGGAACTCCGCTTTCCAGGCCTCGAATCTCTCTCCCTCGCCGTCAACCTAACCAAGATGAAATCTCCAAGCGGCTGCCATCCTGTACCCCCCGGCCGCCAGACCCTGAGTCTCCTGCCGCCATTGTCGACATTCAAATTCACCAAATTTTCTCTCATCATACCTACATTTAATGGGGTCATTAATGGCGATTAGGGGTATTAAAGACCCATTTGAGCCCATCATTATCACTTGATAGAGTTGCAGAGCGATCAAAGAACTTGCTAGAGGAGTCCATCGTCTTTGAACACCTTCATGCTCACTGCTCTCACCGTCACTTCATCGATCGTAGGTGGATCCCACATCTCCCCACATCGATTGTTCAAGGTAGGTCCTTTGTTTTCCCTCCTGTGCATTCTTTTTGCGATTTCTAAGCATTTAAATAAACAACAATCATTAAGAATGCATGAAAATGATAAAATACAACATTGCACACAAAACCCATGTTTTGAAACCTAACGAAACCTTCGAGGTTACCCTCATCACAAATTTGGAACTCTACCTCACTGCGGCTATTCTTCGCATAGGGAAATCATCCCCTTCGGCCTCGAGACCTACTTTGGCCATTCATACCAAACGATGAACCTTACTGATGATGGAAATTTCCTCCCTCGGGCCCAGGCAGTCAGACTTCCTCGATCAAAAGTCACCCTTGATGCTGCCATGTAAAAACAACGAACTCTTGCTGCCTCTCCAAGCTCTGGGATTTTCCCTTCCCCTTGTCGTGGGCATTTCAAAATCTTCAGGCACCATTCAAGTTTGCGGATCCCACCCTCTGGAGTTCCTCTCAGTTTCTGTCATGTTGCCTTTGAGTTTCTGGCAGAGCCCCATCATTCGGGCGCCGGGCCTTCTTTCTCTGGTTGAAGTCTCGGCTGAATCCAGAACATCCTTATCTGCTTCAGGCTCCGGGCACCGGGTCTCCATCCTTCCTTATCTGCCATCCTAAGGAGAAATTCTTGCTCACCCCTCCGGGCTCCAGGCTCTGCCCTTCCATTCACTGTGGGGCTGAAAACAAGGTTAAACGATGCCCCACTCTGCCAGGTCCGGTCTTGGCCCTAGCTATCGGCGTAACTTCACACTTTGGCATAACCTTTCGACGACCACCTTACCCCAACATCCTTTTAAACTCCAGGCTCCAGACTGCCATTCGCCACTGGAATGTCAAATGAACTTGAAATGCCCTTAGTCCCGCTAGGCTGCATTGCCTGGGAGCCATGTCATCATTCGCCTTCCGAAGGGGAAATCCTCACCCATCCTTCTGCCCATCGGACTCCGCCTTCTTGTTCACCGCCGAACTAAGAATATGAAATCAAAGTGGCAGATGCCCATGCAGGGCCCTAACTGTCGGGCTGCCCCTTCCAGACTTCTATCCTGCATTACCATCCCAAACAATGAAAAATGAGTGCCTTCCCGGTACTATGGACCCGAACAATGAAAGTGCTCACAAACTAGTGGTCGCCCTACAACCTACCGGACTCTAGGACCCGAAGTTCCATCTTTGGAATTCCATTTTTAGTCTATTGTTCCAAACTGCCATCTCCAAGTAGCTCTCTGGCCCAAGACTTCCAAATTCCCCTAAACCAATCCAAACGAGCCCAAATCTAAAATCTAACTTCGACCCACGTGCTTAATCTCGATCCTTTTCATTACAAACCTCTCAAAGTGCTAAAATCTAACCGAGGAAAATCCCCAGGAGCCCTCTGCCCCTTTTTCCCTTCCAAACAACATTCTTGCAAAGGAAGTCTGGCCCTTCAGGCCTGAACTGTTCAAATGCCCTTAATCAAAAGGTGAAAGACATCATGAAATAAAAGATCATGTTATGCTTAATAGATGGATTGTTTAAAATGGATGTTACCTTTAGGATTTCAGCTAACATGAATGCTTTTGTGATCTATTGTGCTAACTACACCTTTGCTTGCAGAATATATGGAATTGGGTGCGAGACCTTCAATGATGCCTGTCAAGAAGGACAAAGGGAAAAGGCTAGGCAAGACTCCTCGAGGAAAGGAGGAAAAGGACCAGATGAAGTATCAATTCCAGGGTGAACCTCTGCACTCAAAAGTCACCATGGACTGGAAAGAGATTACCGACACCAATATAGGCCACATCAATATTGATGAATTCATACAAAGGGTCAGGGTCAATCCAATGACAAAAAATGCAAGGCTGATAAGGAAAAGTAGGATAGCAAAGGCTACTAGATTCCCTCCATCCCTTGTGGCCCCAAGTTGGTCATGGCTTATTGGGAAGCATATCAAGTCAACAAAAGAACAATCGTTGATAGAGAGGGAAATGTTCTCGCCGACATGTCACCTAAGGGGATCACAAAAACTTTCCACATTCCCACATTTCAAGAGATGGAAGCACTCAACATAGAAGAATGCCAAGCAACATGGGATGACAATCCGACAGGTTGTAAAAGAATGATAAATCAGCATTGGCTCAAGGAAAAGTGAGACAGCGCGACGAAGGTTCCTCAAGAATTCTTCTGCAGTGACTTTCACGAAGACTACCATGACTTGGTCACCATGTTAAATAGAGTTATGGGTCTTCCTGTGGCTACCTATTTTGAGGAATGGATGGTGTACTTCGTTGAACAAATTCTTCAGGGGAATGAGGATCTCACAACAAAGACTTCATTCTATTGGGGAGGCATAATAAGCAACTGCTTCCATAAGCAATTCATCAATGTGAAGAAGAGCTCTAAATTTTATATGACTTCCTATCTTGTCTATTCGTTGGTGGATGGGAGACAGTACAACAGATTGTTTGTGGCACCTGATCAGGAGCAAGGGGGAAGACTCAAAGTATATGATAGGTACCCACAGCTCCAGTACTGGAACTTCAAGAAGGAATACTGCAGAGTAAACGATGCCTTCATTGGGTATATTATCAGAATGATTGCCAGAGACTTTGAGAGGAGGGTCTCCCAGAGCACCAAGGCACTTTTGAAATAGTATGCCTTCCTCTTTATCTAGTATCTGAAGTTCACGTACATCCATGCCCAAGGCTTCACTGAAAGGTCGAATAGGTTGCCTTGGTACCCCAATAATCGGATCATCCTTCTGAAGCTTTCCCGATAACTCCAACACTTATAGGCAATCTTTGACAGCAAACACATAGCAGGGATTTCTTATCCCATGACTTTGGGCTAGGGCATGTGCACACTGCAAACTTCCCAGTATGCAAGTAACTCTGAGAAAGCACTAGAGGATTACCATTTTGACCTACACACTGCTCACCCACGGATAGACCCGCATGGCCATGTTAGGAAGGCATTGGGACCAAGGTATGCCCATTTGCATCACATTGAAGAATTTTGGGGGGATTGCCAAGATGACAAAGAGGTATGGGAAACGCACTATATGCAAATGACTGTGTAGTTTTTAAGGAAGGTGTAGCCTTTCCCCATACCGGACCAAGTTGAGGAGGACGAGAGCACCATAATGCACCCCAGGTACCCTGCGGTCACCAATTTGCTGATACCATCAATTGATTGGGACGAGCAGGAGGTCGATGACCTCGACACTATAACCAAGCCAATCTTGGCTAATACCAAAGAGTGGGTCAATGGGAAAGTGGCTCAATTAAAGCAGCGAGGGGTAATTTTGACTTACGAAGGGCTCAAAAGTGAGCCAAGTGCCATAAAGGATGTCACTTCCACCACTTCTATCGATGGGACCTCCAAGTCTCCCCCACTTACTAGATCCAAGAAGAGAAAGGGGATAGAAACAGAATCGTCTCCGGACCCCAAGGTCTATGCGAGGAAAAAAATGGGAGGCTTACCCTCCAAAAGGCTCAAACAGGTGGGGAGCGCCACAGAACAACCCTCCACCCAGGAGGAGAAGGTGAAGGGTACAAACTAATTGGAACCTCTTTTGGCTCTCCCTGCCCCTTCTACTATGCCAGCTGCTTCTTTGGCTATGGTTGCCAACTCCCCACCAGTAGTGGACATTTCTATCCATCTCGCCCCTTCACCTCTGGCTGAGTTTGTAATAATTGTCGACTCCTCTTCTGCCATGACCATGCCCCCTTCCTTCGCTGCCATGTCACCAACCACATCACTCCCTCTAGCAACTGTGACTGCACCTATTCCCATTTCCACTATGCCTGAGGCTTTCTCGAGACATATGCAGAATCTCCCCCCCGAGCTATCCGAGATCCTAATGGCTCCCACTCTTCAAGCAGCTCTTGCATAAGCCCTCACTACTGCTCAACCTTCACAACCGCCGACAGAGCCACCAGCTATAGAAGCCACCATGCTAATCTCTAAGGAGTGGGAGGAACGAGAATGAGAGGCCTTAGGGGCCTATGAGGAGGAGGCGAATGAATATCACGAGCACCCGAAGTATGAGCACTAAGTAATTGATAGGGTGGCCAATGAAGAAGAGGGAAATGGTTCCTCAGAGAGCGGAGATGAGAAAGGTAGCCCTGGTGGTAGGGTAATCATGCAGGCCTTTGAAAATGACCTTGAAGAGGAGTTGGCCTGGCAGCCAAAGGACACTAAATCAGAGGAAGAAAGGCTACCCCTTAAAGAAGAAGAGCAGTAGCAAGAAGACAAAACTAAGGGTGGGGCCCAAACTGTTGAGAGCCTCAAAGCCAGGCAATTAATAGAACATATGCATGAGATTGAACATACTAAGGAAAAGAAATAAGAAGAGACGGCGGAGCAAGAAAGTCTCATACAACAACTGTCCTTCATACTTCCTATCAAATGCTTCGTGTTCATCCAAGATTTCAACGACAAATATGGGGATGCTACCAAGCAGAAAGGAAAGTCCCTAGAAGAAAAGGGAACAGAAACCTTGGCCTTGACTGAGAAGGGAGAAGGTGGCCATGATTCACTTAAGGGGAAATCTGCTATGCCTGATTGGTTAGAGAGGTAGCTCGAAAGAAAAACCCCTGTATTAAAGGACCCAAGGGCGAGATTAGAGGCCGTCTTGGCTCAAGGTCAAATCATGAAAAAGAAGGAGAAGAAGCCAAAAGTCTGATCCAGGGTGACGATGGATGGGTCTAGGTCTCGAGCAGCACAAATAGCAACTCCTGTGATAGGCCAAGTTGGAGTAAGTTACAACATCTCCACCATCGACTTGGGGACAGCTACCAGAGAGCAAAAAGTCAGTCACCTTGAGGAGTCAGTGCGTACGGTGGTGCATTTGATAAAAAAGGATAAGATTTTGAAGGATGAGCTCAAGGCACAGGTCGTAGCCTTAACAAATTACATACAGCAATGGTCTTTAGTCGACGACCTGCCTACCACATCCACAACCGCACCCCAGTTGCTATCTAAGGAGTAGATCGATAAGATGGAAAGAAGGAAGAACTTAGAAAAGACCACAAAGGACTGGCTCTGACAAGTTTCATATGTCAAAAACATGGGAATTAGCCAGGCTGTGCGAATAGCCAACAAGTTTTTAGATCTGTTGTAGTCTCTAAAGGGCATGACGAAGCTCTATACCAACTTCCCTGTGACCTATGACTCCACCTTTCCAAGTATCGAAGCTCTCCTTCAGATGCTAGAAGCCATGTGGGAAAAGGAGCTTGCATTTGAGAAAGACGATCACTGGCTAATGGATGTATGGTGACGAGACTTTGACAACTAGAGGGAAAGACTAGAACAAATAATGAGCAAGGTGGATCTAGACATTGAATTGATCAAGGAAATTATGGCAGAGTGCGCTTATTATCTCAAGTTGATGATGGATTATGACATGCCCATAGTACAAATGGATCTAGAGAAGATAAAGCCCTACTTCCAGGAGAAGATGAAGGATAGGATGGCTGGTGAAATCACAGTGGAATTCCTGAGTTTTTCCACCCATTCCTTTGATCAATTGGAGCTGTTGAGGGACCAAGGCACAAAGTATGATGAGGATTGGAAAAAGCTAGAAGATAACACAAAAGAATGGAGCTACTAGGTGTTGCGATATGAAATCGTTGAAATAGACAAGCTCCAAGCAGCCATCCTCAAGTTCATAGAATACACAGCTTCTAAGAGGTGGGAGGACAACCTCACCAAAGATGAAGAACTCCTTGAAGAGCAGCTACAGTGAAAACAATAATCCACTAAATGACAAAAGAGCTACAGTGCTTTCACTAGGTGACAAAACAGGGAAAATGACAAAATGTAATTTTAAATTGTGATATATTGGGGTAGGTGAAACCCTATTTTGTAATGAGTTGTGGCCACACAATAAGAATTGATCTTGGCGATTCATTAGATCTTTTGGGCACTATAAATAGAGCTCTTTTTCATTTGCAAAGTTGAGATGAGTTGTTGTAAAGGCATGCTACAGAAATTTATAAAGAAAAGAACATTGACTTGGTGTATTTTATGAGTTTCTCACATGTTGCTTGATTCAATCTCCATTGTTAGATTTTGAACTTAAGTTTTATTGCTATTCTAGTTAACTGTTTCCTTGCTTTGTTAGATTTTAGGAATGTTGTCCTCTGATCATGAAAATTCCTGTTGTGTTGATAATTTCTTAGTGCATACTTTTTGCTATTTGCTGATGGTAGATAGCTGTGTAAAGTTAGCCTGGATTTGAACTCGAAGCTGCTCCAAAACTTTCATCTTTGTTCATGCATGCGTATGGTGAATGACAGATGAAACATTTGTAGACCTTAGAAGATAGCACAAATTCCATGAGACTGTGAGATTTTTGGTTAAGTGGAATATTGTTTCAAAAAGCTATCCATTGCAGGAACTCCATCATCACTATTCACAATTAGTTGCAGATCCAAGAACCTCCTCTCTTCCCTACCCTTTTTATTTTGTTTAATGAGTAATCTATGCTAAGGTTCATTGCACATTGTAAAGCTAAATCCAATAATAAACATGGAGTCTACGAACACTGTTTGAACCTATAACAAAATGCCTGATAACTTTCCTATCTTTAAAAATCCATTCCAAGATCCAACTTCCCACGCTTTGTATTACCTACATAAGTCTGCCTTGTGATTCTAAAAAATCACATCAAACAACTAAGATATTCCAAGCACTGTCAAGACCTGACATTAGACACCTTGGGATAGTGTTCTGCAATCTGATTGTGGAAGATTATCTTTCAAGAGAGGTAGTGCATCTACGCACTACCTGTGTTGAAAGGTGCATAAAAAACACATCAACAGAACTAGCACTAAAAGGAGGGCCTAAAATTGGAATAAAAGCCTAAAGGTTAAGAGTGAAGCTGGATTGAATTGGATCATTCGCCCCAAAAATATTTCAAATAGTTCTACGGTCAACACCAAACAAGGGAGAATTTGAAGAATTGCAGCCTGCTACAAGGGCGAAGCGAGTTAATGGAAGTAGCATTTCCTTTTCCTCTTTCTCCATTCCACCCACTTCCATTCCACCCTCACCTTCATTCAGCTGGCCTTCATCTTCCACCCAACCATCTCAAACTGCATTTACACCTCCTATCTCCGGCAGCTAGGGGATTGCTCCTCTCTTGGCTCTTCCAACCCAAGGCATAGTCCAATCAGCAGTAGCTCCAGTGCAGCCCCAAATTGTTGTCTTATTGCAAGTACAGCCCCAACTTGCTATTTCCCAACAGCAGATACTGCCTCTGCCACCCTCCATGGCTTGGTTAGCACATAATCCTTCGCTAATACATTTCACTACCTACCATGATATGCCCAAGAATCCGGAAGGCTTTTGTTCAAAGTTCCATCCACGTGACCTACAAAGAACAGCTAAGGAGCATATCAAAATATTCAAGATAACAATCACTGAAATTGAAGTCAACCACGAGGATGTCGCATGCCGCCTTTTTCCACATTTGTTGGGAGAAGAAGCCTTCTATTAGTACATCAATCTACCGAGGGGATCCATTACCTCATGGAATCTGATGAAGAATGCCTTCCTGCAGAAATATAAGACTCCCATCAGCCCTTCAGAACTTTACCAGCAGTTTATGTCTGTCAGAAGGGAAGTCAACAAACCCATTGGGTCCTTCAATGATCATTTTCATTGGGCCTATACAACGCTTCAGGACCCGTACCTTCATAATGATGTTGTGGTCCTCCTGCGCTACTATGCAGCATTGGATAACCTCACGTTAGCTTTGGTGAAAAGGATGCACGCAACACTCGCTACCCTGGTGATCGCATATATAGAGGCTGTTGTCGCTAGTGTAGATTTGGGGCAGAATATCTCTGGCCCAATGCCTTCTTTGGGGTCGGTAGCCCACTCGATGCAGATTTAAGGACTGAATCAAACTTTTACTCATTAGACCCCTCTTATGAACCAAGTGCATCAGTTGCTTACTGCCCCACATCCAGAGCAGCCACTGAATTATGCGCCTTCCGCGCCTTCCTATTCACAACCTCAACCATAGTATAACTATTCTTAGGCTGCCCCACAATAGTAGGCATATTCCTAGCAGCCCTAGGTACCATTGTACCTATCGGGGCCAGAATTTCCTCCAACTTATTAGAATCAACCAACAGCCCCACCCGCTTTCCTCCAAAATCCGGTGTCGTCGCTTCAAAATGCGACCGAGAAAGACAAGTTATAAGAACTGATTGAGATGATAAAGAAGATGTCCACGGAGATGACACACCTAAAAAATTAGAATAATCAGTTACAGGCCTCCCAACATAATTTCTAGGCCAATCGTAACCGAGATAACAGGGACAGTAGGGATAATCAAGAAGCAAGCACTTCCTCTAGGCAAAACTATGATAGGGGCAAAATGCTAATCAAAATTTAGAAATGAGACCTTATCAGAGGAAGAATCGCACATGGAACACTAGGCCTAATAACAGAGGGTCCCTACTCCTTTTGATCAGCCAGCAAGCAATGAAAAAATGACCAGTGGAGTATACCTTGCCGAGGTAGCCTTGTCCAAAAGGTGCGGGATTCATAAAACCAGCAGACATTCCGAGTTGGATTGCCCCGAATTTCAGATAGCTACTGAAATATTCCAGGTAGAAGTGTAGAATGCAGTAGACAATGCTGGCTATAGGGACATCATCTCAGCTAAGCCATATGATTCCTCCTGCCTTGTGGTTAATCAAGTGTCGTTTCCGAGAGGTGACTGTAAGGAGCTCGAAGTTGAGCCTACTCCTGTTGAGGATGGAGAAGTGAAAGAGGTAAGTAACGAGCAAACTTTGGCTCAGCTTTTTGATTCAGTAGATAATGGTCTAGTAGATGAAGAGGAACCATTTGTAGATAAGGTCCATATGTTCCATCAAAGGTTGACTCCCTACTTCTTTAGGAATAGACAAGCAAGTGAACCCTTTACAACTTCTACCACACGAAACAATTTAGCCACTCCGCTTGATCCTAATGCTATCAATAACCCTAGACTTCCCAATATACCTACTCAATACCTCAACAAGAATGGATCTCAAAACCAGTCACAAAATAAGCCCCAAGGTGAATCCTAAAATTTGGCTAGTCAAATGAAAGTCCAACCTCTTAGTTCTGCCATAGGCCAAGCTTTTAGTTCAGAAATTGAGAAAATGGGTGAATATGTGGTAGAATAGTTCAAAAGGGTAAAAATTAGTTTATCAGCCTTTAAATTACTCAAAGTCCTTACAGTAAGGCATGTCTTCTTTAGGATCTTTAATGGAACACTATCTTCCAGTACAACGTAAGGGACGCTAGCTAAGAGGGTTACCTTAGAGGAGCCTAGGTGAGAACCAAAAATACAAGATAATACTGGGAAAAGGAAGGATATCCCTGTAAATCAATCTGTGAATAAACAAATTGAAAAGGAACCAGAGCAGAGTAATAGGCAGTTTTCCAAGGACCTACCATTTAGGCAGAACAGGGATAGAGACAGTGATAAAAATAAGGTTCAAGTAGCTCATATGGATATGCCTACGAGAATCTTCTAAGGAAGGTTGGAAACTCCCCCTTTCTTGACCACCATTAGAGTCTTCGAGAAGAACCTGCATAACTGCTTGCTCGACTCAGGAGCATCTACCAATGTCATGCCCTTGGCAGTATGCAAGGCTCTTGGCATCACCCCCACTCCTTCAAGGAGGAAGGTCACCTAGCTAGACAAAACAAAGATTATCGTCGTAGGAGAAATAAACCAGATCCCAATGCAAATTGCTACAGACCCAAGGATACAACAAGTCATTGATATTCAGGTGGCAGACATTCCTGATTCATATGCGATCATCTTGGGAAGGAAGTTCACCAAGGCACTAAATGAATATACTGCCATAGACCTTTCTCACATGTGGCTACCATGGAAGGGGATACCAAATCAAATCTGTATCGACTGTGAACCCCGTATGAAATACATGATTACAGAGTACAATAATATTAACAAGGTGTTGTTTGCCAAGACCGACCTGGGGAATTACCATCTTTTTTCCTACCAAAAAAAGGTTGAGCTCTAGGAGGAATGTGCCAATGAAGTACTCCTAGTGCTGTGCAGTCCTCTGACAAATTTCACTCAAATATCTCCAAATACAGAAGGACTGGTGGAACCAGATGATGGGCCTAATGAAGACGATGATTGGGGAATACTCAGTGATTTTCAAGGGTTCCTGGGAAAGTGTGTTAGTGACCAACTTAACTTGGGCACCCAGATGAATTTCCAAGATCTCTTATTGCCAAACTGGTGCATGGTCCACAATGCTGCCCACTCCAAGTTTGATTGTTGCTTATGTCAAATGGTAGTCGAACATGTTAAAGGATTAGCTGCTCCCTAGATTGAAACACCAAAGGAGGCTCCAACAGAACCACCCGCTGTTCACCACACCACCCCAGAAAAGTCCCCCAAGATCACAAAGCCAGTCACCTAGCTAAAAGGGAACATGAACTTAATCAAACCTGAAGATAAAGAACCTTCCACATGCTGGACACTCTGATTTGATGGATCGAAGTCCAAGCAAGGAGCCAGAGCTGGGTTCAAACTCATTAGTCCAATGGGTAAGACCTTTCTTGCTACCCATACATTGCACTTTTATTGTACCGACAATGTAGCAAAATATGGGGCCCTGGTCCATGGCCTTCTCATGGCCTTGAAGAAAAATGTGAAAATGCTACAAGTTTTTGGAGATTCTGAACTAGTGGTTAAATAGGTTAGGAAGCTATACTTTTGTCATGATAGAAGGCTCACCAATTATAGGCACAGGGTTTGGGATCTCCTGGAGGAC
Source organism: Sequoia sempervirens (assembly GCA_007258455.2). Taxonomy (NCBI): domain Eukaryota; kingdom Viridiplantae; phylum Streptophyta; class Pinopsida; order Cupressales; family Cupressaceae; genus Sequoia; species Sequoia sempervirens. The sequence continues at coordinate 356,219,705 of VDFB02000015.1, read as the reverse complement.
TTAGATGCATTCAATATACAATTGATCCCTCATACTCAGAATCGAACAACTGATGCTTTGGCTCAAGCGACCAGCACCTTAAAACCTGTCTCTTTATCTAGGCTCAAGAAATTTATGATTGAGCTAACATCCACACCATTAGTCCTAGATAATGTTACCTACTTATAGGTCTTCAATGATGACAAACATATCCTCGAATTCATCACAAGTTTCGATGTCTTTGCAACCCAAATAATTGATGAAGCTGATCCGTAAGAAGCCGAACTGGACATAGAAGGGGTTATTAACTTTAAAACTAATACAATCCCTAGAGGCATGGTTCAGCTGGAATGTGTATTCGACTTAGATCAGATCAAAGACTAGAACCAACAAACGAAGAAAGAAGCCATAAGCAACTAGTGTGATGCTCTCAACCTCAGGACAACTAAGAAGGTCAAGAATGTTTTTATTGGCAAGGTATGCACGCCAAAGGAAAAGAAATGAATAATAGATGCATTGCAAAAATATCATGATGTGGTGGCATGGAGATATGAAGATTTAAAGACATATGACACTTCTGTCATCACGCACACCATCCCTCTCAAGATAGAGGTGAGGCCATTTCGTCAGCGACAACGTCCTATCAATGCCTTGTTGGAAGCCATCATTTACAAGGAAGTACAAAAGTTGTTGTCGGCAAGGATTATTTTCTCGGTTAGGCATTCCACATGGGTGGTAATTTGGTCCTAGTTAGAAAGAAGAATGGGGAGATCAGATTGTGTGTGGATTTCTGCAATTTGAACCAAGCTTCAGAGAAGGATAATTATCCAGTGCCTTCATTAGATGAGGTGTTGCAAATCGTCAACAAATCCTAGATGATGTCTTTCCTCGATAGATACTCCAGGTATAACCAAGTGATAGTACAATATGAGGATCATCATAAGACGACGTTCACCACCAAGTGGAGAATATTCAAGTATAGGAGAATGCCTTTTGGGCTCATCAATGCTGGCGCCACCTTCCAACGCGCTATGGATATCGCCTTCAAGGATCTAATTACCAAGTGCATAATAATCTACATGGATGATTTAACTATGTTTTATAAAAGAAGAGGTGATCATGTCTCTGATTTGTGCAAAGTGTTTCAGAGATGCAGGGAGTTCGGGGTTTCCCTTAACCCCAAGAAGTGTATTTTTGGAGTGATCGAAGGCAGATTGCTCGGGCACATCATTTCAGAAACAAGGTATTTCTATAGACCCTAAACGTATTGAGTCCCTACTCAAAATTTTGCCCCCAGGTAGTAAGAAAGAATTAAAATCTTTCTTTGAAAAAGTCAATTTCTTCTAGAAATTCATCACAGGTTTCGCAGAGATTGTTAAACCTCTTAATACTATGCTAAAACAAGATGCCAAAGTTGAGGGGACACCCGATGCCAAACAAGCTTTTGAGGAAATCAAATGGGCCATCGCTAAGGCACCTATGTTAGTCAGCCTAGATTATCTGAAGCCATTCTACATTTACTCATTTGCTTCAGAGCATTCCTATGCTAGCATGTTGACCCAGAAGGACGAGGAAGGAAATGAGCACCCGATCACCTTCATGAGTGCTCCCCTGAATGATGCTGAATTGTGATATCACAATGTAGAAAAGCAGGCGTATACTCTCGTTAGAGGGGTGAAAAAATGTAGACACTACATCCTACGGAATAAGGTATTTTCTATTGTCCCCGACCTAGCAATAAAAACGTTGCTCATGCAAAATGAATTGGGTGAAAGAAGAGTTAAATGGGTTACCCTGCTCCAAGAATATGACATGTAGATCCAACCAATGAAGCTGTAAGAGGATAGGCACTCACCTGCATGATTGTTGAAGTGGCAGCAGAAGGTGGACCCAAACTCACTATGCAATAGTACCAGCTTGAGGATGTCTCCCCCAGAGAGTGGTACCAGAAGAGTGGTACTAGAATGTCATTTATTATCTGCTAAAATACAAGTGGTTGCCACACTTGTAAGGAGTCCAAAAGTGGGCCCTTAGATTGAAGAGTAATGGTTCTATGCTACAAGGTTCCATTTTCTACAAGAAGAATCATGAGGGAATTTACTTAAGATGCCTGGGTAAGGAAGAAGTGGGTCGAGTTTTAAAAGAGTTCTACAACAAATTGGGCACTAGCCATGGTTCTAGTTCTTCCACAGCACATTAGATATTGAGAGTAGGGTATTATTGGCCAACTATCTTCAAGGACGCTCATTGTCATGTTCGTTCATGTCACACATGCTAGACCACTACCACCAGGGAAAAGAATGTTGCTATCCCACTGCAGCCTGTGTTGGAGGTAAGGCCGTTTGCGCAATGGGGTCTCAACTTTATCAGTTTGGTAAGCCCTCCATCATCTATAGGACACAGGTACATTCTTGTATTGCTATTGATTACTGTACTCGGTGGATGGAAGCAATAGTATGTAAGCAATGCACAACTGAAGTAGTTACTAATTTCTTAGAAAATTTTATTTTAAATCACTTTGGTTGTTCTTATGCTTTGGTATGTGACAATGGACTAAATTTTGCTTCATTGAAATTTGCTAGTTGGGCCTTTGACTACGACATTGCCCTTAAGTTTTCATCCAATTACTACCCCCAAGGTAATGGCCTTGCTGCATCTACGAATAAGAACCTGATTACTGTAATAAAAAAATTACTTGATAGGAATCCCAAGGACTGGCATACCCAGCTCCATTTCGCCCTTTGGGCTGATCGCACTTGCCACATGGTTGCCCTTGGCGATTCCCCGTTTCACCTTGTTTATGGCCTAGAACCAATATTTCCTATCCATCTGAAGATTCCTACTCTTCAGTTCATCAATGATTTTTATGAGGGAGGAGATCGTAGGGAAGCTCAGTTAGCTGAGCTCTTGCATTTAAAGGAAGTTCAAGACCGTGCAATAGAAAATTTTGCCAAACATCAAGGCATAGTTAAAAGATGGTTTGACCACTTAGCCAAGATCAAAGCCTTTGGAATTGTAGATCTAGTCCTGTATTAGGACAAGGCCCATGAAAAGAAATGGGGACACAACAAATTTGACAAGCTCTGGCTTGGCCCCTTTCAAATAGATGAGATTTTGGGAGATAATACCTTCCACCTAAAGACCTTAACTGGTGAGAACGTCCCGTTGCCAGTCAACGGGTAGGACCTAAAGCATTACTTCCAGGCCTAAGCTCATTTGAGCTCTTCTTTGTAAATATTTGTACATTGGTTAGGTAGATTGCTTTTCTGGTTTGCTTGCATTTTTTTGTTTTGCGTTGTTTTTTTTTTTTCTTCCTCCTGGTAGTTTTGTTTTGAAAAGTTTTTTCCCGCCCCCTAGCAGTGGTCGTGCTTGCTTGAAAAGTAGTGTACTTTGTTGTTCATCCTTTGTGTTCTTCAACTAAATATTCACTCTCGACTATCGGCCTCTGAAAGTTATCCATTAATGATTTCCTTGTTAAGCTTTGCTCAGAACTTGACCCTGGGTTGGATCTTCTTACACACATCTCAGATCTTGCACAAAACACATAATGATCATTTCTGAAGGACTATGCCATGGTTGTTATGACACCCTAGTGAGTGAAAAAATCTTAAGTCTACTCCAGTGACCACTAAAATCTCAAACCCATCGTAGGCTTTAGTGCTTACCCAGTCAAACTGAATGATAAATGAGAAGTGAATATCGAAGGAATACCAAAGCAAAAGAGCAAAAAAATTCTAAAAAATAAGTGACCGTATGGGTGTTTGGGTAACTCTACCAGGGCTAGGGATGCTTGGCTATTAGTAGAGCAATATCCATGGGATTGCAGGGACAACTCCATCAGGGCTATGGATGCCTGACTGACAGTAGAGCAATGTCCAGGTTACTTTTGGTGTTAGGTGATTTATGTAGCTCACTCGGTTGAATTAGTAACCCTGGTCACTATCCCAAGGAAAGGAATGAACTCACTACACACACTTCTGAGATGTCCTGTAAACTGACCCAATTAAGGATCTCGTTCTCCCAGATTCATCTATGGAAGCCACTCCTGGTCTGTGAAACCAGAGATTCTGGGTCCTAAATGAGTATTTATCCTTAGAACGCTCAGCAGCATTCTCTAGTGGAGTCGCCATTTGTTGTGCCCTCAGCACATATGGCTTGTTCAGAACCGGGACCCTCTTTTCTTTTGCCTTGTCAGGTCATTTTTGTCATCACCTCATTTTGCATGCCCCACTTTTTGGTGTCTCGGATGGTCAATGTTGCTTCAAAGACCCACCATAAGGTGACTGTGCCTTCCTTTTTTTATTTTGTCATGTTCTACTGCCTTGCGGGGTCACTCTAGCAGTTTGCCCCTTCCAACAGCCCCGGGCCTTGCCGGTCCCGACCGTTTGGGCTTCCCTTGCCAGGTTTCTTCGTTCTGTCTGGCATTCCCAATGGCATTCGATCCGTGTCCTCCTAGACCCTGGGGTCTGATATCCTGCTCCATCTACAATCTATTTTAAACCTCAGCGGTTGTTTAACCATTTGGGTCCCGGACCCCAGAGTTTCGCTCTAGAGGTTCTGGGAGTTTTTCACCGTTGTTTATGGTGAACATCTGGCGGCGTCCTGCCTTCCGGGTACCGCCACCATATCTTCCATTTGGGGAATTTGCAGGAAAACTTAACTTCCTTTGAGTTTTTCAGCCTGATCTTCCAGAATTCTGCCTCTGGAATTCCATGATGGTTCCACCGTCTCCAATGGCGGGTCTTTGGCAGAACTCTGCTTTCTGGGCCCCAAATCTCTCTTCGTCGCTGCTGACCTAACCAAGATGAAATCTCCAAGTGGCTGTCGTCCTGTACCCCCTGGCCGTTGGACCCCGGGTCTCTCATCACCGTTGCCAACATTCAAATTCACCAACTTTTCTCTTGTCATACCTGCATTTAATGGGGTCATTAATGGTGATTAGGGGTATAAAAGACCCATTTGAGCCCATCATTATCACTTGATAGAGTTGTAGAGTGATTAGAGAACTTGCTAGAGGAGTCCACCATCTTTGAACATCTTCATGCTCACCGCTCTCACCGTCACTTCATCGATCGTAGGTGGATCCCACATCTCCCCACATCAATTGTTCACGGTAGGTCCTCCGTTCACCCTCCCAGGCATTCTTTTTGTGATTTCTAAGGATTTAAATAAACAACAATCATTAAGAATGCATGAAAATGATAAAATATGACACTGAACACAAAAGCCATGTTTTGAAACCTAATGAAACCTTCGAGGTTACACTTATCACAAATCTGAAACTCTACCTTGCCGTGGCCATTCTTCGCACAAGGAAATCATCCCCTTCGGCCCCGGGATCTGCTTTGGCCATTCATATCAAATGATGAACCTTATTCCCGATGACAATTTCCTCCCTCAGGCTTGGGTTGTTGGACTTCCTCGATCAAAAGTCACCCTCGATGCTGCCATGTAAAAATAATGAACTCTTGCCACCTCTCCAAGCTCCAGGATCCACCCTTCCCCTCGCCGCAGGCATTTCAAAATCTTTGGGTGCCCTTCAAGTTTGTGGATCCTGCCCTCCGGAGTTCCTCTCGATTTACACCATGTTGCCTTCGAGTTTCTAGCAGAGCCCCGAGCCTTATTTCTCCGATTGATGTCCTGGTTGAACCTAGAACATCCTTATCTGCTCTGGGCTCTGGGCGCCAGGTCTTCGTGCTTCCTTATCTGCCATCCTGAGGAGAAATTTTCACCCGCCTCTTTGGGCTCTGGGCTCTACCCTTTCATTCACTGTGGGGCTGAAAACAAGGTTAAATGATGCCCCCCTCTTGCGGGTCTGGTCTTGGCCCCGGCTATCAGCGTAACTTCACACTTCGACATAACCTTTTGTCGACCACCTTATGCTGACGTCCTTCTAAACTCCAGGCCCTGGACCACTGTTTACTACTGGAATGTCAAATGAACTCAAAATTCCCTCAGTCCCATTGGGCTCCATTGCTCGGGAGCCCTGTCATTATCTGCCTTCCGGAGGGGAAATCCTCACCTGTCCTTCCACCCGTCAGACTCTGCCTTCCTGTTTGTCGCTGAACTAAGAATATGAAATCAAAGCAGCAGACGCCCGTGCCAGGCCCTGACTACTAGGCTGCCCCTTCCAGATTTTTTTCCTACGTTGCCATTCAAAACAACAAAAAATGAGCGCCTTCCCAGTACTACAGACCTGAACAATGAAAGTGCTCACAAACTAGTGGTCGCCCTGTAGCCTACCTGACTCCGGGCCCCAGATTTCTATCTCTGGAATTCTGTTTTCAGTTTGCTATTCCAAACTACCGTCTCTAGGCAACTCTCCCACCCAAGACTTCCGGATTCTCCTAAACCAATCCAAACGAGCCCAAATTTGAAATCTAACTTTTACCCACATGCTTAATCTCGATCCTTTTCATTACAAACCTCTCAAAGTGCTAAAATCTGACCGAGGAGAATTCCCGGGAGCCCTCTACCCCTTTTTACCTTGCAAACAACATTCCTGCCAAGGAAGTCTGGCCCTTTGGGCTCAAACTGTTCAAATGCCCTTAACGAAAAGGTCAAAGACATTAGGAAATAGAAGATCATGTTATGCTTAATAGATGGATTGTTTAAAATGGATGTTACCTTTAGGATTTCAGTTAACATGAATGATTTTGTGATCTATTGTGCTGACTACCCCTTTGCTTGTAGAATATATGGAATTGAGCGCATGACCTTTAGCAACACCCATCGAGAAGGACAAAGGGAAAAGGCCAGGCAAGACTCCTCAAGGAAAGGAGGACAAGGACCAGATGAAGTACCAATTCCAGGGTGAACCTCTACACTCAAAAGTCACCACAGATTGGAAAGAGATTACTGACACCAACATAGGCCACGTCAATATTGATGAATTCATACAAAGGGTCAGGGTCAATCCAATGACAAAAAATGCAAGGCTAATAAGGCAAAGCGGGATAGCAAAGGCTACTCGATTCCCTCCATTCCTCATTTCCCCCAAATTGGTCACGGCCTGTCGGGAAGCATATCAAGCCGACACAAGAAAAATCGTTGATAGAGAGGGCAATGTTCTCACTGACATGTCACCTGAGGTGATCAAAAAAACTTTCCACATTCCCACATTTCAAGAGATGGAAGCACCCAACATAGAAGAATGCCAAGCAACATGGGATGACATTCTGGTAAGCTGTAAAAGAATGATAAATCAGCATTGGCTCAAGGAAAAGTGGGGCAGCACTGCGAAGGTTGCTCAATAACTCTTTCATAGTGACTTTCACAAAGACTACCATGAATTGGTCACCATGTTAAGTAGAGTTATGGGTCTTCCTACGGCCACTTACTTTCAGGAATGGATGGTGTACTTCATTGAACAAATTCTTCAAGGGAATGAGGATGTCACAATAAAGACTTCATTCTATTGGGGAGGCATAATAAGCAACTGCTTCTATGAACAATTCGTAAATGTGAAGAAGAGCTCTAAATTTTATATGACTTCCTATCTTATCTATTCCTTAGCGGATCAAAGATAGTACAACGGATTGTTTGTGACACCCGATCAGGAGCAAGGGCAAAGACTCAAAGCATATGATAGGTACCTGCAGCCTTAGTATCAGAACTTCAAGAAGGAATACTGCAGAGTAAACGATGCCTTCATTAGGTATATTATTAGAATGATTGCCAGAGACTTTGAGAGGAGGGTCTCCCATAGCGCCAGGGCACTTTTGAAATAGTATGCCTTCCTCTTTATCCAGTATTCGAAGTTCATGTACATTCATGCCCAAGGCTTCATTGAAAGGCTGAACAGGTTGCCTCGGTAACCTAACGATCAGATCATCCTTCTAGAGCTTTCTTGGCAACTCCAACACATATAGGCAATCTTCAGTAGCAAACACATAGCAGGGATTTCTTATCCCATGAGTTTGGGCCAGGGCATGTACAGACTGCAAAATTCATAGTGTGTCGATAACTCTGAGAAAGAGTTGAAGCATTACCATTTCTACCTATACATTGCTCGCCCATGGATAGACCCACATGGCCATGTCAAGAAGGCATTGGGACCAAGGTACACCCATTTGCATCACATTGAAGACTTCTGAGGGGATTGCCAGGATGACAAAGAGGTACGGGCAAGGCACTATATGCAAATGACTATGCAATTTTTAAAGAAGGTGCAGCTTTTCCACATACGAGACCAAGTCAAGGAGGATAAGAGCACCATAATGCACCCCAAGTACCCTACGGTCACCAATTTGCTGATACCATCAATTGATTGGGACGAGCAGGAGGTCAATGACCTCGACACTATAAACAAGCCAATCTTGTCTCATACCAAAGAGTGGGTCGATAGGCAAGTGGCTCAATTAAAGTAGCGAGGGGTAATTTTGACGTATGAAGGGCTCAAAAATTAGCCAAGTTCCATAGAGGATGCTACTGCTACAACTTCTACCGACAGGACCTTCAAGTCTCCCCCACTTACTAGATCCAAGAAGAGAAAGGGGATAGAAATAGAACTATCTCTGGACCCCAAGGTCTATGCAAGGAAAGAAATGGGAGGCTCACCCTCCAAAAGGCTCAAATAGGCGGGGAGTGCCACAGAACAGGTCTCCACCCAGGAGGAGAAGGTGAAGGGTACGGATCAATTGGAACCTCTTTTGTCTCTCCCCGCCCCTACTACTGTGCCACCTACCACTCTAGCTATGTTTGGCACATCCCCAATGGCAGTGGACATTTCTGTCCATGTCGCCCCTTTGCCTCTGGCTGAGTCTATAATAATTGTTGACTCCTCTTCTGCCATGACCACACCCACTTGCTTCACTGCCATGTCACCAACCACATCACTTTGTCTGACAACTGTGATGGTACCTATTCTGATTTCCACCATGCCTGAGGCTCTCTTGAGACATATGTAGAATCTCCCCCAAGCTATCCCAGATCCTAATGGATCCTGCTCTTCTAGCAGCCCTTTTACAAGCCCTCGCTACTGCTCAGCCTTCACAACTGCCGATAGGGCCACCGGCTATGGAAGCCACCATGCTCATCTCTAAGGAGTGGGAGGAATGAGAACGAAAGGCCTCAGGGGCCTATGAGGAGGAGGTAGATGAATATCACGAGCAGCCAGAATATGAGCACCGAGTAATTGATAGGGTGGCCTATGAAGAAGAGGGAACTAGTTCCTCAGAGAGCAGAGATGAGGAAGGTAGCCTTGGTGGTAAGGTAATCATGTAGGTCTTTGATGATGACCTTGAAGAGGAGCTGGTTCGGCAGCCAAAGGACACCCCTTGAAGAAGAAGAGCAGCAGCAAGAAAACAAAACTGAGGGTGGGGCCCAAACTATTGAGAGCCTCGAAGTCAGGCAATTAATAGAACATGTGCATGAGATTGAACATACTGAGGAAAAGAAAGAAGAAGAGATGGCAAAGCAAGAAAGTCCCATATAGCAACTATCCTCTGTGCTTCCTATCAAATGGCTCATGTTTGTCCAAGATTCTGATGAGGAAGATGGGGATGCTACCAAGTAGAAAGGAAAGTCCCCAGAAGAAAAGGGAGCAGGAACCTTGGCCTTGACTGAGAAGGGAGAGGGTGGCCATGATTCACCTAAGGGGAAATCTGCTGTGCCTAATTGGTTAGAGAGGTAGCTTGAAAGAAAAACCCCTATGTTAAAGGACCCAAGGGTGAGATTAGAGGCCATCCTAGCTCGAGCCCAAATCATGACAAAGAAGGAGAAGAAGCCCAAAGTCTAATCCAGGGTGACGATGGATGCATCTGGGTCTCGAGCAGCACAAATAGCAACTCCTGTGATTGGACAAGCTAGAGTAAGTTACAACATCTCCACCATTGACTTGGGGACCGCCATCAAAGAGCAGAAATTTGGTCACCTTGAGGAGTCAGTGGCTATAGTAGTGCATTTGATAAAAAAAGATAAGATTTCGAAGGATGAGCTCAAGGCATAGGTCGCACCCTTAACATATTACATACAACAATGGTCTTCAGTGGAATACCTACCTACCACATCCATAGCCACACCCCAGTTGCTATCCAAGGAGTAGATTGATAAGATGAAAAGAAGGAAGAACTTAGAAAAGACCACAGAGGACTGGATCTGACAAGTCTCATATGTTAGAAACATGGGAATTAGTCAGGCTATGCAAATAGCTAACAAGTTCTTAGATCTGTTGCAGTCTCTAAAGGGCACGATGAAGCTCTGCACCAAATTCCCTGTGACCTATGACTCCACCTTTCCAAGGATCGAAGCTATCCTTTAGATGCCAAAAGCCATGTGGGAAAAGGAGCTTGCATTTGACAAAGATGATCACTAGCTAATGGATGTGTGGCGATGGGAGTTTGACAACCAGAGGGAAAGACTGGAAGAAATCATGGGCAAGGTGGATCTGGACATTGAATGGATCAAGGAAATCAGGGTAGAGTGCGCTCGTTATCTCAAGCTGATGACAGATTATGACATGCCCACAATACAAATGGATTTGGAGAAGATAAAGCCCTACTTCCACAAGAAGATGAAGGATGGGATGGCTAGTGAGATCACAGTGGAATTCCTGAGTTTTGCCACCCATGCCTTCGATCAATTGGAGCTGTTCAGGGATGAAGGTGCAATGTATGATGAGGATTGGAAAAAGCTGGAAGATAATGTGAAAGAGTGGAGCTACCAGGTGTTGTGATATGAAATTGTTGAAATAGACAAGCTCCAAGCAGTCATCCTCAAGTTCATAAAATACACAACTTCTAAGAGGTCGGAGGACAGCCCCGCCAAAGATAAAGAACTCCCTGAAGAGTAGCTACAGGGAAAACAACAATCCGTGAAAATGACAAAAGAGCTACAGTGCTGTCACTAGGTGACAAAATAGGGAAAATGACAAAATGTAATTTTAAATTGTGATATATTGAGGGTAGGTGAAACCCTATTTTGTAATGAATCATGGCCACATAATAAGAATTGATCTTGTCCATTCATTAGATCTTTTAGGCACTATAAATAGAGCTCTCTTCTCATTTGCAAAGTTGAGTTGAGTTGTTGTAAAGGCATGCTGCAGAAATTTATAAAGACAAGAACATTGACTTGGTGTATTTTCTGAGTTTCTCACATGTTGCTTGATTCAATCTCCATTGTTAGATGTTGAACTTAGGTTTTATTGTTGTTCTAGTTAACTATTTCCTTGCTTTGTTATATTTTAGGAATGATGTCCTATGATCATGAAAATTCCTGTTGTGTTGATAACTTCTTTCCATACTTTTTGCTGTTTGTTGATGGTAGATAGCTGTGTAAAGTTAGCCTGGACTTGAACTTGAAGCTAGTCCACAACTTTTATCTTTGTTCATGCATGCATATAGTGAATGACAGATGAAACATTTGCAGACCTTAGAAGATAGCATGAATTCCATGAGATTGTGAGATTTCTAGTTAAGTGGAATATTGTTTCAAGAAGCTGTCCATTGCAGGAACTCCATCATCATTGTTCACAATTAGTTATACATCTAGGAACCTCCTCTCTTCCCTACCCTTTTTCATTTTGTTTAATGAGTAATCTATGCTAATGTTCATTACACATTGTAAAGCTAAATCCAATGATAAACATGGAGTCTACGAATGCTGTTTGAACCTATAGCAAAATTCCTAATAACTTTCCTATCTTTAAAACTCCATTCCAAGATCCAGTTTCCCATGCTTTGTATTACCTACGTAAGTCTTCCTTGTGATTCCAGCAAATCACATCAAACAACTGAGATATTCCAAGCACTGCCGAGACCTGACATTAGAGACCTTGGGATAGTGTTCTGCAAAGTGACTGTGGAATATTGTCTTTCAAGAGAGGTAGTGCATCTACGCATTACCTGTGTTGAGAGGTGGATAGAAAACACATCAACAGGGTTGAGAGAGGAGGACACAATAATAGGCCCTAAAATAGGGGTGGTTGACTCCCCTTATTTCCTCTACAAAGCAGCCTGCTCAACCACTAGAGACTTTCACCGACACTTGCACTCATGCACAAGGCAATTCTTGTGACTTTGAGAGCTAGAGGTCAGAAGCTAAGATGGAACAAAAGGCTCTTGCTTGCCCATTAGAGTTTCCATAATAATTGTTTCTGGTGGAGGGAGACACTCTTGAATCGGAGTAGGAGGGAGATATTGAGAGGAGACTAGAGCAACAACGGGGGGAATTGGCTGCAACACCTCAGTGGTGGGCCTCTTCCCATTCATTACCTTGGGAGTAGGAGTGGTGGGAGGCCATGGAGGCCAAGACATAGAGAACTCCCCATGGGGAGCCTTCCTTATACCATATAGGTAGGGCCATGGTCCAAGAGGAAATGTAGGAAGCTCCGTTATTTGAATCTTGGATTTATGCTAAGTAGGTACCATCAGACTTCTTATGTAAAATCTAGGAGTAGCCATCCAAAACTCCTCTTCAAAAAGGGGGAAAAGGCAACACCCTAAGGATGGGAAAGCCTCTCCTTTCCTTTTTGAGAGGAAGAGGAAGTTTGTTGCTGCACTACCAGAGGGGTCACTTTTGATTGTCCCTTGCCCCTAATTTTGTACTTTATTTAGTTTTGGTAAAGTAGGTCCATTTTAGGGGGAAGCAAACTGGCTAGGGCAGGCAAAAAATGATCCAATGAGTAACCCCCATAGGATACCAATAGATGATATCTAGTGTCATGCATGACATGCATAACACCTTCATGGGAAAAATTTAAACATTTCTGAACAGCGGAAGTGATTTTGTTCATGGTAGCTAACCACGTGATGCCCAAATTCACTCTAAATAGATTGCATTCTGGAATAGCATCAAAAGTTGCATCCACAACCCTAGGTCCAACTAGGATGGAAATATTTACGGAGCCATATGGCTTAAGAGAGAGATTTTTGTGCATAAGTATGGAAGAATTTGTTTCTTCATATGCCTTCTACAATGAATTTAACCATAACGTCTCCTCTGTAATAATATTTACCTAACTCGTGGGGTCAACTAGGACCTTGCTCACAATGTTTCCATTGAGGCAAGCTAGAATGTATAGGGGAGAGGACTTATTATTGAAAAGAAATTTCTATGAAGTGAATGTCACATCTGGCGAACCAGTTGTGAACTTCAGGGGAGGAGTAACCGAGACCATGTTAACGTATGTTGAGGGTTGAGGAGAAGCATCAAAGGGGTCAATAATCAAGTTAGCGGAATTAGATGGAAATAGGTCTGTGTAGATATACAACTTGCTATTAGCCTTCACTACTGATTCATTCATGTTTTATTTCTTCCCATCAAGACATATGGTATCGTCATTAATGCGATCATGTATCTCATGATGCAGGTGCATGCAACGCTTAGTATCATGCTCTTTTACATGATGGTACTGAAAAAAGGCATTCACATCATACCAATTAGGATAAGGTTCCTTTAGAGGTTGAGGGTTTTGCAAAGTTATGATCTTATAATTCAACAACTTTTGCAAAATGAAAGAATAAGATTCCACTAACTTCGTAAAATTTTTGTTGCACCTGAGGCCATGATTGTTAGTCACAGTGACTAAATTTGTAACAAATTTACCTTTTCCTAAGATGGCTACAATAGACTTTCTTTCTGAATGGGAGTGTGAGGAAGGTCCCCCAAATTGAACTGCCATTTGCTAATAATTTCACAACATGGTACACAGATGTGCAAAGGAAGGGTATTTCATTAGAAAAAACTTCTCTTTCTAGGCTCGCTATAGGTTTCCTTTGAACACCTTCTGCATGTATTAGAGTTGGGTAGTGGGTACAAGATTTGTGAAAAGACCACATGGTATCACGCTATGAAGTTAGTTATCTTTCATTATCTCCTTGCTTACATCGGATGAGAATCGAGAAGGTCATCTTCAGACCGATGTTAGCCTAGAACTAATGGATAACCTAATTGAAAAGTTGATCAAATGAAAATATGGAATTGTCAGGAAACTAATAGTACCACTTGAGTGTGTTATCCTTGAGAAATCAGGGGAAAATTTTAACCATCAAAACATTGTGATGAAAGAAATCCATGCACATGGTATTAAAAGCTGACACATGCATCTATGGATCCCCTTTACCACTGTACTTTTCAAACTTAGGAGTCTCCATTCCCTAAGGGAAAGGAGTACTCAAAATTGCCACCAACAATGGGCTATGTCAAAAGAAAGGTTAAAAATAGGTTGGGCAGAGGCCTAGGAAAGGCTCGCCAATTGGTTTTTCCTCCAACCCATGTTTTGAAGAAGAGAATTGAAAATAGGATCAGATGATGACAAAGGCCTAGTGGAACCTCCAAAACCTCCACCATCAAAACCACCTTTGGTCCCACTACATGACCACCACTAGTAGGGCTTCCATTGGAGCCACCTCCACTACATAAGCCACCACCATGACCTCCACTAGATCCACCTCTACTAGTGCTACACCCACTACCAAAACCACCACCACTCATTCCACTAGAGTGCCCACTGCTAGAGGCAGTAGTAGGGGTGAAACTGAAACCAAGGGGTATTCTATTCACCTTAAGAGTAGGGAGGATTTTGAGAATCAAAGGAAATGCTAATCGAAGGGCCTATCTCAACCATGCATATAGACATGGGAGGCATCAAAATGCCTATTTACCTTTCATAGGAATCAAGCACCTCTCCTCGGGTAGTACTAGATCTAATATTATAAGGGATATAGGCTGAATAGTTAGATTGGTAAGGCCTCATAAGAAATCTATACCTATTCAATCCTTTCCTAATAGATATATCACCTCACTAGCAAGTCTAGTAGCTCTCACCATGTTCAGTGCTTTCTCCAAATGATTGATAAGGTCTAACAATCTATTATCCAATGCCAAAAGGTTTTCCACATAGATATGTACAACATCGTCCTCGTCTACGAATGAAACTATACAAGATGCTAGAGGGGTAGGAGCACAAGTGGTCTCATCTATTAAACCCATCTCATTAGTAAAACCTATAGGAAAACTAGTGGTAAAACCATTAGCCAGACCAATGGAAAAACTTCAGGTGAAACTAGAAGTGAGCTTCATCTTTTCCATCGGTAGGTGTCACACAGTTCTCCTAACATCGTATCTAAAAGTTATGGACTAGGTTGTGCTGCTCATAAACCTTCACAACACTCAGGTTTGCAATAGTCAACAAGTGTGAGGAAAAGGTATCAACACGAGCGACTGGATAGACATTGTTCACATTGGTTTCACACAAAATGTAAGGTAGGGAGACCAACCACACCAAGGCTCTAGGTCATAGAGAGCCAGGAGTGGAGTTATGCCCTATCTTACCTCAAGCTAATGAGTGTTTAGGAAAATAATTAAGAATGAAGAGAACTCTCAAGCACTTCTTCCACTCTACAAATCCAAAAACCTAGATGGGGCTAGATGAGCCGGTCTCTTGAATCTGATCTGCACCTTAGATAGCTCTCTACTTGAGGTGGCAACATGGGTCTAGGACAATAAAGTGACATGCTAGCATCTCTCTAGTGCATTGGTGTTTATAAGTGCATGCATTTTTTATTACTCAATAATAAGATGGATTATGGATTTTTTTGAAGAATTAATTTTTCCCTTTTGATGGTTTTCCTAGGGTATGTATTGATTTCTCTTGTGGCTTGTCTATTTGATCTATGTATTATGATTATTTTAGAAGACTGTATGCATGTTTTTGTCTCATTTGTTACATATGAAATGAATTAAATAAACCAGGTATTGATGTTTTATTTTCTAACATATCTGAATTTATATCTATAAATTTACCTTTGCTATCTCTCTCTATCTCTCTCTCTCTCTCATATATATATATATATACACATACATATATATATTGGGATAAAATGGTTGATTAAAATTTAGTATATGTTTTCTCCACAACTCTTTCCATCTATATTTTAATCTCTATCTGTCACTTATTCTCTATTCTTCTATCCCATCTTCTACTCTCTCTATAGGTACATCTCTCTCTCTCTCTCTCTCTCTCTCTCTCTCTCTCTTTAAGTCTCTATCTCACTTTATTTAATATTCATTATTCTTTTGATTTCTTGAACAATATGAAAAATTAAAATTATTTCACATTTGTAAATTTCTCTCCTTTTATATTTCTTATATATCCCATGTAGACACTAAAAATTGTATTGAGTCTGCAAGCAACATTTTATAACTAATTCACCTTCTTCCATGTATAATAAAATAATTTTAATTATTTATATAATTCCTAATAATGTCTTCTTCTATTAATTTTTTAATTAATTCATTTTATCCTTATTCCTCTTTTGATTAATTTAAATAAATATCAATTTTATTTAAATTATGTCACTAATTTATCTTTTTCTTCCCATAATTAAATAAATTTTTATTTATTTAATTATTTATCACTATCTTTTCTCCATTATTAAATAATTATTTTTAATTATTTCCCTTATTTAAATTAAATAATTGATATCATTATTTAATTTGAATTTCTTCTAAGACAAGCCCTAAATCTCAACTAATTTCTTGAGTTTTGGTCAATCCTTCCCTATCCTTGTCTCAATTAATCTCATCTATTGATCATGATACCTCATCATTTAATCCTAATCCATCATTTGAATTGGGATTTATATAAAAGCAAGCCATCATCCTCATTTCAAGGTTAACCACAATCTTTGAAGTTTTTCTATCTTTTGATCTAGCTATCTTGCATCAATACGAACCTTATCAAATATCTTGCATACTACAAATATGAGAACAAATAAAGAAAACTGGAGAAAAGCAATGGTGATGAATCAATGAATCAATTTTATGATAGAGATTGAGTATTATTTCTTCATTATTGTGATTTGTATGTTCATTTGTGCTTCATTGTTAGATTAGGGTCTTCATTGCTTGAATTAGATAGTTTGTGGTTGCAATTATTGATTCATGATTTCTCCTGAATTTTAACCCCAATCTACATCCCCATCCACTCCTATCTATCTATACCCCCTCCATCTCTTTATACCTATCTATCTCACTTTACCTATATATATATATATATATATATATATATATATAATGACTAATTGAAGGTTAGTTTCTCTTTTATTTAACTACATCTCTTCTTTTATATTTCTTCTCTTTGTTTTTATCTCACTTGAACACATTTTTCTTGCCTCTCACACACACATCCCCTCTCTTTCCATAAATCCCTCCCTCTCTACCTCCACCAACTCCCCCACTCTTCATATGTGTTCCTCTTTATCTCTTGCTTATCCCCTCTCTAAGTATACTTCTCTCATTCTCCATTTTCTCTATCTGTCTCACTCTCTCTCTACCCTTCTCACTCTCAACCCATGCAAATCAAAAACTATTAAATTTCTTATAACTTAATCAATAAAATATGATATTAAAAATTACTATATATTTTGAATATATATTATATTTTTATATCTTACAATATATTACATCCAATTTGATATATAATAATAAATACAATTCTAATATAGATATGATTTATAAATTAAAAATAAATTAAATATTAAACTATTAACGTTAAATATATAATACATTATATAAATACAAATTTTATAATAAAATAAAAATTTAAAACTATATTTAGTAATTTATATGAAGTATATAATACAATAATTGTACATTTTTAAATTTTTGTGTTGAATTTTCTTATATAAGAAATTAAAGAAACACTCTTTTCCATGTCATGCCCACATACTCCTATGCTACACAATTGGAAACTATAATAGTAAAGCTAAGGTTACTTAGTGTGACATAAAATAATGAAATAATGTATCTTCTTTTATCCTTCATTATATATACTAAAAATAACTTAAAAATAATATAGATTTGTCCATGTTCCTTGTATTTAAAAAAAAAATAGCGACCTATCTTGAAGACAAATATTAGAGGTAGTTCTCAATGGTGAAACTTTTTTCACCATCTTGTATTATTGGTAAACATTTTCAATCATTGATTTTAATACTTAACTTGCTCTTTCTCATAGAAAAATATGTATGATATAATAAAACAATTCAAATTTGATATTTTTAATATAATTTTTAAAATAAATATAACTAAGATATTTGTAGTAGTTATATATATGTTTATTACCATTTGACCTTAGATTCTAGTCTTATGGACAAGAGGGTCTCACGAGACAAAATAAATGTTGCAAGATTAATAAAGATCATTTTTTGAATTAATAGTATTCTCTATATTTTATTTGTAGATTTGAGAAAGTGTATTTGGGATGGGTATAGAAATTTCTCAACCAAGTTAGGATTTTTTTTCCATTTTTAGTCATATGGATTCTTTAAATTCCTATCAATTAATCTACAAAAAAATTCTATATTTATATTTTTTAATCTCTTTCTTTAAAAATTAATATTTATTTTAAGTTAGATATTAATAGGTAACAAGATGCACTTCACAATGTTTTGATTTACAATGAATAGTAGAGAAAAAATATCAAAGCAAACCTAGATATTGTTGATGTGTTTTTTATGCACTTCTCAACATAGGTAATGCATAGATGCACTACCTCTCTTAAAAGACAATCTTCCACAACCAGATTGCAAAACACTATCCCAAGGTCTCTAATGTCAGGTCTTGACAGTGCTTGGAATACTCAGTTGTTTGATGTGATTTGCTGGAATCACAAGGCGGTCTTACGGATGAGTTACAAAGCATAGGAAGTCAGGTTTGCAAATGCAGTTTCAAAGTGCTGGAAAAGAATGAATAGTGGCTGTCCACTCAAAACAACAAGCTGAAACTCATCAAGTTCATCTAATTTAGCTTCATGGTGATGCTTTGGGTCCTACTCTAACCAAGGATTAAAAGAAATAGCAAAAGGAGAAGGGTTAAGAAATCTATTCTAATAATAAGCTACGAATGAATAGTAACAATGGTTGCTGCCAAAGTAGATAGACTTCCTAAACTGAGTTTTGCTTGACCAAGAGAAACCTACAACTACACAAAACTAGTGCAATCTTCTAAGGATTGCAGATTTTCACATCACATACACACATCATGTACATTCAATTGAACTAAGTTGTAGCAATAAAGGAAAGAGGCTTAGACTAGCTTTGCAAAGTGATTCATCATCAATGAACCACAAAAAACATGAGCTAAAAGTTCATCAAATACTATAACAACAACACCATCATGACAACCATTCAAGAAACTAATACTAAAACTAATACGGAAGTAGAACCATGCATGCAAAATGAGCAAAATCAAAGAGAACATCCATAAAATCATGCAATGTTGTCTTCTATTGTTGCAAAATGCTTTTTACAATAGCTCTCCAACCCCTACAAATGAGGGGAAAGCCCCTATTTATAGTTTTTCAAAGCCCAAATGAATGGCTATGATTCAATTACATCGAATGGCCCCAATTTGATTTACAATAGGGTTTCACCTACCCTCCATTATCTAGCAATAAAAAATACACCCTTGTCTTTTCTCTGTTTTGTCATCTAGTGCCAGTCAGTGTAGCAATTTTGTCATTTAGCTCATTTCTCTTTTCACTGTAGCTGAAACTGCCTGAAAATTGTCTTTTGCTTGATGTGCTTGTAGTGTTCTTCCTTAGATCAAATGATCATGTCGATGATTGGCATCAATGGATTGGTGGCCCTTGATTTAGGCAAAATGCTCCTTAGAAATCATCATCATCTAGAAAAAGGTAAGACAACTCCCTCAATGGGCCTCTCTGATAGACCTACGGAAGGCTTCTTGACTCCTGCAAATATGAAGTGTCGTAAGTGCATTTATACATAAGTTAAATAAAATGTCAGTCAAACCTACAAATTCCCTATTAGATTTATCCATGCATCATCAAAATATCTTGATATTCATATTTGGAGCTCATTTAGGCCATAAACATTAATGCGTGCTTCAAGGGTGTGAGCGCCAGATGGTGAAAAGATAGCAAAAGAAAGCGAGCTCCCGGATGTTCAAAATAGCTAGGAAGAAGGCGGGCTCCCAGATGTTCAAAATAGCCAGGAAAGAGGCGGGCTCCTAGATATTCAAAACAACTAGGAAGGAGGCAGGCTCCTAGATGTTCAAAATAGCCAGGAAGGAGGCAGACTCCTGGATGTTCAAAATAGCCAGGAAGAAGGGAGGCTCCCGGATGTTCAAAATAGCCAAGGAGGGATGGACTCCGAGAAATGACCATGGAGGGTCCAGACTCCGAAGGTCAAAAGGGAGGTGGCCGCCGGATGTTCAAAACGACCAAAGGGGGATAGACTTCCAGAAACGGCCATGAAGGACCCAGGTTCCGGACGCCGGAAGGGAGGTGGCCGCTAGATGTTACAAATGGAAAAAGGGGGGTGGACTTCTAGAAATGGTGACAGAGGACCCAGGTTCCAGAAATGGCCATGGAGGGGCCAAGCTCCAGAGGTCGGAAGGGAGGTGGCTGTCAGATGTTCCAAATGGCCAAAAGGGGATGAGCTCTGAAACCACCGAAACTTAACCAAACTTTGACGAAACCTTGGTAGTTCATTTAGGCACATCAAACACATCCCATATCTAAAAAAGAGTGACCCCAAAGTCAAAAATGTGGAAACAGGAGTGACAGGGGTTCACAGATGTTTCCAAACAGTGAAGGAGGAAGGGAATTCTTGAGGGAAAGTTTCGAAACCATTGAAACTTAACGGAACATTGACGAAACCTTGGTAGTTCATTTACACACTTCAAACACATCCTAGATCTAAAAAAGGTTTCCCCCAAAATTAACAATGCTGAAACGGGAGTGATGGGGGTCCACGGATGTTTCCAAATAGTCGAGGAAGGGAATTCTAGAGGGAAAGTTCTGAAACCATCAAAACTTAATAGAACGTTGATGAAACCTTGGTAGTTCATTTACACACCTCAAACACATTCCAGATCAAAAAAAGGTTGCCCCCAAAGTCAAAAATGTGGAAACGGTAGTGACGGGGGTCCACAGATGTTTCTAGACAGCCAAGGAGGAAGGGAATTCTAGAGGGAAAGTTCTGAAACTATCAAAACTTAACGAAACATTGATGAAACCTTGGCAGTTCATTTACACACTTCAAACACATCCCAGATCCAAAAAAGGTTGCCCTGAAAGTCAAAAATGTGGAATCGGGAGCGACGGAGGTCCATGAATGTTTCCAAATAGCCAAGGAGGAAGGGAATTCTGGAGGGAAAGTTTCAAAACCATCGAAACTTAACGAAACATTGGTAAAGCCTTGGTAGTTCATTTATGCACTTCAAAGACATCCCAAATCCAAAAAAGGTTGCCCCCAAAATAAAAATTGTGGAAACGGGAGTGACGGGGGTCCATAGATGTTTCCAAACAGTCAAGGACAAGATAGGCAAAAAAGGGGACAATGGACCTCATTTCTCTGCATATTTGAATACCCCAAGTAGGTGAATTTGGGTAGGGGATTTGATCATTTGAAGGATCATGACCAATTTGGGCTTGGAAAATGGGGCACACAAAACAAGATAGGAGCAAAGCATCCTATTGGGAGCAAAAAAAAGGGGGTCCCTGCCTATGGTAGGGCGTGTGTGAAAAACATGCACAACAAATGGCGACTCACTGGGGAAATGCTCTAGAGCATTTTGATGAAAAACTAGAAGGATGAACCCAAAATCTCTGGTTTCGACCTTTGTGCTAGGGAAAAAGACCAAACACCCAACCAAAGGATCAAAACCACTAGCCAACCCAACCTTCAATATGCTGAAAATCCAAGTGTGTACAATTGTGTTAATTCCCATCCTTCAGTTGCTATAGGAACCCAAGCTCTATCAAGTTAAGCTACATAGTTTATTCCAACTCTAGAAGTATCTGGGACATTGCCTCGCTGCGAGTCAGGAATCCATAGCCCTGATAAGGTTGTCGCTATGATTCTCCCAAACATTGCTCTACTGCCAGCCAGGCGTCCATAGCCCCGGTAGAGTTGTTCGAATACCCCCAAAAAGTTGAATTTTCTCTTTCTTTTAATTTTCAATGTTTTCTTTATTTCTTTCTTATTTTTCTTTTTTTAGCTCTTTTATTTCAACCCGCAAGCATTGAAGCTCACACTTAGGGCTAAGAATCACAGTGGCGCTAGAGTAGAATTTTAAATTTTTCACTTAACTAGACTTCACAAAAGGCCCTACAGTGAGCGTCAAATTCTTAAGATTTGTAAGAGCTATAAGATTTCAGAATACGTCAGAGTCAAACAAAACCAACAACTTATCCTCTTTGAATGAAACACCTAGATCACTTGACACTAACAAAAGACCTTCACCATCCACTCTAAAGACTTGATTAGAGTTTGACAAAGAAATACGTGGAACAACCCCAGACAATAAGTATGGTTGTTGTACGCACAAACGTGCCTAGCTAAAAGCAAAGGGACCCCGAGCAAAGTAGCAACAAATCAAAAGAAAATAAAAGTAAACAACCTACAAAGTGAGCAACCTACACACACCAACTAACCTAAGGAAAGCAGAAAAGTAGAGTATTTACAGGAAACCTATACTACTAAAAAACAACTATATACAAAGATATTTACAAAGCATTATGCTCAGGCAAGGTGAGTTGACATTAACACTCATTGGATTTCGCAGTGCATGCACAAGAAAATAGGTGATTGTTGTTGTTCTTAACCATGCAAATTTATCTTTATATTCTAAACAATAAATTTAATGTTGCAGCACTCAAGTTCAATCACATCATCATGAAAAATAAGCAATTAAGGAGGCTCATTGAACCCATTGTTAATCCATAAACATGTTCATTTTCCCTTATTCCCATAATCAAAATAATAAGTGTAGTTATGAGAAATTATAGGGGCAAGGAAGGATAAAACCTGGATGTCATCACATAGAGGTGGCAGTGTTGGATAGTTGAGAGCAAGCATAACATCCTTGATTGTTGCATTGGTAGCCTCAGGTAGGCGCGGTGGAGGGTGCAACACTTCAGACATTAACCTTTCATAAGACTGGGAGGATGGGGTAGCAAACAACTATTTTAATCTACCAATGGGATCCACAACCTCCACTGGTTGTTCCTCGATGAAGTACACCTCATTTGCCTGGGTTTCCGTTGCCCAAACCTCTTCTTGATTGCTGTCTTCAAGGGGCAGCATGCTATCCCATCTCCTTTCCCAAGTGTCAGCCTTATTTTCATGATGTTTAGTGTCATGAGATGATGACATATGTGAATCTATCCTATTGGAGCCATTTGAATATGAAGGAGGATCAACAACGATCATGGCAGAAGGACTCCAAGTTGCATCTTATAGTTGGTTAAGTGCTTCATCTCTGTTAGCAACTATCTTAGCACCTCTGCCTTTGTCTTCTTCTTTTTGATTTTCATGCATCTCATCATGACATTCACTCATTTCCTCATGCTCACTATCGCTGTAAATGGAGAAGGAGCTCCTCTCCCAATCTGAAAACTCTAGTGCATCACCATTTAGGGGCTCAAGGAGTATGTATTCATCGCTACCAT
This sequence comes from Sequoia sempervirens, assembly GCA_007258455.2. Lineage (NCBI taxonomy): Eukaryota > Viridiplantae > Streptophyta > Pinopsida > Cupressales > Cupressaceae > Sequoia > Sequoia sempervirens. The sequence continues at coordinate 356,196,301 of VDFB02000015.1, read as the reverse complement.
TTTCTGGGATGTGCTCTTCCTTGGCATGAACATACCTCCATAGTGCAGCTCCTAATGGAAAGAAGTCTTCAATTGATGGAACCTCATCAGGGGGACCAAAGTCTACTACACAATTTCCCTCTGAAGACTCACAAAAAATCCCATCGTCCATGGTACACAACTACTCTTTAAGAGGAAGAACTTCTTGGTGACTAGTGGATAACATTCCTGCTTGATCTACTTCATCGCTCGGAAGTCCAAGACTGTATTGTTGTCCTTCTATTGCTGTCCCATCATCCTCTTGAGGTCCGCCTTCAACTGAGCCATCACTTGACTCAGGCTCTTGGTCTTCTACTTCGATCTGAGCAGCAAGTTGAGGAGGTCGAGCACTTGGCTACCTTGCTTGTTCTTTGACTTGTTTGATGTCTTCTTGGCCTAGTTCACATGTGAAATTTGAATGTGATGAATCATGAAGTTGGTCATATCTTTCTGCTATTGGGTCCTCATCATCATTCGAAAAAGAAGCTTGATGGTAGACAGCCATGGCGAGTGGTTGTTCTCACTCCCCCAAATCTACATTTTTAGATTCTCAATCACTGTTGTTTATGAAGGAGAGGTCTTTTGACCTAATTTTGCTTATGCTTTGACCATCTCCTTCTACTATCCCAAGGCTTTCAGCCTCCTTTTCTTCTTGATTTTTAGCATCTGTGTTGTCTGTCCTAGCATATGCTGCTGCAAATTCTGTTAATTCATCTTCAGTTGCCGTTCATTCCTCTTCTTGAGTGGAGGACTGCTCTTCTTCAATGGAGGGAAATCAGATTTTCATCAATGCAATTTGCTGTCCCAAGACTTTCAACTCCTCCCCCTTGGTTTTCATTTTCTATGTCTATTGTCCCAACACCAACTTGTATCCAACTAGTTGGTTTATCTTCAAGGTGTTGTCCTACAAATGTTGATAGATCCTCTACCTCATGGGATGACTTCTCCTCATTGAGAGTTTGCTGCTTCAACTTGTTTGAACAACTCTTGGCTTGAGAAATGATGTTGTCACATGATGAACACATAAATTCTGAATGTGGTGCATTGTGAAATCTACACCAACTTGCCATTAGTACTTCCTCTAATCTTGGTCCATCCTTGCTACTCAAATGTTCCTAGATCAGCTCCTTGAATGCCTTAGCTGCCATGCTTGTCAATTCTTCCTCTGGGTCTACAAGGGCTAAAGGCAGATAGATTTCCCAGAAGGGGATTTCTCCTTGCAAAACCTTTTCAATTCTGTTCAAAAAAGTCAAACACCCCAACTCATTATGCCTGTGAGTGCAATGGACCTGACATCTATCCGCCAATGCAAACTACTGCAATGGCTTCTTTAGTCTCTTATTCAAATCTACATGTAGTTAAGTGATGTCAATTTGTGCATTCTACTCCATTTCGACTCAGCTTCTACTTGCCTTAAAAAATTTCTAATTTTTAGCATTGAAAGAGATCTCCCTATCTCAGATTTCTTCTTTCAAAGTGCTCTTTTCGAATTCCAACTTTTAGCTTTGTAGCCTTAACATGTCATGCCCTCCTTCTACCGCTAGTTCTGTTGATGTGTTTTTATGCACTTCTCAACACAGGTAGTATGTAGGTGCACTACCTCTCTTGAAAGACAATCTTCCATAATCGAATGTAGAACACTATCCCAAAGTCTCTAATGTCAGGTCTTGATAGTGCTTGAAATATCTCAGTTATTTGATGTGATTTGCTAAAATCACAAGGCAGTCTTACAGATGAGTTACAAAGCATGGGAAGTTGGGTTTGCAAATGTAGTTTCAAAGTGCTGGAAGTGAATGAACAGTGGCTGTCCACTCAAAATAGCAAGTTAAAACTCATCAAGTTCGTATGATTCAGCTTCATAGTGATGCTTTGGATCCTAATCTAACCAAAGATTAAAAGAAATCACAAAAGGAGAAGGGTTAAGAAAGCTATTCTAATCCTAAACTACGAATGAATAGTAACAATGGTGGCTGGTAAAGTAGATAGACTTCTTAAACTGAGTTTTTACTTGACCAAGAGAAACCTACAACTACACAAAACTAGTTTAATCTCCTAAATTCTGCTGATTTTCAAATTGCACATGCACATCATGAACATGCAATCGAACTAAGTTGCAGCAATGGAATAAAGAAGCCCAAGCTAAGTTTGCACAGCAGCTTGTCATCAACAAGTTCTAAAAGTGTGGGCTAGAAGCTCATCAAATACTTTCTGTTGATGTGTTTTTTATGCACTTCTCAACATAGGCAGTGCATAGGTGCACTACCTCTCTTGAAAGACAATCTTCAACAATCGGATTGCAGAATACTATCCCAAGGTCTCTAATGTCAGGTCTTGACAGTGCTTGGAATATCTCAGTTGTTTGATGTGATTTGCTAGAATCACAAGGCGGTCTTATAGATGAGTTATAAAGCATGGGAAGTTGGGTTTGCAAATGTAGTTTCAGTGTTGGAAGTGAATGAATAGTGGTTGTCCACTCAAAATAGCAAACTGAAACTCATCAAGTTCATTTGATTTGGCTTCATGGTGATGCTTTGAATCCTACTCTAACCAAGGATTGAAAGAAACAAAAAAAGGAGAAGGGTTAAGAAAGCTATTCTAATCCTAAGCTACAAATGAATAGTAACAATGGTGGCTGTTAAAGTAGACAGGCTTCCTAAACTGAGTTTTTTCTTGACCAAGAGAATCCTACAGCTACACAAAACCAGTGCAATCTCCTAAGGTATGCTGATTTTCAAATTGCACATGCACATCATGAACATGCAATCGAACTAAGTTGCAACAATGTAATAAAGAAGCCCAAGCTAACTTTGCACAATAGCTTGTCATCAACAAGTGATAAAAGTATGGGCTAGAAGCTCATCAAATACTATAACAACAACACCATCATGATAGCCATTCAAGAAACTAATACTAAAACTAACATGGAAGTAGAACCATGCATGCAAGATGAGCAAACTCAAAGAGAACATTTATAAACTCATGCAATGCTATCTTCTATTGCTACAAAATGTTTTTTACAATATCTCTCCAACCCTTACAAATGAGGGGCAAGCTCCTATTTATAGTTTTCCAAAGCCCAAATGAATGGCTAGGATTCAATTACATTGAATGGCCCTGATTTGATTTACAATAGGGTTTCACCTACCCTCCATTATCTAGTAATTTAAAATACTTTCCTTGTCTTTTCTCTGTTTTGTCATCTAGTGCCAGTCACTCTAGAAATTTCGTCATTTAGCTGATTTCCCTTTTCCCTGTAGCTAAAACTGCCTAAAAATTATCTTTTGCTTGATGTGCTTGCAATGTTTTTCCTTTGATCAAACGAGCCTGTCGACGATTGACATCAATGGATTGGTGGCCCCTGATTTGAGCATAAAGCTCTTTAGAAATTATCATCATCTAGAAAAAAGTAGGACAACTCCCTCAATGGGCCTCTCCCATAGACCTACAGAAGGCTTCTTGACTCCTGCAAACACGAAGTGTCATAAGTGCATTTATACATGAGTTAAGGAAAATGTTAGTCAAACCTACAAATTCCCTGTTAGATCTATCCATGTATCATCAAAACATCTTGATATTCATATTTGGAGCTCATTTGGGACATAAACATTAATGTGTGCTTCAAGGGTGCGTGTGCCAGAAGGCAGACAGTGGACGGATGTTCAAAATAGTTGGGAAGGAGGTGGGCTCCCAGATGTTCAAAACAGCTAGGAAGCAGGCAAACTCCTAGATGTTCAAAACAACTGGGAAGGAGGCAGGCTCTTGGATGTTCAAAACAGCCAGGAAGAAGGGAGGCTCCTGGATGTTTAAAACAGCCAAGGAGGGACGTACTCCTGGAAATAGCCACAGAGATGCCGGACTCCGGAGGCTGGAAGGGAGGTGGCCACCGGATGTTCCAAATGGCCAAAGGGGGATGGACTTCTATAAATGGCCACAGAGGAGCCAGGTTTTGGAAATAGCCATGGAGGCGTCGAGCTCCGAAGGCTGGAAGGGAGGTGGCTGCCGGATGTTCCAAATGGCCAAAGGGGGACGAAGCTCCAAAACCACCGAAACTTAACCAAACTTTAATGAAACCTTGGCAGTTCATTTAAGCACATCAAACACATCCCAAATCCAATAAAGGGTGACCCCAAAGTCAAAAATGTGGAAATGGGAGCAACAGGGGTCCACGGATGTTTCCAAACAGCCAAGGAGGAAGAGAATTTTGGAGGGAAAATTTTGAAACCATCGAAACTTAACAAAACATTGACGAAACCTTGGCAGTTCATTTACGCACTTCAAACACATCCTAGATTCAAATAAGGTTGCTCCCAAAGTCAAAAATGTGGAAACGGGAGCAATGGGGGTCCATGAATGTTTCCAAACAGCCAAGGAGGAAGGGAATTCTGGAGGGAAACTTTTGAAACCATCAAAACTTAACAGAACGTTGACAAAACCTTGGAAATTCATTTACACACCTCAAACACATCCCAGATCCAAAAAAAGTTGCCCCCAAAGTCAAAAATGTGAAAACGGGAGCGACGGGGGTCCACGAATGTTTCCAAAAAGCTGAGGAAGGGAATTCCAAAGGAAAAGTTTCCAAACCATCAAAACTTAACGGAACATTGACAAAACCTTGGCAGTTCATTTACGCACTTCAAACACATCCCAGATCCAAAAAAAGTTACCCCCAAAGTAAAAAATGTGGAAACGGGAGCAAGAGGGGTCCACAGATGTTTCCAAATAGCCAAGGAGGAAGGGAATTCTAGAGGGAAAGTTCCAAAACCATCGAAACTTAACGAAACATTGATGAAACCTTGGTAGTTCATTTACGCACTTCAAACACATCCCAGATCCAAAAAAGGTTACCCCCAAAGTCAAAATTGTGGAAACGGGAGTGACGGGTGTTCATGGATGTTTCCAAATAGCCAAGGACAAGATAGGCAAACAAGGGAATGGTGGACCTCATTTCTCCACAGATTTGAATACCCCAAGTAGGTGAATTTGGGTAGGGGATTTGATCGTTTGAAGGATCATGACCAATTTGGGCTTGGAAAATGGGGCACACAAAACAAGACAGGAGCCAAAAAAAAGTGGGGTCTCTGCCTACGGCGAGGCGTGTATGCAAAACATGCACAACAGATATGAAATCTAGAGAAAATTATTGTAGGCTTCTACTCAAATATGTAGAATTTTTCTAATGCTAGACATAATTATTTTTTTATCCCAACCTTATCAAAGTAATGAAGTTTAATAATATAACTTTGATTGATCTAGAGTAATTTTATTTTTCAAATTATAATTAAAGATGTATATGAAAGATGAATGTATTATTAAAATTTTAAGGCATCACAAGACATGTCTCCTTAGAAAAATTTAACTATATTATTTAACATTAATTGAAATTTAGAATACCACTATCTATCATAACTTTTAGAATTGAAATTTTTAATGAAAATTCATAAGACAACTTACTTTAAATACATTTAACATTTCTCGAAAGTAACACCCAATAAATTGGGTCCCCCATTTATATTATTCTAAAAAGCAACATTATCATTGCTATCACAATCATTGTCACTTCGATCTACTTGTTTGATCTGATTTAGGATCTAGACTAATTGCATAATTGAATGCTTAACTTAAACAATTTAATGGAAACTCAAAAACAAGTGTGCATTCTTGAAATTATGCTTAAAATCAAGGTGATAAAACCAGAATGAGAGAGAAGAGAGAGAGTGCAAATAGAGGTTTGATAATGGAGTTCTCCAAAAACAATGGCTACATCTTTGGGTCCCTCTCCAAAGAGTAGAATGATCCAATTATTCCTCTAGAAACTTGATTACAATCTTTGACATAGCCTTCCCTTGGATTACAAAGAAATATGAAAATGCACTTCCAAAGTGCATGCGAACAAGCTTCTCCAAAAGCATGAAGTTACATTAAGAATTCTCCAAGAAAGAAAAATCCTAACTCTCCACTTACAAAATCACCTCCAAAATTCCTTACAAAAATAATTAGCTAAAACACACACTTCCAAACTCTCACCCATTTACCCCCTTTTATACACCAATTTTACCTAATTTGGTGTAAAACAAATTGATTTACAATCTCCCAAATTTACATGTAAATCCAAAAGAAATCCCCTGTTACATAATAAAATCTCTTCAAGATAAATAACGAAAGGCCCTTATAATTTTGGGCTTACAAAGGAAAATAATAATCACTATAATTTTGTTTCGATAACTCTTATGAGATTACGTATATATTTTTAAGGAGATCTTTTAAATTTTATCCCCTTGAAAATAATCCCATTGCTATCTTAAAGGAGTTTATTCCTTTTGAATAGGGATAATAATAATAAAAAAAGGGTTTAAAATCCCTTAAAATAGGGATTCCTTGAAAATAGGCTTTTAAAAATAACATAGAAAGTTTTTAAAACAAAACTCATGGCTTTAATATGGGGTGGCTTTAATATAGGCTTTAAGATAGGTGGAGATCCTTTAATATAGGAGGGTCCATGTTTTTTAAAAGAATGTGGCATTTCTTTTAATATTTTATTTGTTTTATATATTTTATTATTTTTTATTAAAATAATATGCCACCTTTTGCCAATAATGGCCTACCATGTGGAGGAGTGAGATGATGCCATATCAAAATTACATTCGCTAGTCAAAGACTTTGTTGTGATGTGTCCACTGATTGGACTGATGATGTGGCATTGACTGGATTGCCACGTGTCCACACATGATTAACTCAAGCAAACAAACTCCAATTTGGATGAAATGAACGCCATTGGAAAGTTTGTGATGAGCTCTTTGCATTGACACCAGTCTTGACCATTTTTGACAAATTTAATTTTTGACTTTTTTTTGACCTGTGTTTGAGTTGACTAAAGGTTTGACTAAGTGTATCTCGAGCACCGTAGCTCCGATTGACTCCATTTGAGTTGCGTTGGAGTAAGAATTCCAAATACTTTCTAATGAATATGTTTCTAGAGAAAAATGAGGAACTTCAAAATTTGACAAAAATCCTCTGGATCATTGTTTGTCTATTGTTGCAGAGAATGATTGTACCACTTTTATTATCTACCATAATAATTTAATCATTATTTCTATAGGTCAAGAAACATCTTGTACATTATTTCTATATTTAAGGTATTTGAATGACTTTAGTGACAAGTTTTTCAAAGCTATAACCTTAACATATATGGACTCAAAATAATGTATTTTTACAACACAATTTTTTGACAATAATCTAAATATATAAAATATTCAAATTTTGATTCCATACATGAGCATTATTTTTGTCTTAGTGACAAAATTGCATTTAAGAATCTAACCATTATGTACAATAATGCTAAATAACACAAACTAGATTTACTCTTGAATTGTTTGTTAAAGAGTACACACACATATTGTAATGAAATCAAGAATAAAGATTTAATCAAGTTTCAAAATTTCAGAAGCTTATAACCTTGGGGTTTCCTAGTTTCCATCACCATGTGGTTTGAGATTGCTCAAAGCGAATAGAATCAACATAATAGATTATAAGACTGTAATTCTCATGCAATTTACAAACATACACAACAATATTAATGGCTATACTAAAATCTACTTTATAAAAAGAAATATCAAAGTCATTATCATATCATAAATGTTTTAGAGAAACTTATTCACCCATTTGAATGTCATGAATTTTGTTATTTATAACAAACATTTAAGAATCATATATAAAATCTTAATATACTCTAAAAACAAGATTAATGACGAAATTAATATGAATAACTCTAAAAAGATATGTATATTCAATATAACAAGACTAGATATCTAAATTAAAAATCCCAACACTATACAAAAACCAAATCCCCAACTTAAACAAATCCCCACTCACCTTTAAAACTATGAAAATAATATAATATTTTAAATAAATTACGTACAATACATTTTAAAACTATTAAATATATGTATTTAAGGATATATACTAACTTATACACTAGCATTCAAGCATAGCAAGCTCGCTTCTTTTTTTAAATGCATCCCCCGTCTATATTATTTTAACAAGCGGCAATGTTATTGCTATCGCTATCAGTGTCGCTTTGGTCTGCTTCTTTGTCTATTACTGCAGAGCTCGGCATCTGCGGACACTGAGGCTCCACCTTCCCCTCCAGCATCCTTACCACTTGTTCCATGCTTGGCCTAATCTCCTCGCTTTCTATGCATAGCAACCCTACAACGCCTGCTCTTCTCACCTCTTCAATATCTGCCTCCGCTGCAATACTTTCGTCCACAATATTAATCGTGTTCCCCTGGTAAATTTGAGTTGCAGCCCACGGAGGAAAATAATACTTACTCGAATCTTGCACGGTTAAATCCAGATTTCTTCGGCCGGAAATGATTTCCAAGAGAGTCATACCAAAACTGTACACATCAACCTTGGGACTGATGGGAAGACCGGAGATCCACTCTGGAGCCAAATACCCTCTCGTTCCTCTTGTTGTCGTCAGTACGCGGCTGAAATCTCTACCCAGAACCTTCGCCAACCCAAAATCTGCCAACTTGGGTGAAAAATTACTGTCCAAAAGAATGTTCTCGGGCTTTACATCGCCGTGAATGATGCGATCTCTGCACTCCTCGTGGAGATAAACTAAGCCTCGTGCAGTGCCTAAAGCGATCTGGAATCGGGTCTTCCAGTCGAGTACCTTCTCCTTACTTTTGGAATTACTAGTGAACAGTAAGGAATTTAGAGAGCCATTGGGCATGTAATCATAAACCAGTAAGCGTTTGGATCCTTCTGCACAAAACCCTCGAAGCCTGATTAAATTCCCATGTTGTATGTTGCCAAGAGAACTGATTTCTGCTCGGAATTGCTTATCATCCTGTCTTGAACCTTCCAATTTCTTTACGGCCACAAGCGTACTGTCTGTTAGAGATCCTTTGAACACTCACCCGAATCCTCCGCTCCCCAACTTAGACTTGAAATTCCTTGTTGCAATCTTCAACTCATTGTAACTAAACATTCTAAGAAAAGAGTCTGAGGAATCCGCACATGTATCCTTTGGTCGTAGGCGATACCTTTGCCACACTAAAAATGAAAAGATACTCAAAACAACGGCTAGAGCACTCACAATGCTTGTGACTTTGAGTTTGGAGGACCATTTATCATCCTTTGGAAGTGCAGAGACAGCTACTCGAATGGAGGCCGTCAATTTGCTATTTGATGGAGAGTTTTGCAGGTTTAGCAAATCTCCGGACCAGATTTGACAGGGTCCTGAAGGGGAATTGAAGGTAAACGCAGTGCACGAGCAATTGCGGAGGCAGGCTTTCTGGCAATCTTTTTTTGTGGGTGCAGGGTATGACGAAGCTGAATCACCAGGCAACGTTACACCAGAGTCGATAAAATCGTCACTGCTGCCTTTTTGGGTGCCGCAGTTTAACGGCCTCTGCCTAACACAGCCACTTGACCACCAGTCTTGCGAAGCCCAGGCGCGATTGTCTGCCGGGGTGAAGCCTTCCACGCAGGTGCAGAACTGAAGGTTGTTGGAGTTGCAACTTCCATAAGCACCACAAAGACCATATACGGCGCATTGATCTCCGGGGCGACTCCCCACCAAGATCCGTTTGCCACCAACCAAACAATATATGTGTACTTCTCCGGAATTAATTTGGATATAAGATAAGCTCCAGTCCACCAGTTCATAACTGAGATAGAAACCAGAGCTAGTACTTTCAATTGTGAGATTGTAGAACTGTCCGTTTATCAGTTCTGGAATTCCACTAAACTTTTCGCCGTCCCAAACTCCACTCGTCAAATACTGGACAGAATTATTCCATGTTAGCACTAATTGTTTAGCTCCAGATGGATCCCAGTAGACGGAGAAAAGGCCAGGAGCGGGATCCATTGAGTTTTTCCAACAGACTAGCTTCTGCTGTCCACCAAACCTCATCCCGGGCAACAAGATATCTACTGGATAGTCGGAACTCTGCCAAACAGTCTCAAATTTATTGTCATCGCTCAGCAATAAAAAAATACCAGAATCTAATAGGACAGCCCGCGAGGGCTTGTTCGATACATTGACCGACCAAAGAGAGGTGTCCTGTGCATCAAACAGTCCCAGATTACCTTGTTTTGACAGCTTAAAAACCCCAGGCTTGTTTTTCGCCGGACTCTCCCGATTAGCCACCCAAATAATGATCTCCTCTGATACGTTGGCATACCAGATGCCAACATACCAGTTATTGCTTCCATTTGGGCTAAAAAATCCCAATTCAAAAGTTCCATTCTTTGAAATTATTGTCTGATTTCCAATAAGCGAGGTGCCCAAGGAAAGAGTGTCTCCCCTACCAGGAGATGACCCGTCACAGTTGCAAATTAGAATTAGTACACTAAGAGCGAAGATCATATATGCTGCTAGACCGTTTTTTCCCATTTGCGTTTTGTTAGTTTTTCAGAATATCTCTTCTGCTCTTAACGTCTGTGAATCCTTCTTTTCTTAACGCGTGTGATGGGGTCAAATTGTACACCTGTAGCTTACCACAATGAAATTTTTTATTTTTAATAATTTTAATTAAAATGAATAGCATGCGCAAAGTTTACTTTATTTATTTAGATAATACTAATTAGTTTATGTCGCTTCTAAATTTCTAGAAATTATTAGTTTAGAGTGAACACTCTCATTGACAGTGTTTGATTGGACAACTTATATCATTAGAATGTATTTTCTTTTCACTCATTCACACTTATATGTTTCTTCTAATTCATCACTTTTTTCTAACAATTAAATCTGTGATTTAGAAATATCTTAGAAAGTAGTATGATTTCCAATTGCTTAAGATGTAAGACTTGATCCAAACAACACCTATATGTATTTTTATCACATATTATTTATTTCATTTGCAAATTTCAAGGAAAAGTGGGGATGAAATTATTTAATGTTGGTTGATAATGATAACTCATTGTTGACAAGCATTTATAGATATTCAAAGCATATAAATATTTCTGTACAATTTGATTTCCAAACAAAATTGAGTGTGCAATCTCCATCGTTTTGTATTACTTCCAATACCAAATTTATCCATGCATTTTTTCTATCCATTTCTCTTAGAATTACCTCAATAGTTGAAATTTATCATCAAACACACTTCACAAGAAGGTCTACATGCACTACACACTCTCTTTGAATGGATTGCAAGTTCTATACAATGTATCTAAACTTTACACAAAGTGACTATGTTGTGGCCCTATGGGTATGCTTAGAATATGTTTGGATGATGGAGTTGACTTATCAATGGGACAGGAAGGCATTTTTATTAAATACAATGAATGTCAGCAATAACTCATAATAGTTGTAAATTATAATTAGTACAGTAAGAACGTAATCATATATGCTAGTAGATTGTTCCTTCCCATTTCCATATTGTTAGTTTTCATATTTAGTGAGTTGATTGGATTATATAGTAGAAGTAGTGCTAAGATCATGGTTTTTCTGAATCTCTTATATTCTTAACGTGTGTGCTAAGGTTGAAGTCTTAAAATTATAAATTAGGCCCTGAGGGTTAATCATATATGCTAGTAGATTGTTCCTTCCCATTTCCATATTGTTAGTTTTCATATTTAGTGAGTTGATTGGATTATATAGTAGAAGAAGTAGTTCTAGGGTCATGGTTTTTCTGAATCTCTTATATTCTTAACTTGTGTGCTAAGGCTAAAGTGTCACAATTATAAATTAGGCCCTAAGGGTTCAATGGGCACACTCCTAATTTTGAGTAGACATTGTAAAATTTTTGGGATAAATATTTTGTTTGAAATTGTATTATAATTTTTTATATTCTGGATAAAAAAATTAATAGATATATGATTATTGCATAATTTATATTGTTAAAATTAATCTATAAAAGATTTTTCAGTTTTTTTAATATGACATTATTTGATAATGAGAATTAAATAAATTTTTAAAAAGTTTATGTTTAAATTGTTTGGAGATAATGCAAGGAAGATTGTGAGACATTGTGTTTTATAAATTCAATGTCAACTATGAGTAATTGGAGCAATTGGATGAGTTATGGCTAAGCATCCATGTGTTTCTCCTTTCATATGCATTATACTTGTTATGACCAATGTATTCTTGTACAATGAAACATGATTTGTTTCTCTTGAATAAATAAAACAAGTTATTTAGATAAATTTAAGATATTTGATGAATTGAAATTGAAAGGGAACTTAAATCCATCATTTAATTTGTATAATTTTAATCAAAATAAATGCAAAATAGATAAAAATAAAAATCAAATTTTATAGTTGATATTGTTTATTAGATAAGAGTTTAATAAAAATTTGATGATAATTGTTAAAATAATGTTCTAATATTACATTTATCATATTGGCCCTCAGCTCTACATTTTGGAAGCTGATTCTCAAGTTGTACTTCATATCAAGGGTAATGTAGGCCCAATGAATGTGCGTGTCGAATTTTCTTGCTATTTCCAACTCATTTTATTGTTATCCATTTCCTCACGGAATTGCCTATGTATGGCTCAATTATCTTTCAAAACGTATTTAATGCTCTTTGAAATGATTCTGCAAATACTTTTCGATAATGCGGTGAAACTTTCGGTGGGATGGGGAAAGCTTTTACTGATTGGTAAAATAAAACACAAACTTTACACAAACACAGCTCATCTATTCTTAAAAGTGCTGAATTACAGGTCAGTTTTAAAACAACCTTTTTCGATCAAAATAATTCATTCACTTAAAAGATATAAATAATATGTAATTAAGAATTATTGTTCTTGAATTCAATGACACGTATTTAAAATAAATACAATTTTAAGAATTGAAATTTTTATAGATAAATTAGACTATCATGAAATGATTAATATGAATTATGAAATTTGTTTAGTGCGTTGAATTTGTTAGATTGTTTTTAGTAGGTCAAGCAAGTCAAAGTCTATATGAATTATGAAATTTATTTAGTGGATTGAATTTGTTTGATTTTTTTTTTAGGTGAAGCAAGTTAAAGTCAAGATCTATTTGGAATTAAATTAAATTTAAGATTTATATTTCAAATAGACACTTAAAAATTATACTACCAAATAATTGATTAATATGTATTTTATTTTATTAAGATTTTTTTTTAATTAGGCGAGGTAAGTCATAGTCAAGGTTTATTTGTAAATAAATTAAAGTAGTAGTTGCACTTTTATTGGAGAGACAATAGAGAAATAGAGTCGAAGTACATGATTTCAATTTATTTGATGTTCCCTTCGACCCTAATTTCTAGTTCAGCCTCAAAAACAAAAATGAACCTCTCTTCAAACATTCCCCAAGTTTCATAATACCAATTTTGCTTTTGGGATCAAACTTATGTGCATAGAAATCATTTAGATAGTTTTTGTGGTGCAAATTTGACCCTCTTTTAAGACTTCATTTTAATGAATTGTAATTTATTATCTCCCATGTCAAATCTTTTCAAAATGTACACATAAAACCAATATAATGTCATGTAACACACCCTTACAATAGTGAAATACAAAAAGTATACTATTTTCCTAAAATTTTGATTTATTTTGTGTCATTATGTTCATTTAACATTTTTTAGTAGTGATAAGTGTTTATTAACACCAATACCTTGCATATTATTATTAAATATGTAAATAAATTACATTTAAATACATCATATTAAAAAAAAAAACCTTATACTTATAAAAATTGCTTATATCATAATATATTCATAATAAGTATTATTTATATTTATTGAAGTGGAATGGTTTCATATTAGTAATGATGTAAATTTATATCATTAAGAGTTCCAAAATAACCCTACATGTTCAAAGTTATGTAGATGTTTGTTGGGAATAGGATGCCATTTAATTGTGATCCTAAACATATTTCATGTATGTCCTAAGTCCTTGGAAAGTGTTCCCAAACACTAGGATTAGAAAGGGATTAAATTTGAATAAAATGAACATGTAAATTGACATTTGTAATTATTCCTAAATGATAGGAACATGTCGGGATCCCCAAAAAGAGCTCCTGCAAAATAGGAGCACATGGGGTGCCCACATGGAAGGTGGAACCCACCTTGATTAAGTTAACTATTTGGAGGATTGATAACACTTTAGTAATGCATGTAAAGATCCTACAAGTTAGGGATTGATATTTACATGAGTGGAGTTCAATTCAGTTCAGTTATCTTCATTTGCATGTAGCTAGTTTGAGTTGAATGCTAGTTGACTTCCATTGACTTGAGTTGCATGACTAATGACTCCAATTACATGTCAGATATAACAAGTGGATACATTTAGTTAGGTGGGGATGATCAATCATGCATAGTGTTTGCATAAATTGGTGGAGAGATATGTTTCAATTAACTAAGATTGACTTGGACCTACCTTGGGTGCCCAAGTTGGCATCTTTGAGTTAACACCTTTTACATGAAAAGATATTTACAAGGCTTAGTTGTGTGGGCCCATTCTTGGGCCCCAACATTGAGGTGATGCTTGCAAGATATTTTCTTGACCAATGATCAGTTAAGTGTTCAGTTTGGGGTGCCTAAATTGAGGAAACTTTGGTCTTGACTTCATGATACAATGTAGAACTCTACTTGCACAATCTAGGCATAGATTTTTGAGAGGAGATTTATGCTCTTGTTTTTGATAACTCTTAAGAGTTTACATGCTCATATATTATTTATTTATTGCAGTAATTGCATTAGAGTTTGTAATATGTTAGCAAGTTGAGCTTGTGCATGTGTGAGGGTTTGAAGCATGGCATGGAATGTGTGGATTCATGCTTGGTCACATGTAATGCATGGATAGCTTGTAATTGCAACAAGTGTATGAGAGTTCTAATGAGATTTTATTCCAGGCTGTGAAGAAGGATTGTTGAAGCAAAGGAAGAATATCAATCAAGAATTGATACAATATTATTGTAATCTTGTTCTAAGGTTAAATAATACAAGAACTATTGATTCTGGTGGAGTTTTTTCCTGAAAGGGTTTCTCCACGTATATGTTGTGTCACTTCTATCGTCATGTGTCATTCTTACACAATCTTCTATCTCTTTCTACAATTGGTAAAATTGATCTAAACAAATTAATCATACTTAAAGAATTGTGACAAAGAACACTTAATTAAATCTAGAGTCACATAGGTTTACAAGTTTTAAGCTACTATTTCACCTTCATTTTCAACATTTGGTATCAGAGCTAACATTTGAGTAGAGTTTCAAACATCTTTCTCTTAAAATTTTAAAGGTTTTTTGGCTATAGTGGGAGCTTTTACTAAATTGTGTTATTGCAAATTTGTAAAAGAAGTATGTTGCAATGAGTTCTACTTATTATTTAGATATTAAAAGATTTAATGGATCTAGTTAGGAGATGGTTATCACGATGTGATCGATAGCTTGGTTACATGTTTCAATGGGAGCTTTTGATAGTGATGGTTTGATGTTTATCTTGTTGCCATGTATAGCTCAATATCATAGTTCAGTGGGAGCTTTGGTAGGATATGGTTATCTTCATGTAATTTGAAGAGGTTTTAACATCTTGTTTCATGGAGGACCCTTAGAGTCTTTGGTAAAGGTGTTATTTTTCTTCCTTTGGAGAGGATGTAGTTCTTTTTGGTTTTGACTATTAGTCATTTGCTTGGAGATTCATGATTTCACAGGTTGCATTTGAAGTTGCCATGGATTGATTGGTGGGTTGCTCATGGATACTAGAGAGACTTGGGTTAGGCCGAATATTTCTTATGTTAAGAGATATGTGTTGGAATGGTTACTTGTTATAAAAAAAAATCAACAATAAAGATTGAGGAGCCTACACTTGGAAATGGATGAGTCCATCATAGACCTGATGAGAAGGTTGTCTTTATTGAAAGCCTATATTGCTTGGTGTTGTATGCATAAGACAATCTTATATCCCACTCTTGGTCTACTCGACAGGTAAATGATCTAAGAGGTGTTGCTCACCTAATTATTAGATGCATTATTTAGATGTATCTTGTTTTCTCTTATGCATTAGTCTTGAAAATTGAGTTATATGAGGGATTATTGAGAAGTAGATGCATGATTTTATGTATTTCCATTGTTCCCCTTCTAGTCTTGAACTTGAGTTAGTTCTAAGAATTTGCGCAGGAGAGGTACAAGATATAGTTACTGGCTTTGGGCATATACCCTTTTGTTGTGGGAATGTTTGGCTAAGTTTGATCTACTTTCTATGAGAGGTTTACATCTAAGTTCTACCATGTTTCATTATAATTTAAATGGTTAGATGTTGATATTCTTTCAGTTTGGGAGTGTTGAAGGATATCTTACTTTACATAGTTTGGCACATGTTAGTGTGATATAAGAACATGGTTTGATTTGTAGGTTCTCTCTTTGTGGGAATATTATCTTCTTCTTGAAGGTTCTTGCATAATGAGAGATGTATTTTGCATATGATTGTATGCTTCTTTGACACTATAGTAGAGGAGTTAGCCACATCCTCTATGTGAAGTGCTATAGGAGGACTTATTAATGTTGTGATCTTCTTTTCAGATTTGACAATACCTATGTAGTGGGAGTTCTAGAAGGTATGTGTTTTGTATGAGAGGGACACCTCTCTTGGACTAGTTACTCATTACTACAGTGAGTTACTTTAGAGGTTTTTAATCACATGTTTATGTTTGTTATTACCTTAGAGTCTTATTTTGTAGGATGGTGGATATATAGGGACTTGTTTATAGATTTGGGTTGTTAAGTTGATAGCATGAAGTTATACCTATGATAGTTTGGTTATAGAGACTTGGGAAAGGTATTGATTGAGAAAGTTAACACTTTGATCAATGTTGCAGATAAGTTCTCTTCGTGCAGGAAGGCCATCGGCCTTGAGTCATGTGCTTGATTTATAATAATGATTCCTTGTTTAGATTAATTACGATGTATAATTTCAAGTGGGAGAATGTTGGGAATAGGATGCCATTTAATTACAATCCTAAACATATTTCATGTATCTCCTAAGTCCTTGGAAAGTGTTCCCCAACACTAAGATTACAAAGAGATTCAATTCCAATAAAATGAACATGTAAATTGACATTTGTAATTATTCCTAAATGATAGGAACATATGGGGATGCCCAAGAAGAGCTTCTAAAAAATAGAAGCACATGGGGTGCTCACATGGAAGGTGGAACCCACCTTGTGTAAGTTAACTATTTGGAGGATTGATAACACTTTAGTAATGCATGTAAAGATCCTACAAGTTAGGGATTTATATTTACATGAGTGGAGTTTAGTTCAGTTCAATTCAATTCAATTTAGTTTAGTTTAGTTATGGTTTAGTTATCTTTAGTTGCATGCAGTTAGTTTGAGTTGAATGCTAGTTGACTTCAATTGACTTGAGTTGCATGACTAATGACTTCAGTTGCATTACAT
Source organism: Sequoia sempervirens (assembly GCA_007258455.2). Lineage (NCBI taxonomy): Eukaryota > Viridiplantae > Streptophyta > Pinopsida > Cupressales > Cupressaceae > Sequoia > Sequoia sempervirens. Next base: position 356,178,899 of record VDFB02000015.1, on the reverse strand, counting down.
ATAATAGGTGGATACATTTAGTTAAGTGGGGATGATCAATCATGCATAGTGTTTGCATGAATTGGTGGAGAGATATGTTTTGGTTAACTAAGATTGACTTGGACCCACCTTGGATACCTAAGTTGGCATCTTTTTCTTAACACCTTTTCCATGAGAAGATATTTACAAGGCTTAGTTAAGTGGGCCCATTCTTGGGTGCCAACTTTGAGGTGATGCTTACAAGATATAGTCTTGACCAACAATCAGTTAAGTGGGTGAGGCCACAATAGTGGTTTACAATTTTATGGAGGAAGGAAAACTCACAAAAAATGAGCCTATGGAAAAAAAATGGTTTTAGGGGTTCGAACGAACCTACAGGTTCCAGTGAATGCACTTAAATGCTTTCCCCCCATTTCTTGCCCAAAAAACCAAAGGAAATGCAAATTAAAAGGTGGTTCACTTGAACAAGGGTTCAACCGAACCCTAGTTCGAGCAAACCCCCCTTATCCCTCATTCTCCCCCTTAGACACAAAAAAAATCTAAAAAATTTGCACTTCGGAGCTCAGGTTGAAGACGATAATAGTGGAGACTTCACAAATCCAACTGGAATCAAGTAGTCCTCAGAACAAGCTATCCAACGAATATAATTTTAATATGTTTTGGTTTTATTATGTTTTTTTTTTTTTAGTTTTATTAAACATAAGTTTTTCACATAAAATCAAGTTCTCTATTCTACACATGTGGAAAAATGGTAGATTATCAAAAAAAAAATTTGAAAAATATGAGTGCACTAAATATTGAATTATTTGATCCAACAAAAAGAAATTTGAATTTTGATACATACAAAAAAGTTTACATGCTATATGATCACGCTATGTCTGAATTGTAATTGGTTTGACTTTGAAACTTGATTAAAGAAAAAATATTCAATAAAACAATATCTAACCATGTTGAAGCACTAGATATCAGAGTTAAAAATCTAACTTTGAAAGAATTAGAATTTTATCCTTCATGGAAAATAAGTTACTTGTTATGCAGTGAGCTCCTCTTTTTAAAAATGTTGTTTTCTGAAAAAAACTAGTTTTTTAGGGAGATGGAAAAAGAAGTGCAAACTGATTCCAAAATTTTTGAAAAAAATATATTTAGAATCTATAGACAAAATTTCATGAAACTTTAGTTTGCATCATCTTCAAATTCCTCACGGTTTAGCCGCTACAGGTGCCCGAAAGTGAAGATTTAGTTAAAAAAATTATTTTAGTGTCCAAGTTGGCCAAAAATTGTAAATCACTATTGTGGCATCACCCAAGTGTTCAGTTTGGGGCACCTAGATTGAGGATACTTTGTCTTTGACTTCATGTTATAGTGTGGAACTCTACTTAACCAATCTAGGCATATATTTTTGAGAGGAGCTTTATGCTCTTGTATTTGATAACTCTTATGAGTTTGCATGCTCATTAATTGTTTATTTATTGCAGCAATTGCATCAGAGCTTATAGAAAGTTAGCAGGTTGAGGTTGTGCATGTGTGAGGGTTTGAAGCATGGCATGGGATATGTGGATTCATGCTTGGTCACATGCAATGCATGGATAGCTTGTAATTGCAACAAGTGTATGAGAGTTCCAATTAGATTTTATTGCAGATTGCGAAGAAGGATTTTTGAAGGCAAGGAAGCATATCAATCAAGGATTGATACAATATAATTGTAATCATGTTCTATGGTTAAATAATACAAGCACTATTGATTTTGGTGGAGTTTTTTCCCATAAGGTTTTCTCCACGTATATATGATGTGTCACTTCTATCTTCTTGTCTCATTCTTCTACAATCTTTTGTCTCTTTCTACAATTGGTGAAATTGATCTAAACAGATTAATCATACACAAAGAATTATGACAAAGAACATTTAATTAAATCTACAATCACATAGGTTTACAAGTTTTAAGCTACTATTTCACCTTCATTTTCAACAATGTTAGTTTTACAAAGATGAGCAAAGGTACAAGCATGCTAAGAACTACAAGGTATTGAAGTTCTTACCAAGACAATAAGGATAAGTTCATTTTGGCCACACCTTTTTTCATTTTTTCATTTATTTTTTAACATGAATGGATAGTAAGGCTTTTCAAGGCAAGTGTTGCAAAATGGATAATGATTATAACTGTAACTTTGTGAATTTGGTTTTGTTGAATCTCACTAATCTTACAAGCATTTCCTTGCATCATAGTAAACATCAACATTTTTCTTATTGGTGTGAGTGAAAGATTTAAAATGGTAGTAACATAATAATTAATTGAGATCATGCAATAGATAATAAGGTTAGCCCACAATAGTGTGTCCCACTTTTTTTCAAAGTATGTCATTGAAATTGGAAATTTTAAACAAATTTTGACTTTCTACCATTCATAGCAACTAGATCATTAAGAATTTGAATATGACATATAGTAGTAACTTTTCAATTTTTTTATTTGGATTATAAAAATATATTTTGAAAAAAATTAAAAAGATGATTTAATTTTCTTATGTAAGATTTAAAAACTTATAATTTTAAAGTTAACATAATTTTTAAAAGTGAAATTTATTCCATTTAACATATTTATTTTTTATAAAATTGTATGAAATTATAATTTCTTAAATATAGATTGTTAACACCAATATCTAGTGCACAAAAAAAATTCATAGTTTTTAAGTGCATGTTCTATTTTTTACTGTAATTTTAAAATAACATTATTTATAATTTATACATAAAATTTTTCATAACACATAATTTTTTTATATATTTTTTGGAATTTTTTTCTTTTTTCTTTTCTTTGTATGTGAAACAAATATCTTGATTTTCAATGGAATACATATTCTCTCAAGAAATAGAAAGTAAATATTATTATAGTGTTGTAAATTGTCACCCTTGGAAATTTGACACTAGAATTTGCTCCCCCTAAGTGCTTGGACATAATTGTGCACCTAATTTTTTAATTATGCATTCACTGGCCCATTTAAAAAATTTATCAAAAAATCAAACATGGGAAATCAAAGTAGGAATTTAATATTTTCCCCCTTATACTTTGGATCCTTGAACAAGAGGGATCTAATTTAGGGTGTCCTATGCCTTAGATCACTTATGTTGGCCCCAAATTTAAATATCTCAGTGTCAATAATTTATTATTTGAAACTCAAATTATAATTGTCAGCTATCAAGATTTAATTTTTGCTAAATTACAAGAATTGCATGGGTAAAAGTAAGAAGTTGAGTACACGAAGAGGGTAAGTTTCAAAAAAAAGAATCTCATAGAAAACACATACGCATTATTAAAAAAACCCATACGCGTTATTAAAAAAATGCATATGCATTACTAAGAAAAGTGTATATGTTATGCTTCGGGTAATTGAGCCTAAAAAAATGCGTATACACTAAAAAATGCGTACACACTATATAATGCATACACATTTTATAACACGTACAAGTCATTTATTTTATAAAATAAATACCTTTTAGAAACACGTATGCATTTTAAAAATGAATATGTGTTTTGTAACTCAAAACATGTATGCATTTTAAAATGCATACGTGTTTTGTAACTCAAAACATGTACGCATTTGAAAGTGTGTACGCGTTTCTAAAAAGTATTTATTTTTTTAAATAATCAAGAAAATAAAGAACACATAAGTGTTTTGTAATGCGTATGTTTTTATGAAAAACATGTACGCATTTTTAAAATTTTGAATTCCCAACCCACATGCTACATCAGTTTTAGGCTCGAGAAAACCTTGGCAACCCGACCCTTAGCCTTGGACCTACAACTAATAAACTAAGGCAAATTGAAGAAGAATGTCCAACTTTGGCAATATGGCTGATGAACTTTTTTTCTGAATCAATCTATAAAATTAAAATGCATTAGAGAAAACGATGTCTACTTTCCAAATATATAATTTTTATTAATATTGGATTATGTTTGCTATTTTTTAATTAATTTCTAAGCAAACTAGTCCTTAACTTAAATATTAGGTTTTTTTTTTTTTAATAACTTTTTTTTGGTTAAGTTTCTTGTAAAAAAATTATATGGCATCAAACTTTAGACAATTCTGTACAAAATGACAAAATATATTCTTTTTTTTTTAATTTAGGTCCAATTATGTTTTCCGTACATGTTTATTTTTAAAAATAGCAATTAAGGCCAATAAAAATTTAATAAAAAAAAATTCAATAAAAAATTACCAAAAACATTCCACATTAATCTTCATGTTGTTAGCTCTCTTTTCGCAAAAGGAATTAGCAAAATACTTTTATTTGGGTCAAAAAGTGGTGCCTATACACATGCTTGGTATGGTAAAAAAAGGGACTTTTAAAAAGTGGTTTTTATAGATCCCTATCAAAATTTAATTTCTATAATATGGGTATTTGAATAATTTACATATTTGGAAACTAGATTCAAAATTCAAAATTTCATAGTACTGAATTTTTTTAAGATTCATTGTGTAAGTTCCTCAAATTTTCTGTCCAAGTGACAAATTCTAAAAAATAGCAAAAACACTTCCACTTTTCAAGCTTTTTGTGTACCCAACTTGCTTTTACCCGCATATATATACATAATATTTTCACCATTTTCATCCTAACAAGAGAAGAAGGAAACTTTGGAACACACCTAAGAATTCAATTGATAAAATCAAGTGTCCTAAAAGTAGTCAAAAGAGTAATTTTTAGAATTATTGTAGCATTTCATCATTCAAGCATCATGTCAAATTTTATGTGAGTTCTTTATTGTTTTTCAATTTTTTTAGCATTAACACTTGTAGGTCTTCAAATCAAATCAATGTAAACACAAATTTATCCTTTAAGGAGATGATCATGACTTGAGTCCATCAGGGAGATCATATCTGAGTGGTTAGTTGCAAAAATTATCAATTTATTACTTATTTACCATTTAGCTTTTATCCCTCAAAATGTTACACTCTCTTTTATGACCAATTTTTCCATTGTGGAGGTAAAAATACCAACACGAGGTTTGATTGAGGAAAGTCTCTATATGGTACAACCCTTCCCCTCTCTTCATGTGTGCAACTGTGTAGTGCCCAGGCCATGATTTCTTTCGACCATGCTCCATGATCGGGTACAATTTAGTAGTTGGCTTGTTGAATGATAAATGTTGTTTTGATTATTTGTTGCATCAAAATAAATTATTAGGTCTAAAGGAAAATTTTTCTTGATTATATGGGAAGAGCAAGTTTTGAAGGGACCTAAAATACTTCACAACAAAAGATACAAAATGCTGCAAGAAAGGATTTTTAAAAGACTACTAGCAGCAATCCAACAACCAAAAAAAACAAGAGAGTAGGTGCTAAACTAAAAATATGACAAGAAACTACCAACAAAACCCAATAATCACAAAACAACAAAACAACAAAACAACCTACAAGAAACCTACACCTATCGGGAAAAAGAAATCAACAAAGAAAAAGACCAGGCGCTAGTTCAAGCCACCCAGAGTGTTGGCCACCTCAATCTATTGGTTCCTATGCCTTTTGACCATATCCAACAAATCCTTCTCAGCATCAAATGATTTCTTCCAATCTTATGAACCTCTGATAGTAGGTCCTTTGTCATCATGCTTAGCAACCTTTTTACCTTTTCCATTACTTGTGTTCTCTTTCTCCATAAGCCCAGAGAAATATACTCGATCCTCCCTACGCTCAATAATATTTATAAAAAGGACTTCCAAGGAGTCTGTGTTCTTCATAGAGACATGGCACGTCTGCATTAGTTTTTTGACATCATCATTTATACCCAAAACCTTGGCTTCTAGAGTAGTCAATCTTTCATCACAAAGAGATTTTAAATCATGATAGCAACCGTCAAGGTCCACCATTCTGTCAAGAAGAATTTTTGGTATTGAATCCTTCAAAACATTCTTCAAATTTTCCTTCAAACCTTTGATTTTAATATTAATATTATTGAATTCCTACAAAATCCACTTAGCTAATTTAAAGGTATCAATGGCCCTAGCTCTAGCCATGTCAAATAATTCATACGTGGAGGTAGCATCATCATCAAGGAAAGAAAAGTCCTCGAAAAGAGGATTTACCTTCAAAGGCTCATGTTTGGATTTTTTCTTTTCCACTTCCTCCTCATCCAGACCCCTTATCTCCAAGTCCTATTCCTCCTTGGGTAAGTCTTGCATCAGCAAATCCTCAATGGCCATTTTTTTATCGCTAGAATCCTTGTCACCACCACCCACATTGGGGTCCCTAGTTGAAACATTTGAGGCCTTGTTCTTCATGTTAGCAATATGCTTTGATTGCCTCCTCAATTTTTCAAACAAACCCAAAGCATTATCCTATATCCCCACCTCAAGGCCACCACCAACATCATCTTTACCAACAACCACCTCCACAGATTTGGGAGAAGAATCAATTGAGCCCACCTCCATGTCCTCACTCTCAGAAAGGGCAAGCAGCTTAGCTTCCCTGTTACTCTTAGCACCAACCACCTTCCTCTTCTTTGAAGATGTAATCACAGCCATAGGAGAAAAATCCTCCTCTTCTTTGTTCCATTCCACCTCCTCATCCAAAGAGAAGTCCAAACTTGATGACCTAGACACATCACTTAAAGTCTTCTCCTTCCCTTGATGGCAGGAGTAGGGATAAGAGTCTTAATAGGATCCATAATTTAAAAAATAAGCCCTTCATGGAGTATGAGGGCCCTCCTATTCTTGAAATGAGCATACACTGAGACCTCCAAAGATGATAACAAAAAGAAGAGTGTTGCCACAATAGTGGTTTACACTTTCTAGGAGATTGTGATTTTTGCTTAAATCACATATTTTTAGAAAATATAATGATTTAAGCCTTAAAAAGTTCCATTTAAAGGATTCCAATTAAAGAGGATTTGATCAAACCACCTTAGACCAAGCCCCCTTGGATAGAACCCCACTAGTTTTAAACCATACCTATAACAAAGTCTCCTTTACACCTATCAAAATGCTGATAAAAAACCACTTTTGATTTACCTTTTTGGGGATCAAATGAATTCATTTATTTCTTTTGTTTTTGTAAGTATGTAGTCCTTATTATAAGCTTCCAAAAAAGTATAATTTTCATTAAATTTAATTTGATTCTTGTATTTATTTTTTATTTCTTGTGAATGTAGGTTTTTCAACGAAAATCAAGCTCTTTGTTTTGCACGTGGAAAAATAGAAGATTATCAATTTTTATTTTTTTAAAATATGAGGGCACAAGATATTCAAGTCCTTGATCCAACAAAAAAAATCAATTTTGATACATACAAAAAAAGTTATGTGTTATACAATCCACCTATGTCTGAATTGTAATTGGTTTGACTTTGAAACTTGATTAAGGAAAAAATATTCAATAAAACACTATAAAAATAATTGGAAGAACTAGATATCATAGTTACAAATATAAATTAAAAAAAATAGAATTTTATCCTTCATGTAAAAAAAGTTATGTGTTATATGGTGAGTGTCACTCCTTAAAAATGGTGTTTACTGAAAAAAACTAGTTTTCAAAGGAGATGGAAAAAGAAGTGCAATTTGAGTCCAATTTTTTTGAAAAAAATATGTTTAGAGTCTATAGAAAAAATGTCACAAATTTCTAGTTTGTATCATCTTGAAATTCCTCACAGTTTAGCCACTATAGGTTTCCGAAAGTAAACATTTAGTTACAAAAAATTAGGTCAGTGTCCAGTTTGGCCAAACATTATAAACTAGTATTATGGGATCAGCTAGAAAGGAAATAAGATCAATAAACCATGTCTAAAATGGTTAAAGAGAGTAAAATGGTGACCAAGAATAGCCCTAAACCTCCCTTCCAAAGTCACATAACACATCAGCACCTCAACAACACTCGCCCAAATTTTCTTGAGGGAAGTTCTCTAATAGCCCTAGTTCTCCAATTTGATTAATTGCTTTTGTTCATCATCTTTAAAGAACTAGACCATCACCTCCTCATTACTCTTTTTATCCTTGAAGAACTTTCGGCCAACTATCAACAACCTAGTAATAGTGGAAACCAAATCCTCATTTACCTCCACTTCTATACCTTTAACCTTGAGCTTTCAATTATGCCAAAAAGAAACAAATTGTGCCAAGGCATTATGGTCTTGCCCATGCAATTTCTCCAAAAATGGAGTAAAATTCCCATGACACAAAATATTCCAGTGTTTCTTCTTTCTTCCAATGTCTCCACATGAATGTGGCTTGATTCTTCTCTTGTTACCACCCATGGCTAACAACACAAGACTCACTAAACCCCTACGAAAAACACTCAACTAAAGACTAGAGAGAAACAAGTCACACACAAAGCATGCGAAATGGAGGAAGGTACTAGACCATAAATGTCACATTACCTCAACCCACACCATCATTCCTCAATAAACTCCTAACTTTATAAGGAATGATTGATCCTTCCTCCCACGAATAAAATTCATTTAAACTGTCAGCCTCATTGGAAAAAAACTGCCAATGAGTTTCCTTCTCGGTAAATGTGAGAGTCACAAGTCTCTTCACAAGATTGCAACATAATTATAATATCCTTAATGAGTTGGTTGAAATTCCATCTCAGAGTATGAGTGCCACACAAATAATTTATTATGTTCATAGAGTCACCTTCCATCCATAATTTGGAGTACCCTTTGTTGATTGCATATCTAATAGTTATGAATGCAACCTCTGCCTTCATGCAATGATTCATCTAAGTTCCCAATGGGAGTGCCACTACACCAAGGAGTTTGCCAACATCATTTCTTAACAACCCCCTGTAACCTCTAGGCTCGGGATTCCCCTTCGTTGCCCCATCAAATTTAACTTTAACCCAACCAAAGGGAGGAGGTTGCCATTTAGTGTTCATTCTAGCAATTGAGCTTGACTTAGGATTCAAAATAGGAATTGAAATAATATTCTAGTTAGAAGTCACCAAAAGCTCAAAACTAGCAAGGCAAGTAGAAGGGACACACCAAGAAAAATCAGAATGAATCAAAGAAAAATTCTCCATAATGGCCCATTAGATCTTGATAAAAAGACTATCAACCTTGAGTTTAAACTCTTGAAAGTTCCTCTTATTTATTTCTTTCCACAATCCCCAAGTAATGTGGGACCATAAGGTCACACAACCATCACATAATAGAAGAGGAAGAAGGGAAAGTCCATTGATAAAAAACCTTAGCAAGAGAATTCAGAAAGACCCAACCAATATCCTAGAGTCTTGCATAAGCAGCCAAAACAAGGCATTCACTTTGGGAATCAACTTATTATTCCATAACCTCCCCTAGAAAGGAAAAGAGGTAGGAACTTCCAAAGAACTCATGAGAGTAGAAGACATTGAAAAATTTCAACTAGCACAAGGGGCCCAAATGACTCTATCCAGTCTAGGAAAAGAGGGGATCCAAACCTTACACAAAAAGTCCTTCAGAATCTTCAAGGATGAGTCCCAAACCTCAAAAATTTTCCACTCCCCATCTTCAAAATAATCAGCCACATTGGGCCCAAAAGTACATTTACACAAGGGGACAATAGGGGAGCCCAAGGAAAACAAATAAGAGAGCAAACCCCATACTAAATATCTTCCCAAAAAAGAATACTTGTACCAACACCCAATAGCAACTTAACACCTCTAGCAATCAAGTCCCTGCAAAGCATAATATTCCTCCAAAAAAATGAACCAGATGGAATCTCCTTCAAAGACATGCTCCAAGGTCTTTCCAAACCATACAAATACTTATTACCTACCAAAGAGGCCCACCCAACATCCCCATTTAGGAGCCTTCAAACATTTTTTGACAAAAGAGCCTTATTAAAAGATTTTAAATTTCTAATACCAAGACCCCCCCACTTCTTTGGTCTACACACCAACTCTCATGCCACAAGAGGAATTTTGGATTTATTCTCAACCCTTGACCAAAGGAACCTTCTCATTATCTATTCCATTTTATCTTCAAACTTTACAAGAATCTTGAAAAGACTTATAGCGTACAGGGGAATTTTTTGGAGAGTGGACGAAATAAGCTAAATTTTACATGCCTAACTAAGGACCATACCTTTCCAACCCGCCAAATTCCTATTGAATTTATCTAGAAAACCCAACCAAAAGGAATCTAGAATCTTTAAAATACACTAAGTGAGCCCCAAATAAGATGGAAAATCACCTCTATTACAAATAGGATGCTAGCAAGCTTAACCTGCAGAAGCCTTCTTGTACTCAGCCAATAGCCACTTAACAACTCTAACTCCCTTAACAAAAGAAACAACTATCATAATAGTGTCGTCAACAAATTGTTGATGATTAATCAGATCACATCTAGAGGAAGGAAAAAGACCGCTCAGAGCACTAGCATGAAGCACCTTCTGGATATTATGACCCAAAGCCTTTTCCATTAGGATGAAAAGAAGCAGCAAGATAGGGTCTCCCTACCTTAGCCCACGTGAACTCTAAAAGAATGGAGAAGGAGAGCCATTCACCATAACAACAAATAAGGGAGAAGAAATAAGTTTTTCAAAAATTTGGAGAAACTTCTTACAGAAACCAAACTAGTCCAAGACATTCAAAAGAAATCTCCAGCTCACACTATCATAAGCTTTGATCAAGTCCAACTTCAAGAAGAAACCAGGTTTTTTAGAAACATTAATGGAATGAGCAAGCTCATGACCTATAATGATAGAATCAAGTATTTGATGACCATTAACAAAACCACTCTGGTGCTTTGAAATCAAATTCAACAAGCATTTTTGCAATCTAGTAGCAATCACTTTCAAAAAAAAATTACAAATAGAATTAAAGAGGCTGATTGGATGAAACTCACCAAAGCTCTTTACATCAGTAGATTTGGGAATCAAAACAATGAAATTTGCATTAAGCTCTTTGAGAAGACTTCTTGAGCCAAATAACTCCTTAGTAGCATTAATCACATCCTCAAAGACAATCTCCCAACATGACTAGAAGAATAGAAAAGGAAAACCATCAAGACTAGGGGCCTTATTACCTTCAAAAGAGAAAACTGCTTCTTTAACTTCCGAGGCTGGAAGAATAGCCATAAAATCCTTATTCAAATTCCCCATCACAACTTTAGGAATAAATTCTAGAGAGGCATCCACACATCTTTGATCCCAGACCAGATCATCCATCAAGAGCTATTCAAAGAACCTTGTAGCCACTCTTCTAATAGCCTCCTCATCATCCAATAGCAACCCATTAACTCTAATCAAGGAAATTATATTTGATGACTTATACCTAAGAGAAGTGAGATGAAAGAACTTAGAATTATGGTCCCTAGATTTCAACCAGATATATCAATATTTTTTCCTCTAAAAGTCTTCCTCCTTGGTAACAATATCATGCATTTGCACAAGAAGACTATCTTCCAATAATTATAGATCCTTAGATAAACCCTTCATTCGGATGACATGTTGAATATCATCCAACTTATTAAGAATAAAAAATTTTAGAATCAAAGATGTGACCAAATGACTCTTTGTTCCATTTGTTAGGGTTAGAGATGGCAGATCTAACAATTAAATGCAGATTTAATAAACAAAAACAGAGAAACTAAATCATGCACAGAATAAATCATAACACAGAAATTTAACGTGGTTCACCCAATCTGGGTTACCTCCACCAAACCGCAACCATCCAATACTTTTATTATCCAGTGAAAACCTATTACAATCTTGCGAATAATCACGTTTTTCATCATACAGTAATACCCATCCGAACCCCTTTTTACCAAGCTTAGAAGCTTCCAGATTTTTGGGTTCTACAAAATCGGATTTTTCTTTTTTCATTGATTTTTCCCTTTTTCGGTGATCACGCAAAAAAATAGGACCCCAGCGAGGACGGGGGGCCAGGGTGTATAGTATACCATGGGCTATACAGTATAGCATGATTAGTCGCCACATACCAACACCATTTTCTAAGATTCCTCTTAACAAAATTTAGCTTAGATTCCTCTTAACAAAATTCAGCTTCTTGGGAACTCTGAACATTGCACAACCATCTATATTAACTTTCCATCATTTTATGATACAATCCATAAGGCATGGATCCCTTAACCACATGGCTTCAAACTAGAAATGAAATCTCTTCTAACTCCCAAGCCTATCAGCAACAAAAGAAATAGGGAAGTGTTATGACCCACATCTCCTAATAGAAGACAATGAACAAGCAAAGTCCACAAACTAGGAAGCAAATGTTAAAGATTTGTCTAATGTAACTTGAATATTATCCACACCAACATGGCTATTGGACCAATTAAAGCTAGCTCCTAAAAGCTTAACATCAATAAGACCATTATCATCAACAAACATTCTTAAATCACACCGATTCTCAAGGTTGGATTGAGAACCCCCCACTTTCTCATTATCATATAGAGGAGTATTAAAATATCCCATTACAATCCAGGGGGGATCCAAAAAAATTATCCTAAGACTCCCAAGGTCATCCCATAACTTTTTCTTGGGTCTCTTAAAGTTAGGAGCATACACATTAAAAAAAACCCAGGAATAAGAATCCCTAAGCCAAAAAAGCTTAGTCTCAACATGATTGAAACCATCAGGGATTGGGATACCTCTCAACAAATTAACATTCCAAAAAGTGGCCACACCACTCGAAGCTCCTTCAGAGCTAACCCCATGAAACCCATAGTCTTTATAAAATGGATTCTTCAAAGCTTCCAACTTATCAATTTGCATTTTCATATCTTGGATCAACAAGATGTCTGGCTTATGGTCCTAGATAAGATTATTTAGGAGGTCCTATTTATGCAGGTTATTCAACCCCTTGATATTCCATGAAATTATCTTCATTTGCAAGAAAAGGGGGTGCTCTTAGAGCACAAATCAAAGAGGGTTTTTTGGACCCCCTCAACAATATCCCACATGCACTCCCTCTCCCTACTCTTTTGCAAGTAGGTATACCCTAGCCCCTTGACCCAAACCCACAATCTAGTTTCTACCTCCTTGTGGTGATTCCTTTGTGAGGCTGGGGGGAAGAAGAATATTTCTTCTTCCTACCACACACCTAGGTGAAACCGTCTTCATCTTTACTCAGTGTCAACCACTACCAGAGCATCATCACCAATCACCGAATCTGAACTAGTAAGTAGAGGAGATGGTGGAACAACAGGTAGCTCCAAAACAGGCCTTTTTTTAGAGCACACAATCTGCAAGACATTATCCACATCCTGAGATAAAGAGTGACCAGCAGCTAGCTCCACAAATTTTTTTGGATCCTTGCCTACCTCAATAGGAGGAGTAGAAAGATTTTCAATATTCTTCTCACCCTCCATACCATTTCCAACAACAAATTCACCTCATTCTCTTTAGGTTCCTTTATCTTACAAACCTTAGTATGCTTAACAACCTTAGTAGGGATACTAATCACAAGAAAATCCTTAGCCAAGTGCCCCATCTTCTTACATTTGAAGCAAGTAAAAGGGAGATTTTCACAAACAATTTGCCGCTTCCATGACCCCACCTTGGATTTTAAAAAGAAGAACTCAAGTAGCACAACTTCTTGGTCAATAATGACATAAAACTTGATTGCAACTAACCACTTCTTGGAACAAGTGGCTTCATCAATAGAGACAATCCTTCCAAAAGAATTTTCTACTGCCTTAAAGACTTCTTCATCCAATATTCCAAAGGTAAATTCAGAAGTTTTACCCACACAGAAGAAAAATTAGAAAGAAATTTGGACAAATCTATCCCAGGTTCCCAAGGATGAAGAACCATAGAGAGATGCCCAAATGACCAAGGCCCTTTCACAAACACATTTCTTAGGTATTCATCATAGGAAAAGACAAAGGAAAAGAAACCATTAGCCATGGTTGCAACTTCCACCTGACCTTTTAAAGCCCACTTCTTATGAACCCAAGTGCGAACCTCCTCAATATTAGATTGAGTACCTAAAACCTTTCCAACCAGGTAGAAATCCATTTTAGTAATATTCTTGTCAACAAGAGAGTTCAGAATAGAGAAGGAAAACACACCTTCCTCGTTAGAAGAAGATATTGACTCAGAAGCAATTTCTTTTCCTTTAAGCTTAGAGGAGAAAAGGTTAGACCATTTTTGACCCAACAAGGAAGACTTCCCTGTCGGCTGATTCTCTCCCACTAGAGAAAACTCAATCTAGGGAATACTCGGATAGCCACACAAGATTCCCCTAATGGGATCCTCTCTTCAAATCCAACATCCAATTTATCCCCTTGGATCTTAGGAATCGACTCCAATGAGGGACAATCATCACAAGACACCTTAAGTGTCTCACCCACACACTTCTCCTTTGAATGTGCATCTAATTTGACTATATCCTCACTACACAACACTCCCTCCTAGAGTTTCCACTAAGGATCAAAAGCTTATCCTCACCACATGATCCTGCATTGCCGTCTGCAAAATCAGAAAAATCAAAATTTGTATCCTACCCGAAATGCCATGCACCATGATTCCCTAGGCTTGAGTTAAAATTCAAATTACTCAAGCCTGCCACCGAACTAGACTCCTCTCCAATGGATACCACACCAATGGTTTCCATTAGGGTCCAAATTTTTCCTTAATTAATTAAAGGAAACTTTTCCATTTATATAAATATATTTATTAAAACAATATGGTTAATAAAACATTAAGAATTTAATGAAACAATATAATAAATTAAATATGGAATGAATATTAAAATAAAATAAAATTAGAGAGGAAGTAATCAATAATAATATGATAAATAAATTAAAATATAGTGCATTAATAGATCTGGAAAGATATAAATATAGGCAATTTTTTTTAACTATTTGGTAACCACTCTCTAAGGTAAATGCAGTCATTTTTGAAGATTTGGGGAACTGAAAAGAAATGGTGGGGTTTCTTTAAGAGTTTCAAATGCTTTCTTTTGGAGATATCATCATCAATCTACTGATAGTCAAATTTATTTTAGTCATGTTATAGTAGCATAATGATAAAAAAAAAGAACATAAACCCAAAAGGAGGGAGAATACATCAGTCATGGACATGATGCTCTAAATCTTTGAAAGGAGAAAATGAATAAGGTGGGAGAATTACAAAGAATGCTAGGGGGAGCTCGTTCTTTCTACTATGGACATTACATGCCTTAATTTAGTGCCTTCTTAGAGGGAAAAACTCACTTCAACAGGCTATATCACACTTGATTCCATTCACAACCTTTCTCTTTCTAACCTCGCCTCAGGGTTTTTTCCTCATTCTTCCTCTTTTAAGCCGCAATAATTTGTTGATATTTTAAAATGACAGAGTCGAATTTCTAAAACAACCTTCAAATTTTGTTTAATTTCCAGTGATTCTGGTATTCATCAGTCTATTGTATTGAAATATTGAGTTGTGATGGTTTTAGATATAGGTTACTCTCAAATGTGATTTGTAATTGTAATTGTTATTGCTACATTGTAGTAGCTAGTTGGATTATGTGTCATGTATACACTGTAAAGTGGTAATTATATAGGGATAAGCTGGACTTACTTGTAGAGGTTTGAAAATCTCATGGATTCAATCAGCATTAATGATGATAAACCATGTTTTTCTGCCTTTTTTTAATTAAAAATAAATTTTTATGGCTCTTTCTTGAAATCGTCAGACATAGGGTTCAAAGTTCACACTAATATATGGTTATTGGGATATGTGTGAGACTTCAAAACTCAACTACTTCGATATTCTCTATCAGGTGTTATACACTTCTCACAGGAGGAGATCCCTTTGTGTTGTAAATTACACTTAATTAGAGGACAAACATTCTAAATAGTGTGGTACATATTAAATGGAAAATAGACTTTTTTTAATATAAGCTAAACCCTCAAGCAAATATTATATGGTCTATAAAAGTATCATTGAGTTTCAATGCAAAGTATTTGCCATAAGTATCAAAACTTTGCATGCGTGTATACATAAGATTAGTCAAGGCTTGATGAACAATAGGACTTCTTTCAATTTAAGTAGTTTGAATTGTCAACAATCTAGTTGCTACTTTTTGTTGAGAATATGATCCTTTAGGACAAGGGAATTTCTTATGTGAAAGATCATCTAATGGACATTATTGTGCATTTCCTCTAATGGAGAATTTCATCCTAGTGAAGCTTTGAACTTCACCATTCTACTAAGTGTGGATTAGTGTTTGAAGTTTGAACCCTAAACCTCATCAGCACAAAATCAAAATCAAATCAAACTCTGAACTGAGAAGTCAAGTAAATGCTAATGGGACATTAGACATATCATTTGGAAAGGAAAAATTGATGTTATGGAGTTTGTACAACATTGTCAGATGTATTATTTGTTAAAATTAGTATGCCAAATCTTTTCTTTTAGTTCTAGACTTCAAATGTGTTTGTTAGGAAACTGATGTAAAATTACTAAAGCCAACAACTTTTGTACTAAATTTTTGTTATACAGTCTTTACATCTTTAGAGAATTACATTTCAAGAAAAATATATTTTTGAACCCTTCCTGTGATGGTTAGAGCTGTATAGTAATTCACCCACACTCTATTTGTTGCAAGATGGTTGACATATTGCAACATGAAAATTATTACTTTAATTAGTGCCTTTGTCATAGTTTCATGAATTTCCAATTCAGTCATAAAGTTTTTCGACTCTAAGTGTTGAGTGTTCTAGAATTAACCAAAATGAATTGACTCTTTGAAAGTCACCCTGTCATTGTAGTGTCTATGTTACTTTCTATTGGTGAGAGAGTCATGAATATTTATTTGTTATCTAACAATGAGATTAAGTCTCCATGATTGAATCTTGGTAATTTGTCCAACATTACTATTGAATAATCTAGGAAATGGGTAACAAAAAGAGGTTTGCATGTCATATATTCTCCATTGGAAAGATAAGCTTGCAAAGATAGGTGGCTTGAATATATAACCACTTAGATGCTAACTTTTAGAGTCTTCAAAAAAAAGTCTCTCTTAGTTATCCAAATTTGGTGTTCCCCTTCATAGAATAGTTCATAGCATAATTTCAATAAATGCACGTTTCTTCAATACACAAGGATATTCGAGCATATGTGTGTTATAATTGAATCCACAATAAGTTCTTATAACCTTCCTTCTCTTATAAAAGGTAGAGATTAAGGTATACATAAATATATTTGTATCCACATTTAAATCAAAAATTTGAATATGAATATGTATGTATTAGCGAAAGTTTGGAAAGGGAAAATATATTAAAATATTATAATGAATGGTTATTATGAAAGTATATTTCTGTTTAGGTAATTATTTGACCTTGCTAGATTAGTGAATTGGGATGTCAAAAAGACAAAGTTGATTTCATACTTACGAAATGAGTAGGTTTAGCGATCAATTTCAAAATAATAAATAAGAAAAAATTAGGTAATTCTCCTTGATGTTTGAACAATGAATTTGAGTACAATTACTTAATAGAAATAAAATTAATTTCACTATGTATTTATTCGTTACATTATTGGAATTATTTCTTATAAGATGTATTATGAGTATTTGTTGGATTATGGGATGTTGTATGTGCTTGAAAGAGAGGGTCCTTTGTGTAAAGGGGTTATTGGGTGTCTTCCAGAGGCGTTGGAAAATATGTTATTGGTTGAAATGTTATGTTTGAGCCTTGAATTGGTTGATACTATACTTGCAGTGTGTTGTTGTGGGTCCTTAGCTATGCACTCCTTATTGTGATTATTGTTATGTTGAGAGTGAGATGGTCAATTTCTTGCTTGGTTTATGTACTCTTGTGGATTTTTCTTTATGTGCATGATTGCTTTACCCTGTTAATTTATAAGGTCTTCTAGTTGTTAGAATGGGGAATGGCTCTCAATGGGGGCCGATGCACAAAGTGGCACCAGGGTAACCCATGTGGGAGTTTCTTAACTCAATGATAACTTAAAATTAATTAAGGGTTAGGTAGTCTACACATTAATAAAGATAAGTGAATACCTCACCGATGCTTGTAGCTTTCGTTTAGGCTAAGGATGGTTTGAGAAGGCTTGGTTGGAAAGAGAAACTTCCTTGTCCTCACAAAAGGAAGATTGGTTCTGCATGTGTCACCCTATCAGGTCGACACCTAGTGAGAGGTTATCAGGACAACCATAGATGGGGGTCAACATCTAGACTATCAGGACAACCCATGCTAGGACCATGCGATAACACTCTTCCCTCCACAACCTAGTATTCCCTTGTTTGTTCTCTCCCTTGATATGTGTTATCCTTTGGAAGCAATGTATGTTCTTTTGTGATGTGTTGTTGTAAATTTAGTTGTACTTTGTTTACTCTTTTTATGTTAGTTGTGATCATCTTGTTGTTGTGGGACCAAGTGTTATCTCCTAGCATGGTGGGTGGACCTTTAGGTACCACTTGGTTGGGTGGAATGTGCCCTGTACTCCATTGGGTTTCCCTTGCTAATGATCATTCATGTGACGACTACTCTTGGTGTTGTGGAATCCTCCACTTGTTCCTATTTGTGTGAGCTATCTTACATGTACTTCTATTGCACCATAAATCAATTGTACCATGTATTATACTTTTGATGCACTCTCCTCACATGTATATGAGGAGACATTGTTGTTCAAGATGTAAAGATGCAATGATGTAATTAATTGTTGAACTCCTTTTGTAATGGATAATGTAAATGAGGTTATTTCATATATTAGTTAATTTGATAGATTTGGATGTGATTATATTGTTGATATGATATGGGTAATTCATAGTGTTGATCCTTTAAATGTGATGTATGAAATGAGACTTATATTGTTAAATGGAATTTGTTTAATGTGATGATTTGCAGTTCTTGTTAGTTTAGTTAATGGGATTCTAGTAGCATAGTCACAAACCTTAGAGGACTAGTGTAGACTACATGTTAACTTATATTCTGCAGTCCTAGTATGTTGCTCTTCAAAAAAAAAAGATTGTTCCATTTTTAGGTGTTTTAGCGTGTTATCCTCTAAGGTTTTGTGGTGGGGCATTACAAACTTTCAGATCTATATCCCTCAAGTTGTTAGTGAATTCAATATCCTTGCCAATCTAAATCCCACATGTTCATTGGAAAATGATTGATGTTAGTGATCTAGATATTAGACCTAAGATCCCTTTTTCCAAATGAAAATTTTGGTGAACATAACTAATTTTACATTAACTACATTCTAAAATATTAAGTATATCATCCTATATCTAAGGTTAATATTGTATTTATTTGCATCCATTATCTAGGAATCCATCATTTTGAGAAAAAATCATAGAAAAAAGTAAAAAAGTTGAACACCATATTCCATTCAAAGTTAAAATAGGCTTAATTTTAGTCATCATAAGTTAGATTTACATCATAATTTCATTTAAAAATATGCATTAGATCATATTAAATTGAAAATAAAATCTAAAAGTGCTCAAGGACTTCATTTAGGAATTTACATATAGTGAAAAGGTGAAAAAACCGCATTGCTTTTGTTCAAAAAAACATCAAGATTTTGAAGTTCCACATTTCACACACTAGGATCAATAGGTTGTTTCACTTTAAATTTGAAAATTTTATTTGGAATCTCATTCTTTTTCTTGAACATTTTGAAAATTTCTTGCATACTTGCATCTTGCATTATGCAATCACAAATTTGTTAAATTCTAGAAATTTATTAACTATTTGATCTAAATTCTCACATGGTAGAACACTTAAACACTATTATAAACATCAAAATTTTAATTTAGAAACTTTTACCATTCTAGGGTCTCCTTGCACCCTAGACTAGCTAGATTTGGCTCAAAATTTGATCACAAATTTGTTACTATGTTTTTTGTGTGGTTTTCCTATTTGATTTTGAATTTGTGTGTTTTACTATAAATTTTCTATAATTTAACATTCATAGGAGAAATACTCAAGTGTTTTAAAACTCATATGAGATTCATGACCTAATTTCCTACAAATACCCCTATGAGATGAAGTTGTAGACTTATGGCATCTCACATTATAACTACATCGACTATGGAGCCCAAGTCCTCCAACTGTTTTGTGCAAGGTTGTAAAGAATCTAAGGTAGTGGAAAAATTTCTTACACTAATCTTGAGAGGAGAATAATGCAAAACTTTATAGATATTTACAACATTTTTTAAAAAATAAATAGAAATAAAACATAAATATCTTGCATACCACAACATAGTAATTTACGTGGGGAAAACCCTTTCAGGAGAAAAACTCCACACTTTTAAAGCCACCCAATATATTATTTAGAAATCACAAAGATTGCAATATACTTGCAAAGAAAGATTCCCATAAGAGTATCACCAACCAGAGATCCAAAGGAAACAAGACTGCTATCAAACTCTCAAAATACATCACAATACACAACCATAATACAACATGCTTATAAAATAGGGTCACCTTTAGGGAAAGACAAGCCAAAAAATATCTATCATGAGATATGACACCTAATGATGAATGGTCCAGAATTATATTAATAAAATATACATAAAATTTGGCTTTGAGTGGTGCTTTCACTGAGCCCTATCTAGATGCATGACCCCTAGACCCCAAGCCAAGGGGATGAACCCCCTAACCCCTCATGGGGGGTTCCCTCCAATGCCCCCACCCACCCACGCTTACCTATCAATAGTAAACCTTATGAAATTGTAAGGATGAGAAACATTTTCCCAACAAAGGTATTGTTAATACCCAACCCATCTTCGACTCGATTCCTAATATTATAATACCCATGACTGCCTCACAATCAAACATTTATGTAAAATTAGCTTTTCAGCTATTGTGTGTAGGAATAATGAGAAATTGAAATAATTGGACAAATATTTGGAGGGTTTTTCATGATTATTTAAGCACTAAATCTTTAGCGAGACAAGCAATGCCTATCGTAGATTCCCTTAGGAAGTTGATCAATGATGCTCAAAGAATATAAGTGTTACATATTCTAGTTCATATAGTAGATGCTAATATCCCTAAGATAGGTATTTGTACTCAAGCATTCATAAATTCTCAAAACCAAGGAGTAAAAAAGGTTTCCTTTTCCACGATCATATATTCTACTCCCACATTAACACCCCTATTGTAGATTCAACAATACAATACATCAATGGCCTAACTCCAAGCTTGGGGCTTCCTAGTGTGAATCCTTATAGTTTTATCACATCACCCATAACATCTCCATAATTTCCACCCCTCATAAACTATTATGATATTTCTTGGAAATATTTGTAAAAAAATAGAATTGTAGCAGACCACTTTCAGAGGGCTGCCTCTAGTAATCAAAAAATGTGATATGAATTGAATAATTGATTATATGGTGATTTAAGAGCAACATCTCCCATTTACTTATAAGCTTAACCATGTAGGAACATAACCTTTCATCCCAATATTTATAGTATTTAAGGTATTAACTAGGACTAATGTTAATGCTAAGCATGGCACAAGTGCTTAACTCATTATAACTAGGAATAAATATTATATTCTTAGGATATATGATATTAGGGTAATAACATTAGACATAATATTAGGAACCTGACATGCCCCTCCCCTTTTAAAAAGCATTGTCCTCAATTCTTAGTAATTTAGGATGCTTTAGTACGAATTTTTCATCTTCCCATGTGACATCTTCAATTGGCATATTCTTCCACTTGATTAGGAACTCAAAGATAGGTCAATTTCACAATTGCTTTACTCCTTTCTCAATAATTTTCTTAGGTTTTAAAACAAAATTTCCTTCTTCATCTAACTCTTGCAATTCTAACTAGACTAGAATATTATTACCTATTACTTTCTTTAAACAAGAAACATGGAAGATAGGATAATTTTTGTAAGATGGTGGAAGTTCTAACTTATAAACTACAATTCCTATGTGATGGAGAACTTTATAAGGACCATAAAATTTAGGTGTGAGATTCATGTTGTTATGTTTATTAAGGTAAATTTGTTTATAAGGTTTTAGTTGAAAAAATACCTAGTCCCCCTCTTCAAAAATCCTCTCACTATGATGTTGATAAGCTTGTTGTTCATTCTATTTTGATCCATAACTAAATTATCCTTATGTATTTTTAGTATTTCTTGTTCGTGTTGAATATGGTTCTCTACTGTGTGAGATTTATAATGAGATTGTAAGTGATAAATAGCAAATGGTGGAGGGTGTAGCATAGAAAAATGTAATCCTTTACATTTTCACATTTTGTTTGTGCCCTCTTAATTAAATTGGACTTATTTAGGCCTTAATAAGCCTTATTTTACATCTAGAAGCCTAATAAATTACATTTTATGAAGGGTAAACTTGGCAATAATTAATGTCAACACATAACACTTTATCTTGAACAATGTGTGTTCTAGGAATAGAGACCTAGGACCCATTCACCCATGGGAAAATGGGTCCTCCTTAGGCATTTGAACCTAAATT
This sequence comes from Sequoia sempervirens, assembly GCA_007258455.2. Classification (NCBI taxonomy): domain Eukaryota; kingdom Viridiplantae; phylum Streptophyta; class Pinopsida; order Cupressales; family Cupressaceae; genus Sequoia; species Sequoia sempervirens. The sequence goes on along the minus strand of VDFB02000015.1, from coordinate 356,156,557 downwards.
TAAATTATGGTTTTGTTGGTATTTTAACATCTCTAAATTGAGATTTAGATGTCGGCTTGTAATGTTTAATTTTTGGGAAATTAAGGATACATACCTATAAATACAAGGTTATTTCATCAAATTAATCCTATATTTTCAAGATATTTCAAGTGGAAGTTTAGAAGAGCTACTATTGTGATCAAGAGAATTCAAGTGAGGATTTATCAGGCATTTTGTTGTAGCATTCAATATCTCAAGAACCATATCAAACTCTTAAGCATCGTGCATGCTATTGGAGATAACATTGCAATGTAGATTTCAAAGATCAAGTAAGCATTCAAAGTCATATCTCAAGCATCAAGATCTGCATTCATTGCAACCATTTCAGAGTATGTGCAAGATCATGATGGGCCAAAAAGTGGTGATATGATGGGTATGTGGCTGATGACATTTTTTAAACCCAAAATTGATGAAACGAAAAGGGTTTCTAAAGGAGATTCTCAGCTTTCCACCAATATAAATTATGCTTTAGTTTGAATTTAATAAATAATTATTATTCATTTTCTATTTAATTACGATTAAAGTCCTAATTGATAGGCTGATTGAAAAAAATCTATAGCTTTCAAACGATATCACATTTTTTGAATTTGAAACTTGCATCACATTCTATGCTTCACATAATATAGGATTAAAAAAAAATTATTTTCATGAAGTATTGACCAAGTTAAGGTCCTTGGTTAGACATATGAGTTTTTATATTTTTTAAAAGTTGTAATTAAAAATTCATAATTAATTATTTACTAGGAAAAAACTACAAAATAATATGCATCACATTGGGACATGAGTCCTCTACTTATATTTAATATATTATAAAAAAATATTATCATTTTATTGTGGTTAGGGTGGTCAAACAGACACCTACTTCTTATTTTTTCCCTGAGATTTAAGTGCTATTGCATTGAAATTTCAAATTTTCAACAAATAGATTTTATTTTATTTTTTAAAATAAACCTAATAGTTTAGAAACTATATTCAATTTGATAAAAAAAATTATTCTTACATATTTTTGAAATAATTGTAGATAAATTATTCAAATTTTTACATCAGGTTGCCTAACTCTAATTTTTTTAAAATTTTCACCACTTAAGGGGCTATTTTTTCCATGATGATCATGCACATACCCTTCATGCACGATCAAGATCAATATTGCAGATTTCCAAAGGTTTATTCAAGGGTTTGGTGAGTTGCAACATAACTTGTTCATTCATCATGCATTTCACATTTCATTATTTCAATTCAAAATTTAATTACTCAAATGAGGTTTCATCAAGGAAAACCCCCATTCACCCAAAAAACCAGTTTTCCCTCTTGTCGTTGTGTAGCAAATTTTAGGTTGAAGAAGGATTGAAGATATTTTGGAGAGAAAGATAAGAAAAGTTTTCAAAGTTATCTTCAAATCATGAAAACTCAACTATGGATATGATTTTTGACTTTCTGACACTGAAGCTCAGATCAAACAAAAGCTACAAAGTGACATAAGAGTCTCTTGAAAGTTTTCCAAAAACTGTGACAAAAGACCTATTCACCCATGGGCAAATGAGTCTTAGACAAGCTTCCAAAACTACCTTTTGATGATTGTTAAACATCATTTTGACCTTCTCATATTTATATAATAAGTTTTCTATTTCTATCAATATTGAGCTTTATATTGTTGTTTCAAGTTTGAATTGGAATAAATAGGTAGATTTTATATTTTTAGTTTTCTTCCAAAAGTGTTGTTCAAGATGAAACCCTTGTCCTGAAGCACAAAAAAATTAGTAGATTCCCTCATTGAGTCAAGACTCACCTAAGGGTTGTAAGTCAATTCTTTGTGCAGATGTCATTTACTAATGAAAATAGGAAGATAGCTCTATCTTACCCCCATTCCATATTTGACAAAAACTATTTTTCTATGTTTCATTTTGGTGAACTTGATTTTGTACATTAAAATTCTAAAAATTGGAGTCCATTCAAACCCTAGATCTAGGATTTGCATTTAGGGTTCTGAACTTGCATTTCTTTGCATCTCATTTAGGGTTTTAGGTTTGCATTTTTTCATTCTTTAAAATTTGAAAAATTCATAACTTTCATCAATATTGTTGAGTATTTTGATAACATTGCATGATTAGTCACTTAAATCAAAATTGAGTAATAAATTAGGTATTTTTCTTGTCATTTAGAATCATTTTACAATTGATTTAGATATGATTTTCCAAAAATCAGAAAATGTAACTACTTGTTTGAAACTAGAACCTAAAAAACATAAATTATTAACTTAGAAAATTGTAATTTGAATTTTCAAAACCCTAAAGAAAGACCCATTCGCCCATGGGAAAATGAGTCCCTAATTAGGGATTTTTTTTTAAATTTATGGGCATTAAAAAACATCTATTTGCATTCTATGTTTCTATGTTCAAATTCTTGTTTTAGTTTCTAGAATACCTGTTTTCTAAAATTATTTACACTAAGATTAATTATTCAAATTCAAGTGTATTTCAAAATCAAAATGGAACTTACAAGACATCACTTTCAAGTTTTTAAATATGAACAATAGTTCTTCCTTCCCAAAATGATTCTTGGATTTGAACCTATAAAAAAAATCTACAAAAAGAATATAGATTTTATTTTCTTATGGGGGGTTTTCCTTGGTCGAGCCCCTAGTTCAATAATTAAACCTTGATAGAAACAATAGATATTGAATGTAAATTATGTGAATATAAACCCTAACCTTAAGTGTATCTAATATTAAGAAATTGGAAATGTAATACAACCCTATTATATTGTGCTAGAATGAGATGCATGAATTAAAATATGAAGATGAATGACTCACCTTGAGAGATCCCTAATCACTCAAATGAGCCCTAATAATATATACCTACCTTAGGCTGAATATAGAATGATAATGGAGGATGGAATCAATTAGGAAACAAGTAATTAGGTTTGGATTGATGGCTAATTGCATCTCTCCAACCTAGAATCCATGATGATTCACCATAGGAAACCATAATTGATCCTTCACAATACTAGATCTCAAATGAAAGTTAGCTTGAAGACCTACAAAAACACTTTTAATGTTGCTCCAAAACTTCAAGTTTGCTTGCTACTTTCTCTTGAATGATCTTGCACAAAAGAATGCTTGAATGCTTATGAATCCTTAGATCTTGAAATTTCTCTTCTAGATTAAAAATAGAAACTTAAAATCTTGTTTATATAGGCAATACATCTCATTTACCATTATTTAGATCTCAAAAGATGAAATCAACAAGAAATTTGAATTAAAAACATGAATTTCTCACTTAAACCCTAAAAAGATCCTAAATGGGACTCATACACCACTTCTAGCATATGTGTCCCACCTAGGGGGACTCTTACACCCAAGGTAGCATGTAAGTCCCACCTTAGTTTTTTGTGATGGGTTGTTAAAAATTTTAATTTTTTTTATTGGGTTTTTAGTTGAAATAAGGCTTGAGATCTGAAATAAAGGGTCTTAGGGACCTATTAATGATTATTTAAAGGATTTTTAATATAAGGGTACCCAAATAGGTCCATTTATTAGGCAAGAAATTGCACTATCTCTAAGAAGGGAGTACAATTTTTGTTGCCACATTTAGCCCCCCCATTTGTTCCCATATGACTCTACAAGTTGCATATGCAAGCTAAAGGAATCTAAACAATAAGATTCATAAAAGGATACTCATATGGATTCATTCATAATAGAGGAGAATGAAACCTCCACTGTAGCTATCTACACAACCACAATGTTAGGAACTGCATCCTACAACACTAACTCATTAGTCATTCAAAAATCCTCTTATCTAACTTCTCATTGAAATCAAATTTGAGGGTAGATGTATGCCCCCCTTTGATTCTGCTTGTTTTATGGAGGTGGAATCAAGGTAGCAATCTAGCCACATTGAATTGGATAAGTTGTATCATAGGGTATTTCCAAGTACCATACCACATAATGATAGACATTTGATGAGAATGAAGTGGAATCATGATTACAATGTAGCAAATGATGTCAAAAATAGAGCTCTCTAGCCCTTGGTATATTGAAAGGAACTTTTAACCCTAATATAGTAAAAAACCTAATTTTAACATATATAAGAGCAAAAAGTGAAGTAACTTGAACTAATTTTATCTTTTACCTTCTTTTAGCTTGAATTTGTTAAGGAGTGAGTGAGAATTTCAAGCTGACAAGAGTATGTGCCTCCAAGATTCGAGGTCCTATAGGCGGAGGTAGCCCGAGGTGAGCTGGAACATTAAGTGAGTTTAATTTTGTGTGCCTTAGCTTCATCCATATGAATTTATTTTATGTTTTTATGTATTTCTAGGTTACTTTAGGACCCTAGAAGAAAAATTTGCAAAGCATCCCTTTTTTTGTGAAGTGTCCCCTTTTGTTGCGAAGTGTCTCATTTCTTCGCGGAGTGTCCCAAAAGGGAACTTAAGTGTCTAGGACCCTTAGACAAGTACACTAGAACAAATTTAGTACACTTTTTTAATTGTTGAAGTGTATATTTAATTTTTTAGAATTCTTATAGGACATATTTTTTCTTTTTTGTTAGATTCCACCCTAGTCACGACAGTGTCTTAGTAGGAGATAGTTTTGTCACCTATGAGACCTAGTCTCGACATTATCAAAGGAGGACACATAGATATTATAGAGCACTAGAATATATTAGGCATACCTCATGCCTCCTATGAGGTACCATGATGCTATGTTGATGGCACTAGCTGAGAGGTGGGATTCAAACACATGTATGTTTCATCTCCCTACATGTGAGATGACTATCACCCTATAGGATATCCATCACATTCTTTGAGTTTCAATTCGAGGTGAGAGTTTTTTTTGTAGGGGAACAATCATTTCATGAGATGAAATATGATTTACAGTTCTGCCTTGGAGGTCCAATTTGGAATGAGATCGTGGGGTCATGCATTGAGTTGTCATGGCTAGTCTACTCATGACCATCCCTTTTGATATAGATCATGGTTTTCACAATGGAACTAGTACTCATCCCCAATGGCCAAGGAGCACATCTAGATGGAGGAATAGTCCACATGATATGATAGATGGCATAACAGATGATCATATAATCCTGGGGCCACAACATCCTTGCACTCTTGTATTATGATTTAGGGAAGTTTGCATACCATGAGGTTGACAGTATGGTGCATTGTACACTATTTCATGTATGTGGTGCCTAGAGCATATCACATGCACTAGGATGACATATTTTTTTTTGTTATTAGCCCTAAGATATATCCTTGTGCATTCAGTTATCCACTAAGGTGATCATGGTCGTATGGGGATTTACACTTTTAGAGGGTCAGATTCAATCAAATAGATCAAGAGGAGATCTTATGGAGACCACACCAGCTGATACCATATTGGCTAGATGAGACTCAGTTGTTGAGGAGGATGCCGATGGATATATTTCTACTAGGTATACATGACTACGTAGTAACACCATTCTACTATGATTATTTCATGCAATAGTTCAGGTAGATACAGGTACCACAAGTGGAACAACCCTTCTATAGGAAATCAATGTGGAGTGCTTAGAGGCCTAGGTATAGGATATGATTCACCACTTATGATGTTGTCTATAGTGACTTAGATTGTGATTATCATGATATGCCCCTAATATCCAATGTTGATGAAGTCATTACCACAAATGTGTACAAGGAGTAGTGGGTAGTAGCACAACCAACTCCTATATTCCTAATGGATGAGCCTATAGGCTTTGAAAGACCACTTCGAGATTTGAGGGATGAGGATGAGGAGAGAGTTGAGGAGACAATACTCAAGGCTACAAACCTATTCATAGATGAGATAGATGAGGACTATGATGAGGGTGTAGACTCAGATTATGATGGGTACAAGGAGGATGAGTAGGAGGATGAGGAGGAGGAGCAGTTGATGAGTAAGGGTGATGATATAATGGATGAGGATCCAGTTAGCCATGAGTGGAGAGATCCATCTCCTACTTGTGTGACTAGATCACTGTCAACAACTACAACACGCACTAGCACCTACAGTCATGGAGGGGCTAGCACCTCCTCCATGCCTCCTACATAGGATGAGGCTATCTTCACACAATCAACCTAAGATCTAGGTGATGAAATTTTATTTACTTTTATTCTCATTCTTATGTTCATGCTTATTGTTTTAATTTTATATCTATATAGGGTGATCCTATAGTAGTGGTTTGCAAATTTTTAAACATCTTGATTTTTGCTGAAATCACATATTTTTAGAAAATATAATGATTTAAGCCTTGAAAGGTTCCATTTATAAGATTCCAATTGACTCTACTACTTTTAAACCATACATATAATGGAGTCTCCTTTACACCTATGAAAATATTGATAAAAAATCACTTTTGATTTACCGTTTTGGGGATCAAAAGAATTCATTTAAATTTTATTTTTTCTATGTAGTCCTTATTATAAGCTTCCAAAAAAGTATAATTTTAAATATATTTAATTTGATTATTTTTTAATTTTTTATTTTCTGTGAATGTAGGTTTTTCACTGAAAATCAAGCTCTCTATTCTACATATGTGGAAAAATATTAGATGATAAAAAAAAATTTTGAAAAATATATATGCACTAGATATCGATTTCCTTGATCAAATTAAAAAAAATAATAATAATTTCGGTAGATACAAAAAAAATTGTGTTAGCAAGTAAACCTACGTCTGAATTGTAACTGGTCTAACTTCAAAACTTAATTTATAAAAAAAAATTCAATAAAACACTATGAAACCAATTGCATGCACTAGATATCATAGTTATGAATCTAAATTTCAAAAAAATAGATTTTATCCTTTATAGAAAAAAATTTAGGTGTTAGCCAATACATGAGACTCTTTAAAAATAGTGTTTATTGTTAAAAACTAGTTTTCAAAGGAGATGGAAAAATAAATGCAATTTGATTCCAATTATCATTTTTTAAATATATATTTAGAATCTATAGAAAAAATGACACAAATCACTAGTTTGCATCATCTTCAAATTCTTCATGGTTTAGTAGGTATAGGTGTCTAAAAATTAAAACTTAGTTTAAAAAACTTAGTTTAATGTCCAGCTTAGGGGTATTTCACAAGATCATGATGAGCCAAAAAGTGGCAATATTATGGGTATGTGTAGGGTATGTGGCTGAAAACATTTTTTCTAACCCAAAATTGATGAAAAGAAAAGAGTTTTTATAGGAGATTCTGAACTTTCCACCAATATAAATTATGCTTTACTTTGAATTTAATAAATAATTATTATTCATTTTCTATTTGAATTACAACTAAAGTCCTGATTGAGAGGCTAATTGAAAAACTTCGATAGCTTTCAAACGGTGTCATATTTTTTGAATCCAAAACATGTGTCACATTCTATGCTTCACATACTCTAGGATTAAAAAAAAGAAAAATTGAATTTCATGAAGTTTTGACGAAGTTAAGGTGGTCAAACATATGGTTTTTATATTTTTTAAAAGTTGTAATAAAAAATTCATAATTTATTATTTACTTGGAAAAAAATAACAAAAAAATATGCATCACATCGGGACATGAGTCCTCTACTTATATCTAAAATCTTATTAAAAAATATTATCATTTTATTGTGGTTAGGGTGGTCAGACAGACACCTACTTATTTTTTCCCTGAATTTAAGTACTACTACATTGAAATTTCAAATTTCCACCAAATAGATTTTTTCTTTTTATTTAAAAAACCTAGTAGTTTAGAAACTACATTCAATTTGCTATAGATTCTATTGTTATATATTTTTGAAATAATATAGATAACTTATTCAAATTTTTACGTCAAGTTTCCTAACTCTGCTTTTTCTAATTTTTTTGCTACTTAAGGGCTTGTTTTTTCCATGATGATCATGCACATACCCTTGGCCAAAAAATTTCAACTAGTATTGTGGGATCACCCTATATCATGATGTGTACTTATTATATTTATGTTTTTTTATCTTGTAGGGGTTATGAGAGATTTAAATGATCTCTATCGACATGTGGTTGCAAAGATAGTGCCTATGTTAGTCTTTGATGAGGCTATTAGTATAGACTATGTGCCCCCACCTATCATGGAGCAGGACCAAAATTTTGTTGAGCCATATGTCATGATGGAACCCCTAAATATTATTTTGCTTAAATCCATCTCTTTGGACTTAGGGATTTGTTTACCATCACTATTTTAGGGTTTTATGTTACCTGGGACACTTCTTAAAATAACCCTCAAGATTGCATCCTTTCCAAATCTCTAACTAATCATTGACTCCCTACTACCGATTCCTAGTCATTTAAGTTGCATCTTATGCCATTGGAGCTCATGAAGCAATTGACCCATCATGCCTTGGTTTGAAATACTTTTATTTTTAAGGTTAAACAATTGACCTTATTTGGCTTTTAAATCCTTTTATGTAATATTGTTTAGGTCCTTTGAGACATTTTCATGCATTTTCCTAGTAGGTCCCCTTTCTTAAAACATCTTATTTGCATGTGGAAATTCTCAATCACTTAATTGATCGTCCATCACTATAGTTCCTTTCATTGCCAGGTTGATTACAATGACGAGCAATGGGTCCATGTTTCCCTTTGTATTGTCTATCACTGAAGATGCCTTAAACAATTAGAAACCCCTATAGCCCTTGAAAATTTTCATGCTAGTGCTTGTAGGGGCCATTTTGGAGGAAGATCATTAGTTAAAAAATTGATCCATATAGGATATTACTAGAGACATGGAACAAGACTATTTTGTTCACATAATGAAATGTCATAAATGTCAAGAGCATAATAACAAGCTTCGTGACCAAGTTCTTGTAGTAATGGAAAAGTTATCCTTTTTCCTTACTTAATTTGGGAATAATTGTCATTGAATTAATCTAATATTCCCTAGGTTTAATGTTGTAATGTGTTGTACACATTCGTATTGACCTTAGGCCCCTTTTAATAAAATTTACTTAATTTTAACCCTATTTCAGGTGTTGTAAAGTGTTGTAACACACTTTTACATTTATCTAGGGTCTCCTTAATTAATTGTGGCTAATTAGAGTTAATTAGGCCCTTTAATTCAAGTTTAAGCCTTATTTGTGACACCTTTCAAGGATCCATCCCAACGTGTCGAACATTGAAATTGTATAACATTTAATTGGGAAAAATCAAGCTCCTAGAAATTGGTGCTAGGACCCATTCACCCTAGGTGGAAAATGGGTCCTCCCTCTATAGGACACCCCTTGCTTTGCAGATTCAACATGGGTTTTTTATTTTCTTTCATCCCCCAAAGGCTTGGTCCTAGAAACTTGTGCCAAGACCCTTTTTCCCTAGGTGGAAAATGGGTCCTCCCTTAACAAGGACTCCCCTTTTGAATTTTATTCTGGTGGTATTTTAATAATATTCATTTCCAAATTTGGTGTCAACTTGAATTATTTGAATTTTGAGGTTAATCTCTAGATTTAGTATAAATAAGGAGTTAACTCATATGGTTTCTCCTAGAAAATTTGCAGTACATCCTAGTAACTTCAAAAGAGAATAATAGAGAAATTCAGGAGAATTTTCAAATACATTTCAAGGTAGATTATCAATTGTTTATTGCAACAATTCAAGATCATTTCATAAGATTAAGGGTTTAGTGCATTCATACATGTTGTTGAGCTAAGATAGTTGATGTAGCATTAAATATCTATTGCAAGCATTGTTTCACACCTATTTGAGATCAAGATCTACATTCTTCATGGCCACTTCATGTTAGATTGTAGATTTATATTCCAAGACAACATCCAAGGTATCATCAATTATATATTTCATGTTTCATGCTTCAAGTTCCTTATTTCATCATTCAGTTTAATTACCTACAAGGGGCTTGATTTAGAAAAACCCCTATTCACAAAAAATCAACAAGTTTTTCTCCTCTTCAGTGTGTGTTTGTAGATTTATAGGTTGAAGATCAAGTGGAGAAGAAGTTTAGAGAAAAACTGTCAAAGTTTTCAAGTTGCAAAGTTGAACTTCATAGTGCAAGAACAAAGATTTAAAGCTACAAAATTTATTGCAAGTTTTCAGGAGATGATAACTGTGAATCTAAGAGTGTAGAAATCAAGGAAAATAACCCAAATCTCAGTTTCAAAAACCCTAACATGGACCCATTCACCACTAAAAGCGAATATCTCCTTTGTACCCTAAAAATAGGCTTCTTGCAACAAGGTACACATCACTTTGAGCTCTAAAAACCCCCCTTATAGTTACTATAGCAATTAAGGTTAATTTTTTATTATTATTTGCATCTTATCACACATAATTGAATGTTTCATAGTGAAAATTAGTGGCTCATCATCTTGATCAATTTACCTTGATGAACGGTCCTATTTCTCTATGTTTCAATTCCTATTTGGCCATTCTCATTTTGGGTTTTGGGTCTTATTGGAAAGATATCACCACCTTCTTTCACTGAACATACATTTATAATTGCTGCAATAGATTATTTCACAAAATAGGTATAAGTTATCCCTCTTCATTCCACAACCACTGATGCAATATGTCATTTCATATTGAAGCACATTATTGCTCCCTTTGGTCTTCCTTTTGAATTGGTTTTAGCTAATGAAACTCCATTTAAGAATAATGATATGAAAAAATTTATGGAAACCTTTCATATTCAACATCACTTCTCAATGCCATATTATCCAAAATCAAATGGCCAATCCAAATCAACTAACAAAACTATAGAACAAATTCTAAGAAAAATGATAAGTAAACATAACAATGATTGGCCCACTCAATTAACTTATGCATTGTGGGCCTATCATATGAGTATTAGAATGTCTACTAGAAACACCTTGTATAACCTTGTTTATGGTGTTGAGGAAATAATGCCCTTAGAGTTATAAATTCCTTCATTAAGAATTGTCCTTGAAGGGATTATTGATGGCAATACATAAAAAGAACAACAATTGCATCAACTTGAAATGCTTGATGAATAGTGCATTAACACTCTTGAGCATCTCCAAGATTATTCTAAATGAATGCAACATAGTTATAAAAATCATGTCATTCCTCATGCATTTAATAAAGGTGAGTTGGTGTTATATGAGAATCAATGAAATTTCAATGCCTCCCTAAATGAGAAAGGAAAATTCAGCACTAATTGATTACCTCACATTATGTAATTCATAAAAATTATGGGTCTTGAGCCCACACATTAAAATAAAATGATGGTAAACCTCTTAAAGAACCTATTAATGTCATGTATTGGTGATCGTACTATACATAACATCTCCTTTCAATAGTATGTATCTTAAGTCAATGTTGTTAGATCACATAGATAATGTTATATTTTTTATCTCGTATTGCTTCCTTCTTTTACAAAAAATCTTTGGGTGTCTTATAATATAGATTAGTTGTTAAATAAGTTTGGATTATTACTTTAGCTTGCATACTATTCAAATTTATCTTGTGTGTTCTGGTAGATTAGATCCTTGTATGCATTTAACGTTCTATAAAAATTAGATCATAGGTGCATTCAATTTAACATAGCATACTCAATCACAATGTAGTATCTAATGCAAACTAGAAGTGTTTTAATTAGATCACATAGACATTAGATCATGGAGACATTTATTAAATATTCTAACTAAGGATATTTAATAAATCAGATCAGCATCTAATACAACATAAGGTCATAAGAAAAAACCAAACATGAGTGCTCATATATTATATATATCAAAGGTACATGTAAATATAATCAATAATGCAATGCTAATATGTCCTATGATTGCTAGACTCCTCAGGGCCTAGTGGTGGCATCTAGTAGGAGACAGTAGAGTGTGATCATGATCTACTCATGGATCTCATGGCTGCCTATAGGCACTACACCTCTTCAACTACTCTAGCCTCCCATATGAGTGCCTCGACGTGCTCCTGCTCTATGTGGTCTTTATTTGTCTACAACCTAGTCATCTCTCTCTCTCCAGCATCGAGACCTATGACTCTAGGATGACCTTCATCCTACTATCTATCAAAACTCGAGATGATTGTATCTCACCATATGCAACCTACAGTTTTGAAAGCTATCCTACAACTCACTCCTCCTTAGCCTCAACTAGGTCAATGCACCTCCTCTTTCTCTCATATGTTTCCCTCAACCTCACAATAGGGTAGAAGATATTTGCATCACACCCTGCCAAAGGTGGGGGAAAATACTATGAAGGAATATCCTTGTGTGGGAACAAAGGAGGCACCATATCCTTGGTCACCCATTGATAGAGATCACACCACTCTCACATGGAACCTACAAGATGGAAATCATAAAATATATCAATACACATAATGATATATATATATATATATATAAACCATATACATAAATATAAAATTATAATAGAATCATAAAATAACACATCGTCACCTAGGTCTCCAACCTGCCTATTTTGGTATAACCATGTAGCAATGGATTCCTCTTGTGTTAGAAGTGTGGATGGTCCACTACTACTAGCCTCCCCACGCTCATGAATACTGATGCATTTTTTAGCCGCTAAATGTGCTCAAGTGACTCAACTAGGAGGTGAATCCCTCCTCTCGAGGGTAGCAAGGGCCTCATCAGGTTCATCACTCATTGGTTGGACATCCTCCTCCTCATCAAGAAATATATCTACTATTATTCCCTCATCACTTGAATCAATATTGATATCATCATTATCCCAATAATCTCTATGGCCTAGGAGAGGTCTCAAATGGCTCACAAGATGATGCGTAGGAAAGACATGAGCTAGTCATGCTCTAATCCACCACTATCCATAGGCTAATGTGGTATCCACATCATGGTCATTGGAGACGGGGGCATTTCATGGTCCTCATCATTTGAATTGCTAAAATCAATATCATTAATGGTGAGTTGACGACTATCTTCAAGCCTAGAGGCACTTTGTGGTGACCATAAATACCTGGGTCATGTCCTTAGTGTATCTTGAATCTGTCCAAAATTTTACATAACATGTCTAGTCTTGAAGGCTTTTGTGCTTTTCTAATTGGTATCTTCAGTCAATCTACACCAACCTAAATGTCAAAATGATAGTTGGTTATGTGCAGGATCATGATGGGCCAAAAAGTGGCAACACGATGGATATTTGTAGGGAATGTGGCTAACGACTTTTTTTTACCCAAAATTGATGAAATGAAAAGGATTTTTAAAGGAGATTCTTAGATTTCCACCAATATAAATTATGCTTTACTTTGACTTTAATAAATAATTATTATTAATTTTCTATTTGATTAACGACTAAAGTCTTGATTGATGGGATTATTGAAAACCATCCATAGCTTTCAAATAGTATCACATTTTTTGAATCCAAAACATGCATCACATTCTATGCTTTGCATACTATAGGATTTAAAAAAAAAAAATTGAATTTCATGAAGTTTTGACCAAGTTAAGGTGGTCAGACATACAAGTTTTTATATTTTTTAAAAGTTGTAATAAAAAATTCATAATTAATTATTTACTTTGGAAAAAAATTACAAAAAAATATGCATCACATTGAGACATGAGTCCTCTATTTATATCTAAAATATTATAAAAAAATATTATCTTTTAATTGTGGTTAGGGTCGTCAGATAGACACCTACTTCTTATTTTTTCCCTAAAATTTAAGTACTACTGCATTGAAATTTAAAATTTTCACCAAATAGCTTTTTTTTTTATTTCAAACAAACCTACTAGTTTAGAAACTACATTCAATTCGCTACAGATTCTATTCTTACATATTTTTGAAATAATATAGATAACTTATTCAAATTTTTAGGTTAAGTTTCCTAACTCTGATTTTTCTGAATTTTTTGCCACTTAAGGGCCTATTTTTTCTATGATGATCCTACACATACCCAATTAAAAGTGTCATTCTCATTCATATTTACTAAACTCTATTAAAGAAAACTATATTTTATTCATACATTTAATTCAAACCAACATATTGTGAGCTAGGGAAATTTGTTGTAACATCATTTTTTGTGTTGGGTTCATGATTTCATCCCAAATCTAATCTAATTCCTATTAATATGTGGTGTTGTAATTATAATACCCTATTGTAAGCATTCACATCAACAAAAATCAAGTAATTCATTGAGGTTGGATGGCTACCTTGATTCCATCTCTATAAAGCAAGTGGAATCCTTGGGGGCCTACTTCTACCCTCGAATTCAATTCTCTATAGAAGTTTGATAAGAGAATTTTTCAATGACTAATAAATTGGTGTTTAAGGATGTGGTTCCTAACATTATGGTTTTGTAGATAGCTATAGTGGAGGCTTCATTCTCCCTATTTTCAAATGAATCCATATGAGTATCCTTCTAATTATTCAAATTCCTTTAGCTTGCATATGTAGATAGTGTCATATGGGTGCTAAAGTGAGGGCTTAAATGTAGTGTAGAAAATTATACTCCTTTCTAAGTCAAAGTACAATTTTACACATAGTGTGGACCTATTTCAGTGACCTTTCATTTATGCATTTTTAAATCTCATTAATAGGCCCCTAATACCCTTTATTATGCATCCCAAGGCCTATTTTAATTATTTCTTGATAATATAACCTGCATTGATTAAATGTTATTAATTAACTTAATGCCTCGACAAAATAACATAGATCTTGAAATTTTAGGCTTGGAACCATTCTCCAATGGGTGAATGGGTCCCATTTAAGTCCATAAATTCAAATTAAAATATGTTTTTGGCAGAATGTCAATGTCCTAAATTCAAATTATAAGTGTTGGATTTCAAGATCCAATGAATTAGAAATTAGAAAAAAAGCCTATAAAGCAAAGTATTTCAATCATTATTCAATAGACAAGAGAGACATTCACATGAGATCACAAGTATTTACACTCAAGATCAATGAGAAATCAATCAAAAATTCTATTTATTTTTGTGGGTCTTCAAGCTCATTTTGCCAACAAAATCAAGCATCACCAAAGATTAATGATATGTGCCTATGAAGGATCTGGATTCTAGGTTCTGAGAGATACACCAAGCCATTCAACCGAGGCTAATGACTTGTTTCCTAAGTGAATCCATCTTCTATTATCATTCTACTTTCTTCCTAATAGAAGATATATTTAGATTTATTATCTATTAGGGTGATTTGATAGCTCCAAGTAGGTCTTCACCATTATTCATTGTTTCATTTAGGGATCTTATTCTAATTAATTTGAATAAGGTTTCTTTGCATTTGAGCTCTTGTAATTGTTACATATTTTTCACCTCAGCTCAAATGGAGGAGCTGGATGATTGTTATTTAACATTAAGTGGAATTGCAGATTGAATTTTAAATGTTGTTTTACATTACTTTTTGCATTGAGTAACAGTTATGCATTTTAGTGAAGTAATGGAGTTGTAGAGTGCCATTCAGATGTTGCAAATTTAAAAGAAATATAGAATTGAGTGCATGAGAAAAATAGCATTTTAGATGCTTTCATTTATTTCATAGAGAACTCATATTTTTACAAGGCTTCATTTGATTTCACAATCAGAATGATATTACAATGTTGCATGAAAATGCATTTTTCTTTTCAATTGAAAAGTAGAATTGAAATCAAAGATCCACACAAGCCATGGATATAACTATTACAAAACATTGCTAATACCACACTATACTACTGAAGATGCAGAAAGGAATATATAAGTGATGACATAATCATCATTGCCTGATTATCGATGTTTGATGCTGAATGATGAACCTTGTTTTCTCGAGCTCCGTCGACCTATAAGAGGAAAAGAGGGATGTCAGTTGCTCTGACTATGATATCACTTATATGGAGCACCCACAATAGTACAACATACTAGGGTATGTGCAGGATCATCATGGAAAAAACAAGCCCTTAAGTGGCAAAAAATTCAGAAAAATTAGTGTTAGGCAACTTGACGTAAAAATTTGAATAAGTTATCTATATTATTTCAAAAATATGTAAGAATAGAATCTATAGAAAATTGAATTTAGTTTCTAAACTACTAGGTTTATTTAAAAATAAATAAAATATATTTGGTGAAACTTTGAAATTTCAATGCAATAGTACTTAAATTTTAGGGAAAAATAAGATGTAGGTGTCTGTTTGACCACCCTAACCATAATAAAATGATAATATTCTTTATAAAAATTTATATATAAGTAGAGGACTCACGTTGATGTGATGAATATTGTTTTGTAATTTTTTTCCAAGTAAATAATTAATTATGATTTTTTTATTACAACTTTTTAAAAATATAAAAACTCGTATGTCTAACCACCTTAACTTGGTCAAAAATTCATGAAATTTATTTTTTCTTTTTTTAATCCTATAGTATGGGAAGCATTGAATGTGATACCATTTGAAAGTTATATATGTTTTTCAATCAACCTATTGATCAAGACTTTAGTCATAATTCTAATAGAAAATAAATAATAATAATTTATTAAATTCAAATTAAAGCATAATTTATATTGGTGGAAAGATGAGAATATCCTCTAAAAACCCTTTTCGTTTCATCTATTTTGGGTAAAAAAAATGTTGGCAGCCACATACCCTACAAATACCCATAATATTGCCACTTTTTGGCCCATCATGATCCTACACATACCCACTATTAACAATGCATTGAAATAGTCAATCAAGTGTGGTATGAAAGAAGTGAGTTGAAAGAGAGATAACAACATCATGATCACCATGTTCTATTTTTATGCTAACGTTGTTTGATTCCTTGTGCAGGTATAGGTAAAATCATGAAGCTGAACGTTATTCGAAGACCAAGCATGTGGAGGGAAATGGGCTCCCACAAGGGTAGAACTTGGCATGCTTCCCTATTCTTTACACGGGCTCAGGTAAAGATGCATTATCATATTCATCAAATGAAATGAGAACAAATGAAAGAGTAAAACAGAGTTATCCATCAAGCAACAAAACCAACCGTTCATTCATAACGATCAGGGTTGCATTCTGAAGGCTACAAGTGAACAGTGAGTTTAGTTCACTTAAGGAATTTAACTAAGTACATTTACATCAAATATTGCTAAATAAGTTTCTTGTTTTATGCTGATAGTAATCATATATTCCATGCAAGTTTTAGTTCATCAATTCTTTCTCTTTACAGTCAAGGATAGTGAACAGGCATACATTATTCCTTAATGTTTTGTTTTAACTTTTATCAAGAAAGAGAACAGTTTTTGAAAGCAGTTTGATAAGTGAAACATAAAAATGCATGAAGAGTACCATGTTACAGTTGAGTACAAAATATAGATCAGACACTCAAGTGACTAATAAAATATCAATTTCAGCTTGACTGGCAATGCAGTGTATTCAAATGACAGATGGTAACCAGTTCTAGTTGACCGATAAAGCAAATATAGCTTCAAAAAATTGCCAGGTGGTTCATGGTGCTGCAATATTTCAAATTAAAATCTCTACAAAGTGCAAATACATAAAGCAGTAGCAATTTTACTATATGGTAAAAGCTGAGAAGTTCAGAAGAGAGGTTTTTTGTGTGTCAATATTTAGATGATACAATACCTAAATATGGAGTACTGGTTATTTAAAGCTACAACAAGGACAATTAACTCATTTTGGTTGGGATGGAGCTTCAAACCAGATCATGTATTAGAGTTTAGTGGAAGACATCAATTAAGTATGATGTGCATTCAAATTGTTTTCAGTGAGTTATAGGTGTCAAGCAGGGCATGCATGGGCAGAATTGTCAAAATTAGACTATGGAAGCATGCGAATTCAACATGGCATGCAAATCATGCGTAAAGTATAAATAGTCACAAGAGGAACAAATTTAATTTATGATTGTAAAAGTTATAAGAGCAATGAAATTGAACAAAGGATAGTTAGCATCTATAGATAGTGTTGTTCTAAATGCTAGAATGGAAGTCCTCCATGGAGCATTCGATAATGAGTGACCAAAGACATTTCACTAATTTTAAAAGCACTAAAGTATGGTAGTCATGTTTAGGACTGAGACAGATAGTTCATCACAGTCATTTCAAAAGGAAGTCTTTTTATAACAAGGGGTGACATTAGTGACAAATTTGAAGCAAAATGGTGCCCACTACTGTCAAAAGAAATGATAAACAGAGTAATGGAAGATACAAAAATGAGCATCATTTCTTCAAACATCAAATGCCAATATGGGTTTTATGTTACAGCTAACGATGTGAGTGTCTTTCCTAAAATATAAATGCATATAAAGCTATTGTGAATCAAACCCTAGTAGGAATACATACATTGTTCTCTGAAATATGGTATACCCATATGAGGGTTCGGGCCAAAATGCAAGACTACATGTAATATATGATGGGTCGAGCCCATGAGCTGAATTCAGTGAAAATACACATTTTTTGTTACTCTTATAGGGGATTTTACTTCTAAAGGTAAAAAAATATGAACATCAGTTACCCATGTTGGGATTTCCAACAAACACATAGGTTTTCATTATTGTCGACCATCTATGATACCCATTTTGGGATTTGCATTCAAAGTGCAAGAAATACAATAATGGAAATAACCCATATGGGTTTGACATAAAACAACAATAGAATGAAATAAATGCAAAGTTCTATTATGAATTGAGCTTCAAAGTGATGAAAATGCAACTCTCATTCAATTTTTACGATACCCATGAAAGGGATCCATTATCAATGTACATGGAGGAGAATTTCTTTTGTGGGTTGAGCCCAAAATCTATGAAGCAAATCTTTTATGAATCACATCTGATGCAGCCTGTGTGATGGTCAAGAAATTGATAGACAAAAATGATAACACACAGAAACATGAAGCTTTCTTTTTTAACAGAATAAATAAGAGCTTTCAGAAGCATTTGTTTGATAAGGAATGTGAATGAAGGAACCTTTTACAAGCTTTTATTAGAAAGGAATACATGACTCTTACCATTATATCCTTGTGGAAGACAACAAGCCACGGCCAGAGCTCATGAGAGCTTTCAAAAGCCCAAGCAAAGCTAAGTCAGGAGCTTCTAGGCATGAGTTCATGCTCATACGTAGCGACCAAGAAGAATAAAGTCATGAAATGTAAAAAGAAGTCAAAAATAGAGCACAAGCCGTAGCCTTAATGGCCTTTCTTATTCTTCAAGAATGGGGTAAAAGCCACAGATAAGCAAACAAATCAAGCTTACCAGTTGGGATCCGATTATCTGAAGACAGTGGTGAGGTTCTCTTAAGCTTGTGAAATTCAGTTTGAGCTTCAATGATGGTGGCAACACTCCTTTCATCTAGAGTTCAAGTTCGTCAAAATGATGAGTGTGAAATGATAATTTTACGGTTTGACCCCATTTTTTTCATGCCCTGATGTCAGCCGACATTATAGTTTCCTTTTGAATTTTTACCTTTTGATAAAGCACATGGGAGTTTCAAATTAGGTCAGTCCTTGCTTCATATTTTTATTCAAAAATTAAAGTTTAATGTATATGATGGAGGCCAAAATTCATGTGCTAGGGTGATGTTTTAGGTCTTTATAACTTATTGTTTTTCCTTAGAGGAATATGGGTTTGTGCCTTAGGTTATTGTTTTAAGTGAAGAGAAATTAAAGGTGAACTTCGAATACCCTATGCTTAGGGTCAATATCTTTTTAGGGTTTTATTTTTGAGGTTGATTTTACAGAAATCAATTAAAATTGAAGGCATGAGGGATGATTATGTAATGTGTTTTTATGATTTTTGAGAAAATTAGAATGTTGTAATGGAGCAATAGGGGGATTTTCTCTTTTTTTTGCAAAAGATTTTCAATCTTTTATTGCAAAAAATAGACAAATTGTGCAAATCTGCATCTTGTAAAGCAGAATCATAAAAGCGATATTTTATAAATTGCTTTATGTTTTCTTGCTATTTTTAGCAGATCTTTTATTAGTTTTTCCTCTTGGTCGGATTTGAGACTATATTGGAGAGAAGGTGTTTTTTGAGCTTTTAAAGTAGATCTAGCCTATTTTTAGAGGCTTGACAGGTTCATCAAAAAAGCATTGTGCTTTTTCATGCTTTTAAAGTAGTTTTGAGATAGCTTGAAGCCTTTTTCCTTGAGCTTTTTTCTGAGCTCAGATTAGGGTTTCTTGAGGGCGATGTTTTGAAAAAATTAGTTTCTTCTTGATTCTCAGGAGTAGTTCAAATTAGAGTTCCTGCTCTTATGCATTTTTGAACTTGTGAACATTGTACTCAATTTTGACAGATTGACACTCTTTCGGTTCCAATAATACAGTAGAGTTCTTCTTTCCACTTTCTTGTCTCAAGAATGGTAATAGCGGTTTGATATTTTGTCTATTCAAGTTTGAAACCTTAATGTCATGTCTTTATGAGTTCTTCTGCACAAGTTTTCATGTTTTTAGGTTATATGTTGTATTCAAAGTTCTGAATCTTCATATTCAAATTAATGATGAAATCATGTATTGGTGAGATTGTAGGAATTATTGTAGTGAAGGGATTGTTGTTAGTAGAAGGTTTCAATCTTCTGTCAGAGGTTTTAGGCAATCATCAGTTAGATTTAGATTTACATTCAGTTCATCTCTTATCCCTTTTCCCTTGGAGTTTTAGAATAGGACTTATCATTCAGAGAACTGGTCAGCTCACTCTAGAGATTCCTCTTTACGGAAAATCACCCACATCTGAAAGAGGTTTCCATGTTTCAGTAGTTTGCTAAATATTGTATTCAACAGGGTGCAAAACTATTGATAACAATAATCTTAGTGTAAATTCCTTTACTGCACTTGATAAAAAATGAAAAATATGGGAGTATTAGTCAATTTAAACCAATGAAATAAAGCATTCTTATAAAATATTTAAACATACTAGATATGCAAACAAGACAATAAAATACCGAAGAAATTAAATGAAACCATATAAAATCATGTTCAAACCCTATCCCATAGTGGGAGTGGTGATCTTTTGATGTGGAAATGATGCCCTTTCCCACCCCCTTGATGTGCAAAATAATAATGAAAAGCTTCCAAGATGTGATGAAATGAGTGAGATTGCTTAAGATTGTGGATATTTCTTCATATAGAATCCCTCTATAAATAGGGTTGAAGGGTTGAAGAATGTAGATATTCAAGGAATGCAGGACTAAAGGAGATCCAATGAGATTGTGACACTTGTCACAAGGCTAATGGGTGAGGATGGAGCATATTTTGGGGAATGTGCATAGTTAAGAGGACGTAAGAGAGATTAATACATATTGTTGAGAGTGTAAAAGGATTAAATGAAAGTGGTTGGAGATGTAAGATAATGTGGGTGAGGATGTAAGATAGATTAATGTCTTTGTAAGAGGCATTAATTTTTGGGTAAGAAAGTCAAATAAGTAGAGTTCTTAAAGGAATATTCTCAAAGAATATGCTTTTGTGAGGGAAAATAGGGTAATTAGTTAATTAAAAGAATTTATTTTCATGTGCAAGTTGGTTAGTTAATCGTGGGTTTAGTTTGTCCAAGTTTGAGTCAAAAGATAGAGAATGGGTAATGGGGATTAGGAGTTAATTAAATCATAATTAACCAATATGAAGGGATTATGGGATTGTGACATTTGATTTGAATAATTTGATTTATTAAATCAAATGAGAGGACTTTAGATTTATAATTAAATAAATTGATTTAATTAATTCAACATGATGAACATGAGTGAATTAATCTAATAAATTACTTTATTTGACTAATAGAGGAATTTGGTAATCTGAGTGTCTATGTTTTTCCCCTCTTTGAAGTAGCATACCCATTGCTTTGGTTCAAACACTGATGTTTCCAAGATCAAAGTTCAATTTATTTTTGCTTTCTTTAGATAACCCATTGTTACCTAGTGGAAGGAATTATTGGTGCAACTATGGTAGGAGGGTCCTCAAAGAGAACAATCCAGACCATGCAGAAAGAGTAACACAATGAAAGTAACAGAGAATATGGAGTAAAATGAAAATGAAAATGATCTCATTAACAAAAATCTCAATTACATTTAGTCGTTAACATTTGGGCTTATAGATTCGACTCACAGGCTTGATATAGCATGTTCAATATTACAACATTCAAATATGCTCCTATATGTGAGCTAAACTCTTACTATTCGGATCAATATTAATCCACTTAATTAACTACTAACTCTACTACCTATTCTAATGATCAATTACAAGATTTAAACTATATCTGCGACTCAAGAAACATCTGCATTAGCCAAAGATCATCGCATTCTCCAAGGAGGGAAAATATAACGAGTGCATAAATAGGTCATCCTCAAATTTGAATTACTCATTAGTAGGTGCATAATATGAAGTGTGGACCTATACTAAAGGTTAGGGAAACCCAACAAAATAATTAAAGTCACACCATTAAGATCTGCAAGTCACGGGGATGATCCAAAATGATCAAACTGGCCTAAAAGTTTGAAATTACTCTAGTGCTAGTTCAAGAAGCTGCCAAGAATTCTAAAAGTGATAACCTGCCGAAAAAAGATCCAATCATGCTCAAATCTTGGAAAAATGAAAATGAACATGTAGACAATGTAATCCAAGATCCACAAGGTGTAGTGAGCAAAGATGATGATTCCACCAACATGAACTGAGTATGAACAAAAACAAGAACAAAACTGAAAGAAAATATTTTTGGTTGATGCAAGATTGCCAAGAGCCAAGGATGCTCTTGCATCGGACATCTGGGGTTAATGAAAAGTGAGTCCCACACTTTTTTTGGGCTAAAGGGAAACCAAGACGGTCTACCTCAACTTGAGAAATCCAAGAAGAATCCTCAACTAGTCTACCTTTCCATTTCACAAGATATTCTTTGTACTATCTTCCATGAGTCTTCCTCCCATCTTTGACTTCCAAAATATCTTCAATATCCTCTGATTGTTGTTTAGGAAACTAATTCTCCAATTTAATTTCATTGTCTTCACTGAATTTTGCTTCATGATACTGATATAGATTTGCAATGTTGAATATAGGTGATATTCCCATACCTTCTGGTAACTCCACTTCATATGCATTTCTTGAATCAAATTTCTTCAAGATCTTACAAGTTCCAAACTTCCTCATCTTTAGCTTATTGTATGTACCAATTGGAAATCTCTCCTTCCACAAATATACTATCACTTCTTCTCCAACTTCAAATTCCTCATGTCTCCTCTTTTCATCTACCTTCTCCTTATACTTCTAGTTCATGTCTTCCAATTGTTATTTCACTTGAGTATGCAACTTCTTCATGTGGTCTGCAAATTCTTTTGCTTCTACACTCCTCTTATCTTCCATATTGATGTCTCTCAACTTTGATATACCTCTAGGATGGACTCTAGTAACAATCTCAAAAGGTGTCTTTCTTGTACTCTTGTTAACTAAATTATTGTAAGC
The DNA here is from genome assembly GCA_007258455.2 of Sequoia sempervirens. Lineage (NCBI taxonomy): Eukaryota > Viridiplantae > Streptophyta > Pinopsida > Cupressales > Cupressaceae > Sequoia > Sequoia sempervirens. The sequence continues at coordinate 356,133,195 of VDFB02000015.1, read as the reverse complement.
GAACTCTGCTTGTGCAAGGAATAAATCCCAACTCACAATCTTTTCTCCAACCAAACATCTCAACAAATTCCCTAAACTCATGTTTACTACCTCTATTTTTCCATCAATATGTGGGTGAAAAGTATAACTGAACTTCAAATATGTCTTCAACTTCTTCCAAAATGTCCTCCAAAAGTAACCAACAAACTTTACATCTCTATCTGAAATGATACTCCTAGGTAACCCATGTAGTCTAATCACCTCTTTGAAAAACAAATCTGCTACATGTACTACATTCAATGTTTTCTTCTTACAAGGTATGAAATGTGCCATCTTAGAAAATCTATCTACTACCACAAATAGAGAATCATTACCTCTTTGTGTCCTTGATAAACCAAGTATGAAATCCATGTTGATATTCTCCCAAGGTCTCTCCGAAACAGTCAAAGGTTTATACAATCCAATATTCCAATTACTCCCTTTTGCAACTTGACAAACTCTACAACTTTGCACAAATCTCTAATATCCCTATGAATCTAGGGAAAAAATTATTTATCACTCACCAATGCCACTGTCTTATCAACTCCAAAGTCTCCTGACATTCCTCCATTATGCTTCTCCTTCACTAGGTTATTCCTCATTGAACTTCAGGGTATACACAATTGATTTACTTTGAACAACATGTCCTCTTGAATGAAATAATCCAACCACTAACTTCTATCCTTCAAAACATGTTCATATTAAGCTCTTCAAGGTTCTACAAAATCTGGGTCTACTTCATACAAATTCTTCAATTCATCAAAGCCTAATACCTCCACTCTCATCTCCTAACATCCCTATGAATCTGTGGCCAAAATTATTTCTCACTCACCAATGCCACTATCTTATCAACTCCAAAGTGTCCTTACATTCCTCCACTATGCTTCTCCTTCACTAGGTTATCCCTCATTGAACTTCAGGGTATACACAAATGATTTCCTTTGAACAACATGTCCTCCTGAATGAAATAATCCAACCACTAACTTATATCCTTCAAAACATGTTCTTTACAAGCTCTTCAAGGTTCTACAAAATTTGGGTCTGGTTCATACAAATTCTTTAATTCATCAAAGCCTAATACCTCCACTCTCATCTCTGTCAGTAAATTTCTTCTCCTACTCAAAGAATCAACAACTCTATTTGAATTTCCACTCCTATGCTTCAAAAAAAAAGTATAACTCTGTAAGAACTCTACCCATCTTATGTGTCTCTTATTCAACTTACCCTGGTTGTTCAAATATTACAATGCTTGATGATCTGTATACAACACAAAATCTTTAGGAAACAAGTAATGTCTCCACTTCTTCAAGGCTTTAACTATGGCATAAAATTCTTGATCATACACTGAATATCTTCTCCTAGCATCATTCAACTTCTCACTAAAAGAAGCTATAGGTGTTCCCTCTTGAATTAGTACTGCTCCAATTGCATTTCAACTTGCATCACAATCTACTTGAAATACCTTATTAAAATATGGTAAAGCCAACATAGGTTGCTTAGTCACCTTTTGTTTCAACAACTCAAAACTTCGGTCTGCTCTAGACATCCATCTAAAATTCTTCATATCTCCTATCATTGCTTATGTCATAGAACTACAAATAGAACTAAAATTTCTAATGAACTTTCTGTAGAAACTAGCCAATCCATGAAATGATCTTACCTCTCTAATGCTATCTGGTGTAGGCCACTCAAAAATTTCTCTTACCTTCTCAAGGTCCATCTTCAATCCATCCAAAGATATCATAAATCCTAGATATACCAACTCCTCCTTCATGAAACTACACTTCTTAATGTTTATCAACAACTGCTCTTCTCTCAATCTCTACAAGACTTGTCTTATATGCAACAAATATTCTTCTCTACTCTTGATAAAAATCAAGATGTCATCCAAGTAAACAATCCCAAACTTACCCAAGAATTTCTTCAATACCTCATTCATTAGCCTCATGAAAGTACTCAGTGCATTTTTCAATCCAAAAGGCATAAGTTCCAAGCACTCATACAATCCTTCTTAAAATCTATTTTCCACTAATCTCCTTCTCTGATACTAATTTGATGATATCCAATCTTCAAATCTATCTTTGTAAAGTACTTAGCTCCACTCAAGCAATCCATAATGTCATCCACCTGGGGTAAAGGAAATCTATACTTCACTATGATCTTGTTTATAGCTCTAGAATCTGCACACATTCTCCATTATCCATCCTTCTTAGGTGCAAGCACAACAGGTACTACACATGGACTCAAGCTTTCTCTGATCAAACCCTTCAACAATTCTTGTACTTTTCTATTCAATTGCTCAGTCTCTATCTGTGTCATCTAGTGTTCTACTTTATTAGGAAAACTAGCTCTAGGAATCAGATCCATAAAATGACTAATACTCCTCACAGGTGGCAATCCATCAGGTACATTATCTGAAATGATCTCCTCATATTCGGTCAGTATCTCTTTTATTTCTTCTGGGTGCTCTTCCACATGCTTCAAGTCTTCATCCTTATTAGGCACCAAGGAATAACACACATTCTCATGTCTCAATCCATCAAGGAATATTCTTCCATCAACCAAACAAACCCTAACATTCATACAAACTTCAACTGTAGGAACATCTTCCAATGGCAACAAAATCTACTTCATCCCATTAGCAACAATGGTGTATATGTTCTTCTTTCCATCATGAATAGCCCGTCTATCATACTACCAAGGCCTTCCCAACAAAAGATGGATATATCCATAGGCATGATATCACACAAAAATTCATCATGATAATTTCCTATCTTTAATTTCACCAAAAATTATTAACTTACCAGTATCATATGCTCATCCTAAATCCAAGCAATCTGATTGGACTTCGGGTGTTTCAACCTTTACAACTTTAGTTTAGTTACCATCTCTTCAAAAACTGGGTTCTCCAAGCTTCCACTATCAACAATCACTTTGTAGCATTTACCATTCACCTTGCATCTAGTCTAAAACAAATTCTTCCTTTGCAATGGTTCTTTCTCCAGCTCATGCTTTGAAACAATACTCTCCTATTCACCAATACTTCTCCATCCTCTAGTTTATTAGATGATCCAGCATGTTCTTCCTCAACAAAGGTTGTCCTTCTATTGTTCATTTTCTTCCTGCTTGTCTCTCCCTAATTACATTCAAATGCTTTATGTCCTTCACCACATTTATAACAGGTTCCTTTGAATATCCTTTTCTCCTATCCTCTATCATCTCTTCTATAACCTTCATTTCTATAACCACCATAGCCTCCTCTTCTATAAGAGTTTTTGTCACCTCTCTGGTATGAATTGCCATTATTATTGATCTCCTTGTCTTTGTTCTAATTTGGAAAGGATCCTCTTCCTCCTCTAGTAAAATTTCTTCCTCTTTGAAATATTCCACCTCTTCCTCTCTGTCTCTGCTCAAGTCTCTTATTCAACTTCTCCTCTGCTTTCAAGGCACAATGATATGCTCTTCCTTGCTCTGCAACTTGATGAAACTAATTTCATCTTGTATAGATGACCTCAAACCATTCACATATCTGGCTACTTGCACAATCTCATCCTCCAAATGTCCAGATCTGATATTCAACTTATAGAATTCTTCGGTATACTCTGTCATATTAGACTATTTCTGCTTCAATTTTTGCAACTTCCTAAACAAGATAATCTGATAATTTGTGGGCATAAAATTTGACTTCAACTTATTCAGCATCCGATCCCATGATTTTATCTTATCTTTTCCTCTTCTCTGTCTATCTATCTGCAAATGTTCCCACCAAAGGGATGCATGTCCTCTCAACTTTGTACTAGAAAACTTCACCTTCTTATCATCAGAGGTACCTTCAAATTGAAAATACTTTCCCATCTCTCTGATCCAATCTAACAATACATCTGATTCCACCTTACCATTATAATACAGTGGATTAAAATGTGGTCTTTTGTTTACTTTAGTTAGGGCTCCTATGAACCTCTCTTCTCCCTGATCTAGGCCAGGTTGCTCATCTCTTCCTCTTTCTTCCTAAACTTCTACTTCTTCATCACTCACATCATCTACTGGTCAACCTTTTCTCTAGGTTGTTTCAACTCTATCTAATTTGGCAGCAATCCCTCTTAACATCTCCATCATAGCTTGGTCTACATTTCCACACACTCCATTTCTACAATTTCTCCTTCCCACCATCTTTACACAAGTCCTTTATAGCTTCAGGTCGGATCCTCAGTCCACCACCCCATAACAAATCTTCAACAGGACTTCACAAACTCAGGCAATCTCACAAGAAATAAACCTTGCTCTGATACCAAATCTCGTGCAGCCATGGTAGGAGGGTCCTCAAAGAGAACAATCTAGACTGTGCAGCAGAGTAACACAATGAAAGCAACACAAAATATGGAGGAAAATGTAGATGCAAATTATCTCATTATCAAAAATATAAGTTACATTCAGCCGACAACATCTGGGCTTACAAATTCGGCTCATAAGCCTGATATAACATGTTCAATATTACAACATTCCAATATGCTCCTATATGCGAGTTGAACTCTTACAATTCTGATCAATATTAATCCACTTAATCAACTACTAACTCTACTGCCTATTCTAATGACTAATTAAAAGTTTTATACTATATCCGCGACTCAAGAAACATCTATCTACCAAAGATTATCACATTCTCCAAGGAAAATGTAATGAGTGCATGAATAGGTCGGCCTCAAATTTGAATTACTCATCAACAGGTGCATAAGATGAAGTGTGGACCTATACTAAAGGTCAAGGAGACTCCATGGAATAATTAAAGTCACACCATTAAGGTTCGCAAGTCACAGGGATGATCCACAATGATTGAACTGGCTGAAAAGTTTGAAATTATTTCAGTGTCGGTTCAAGAAACTGCCAAGAATTCTAGAAGCGATAACTTTCCGAAAAAAGATCCAATCATGCTCAAATATTGGAATAAGGTAAATGAACATGTAGATGATGTAATCCAAGATCCACAGGGTCTGGTGAGAAAAGATGATGATTCCACTGGCCAACATGAACTAGGAAAAAACAAAAATAAGAACAAAACTGAAAGAAAATATTTTTGGTTGATGCAGGATTGCCAAGAACCAAGGATGCTCCTACATCAATTATGCTGGTACACTACCCACTCAAGAGATTGGGAAAAAATTCCAATTTTTGGGTCAATATCATGAAAAACATGCTTTATGCATGTATGGATGCTTAGACTAAAATATCTATATTGTGATGATGGTGATCCCACAATACTAGTTTACAATTTTATGGCCAAACTGGACATTGAACTAATTTTTTTCTAACTAAATCTTCATGTTCAGGCACCTATAGTGGCTAAACAGTGAGGAATTTGAAGATGATACAAACTAGTGTTTTGTCACATTTTGTCTATAGATTCTAAATATATATTTTTTTAAAATTTTGGAATGAAATTGCACTTCTTTTTCCATCTACTTTGAAAACTATTTTTTCTAGTAAACACCATTTTTAAGGAGTGATGCTCACCATATACAACATAAATTTTTTTTCCATGAAGGATAAAATTGTAATTTTTTCGAATTTAGATTTGTAACTATGATATCTAGTGCATGGAATGGGTTTCATAGAATTTCATTGAATATATTTTCCTTAATAAAGTTTTGAATTCAGACCAATTACAATTCAAGCATAGGAAGATTATATACAACATAACTTTTTATGTATGTACATTGAAATTCAATTGTTTTTTGTTGGATCAAGGACATCAATATCTAGTGCACTAATATTTTTCAAAAAAAAATATTGATGATATTCTAATTCTCCACATGTGTAGAATAGAGAGCTTGATTTTCAATGAAAAACCTATGTTTAATCAAACTAAAAAAATAAATACATAATAAAAACAAAACATATTAAAATTATATTTGTTGGTTATCTCGTTCTGAGAACTACCATCATCCAGTTGGTTCTGTGAAGTCTCCTCCATTTTCATCCTCAAATTGAGCTTTGAAGGGAAAATTTATGGAGATTTTTGGTGCCAGAGGGGGAGAAGGGGGAAAATGTGGGGTTTGAGTGAACCCCCCTTGGAGGTTCGCTTGAACTAGGGTTCGAGCAAACCCACTTTCAATGAAGATTTATTTTTTTTCCCTAAGAAATGAGAACTATGGTGGGACCCAACATTTAATGGGTTTGCTTGAATGGGGGTTCTAGCGAACCCCCTTTTGGTTTGCTCAAACCAAATTTTCATTCAAACCCCCAAAAACAATTCTTTTTACCATGGGGAAGTGTTTTACAATTTTCCTTCATCATTGGAATTGTAAACTAGTTTTGTGGGTTTACCCATGATGATGTTGCAAATGAGATGAATTAAGATGCTTACAATAACAATGCTATATTATCCTAAACATCTTAAATGATGATGCAATGCATGTGATATGGATGATGTTTCCTATTATGATGATATGTATGAGTATGTAGGATAGGTATGTTGACATTTTATGAATGCATGTAGATTTTTAGTGAACGTCATAATAGAATGTTAGTATGAAAGAGGATAGAAGAATGAGAGGTATCACCTCTTGATTTTGAGAAGATGCAAAAGTCCAAAAATTTTGAGTCATCAAGACTTTATTAAATATGATGATGAATGATGATGATGTATTGCTTATCCATGGATTGGGGATATTAATGACACAATATTTCCTTATGTTTGATAACACATGTAGATACTATGCATCAAGGTATAGAAAACCAGGATGGCATAGTATCTAGTGCAATGGACTTTGACTCAACAAATAGATAGGAGTATCCTTGTTCACACCTTCCATACAAAACCTTACTAGGATGTACATTAGACATTTCAAACATCTCAGAACAAGACATAGAAAGGAGAAACCTTCCCATGTAATAGTGAACAAGCTATTCAAAATATCCTCCCTACATACCTAACAAAGCAAGTATCACCAAAGTTATATGACAAGAATATCCAACAAGCACAAAAAGTAAAAGATAATGATCAATTCCCTAGCATTCCTTTTTGTATAAATCATTTTTATTAGACATCATCAAGAGGTCATTGGAATGAGCACAATAAGATAAATCAAAAGAAAAGATCAAGTACACAAACAAGTCAATGTTCTTAATACCTCTAGCCAAGACTAAACTATGGCGATGCCTAATGTTGATGCCCATTAGAGGAAGGATGCATCCTAGGACATAATGTTATTAGATGATTGTGAGACTAATGGGATGATGGGCTAGTGATACAAAGAGTTAACCAAATTTTTTACCTATTGACCTAGACTTAAGACCTTGATGTTTGAGTTTTAACTTTTAATTTTCTATACTTGTTTTTTATTTGCTTTACCAAAGGGTGAAGATGACAATTGATTTATCGGTAGTGGATGTTTATTGTAGGTGAAGGTGAAATGGTATGGATGATTTTTGGTTTTTTTGAATTTTTTTGGTATTTTGAAATGTTTTGAGGCTATTTTTGGGATTTTCGAGATGTTTTACAAATGTTTTGATTTTTAATTTTTCCAATGTTTTTGTATTTTTTGATATTTTGACCAAGAACCTAACCTAAGGACATATCCTAGGGGCCTTGGGGGATAATCAAAGATTATCCTTGCCTACATTATACATGTAGAGACCATGTATTTCAATTGACACAAAATCATTTCTTGATGAGGAATATGAACATGTATGGATTGTCAGTTTATTATGATGGACTCCTAAGGACTGACCTAATGCCACATGGGCTGATCAATGATTAGCCTTGCCTACGTTCAAGCTCAGAGACAACATAGTTTGACATGGTAACCATGTTTTTGAATTTTTTCTATTTTCAACCCGTTTTTGGATTTTTGATATGTTTTTGATATTTTTGGTTTTATGAATGTTTTTGGATTTTCTCAATTTTATGAATATTTTTATATTTTCTCAATTTTATGAAAGATGTCAAGGATATACATGAATTTTATCTAATATAGGTATAAGGAAAATTCCCCTAGCATGATGCGATAGACTACTTCGATATAGGAAGTACAAAATAACCTTAGGAATGTGCCAAGTAGTACTAGGATGGAACATGATACATACATAAGATCAAGTTGTGATGCAGATGTAGATGTGTGATGGAAAGAGCAATGGAAATTCAATGGGTGAATGTGATGGAAAGTGATGCAAAACAAATCCAAATAATCGATGATGGATGGAAAGTGCTTATTTACACTGTAAGGTGCTTTCCCAAGGTGAAACCAAGGTGTTTTTCACTAGAGGATGATTTTTTTCTTTTTTTCTTCACTGTTTTCAATCCTTTTTCTTATTTTTTTGGATTTTGATATATTTTGATTTTATTTTGTATTTTTGGATTTATACCTTGAAAGCTTATGCATAAATTTTTTTGACATGGGAGCTATTAATGGAATCTTGTAGAGGCTCCCCTTCTAGTGTGGACAACTGATATACTCATAATTATAACTTGTAATGAGAATAAAGGGTCCCAAACAGTTGGGTTTAAACTTTCCATTGTTGTCTAGATTCAGCATATTCTTTTGGTTTTCCTTCAATACAAGCTCTATAAATTGGAAGGACAGATTCTTGATCTTCTTATTATAGTTCTATTTGAGACGATTTTCATAAACATGTAAATCGTTCAAAGCATCCATGCGTCGCTCATCTAGCAATTCCAACTCATTCAACAATGACACCTGATACTCATCAGTAATGATATTTTGCAATGATATCCTCAGGGATGGGATCTCAATCTTCACATTGGGAAGGATGGCTTCTAATCCATAGACTAGGAAGAAAGGGGTTGCACCTGTAGGTGTGCATATACTCGTTCAGTAAGCCCATAAGGTTGGGTTTAACTATAGGTGCTAGTCATGACCAACTTCATTGATTATTTTCTTTAGTATTTTCAAGATGGTTTTATTTGTAGCCTCAGCTTGGATTTTACCCTGGGGGTAATATGGGGTGGAGAAGTGATATTGGATATTAAATTTTTAGCATAGCTCATGAACATCATGGTTTTTGAAGGGTGTTCCATTGTTAGAGATAAGGTCTTGCAGAACACCGTAACGACAAATGAGGTAATTCAAGATGAATTTAGAGATCTACTTGCCTATGATATATGTCATGGGGATGGCTTCTACCAACTTTCTAAAGTATTAAGTGGTGGTGATAGTGAACTTGTGTCTATTAGATGAGGTGTGTGTGATTTTTCTAATAAGTTCAAGCCCCCATTGTGAAAAGGGCCAAGGTGTGACAATCGGTTGCAACTCCTGAGCTGGTGTATGGATGAGATCCCCATGTTGTTGGAATTGCATACATTTCTAGAAATATTCATGAGATTATTTCTCCATAGTAGGCCAGTAGTACCCCTTCCTCAACAACTTCTTGGCCAAGGTCATACCACTAGAGTATGAACCACAAATGTCATCATGTACCTCTGTTAAGGAAGTTAAAGCTTCCTTGGGGTTAAGGCATTATAATAGGGTTCCTTTGATACTCCTATGGTAAAGAATGTCACTTAAGATGATGAAGCAGGAAGAGTTTTTAATGAATGTTTTCTTGAGATTTGGGGTAATTTCAGTGGGTAGGAATCCTATTTTTAAGTAAGTGAATATATCATGGTACCAAGGATCACCGGGACCAACGATTTCACATACGAAATCGGATTTTGGTACCTCAAAAGATGATATGAGAATTTGTTCTACAAGGAATTCATTCTTCTGGACATTCCTTGGGATATCTATCAATGATCCAATTGTAGCCATAGAGTTAGCTATCATATTGTTTACCCTCGGTATCTGCTTAAATGTTATGTCAATGAAGAACTCCTTGATATCCTCTACCATTTTTTTATGGGGTAATTTTTTCATCCTTAGTTTGATATTCATCATTGACTTGATTGATAATTAGTAGTGAGTCCCCATAGACCTTGAGTGCCATTATTTTCCATTGTACTGCAATTTGAAGTGCTATGACAAGAACTTTGTATTCTGCAATGTTATTTGTGCAAGGGAAATACCACCTATATGATTTTGGGATACAATCCCCTTGTGGTGTGGTGTAATGAAGAGAATTCCTACTCCCAACCCATGCTATGTGTATGATCTATCAAATTATACCTTCCAATGGTCTACTACACTAGGGTTGACAATTGACTCATCTAGAAACTTTGATAGCAATGGGTTCTCAACATTTATAGATGCCTCGATCAATTGATTTACAATTACCTATCCCTTGATGGCTTTCCACTCCACATATTCAATGTCATATTATTTCAATATCATGACCCACTTAGCCATTCATCCTGTGAGCATTGATTTAAAAATTAGATACTTTAGGGGGGCTATCTTGGTGATGAGCTTTATTTGATGAGCAAGCATGTAGTATCTAAAATTCTATGAGGCAAAAACTACTGCAAGACAAACTTTCTCAATGAAATTTTAGTTTAGCTCATGTCCCACCAAGTTTCTACTAATGTAGTAGATGGCTCTCTCTTTCCCTATTTCATCATGTTGAGCTAGAAGAGCACCAAGATCTACTATCGTAGCTTATATGTAAAGGATCAATGGTTTGTTCTAGATTGGTGGCATGAGGACTAGTGGTGTTACTAAGTATTATTTTATTTGGGTAATTTCCTAATAACATTTCTCATCCCAATTATATGTTACCCCCTTGTGTAGTAGATGAGAATAGGGGATGGTTGTATCAGCTAACTATGCTATGAATCTTCTTATTGATTGAAGCCTTCCCTATAGACCTCTTAATTGTTTTAGTGTTCATGGAGCCTCCATGTTTAAGATTTCCTTGAACTTTGTTGGATCTATTTTGATTACTCTCTTCAATACAATATATCCTATAATATTTCTTTATGTGATGCTAAAGACACATTTCTTGGGATTGAGCATTACCTTATATTCTTCTAGGGTGATCCCACAAAGCTGGTTTACAATTCTAGGAGATTCTGTTTTTTGCTGAAATCACATATTTTTAGAAAATATAATGATTTAAGCATTTAAAATTTTCATTTAAATCATTCCAATTGAAGAGGGTTTGATCAAACTACCTTAGATGAAACCCCCTTGGATAGTACCTCACTAGTTTTAAACCATACCTATAATGGAGTCTTGTTTACACCTATCAAAATGCTAATAAAAAACAAAATTTGATTACCTTTTGGGGGATCTAATGAATTCATTTAAATTTTATTTTTTGTAAGTATGTAGTACTTATTATAAGCTTCCCAAAAAGTATAATTTAAAAATAAAATAAAATTATTACTATATTTATTTTTTATTTCTTGTGAATGTAGGTTTTTCACCTAAAATAAAACTCTCTATTTTGCACATATGGAAAAATAGAAGATTTTGAAAAATAAAAAATAAAAAATATGAGTGCACCAAATATTGAAGTCGTTGATCCAACCAAAAAAAAATTTGAATTTCGATACATACAAAAAAAAATACACATTATACGGTCACACTATGTCTGAATTGTAATTAATTTGACTTTGAAACTTGATTAAAGAAAAAATATTCAATTAAAAACTATCTAACCAAGTGGAAGCACTACATATCATAGTTACAAATCTAAATTCGAAAGAATTAGAATTTTATCCTTCATGGAAAATAATTTATCTGTTATACAGTGAGTATCACTTTTTAAAAATGTTGTTTTCTGAAAGAAACTAGTTTTTGAGAAAGATGGAAAAAAAAGTGCAATCTGATTCCAAAAATTGTGAAAAAAATATATTTAGAATCTATAGAAAAACTTTCACGAAACTCTAGTTTGCATCATCTTCAAATTCTTCATGGATTAGCTGCTATAGGTGTCTGAAAGTGAATATTTCATTTTTAAATAATATTACAATGTCTAGTTTGGCCAAAAATTGTAAACCACTATTGCGGAACCACCTTCTAATTTGTTGCAGATTGGGCCCAATGTTGAATTGTGGTCTTGAAATTTTCTTGATTTGGCTAGTATTTCATGCACATCATCGTCTATAGATTTGTGGATCATGTCATGAAAAATTAGGGTCATAGCCCTTTGAAATTTAGCTCCAATGTTCTTTAACCTGAGTGGCATCATATTTCAATAGTAGTTTCCCTATGGATAGGTGAAGGTTGTTTTATGTTGGTCATCCTTTGTAATCATAATCTGGTTGTATCCTGAAAACTCGTCCATCAATGATAGCATTTCATGGCCTGCTCTCATATCTACAATAATGTCTATGTTAGGAAGATGGAAATCATCCTTAGAGCATGCTTTTTTCAGGTCCCTAAAGTTGGTGCAGATTTAGATGCCCCCAGTGGGCTTGGAAATAGGTACAAGGTTGGAAACACATTCTGGATAATCAATGGGTCATATGAAGCCAGCGTCAAGGAGTTTTTGTAGCTCAAATTTGATGATTAGGGTGATTTGTGGATGCATCTTTCTCAATTTTTTTCTTACTAGATTCACCTCTAGAGAGACTACTAGATTCACTTCTAGATCAAGGCCTAGCATGTCAATGTATGTTCATGCAAAGTTCACTTTCCTTTCCTTTAGAAATTCTCCTAGATTTTCTTGCTCCTCAGTCAAAAGTGACTCCACATAGAAAGTGATGTGTGAGGTGGGTATGTCCAGGATCATCATGGAAAAAATAGGCCCTTAAGTGGCAAAAAATTCAGAAAAATCATAGTTAGGCAACTTGATGTAAAAATTTGAATAAGTAATCTATATTATTTCAAAAATAAGTAAGAATAAAATCTAGAGAAAATTGAATGTAGTTTCTAAACTACTAGGTTTATTTAAAAAAAAAGAAATCTATTTGGTGAAAATTTGAAATTTCAATGTATTAGTACTTAAATTTCAGGGAAAAAATAAGAAGTAGGTGTCTGTCTGACCACCCTAACCACAATAAAATCATAATATTTTTTTATAATATTTTAGATATAAGTAAAGGATTCATGTCCCAATGTGATGCATATTTTTTTGTAATTTTTTTCCAAGTAAATAATTAATTATGATTTTTTTATTACAACTTTTGAAAAATATAAAAACTCGTTTGTCTGACCACCTTAACTTGGTCAAAACTTCATGAAATTCATTCTTTATTTTTTTAATCCTATATTATGCGAAGCATAGAATGTGATGTATGTTTTAGATTTAAAAAATCTGATATTGTTTGAAAGCTATAGATGTTTTTCAATCAACCTATCAATCAGGACTTTAGTCATCATTCAAATAGAAAATGAATAATAATTACTTATTAAATTCAAAGTAAAGAATAATTTTTATTGGTGGAAAGCTGAGAATCTCCTTTAGAAACCCTTTTCATTTCATCAATTTTGGGTAAAAAAAAGTCGTAAGCCACATACCCTACAAATTCCCATCATATTGCCACTTTTTGGCCCATCATGATCCTGCACATACCCAGGTCTCTTTAGTTCCTAAATTCATGGGGTTGCATTTTTCTGTCAGAACTGTTGATTTCTCTTGATGGATTGAACTAAGGGGAAGATTGAATCCCTCATCCTTTGGCACCTCAAAGAGGTTTTCACCATTGGATACATCCTTTTTTTTTACTATTTTGTGATCAGAAAGTTCCACAACATGGTTTTCACTTAAGGATCGAGACATTACTCTTAGATTTTCATTTTTGCAACTAAGAGATTCAATTCTTTCCCCATAGTATGCATGTGTATCAAACTCTATTTTGAACCCTTCTTTGTGATCTTTATATGGTAGATTATCCCTTAGTCTTATGAATTTTGAGAGAGCCTCATCATTTTTGAACGTATCTAAGATCGACGGTCCTCATTGGTCACAATCAATGAGTTGGGGGAAAATGAGCTTTAGTTCATTGACTTGGTTATTTGGCTTGAATGACATGATTGTGATCATGAAGACATTTCAATCCTTTCTGAATAGGTTTGTTATATCAAAAGTATAGTTATCTAGGGGTAAGCTAGTGGATATTGGTAATTGAGGAGGAGCTTTGAATTATTTAATAGGGGTATGCTTTCCAAGAATGGTTATCTTAATAGGGGTACATCCAAGGCCAAGATTCTTAAGGTCCTTCTTAGGAATGATAGGTTCTAATAGGCCATTGTAATTTTTCCTGAGCTTTTCATTCTTGTTGTAGCCCCATGCAAACATGAGTTGTAGACCTTTGTTGTTGTCTTCCGTGGGAAGAGTAGGTATAGGTATTTCATCTTGATACAACATGCTTGATACATATTTTTCATCCACCACCTCTTTTCTTAGGTCTCCCCACTTTTTGAAAGTGGTAGGTTTTTCTTTGAAGGTCTGAGATGTTGTGTCAATTGGCTATGGTTTTCCATGAGATATAGGAGATTTAGGTAAAATTCCTACCAAAAAGGAAATATTCTTTAATTTATAGTTCCCACAACCATCATCTTATATCATAGCCTTAATGTCTTGGATATTTGAGATGGGGGTTTCTTTTTCTAGGATGTGGAGGCTAAAGTTCATGGGTCAACATAAGGGGATGTGGGTCCCTCATCATTTTCTTAGAAATTGGGGAATCTTGTAACACTTGGCCTCCAGATTTTTGCAATAATAGAAAGGTTCAGGGTCTCCATGGATCATAACATCTTGATTTTGATATGGGAATTTACACATTAGTGGAATGTAGATGAAATAGCTTGCACCCCATGGATCCATTAACACTTGAGGAGAATATTGTAGGAAAGCTCAAGGTCAAGGACCTAGAAATTGGTTTCCATGATGGTCGGCCCCACTTGAATGGGAAGTTGGATGGTGCCTTGTGACACCCATTCTTGATCATCGTAGGCCCTGATGGTGATACCTTTTCCTTTTTCGATGAAATCCTCTAAAAAGACCAAGTTCTTTATTAGTTGTAGGGTGAAAATATTCAAACCCGCAACCCCATCCACCAAGACCCTTTTGACTTTGTTCTTATGGACTAAGAATTCATGGTGGAGTGCATGGAACTATGAGATGGTTCGGTTGGGACATCATGCTCAAAAAATGTAAGGAGATGCAGTGTAGTGATATGTATGACCATAGCTTGAAATTGGTCTGCATCAAGGTCTATGGAGACAAACTATGTAGCCAATGCCTTCTCTAGGATTTTCCTATGTGAAAGAAATATTTTAGCAACTCCATGATGCAGATTTGGTCAGGGGTTTTTTTCAGTTGTTTCCAGATGCTATAACCACTATGGTTTGATTTTGGATTGGCGGCTAGTGCCTTGGGTGGTAATGAAGGTCCTGGGATAGAAATTTTGATGCTACTTGTGGTGACTCCACACTTGGTTGTAGGTCCTTTGATATTGACAACTATTACCCATTCATCCAATGATGTGACAACATGGTCATATAAATGGTTCACATTTTGGTAAGTCTTTCCTTTACCATTATTATTTCCTTTATTATGATCCAACATTAGATTCGTGTATATTTTCAGATCTTGATTCCCAACTGGTTGTTCAATGGTTATAACCTTATCACTGATGAGAGCTTGGATAGGTTTTTTGAGTCACACACAAATGTTTGTTGTGTTTCTCTTTATTTTATGAAAATCACAGAGGTGCTTCTCATTATACCATGGTGGTTTAACTCAAGAGGCTCTTTGTAATTTTCTTAAACAGGGAGTGTGATAAGGTTTTCTTTTACTAACTGTTGCATGATAGAATCAATGGTTTCCCCTAGTGGTGTATATTTTTGTTTTGGTGGATATTTGTTCTTTGGGGGCGATCCTCCTTGAGCATTCATGTTAGTAACCACTTCATTGTTGGGTTGTTGTGATGTGTTGGTTTTCAGGGTGTTTTGTTGTGGGTAGGTTTGTTTTTGTATGTTTTTCCTAGGGGAACTAATAACAACTTTTGCATCAATGACACCATCATTGGTAACATTTTTATTTTTTTCCCACGTGCAAGGTTTTTCATTGTAACTCATTGATGGTTGATTTCCTTGGTACATGGGCATGCCTCCTTGTGCTATAAGGGCTCTTTTGATGTTGAGATATTTAGGTATCAAATGGTAATATGTTGTGATGCATTTCATTTTTAGATGGAAGGAAAAGCTCACTTCAAGGTTGGAGATGATGGTTCCAATTTGTTGTTCCTTTGGCATAGACCATTTTCTCTTGCTCGCCTTGGATCTCCATTGTTGTAGGAAAGATACAAATGTTTCTCCCTTGGATTTTTAGGCTAGATAATTCCTCCAAGCTCACTTCCATGCCTAAGATGAATAAGTACTTTTCTATTAGCATGTCTACTATTTCTTGGAACTCTTTGATTCCAAGGGGTAAGCAGTAGAACCATTCCATTGCTGGGCCAACCAAGCTTCAAGGGAAGAGTTGCATTAGATAGGAATCATCATATGCCACTTCCATACAATGTACACAAAATTCTCTAATGTGATCCTCAGGATTCCCATTTCCTCAATATTTTTCAAATTTTAGTATTTTGAAGCTTGGTTGGAATGGAACCATAGCAATGCTTCTATCAAATCAATAGGGGCACAAATTCCCTTATGTGTGTGATTTCATTTTCTTTCCTAATTGCATGTCTTGTATTTGTTGTGAGAGAAACCTGACTTGCATGGAGAGGTCATTTTGTGAATCAGGTGGTGGGATGTGCATGTTTTGGGATGGTGTGGTTTGTTGGGGGAAGGACGGGGTAGCCTGCATGTTTGGGTTCAAGGAATTTTGCTGCATGTTCATGAAATGTTGTTGGAAGTTTTTTTTTGTGATAAATTCTTGTTGGTATTCCTATTCTTGTTGTTGCACCAACAATGTGTGTTGTTGAGCTTCTTCTTTTTGCTAATGTTATTGAGCCAATAGCATCTATTGTTGGGGCTCTTTTTGTGTTGTTTGTTGTTGTTCCGCTATCAACACTTGTTGTTGTTGTGTGTTGTTGTAAATATTGTTGATAGGATTTTTGTTGTAACAAGGCTTGTGCTTGTGCTTGTTGTGCTTGGTATTGATCTTTTGCTTGGGCTTGATCTTGAGCTTGAGTTTGGGCTTTTTATCTTTGTGTGGCTTGTTGTTGTTGTAGTAAAGCTTGTGCTTAAGCTTGGGATTGAGATTGAGCTTGTGCTTAAGCTTGTGCTTGAGATTGTGCTTGAGCTTGTGCTTGAGCTTGAGCTTGTTGGGACTAGAATTGTTGTAAGGCCTTTTGGTAAGCTTGTTCCACTACTTGTAATGTGATCTTGTATTGATTTTCTAT
Organism: Sequoia sempervirens; assembly: GCA_007258455.2. Taxonomy (NCBI): domain Eukaryota; kingdom Viridiplantae; phylum Streptophyta; class Pinopsida; order Cupressales; family Cupressaceae; genus Sequoia; species Sequoia sempervirens. The sequence continues at coordinate 356,115,983 of VDFB02000015.1, read as the reverse complement.
ATTTAGATTTGAAGGTGGAGCTGGTGGATTTTGTGGGATGGTGTGAGATGATGTGATAGGCAGTTTTTGAGGTGTTTGATGAGGTATTTGTTTAGTGATGATAAGGGGTTGTGCATTGGAAGGTGTGTTTGATATGCTTAGTCCTTGGAAGACTAGGTTTTGGGATGTTTGAAGTGTTGTAGACGATGTGATGATTGGATGAGGGATTGGGTTGATGCCACTTGGTGTTGTGATATAAATGGAATGCTTCAAGGATTTGGTATGATAGATGTGTTGATTTAATTTGTGATCGAGGGGTTGACTTGATTTGATTGGTTTTGGATTGACATGTTTAATGAAGGGATTAGCCCTATACCTTGAAATTGTGTGGATGATGATGTCAAGATAAGGAATGGTGGGAAGATTTGTGACATGTCCCCTTGTGGAGGTGATCATGAAGCATTGAATGTCCCTACTTATCCAAATAATTCCACTTGTCCTTGAGATACATTGGGGAGAGAGCTTTGTGTATCTAGAGGGTATGTCAGTGTTACGTAGATGGTGGAGGGGTTATTTGTATCATAGAAGATGAGTGGAACATATGGATGTTTAGGGTCTTGTGGGATGGCGTTAAGCATACCCAAGATCATGTTAGCCTCTAAATTTCAATTGTTGACAAGTGGGTGTTCTTGAAGAGCTTGAAGTAGTGAACTTCCCTTTGTGATCATAGGTTGACTTGGGACATGAGATGATGATAGTTGAATTCTTGGTTGGATGATGCTTGGAAATGAAGGCATGAATGATGTTTTTGGTATGTTTCCTAAAGTTTGTTCAACAATAGTTCTTACATTGAAATTGGAAGTGAGATTAACTCATTCTTTTCCCAATTCCAACATGTATTGAGTGGGGTTAAGTCTCATGGTCTTGTGTTGGCAAGTTTGTGTGTTTCGAGACTTTGAACTAGTTCAAGTATTTCATCGTGGGACATCCCCTTGAAGTTATTCATGACATCCTCCACTTGGCAACCTACCTCTTGAGCATCTTGAGGTATTTGAGGGGGATTAAGTGGAACGTTGATGGATATCCTAGGGTTGAATTTTGTTTGACTTAAATCACTTGATGTTGACGTTTCTTTGTTTTTCTCCATGATATTCTTGTGTTGTGACCTTGTTTGGACCATAAAACTGGGATCAAATTTTAGGAATATGTAAGGTCACCCTTTAACTCCTTTGATTGAACTAAATTTTAGGTACAAAAAGATATTATAGGATGTGTTTTAGGATCAAATGATGATGATGTGATAAATGAGGGATGAATGGTGCAGTGAATGTTTGAGCTTTTAAGAGCTTTGGATCAATACTAGACCTTAGAACTTTTTTATTTTGATTTGGATAATGGACTTGTAGGTCCCAAGATGTTAGATGTGATCTTGGGGTGAAATTTTCTAAAAGGGGTGATAATTTAACTAAATGTGTGAGAAAGGATTCATTCCCACACACTTATCCAAACAAGATGATTGTGATTTTGATCTAAGGACTTACCAAACGTCTAGCATAGATGATTTTTCCAAAGTTCCAAAAGTTGTTTGTGAGATGGGTTTAGGTGAATGTTGTGATAAATGGAAGTGTTGGTTTTGATCCTAGATGAACCTAGAAAGACTTTGTTTACAACACCAAGGTGTTGAAGAACATGTTAGACCTCTAAAGTTTTTTTTAAAATTATAGGGTTCATATTGAGCATACATGTCTGGATTGTTGAGCGAAATAAGTCTATAAAACCTTGTTACCTTCTTGCTTATCTTGTGGTATTGTCTTAGGTTACACTTTCTAATGTATCTTGTTATAGCCTTTTGAGTATGATACCTAAGTTTGAAATGATGACAAAGAATTTTGATTTGGAATCTTGATTTTGTAGGAAATCATGAAGAAAAACACATGTGTGGGGTTCCATTGTTTTTTCATCTTGATTAAGTGAATTCTTTTTACCATATCAACTCATATTGTTTAAATTTAAAACTAATGTCTATGTCTTAGCTCCTTTTCATTCCACAAGGTACATTGTGTGAAAATCAAAGAGTCAAGGTTATAGTTTCCCTAGGTTGACTTTGGAAAGAGTAAATTGAGAGATGAGCCCAAATATTTAGAAGCCACTAAGGAGAAAATCCATAGGGAAAAGCAATAATAATTGGATCCTTCAAAGATATTCAATCTTTCCAAAGGGTTTAAAATTTTGATGATTTATTAATGTTTGTTTCAATGTTTGAGATCCAAGCATGTGTTTGACTAACATACAAAATTCACAACCCTAGGCTACAAAGATACTACTTGTTGAGTCCCCACTCAGATTTCTCCAAACACTAAGAAAAATTGAACAGTTAGAGATTTGGCGACACTGGCTACCCTCCTCGATAAACACTTCTCAAGACCATTAAATCTAAAAATCCTAAAGATCAAGAGAGGTTAAGGATTTTCCTATTTCTACTTTGAATATTAAAAATGTGGGATGGCTTCAGAATGATCATTCTGACACCAACAAGCATAAAGGTTTTTAGTCACTAAAAAAATGGTTCATAATAAGGAATTTCATTTAAGGTGGCCATACACGTGGTAAGATTGGCTCAAGATTATGGAAAATCAAGAGGCCTCCTAGTCTCTTCCTAAGAATAAATTTAAATGCATCACATGAATACTAAGGGTGACACTTATCAATATGACACATTTGCACCTATTGTTTGTGACTTTCATCACAAGCACATTTTTATATAGCAATTTGAAAGAGCTTGGCTTTAGCTCATTACCACATGGGTCATTCCCTCCTTTCAAATGAAGGAGGTAGGACCTCTAAATATAGACAAAAGCAACAAAGTACAATTATAGTTCAACTACCTAGATCACATGAAGCACAAAGAGGGAACACACATAATGTCTTTTCCTCATACTAGCATGGGGTTCATTTTTAGATCCAAATTGAAATTTGTGGGTGATTAGACAAAAAATGTCAAAGGAATGCTTTTTATCCTCAAGATTGCCAAGTTGCGTGAGAGAACTGCATATGCATTCAAATGACAAGAATTGCAAACCACAAAACAAATAAGGCGCAAGTTCTTTTTAATCCCCAAAGTAAAGGTGAGTTCATTTTAAGCACCAAAAACTAAGTGTGAATTTGTCTTGTTTAAGTTTAGCCCACAAAGCAATGTCTAGTAAATTTCTAAGTTCAATTTTAACCAACTTGAAAAGATCAAATCAATGGTTAATATTAAACCCAAAATAAAGCTAGTTGTTCTAAAACAAAAAATGAAAGTAGGAATGAATGCCCTAGGCTATTCTAATAAGCATTTAAAATTTCTTTTTCAATTCCAATGCCCACCTTTCCAACTCAAATTTTCTTTGTTATTCTCTGGATTTTGTCCACCTTGCTACACCATCATATTGTACCTGCAATATTAATACAAATAAATGCATGGATAAATGTTCAAAAAGAATATAAAGAAACCTACATAATAATGCATTAAATTGATGTTAAAGTTTTTTCAAAACAAAGAATTCATAGTCTTATTCAATGCATTAATTGATATTTTTAAAAAAGAAGCATAATGAGCATGTTAGCTATCCAATGCTTCTAGCGGCTTCTCTTCGAACTTGGTGGTATTTAATGCATTAACTATGCACTCATTGATAAGATATCACTGCAACAAAGATTCCCATAGTAAAATTAAACATAATTGAGTGCCCACAACTTGAAGTTTATATGAACAACAATATACTGTATGTTCTTGTCTAAAGCACCAATCAATATTTAATGCATTAAATATGTATTCAGTGGCTCTATATTCTCCACCCACCAGTTATTATATATGAAAAGAAACAAAGAATTTATAGTGTGCGCAAAGTTTGAAGTTGATGTGAAAAAAATCAAGTACTTTATATTCCTATTTAATGTGATTGCAAGGTGGCCTTTAATGCATTAAATACACATTCATGGATTCTATACGCCCCAACAACTAGTTATGATCTATGATTTTTTTACTCTATCTATGCCATCCTATTTTCATAATTTTATAAAATTACAGCAAATGATTTCCACAGTAGGAGTAATAGTAACAGGGCACACCAAAGGTTGAAGTTTTTATGAGCAACAACAAAGACTTTACTTTCCAATCTAATACATTGATGGATATTAAAGACAAAAATTCCACATTAAGAAAAATGTTGTGCTAGCAAACATTTACATAGTAAGAGGAGTAATTTGCACCCAAAGCTTGAAGTTGATATGAGCAGAAACAAAGACTTTAGATTTCTTTTTAATGCATTGAATCGATTTTCAATAAACAAAGAATGATGTTTTTATGTATGATTTTTTATTTGATCGATCTATGCCATCCTATTTTGCTGATTTTCTTAAAGAAAAATGATTTTTTAGAGCTGATCACACGAATAACTACAGGAAAATCTTGAAGTTTATTTTGAACAAACACAATTATTTTTCCTCCCCATCTACATAGCACACAAAGATTGAAGTTTATAAGAACATAAAACAAATAAGACAAAGCTTAAAGTTTATTTGAGTAGAAACAAAGATGAGCGCCAAAGCTTGAAGTTTGTATGAACATAATAGAGTGGACCAAGCTTGAAGTTTATTTGAGCATAAACAAAGACTTTACATCCCTATTTAATGCATTAATGGGGAACAAAAGACTTTATATTCCTATTCATATACATATTTTAATGCTTTAATAGAAATCGAAGACTTTATATTCCTATCATTATAAAGATTTTAATTTCTTAATAGAAACGAAATACTTTATATTTTGATAGTATGCATCAAATAGAGGTGAACAAAAACAAAGACTTTATGTTTCTGCACCACAGTGGGCACCAAAATGTGAGTGAATTTACTGTACTTGATCAAACATGACAAATATGAGAGTATTAGTCAATTTAAACCAATGAAATAAAGCATTCCTATGAAATATTTAAACATACTAGATATGCAAACAAGACAATAAAATATTGAAGAAATTAAATGAAATCATATAAAAGCATGTTCAAACCCTATCCTATAGTGGGAGTGGTTCTCCTTTAATGTGGAAAGGATACCCTTTCCCACCACTTGACATGCAAAATGATGACGAAAAACCTTCCAAGACGTGATGAAATGGGTGATGAGTGTGCCTCTAGTGAGATTGCTTAAGATTATGGATCCTTTCTTCATAGAGAATCCATCTATAAAAAGGGTTGAAGGGTTGAAGAATGAAGATATTGGAGGAATGTGGGACCAAAGGAGATCCATTGAGATTGTGACACTTGTCACAAGGCTAATGGGTGAGGATGGAGCACATTTTGGGGAATGTGCATAGTAAAGAGGATGTCAGAGAGATTAATGCATATGGTTGAGTGTAAGAGGATTAAATGAATGTGGTTGGAGATGTAAGAGAATGTGGGTGAGGATGTAAGAGAGATTAATGTCTTTGTAAGAGGCATTAATATTTGGGTAATTAGTTAATTAAGCAAATTTATTTTCATGTGCATGTTGGTTATTTAATTAGGGGTTTAGTTTGACCAAGGTTGAGTCAAAAGCTAGAGAATGAGTAATGGTGATTAGGAGTTAATTAATTTAGAATTAATCAATTTGAAGGGATTAGGGGATTGTGACATTTGATATGAATAATTTGATTTATTAAATCAGATGAAAGGACTGTAGGGTTTTAATTAAATAATTTTATTTATTTAATTCAATATGGTGAACATTAGTGAATTAATCTAATAAATTGCTTTGTTTGACTAATAAAGGAATTTGATAATCTGAGTGTCTACACTTAGAAACACTTAAGTTTAGGCCTTGCACGCACTTTCATGTTTAAGATTTGTACTTTTTAACAAGGTTTAATTACTAAACTTGGGGCTCGACCAAGGAAAACCCCCATCCACCACCAAACAACAATTGTTTTTATAGATTTATCACATGTATAGATCTGAGAGGGAAGTTTCAAAAGTGTAGGAAGGAAGTGTAGATACAAGACCTAGATCTTAGTTTCTAATTTTCCATAAAAGGATACCTAGACCCATTCACCCATGGGAAAATGAGTCCTTGGTAAACTTCCAAAAATAGTGTTTTGTGATAGGCGCAATTTTTTTTCCCAGTCCTAGATCTACTAGAAGTTTTATTGAACATTTCTCTTAGTTTTATGCTTAATATACAACATCCAAGTGTTAGCTTTCATTTTTTAGTTGATTTTCTATTTTTTCTTTTTCTCCCGAAAGTGTTGTTAGAACTTTACCCCCATCCTTAAGCATAAGGAAATCTAAATTTTCTCACATAGAGTTGATTCACATAAGGTTTGTTAGTTAATTCTTTGTGGAGATCTCATTTCCTAATGAAAATAGGAGGATAGACCTTCCATCATAAACCTCTACTTCTATGTTCCATGTTGGTGAACCTATTTTTCTATATTTGAGTGTAATAGAGAGTCTTGTAGATTTTTTCCACACCTAACAAGAAAGGGACGATGTCCCTTTGTTTAGAGATCCTAGAAGTGAAATTAATCGCTCTCAAGGTAATACCATTAGTATATAGACTTGTGTCTATATTTTTGTTGTATAAGTGCATGTGAGTGAGTACTTGACTTCCTTTTTATTTCTATGTGGATTCTATGATATGCTTATATACTCTTGGGATTAGCATGACTATTCAACTATTGCTTAAAATTGCATTAAGATTAGATCTTGCACTGCATGGAAGAAAATTTTCTTTACATTGAAAATTTTCACTATATCATACGATGAAGTTGACTGCTTTAAGCATCATAAAGCTATTTATTATTTATTTATAATAAATAAGAATATGTACGAATGATCACATAAGAAGGGAATGAATGTATTTATGAAAGAGATGAGCCAATAAAAAGAGCATTTGCATGTCATCCTAACTATGCATTAAAATTATAAGAGTTCACCCAACTTTTCATGGTGTGCATATTAATATATATAAGGGAAACTTAAATGATAGGAGCTATGTGTTGCATGATGATAGTAATGCATTTAAATGACTCCTATGCATGAGATGATTAGAAAATTATTATTGTTGAACTTTCTTGGTGTGCATGGTACGTCATCTTTGTAAGGATGCATTTTTGTATGTATGAATGAGAGTATTTAAATATATGTGAACTTGACCTAATAAATCATTTGGGATGATGACTTATGTCCCTAGATTGTATTATTCATAATTTTCATGTAAGAACCTATGTGGTTAATTCCTTGTAGCATCTTGAAAAAATTCATATGAGTCAAATGAGTTTGTTACTGTCAATGCGACAATACAAGTTATGGCCCAAATCATGCTTGATCCATGAAGAATCGAAGCATAATGAAGCAACCAATACTTGAATCAAGCCAAGATCAGTCAATCAAAATTGAAAGTAAATTTTTTATCAAAAAACCTAACATGCTAATCTTATGAAAGCTCTAAAGAAAAAATCTACTCTAATCCATTGAAATTTATCCTATTGTTGAATTGGTGTTGTGTTGATGTGAACCGATGACCCTTTCCCAATCCTGTGATAGTGAGCTTGTTTTAGTCAATTCTATGAAAGAGAAACAATGAAGCCATGATGGTTGGTGTATGAAAAACCTTAATTATGCACAAAATAAACATGATGCAAGCTAAGTTACCATTTTTATGTTATAAATGATCTAATTATGCAATTGCTGAGCTAATTTAAGCCAAAATGATGCTAAAATATGAAAACACTAATTTATTTTCAAACTAAGATGGATGCATGGAAGCCATTAATCAAAACTTGAAGCTATTTTTGCAATGAAAATAAAATAAAAATAATCTAAATGTGTGCAAATTGAGAGTATGGATGTGAGAAAATTTGACATCATGAATTTGCAATAAAAGATGGATCCATTTGTCTCCAAGTAGTGATCTACTTATAGGAGAGAAAATGAGGAATGAATGGTTGAGATCAAAAAGTTCAATCAATGGTTCAGGATGAAAGAGATGAGAGGCATGGATCATGGATTCTCATCAATGGATGAGAATATAAGATGAAGATTAATCAAAGGCTCACAATTACCTCAAACAAAAACACTTTTGACCTACTCACACAAGTTAAAGGTGACTTGCTAGAAAGGTAAGAGGGTTAACTTGCTTTTGAAGCTAAGTGAGTTGATTAGAGGATAGGGAATATTCCTTAGAATATTCCATTAGGGTGAAGAAAAAGATGATTTTACAAATTAAAACAAATTTTTAATTGTGCAAAAAGGATAAAGATTATTCCATGGGAATATTCCCTTTGATTAGAGGAATAATTAGTTTAATTGCTAATTAAACAAGGCTTAATTTATTCAATTAGGGAATTAGAGGAATTAAGAGATATTTATTAAATTAGATGATTTATTAAATAGGGGAGGGGTGAAGTGATATCTAATTAAATAACTTAGGTTTATTTAATTAAATAAGATGATTTAGGAGATTAAATTAAATATTTTGATCTATTCAATTTAATGGGATGAAGTGTTAGTGTGAAAAGAGGTGAATTAACCCAATTTAATTAATTAGGCCAAATAGACAAAAATGATGAAATTAATTAACTATCTAGGATAATTAAATCAATTAAGTAAAAGGAGGATAAATAAAGAGGAAACGATGTTAATAAATCCAATTTGAGTGTATGACATTGATAAGGGCATTTTTTAGTGTCTACATTTTTCCCCTCTTTGAAGCAAGGTACCCGTTGCTTTGGTTCAAAGAAAAACACTTTTTAGATTAAAAATGTTGCTCAAATAAAAAATTAATTTTTATTTTATTTTTTAGATGCCCCAGCGAAAGGATAAAATTGACTCCTTGCCCCCTCAAGAAATCGAGTGAAAATTTCCAACTTTGGGTTGATTTCTCGATAATGGTTGAAAAGTTGCCCCAAGGGTCCAGAAAGGTCTTGAGATGCTAGAATAATGCCAAAAATGCAAAAAAATGATGTAAAATTAGGTCTAGATTGGAAAAATTAGTGAAAATGATAATAAACCCCATTAAAAAGGTAAAATTAGGGAAAAAAACCCTAATTTTCTAGCTCCAATAGGCTTAGATGGGTCATTTTCAATTCATTTGTACATTCTCACTTAAGGAATTCTTGCAAATTGAGCTCTGACCCTCAAATGAAATGGCGCACTGTGAGCTTCCCTGACACATGTCTAATCGAGTTCATGAGTTCCAATGGCTTCTAAGTGTAGGACCACCAATATGTGATTTGAAACTTGATTTAAAATTTAAAAATTTGATGCATTTATTACTTATTAAAATTTTGAATTTGGGGCATCGCTATATAGCGATGCCTAAACTTCAATCAGTGATGTGAAAATGATGTATAGGGATGCATATGGCTTGGGAAAAGCTTTTCGCAATTTGAATTTGGGGTTTTAAATTGTAAATGGTGATGCATATGTATCTAGTGACACACTTGCCAATTAGAAAGTTAGGGTTAGGTTAGGCCAAATTCTAAATCATGACGCCATCTTGTCTGGCAATGCATTTGTCAATTTAAGTTTAGAAATGCATCAAACGTCGTTGTTTGAGTTTTGAATATAGTGACACATTTGTAAAAAATGACGCATTTGTAATTTCTAAGCCATAAATTCCAAATAACTTCAAATTTTGATGATTTCCTGATGTTGTTGACTTCATGGATGCATGAGAGTTTCCCACCCTCGATGTCCATAGAGCATAGGCCCACTATACTAGAGAGATTAGGTGATTTTTCAAAGTTGCACCAGGAGCACCTAGGAGAGATCAGATTATGGTACATTGCATACACACCAATGATCAAGACACATTTGGCTATGATGATAGCATTGTACGAGAGATGGCATAGTGACACTTCTTCTTTCCACCTTCCGACTAAGGAAGCGACAATGACTTTGGATGATGTGTTGTAAATATTGTGGTTGCCTATCCATGGCAATTTTGTGATTTACGATCCTGATGCTGGATTTGATGCATGTCTAGAGGTGTTGGAGATGGATCAGATCACTTTGGTCACATCTTAGATAGATTTAGAAACATACAGAGGTCAAGTGCCAACCTTCATATTAATCATTGCAGCTATTATTTCAAGTTTGGTGGCTTCGGATAGACACAGCTAAGTTTTTAGTCCAGGTTGGGGCTTGGATTGGTAGAGGATGTTATACTAGAAGACTCTTTTTGCATGTGGGCCCATGATGTTGGACTCCTTGTACCATGATTTGCATGATTTTGTGTATTACGACAGGAGAGCCATTGGTGTTGGTGTGACACTCCATATCTAGGCATGGGAGCACATTGTAGTGCTTTAGCCAATTGTGCAGATGGCAGACATGGAGCCAGATGATCCTGTCATATGGAGATACTAAGGTGCCATTATGCTCAGGCACACAAGACAAATTGGGCTCCCGTACTGGCCACAGATGATTGATGATATGACCATGTTCTGGTGGTGGCCATGGCTTCAAATGCTGCCATGGTTTGATGATATACAACAGTTATACTTTGCTAGGTAGACCTGATACATCCAGGGTTGTGAGCACATGATGATTTAGTAGTACCTTCTAGACAGAGTGGCCAAATAGTTTGGCAATGTCCAAGACAGGCCCAATGATGGCTACAAAGCCATTTTTGCATGATTAGTTAGAGAGGTTCCCGCTTGGGGACTGATGATCCGGCACCAAAGGCCATTGAGATTTTTTGCCAGTTGGTTGCCCAATCTTGGGCATATGATCAGGTTCAGCCTACTGCACAGGCTACTCCTTCCCACGATGCATGGTTCGTTCCTCTGAGGTGACTTACAAATCCTGTAAGGACTCCTCCTAGAGGGAGACTGCAAGGAAGAGTAGTCAGGGGCAAGGGATAGGGAGGCTAGGATGGCCAATATGGGCATGTTTTTGGGGCTCCTCCAGTAGGATAGCAACCTCTAGTGGTGCAGTAGTAGCCAATGCCACTACCACCACCTCCACCAGATGTCGGAGATGTGTAAATATAGCAGTAAGTGTAGGTTTTGATAGGTGGGTGGGATTAGGCCCACCAATAGATTTTGGTTTTGACTATTGAGTGAGACTAGGATTAGAAGTCAGTTGTTGCAATTACATTTGAGAGGGATACTGTGTTACTAAGAGTTCAAACTATTACAGGTGAGAGAGACTAGGAGGTGGCTCAACGTCAACATATTGAGATCCTTATGACATCCACCCATGGTCAAATAATTTCAGCATGGTTGTATAGAGAGGTTGTTATAGAGGTAGTGTATTATAGGCAACATTATCATAAGGATGTTCTAGTGGAATTGAGACAACTTGATTTTTCATAGCAGAGTGATCCATGCCCCTCAGTAGAGGATCAACTTGAGTGATAGGTTGGAGAGGGTAGTAACCACCAAGGCTAGAACTTTTTTGATGTATAGACACTTTTTCATTTTTCCCCATTCTTTATACTGATATACATTCATTGGCTCCTTTTTGATAGCCTCGTGGATATTGTACTTATCATCGATATACATACACTAATCCAAATTTAATGTGATGACAAATTTTTGATATATACGATATAGATACAGATGATTCATGCTATGATGTGTTGACTTTATTTCATGTATAGATGATGTATGGATGCTTATATATGATCATGTATGGATGCATTTTATTTTATGCCTATGTGATATGTGATGATCATGATATGGATGGATGCAATGTTATATTATTTTTCATTATCTTTTCATGATATGATAGGGATTAATGATTATGATATATGTAGATTTTATGGATGCAAATGATGGGGATGCATTTATTTTTGTATATTTTCTATGCATGTTTTATGATGACAACGATGTATGCATATAGATGTATGGATGCTAATTCTTATGATATGCAACATTTTAAGATGCTTAGAATAATAAATCTATATTATTCAGCACAACTCAAATTACAATGCAAAAATGTATGATGTGATATGCAAACGATTATGAGATGGATGCGTGTGAGTAAAATATGTGTAATGAATGACAAACACACCGAATAAGACATTATATCAAGAGATTTAGAAAACAATTAAACTAATTAAAGTAGAAATCCGATGAAAGCATCAAATTTATCTCTAACTCTAAAGATTTATTAAATCATTGTGCCTCTCAGATTTGTGTAAGTATTGTGACTATTAAAATGCCAATCTAGAGAATGAGAATGATAAGCTATATGATTCCTAAATGATATGTAAGCTATATGACATAAAAAGCTATGATATTGATTGATAATAATGAAAGGTATATGCTATGATATGACATGATTATAAACTAAATTATATGCTATTTGCTATTTTTGTTTGTTAAAATGCTTAATTGCTCAATCGATATTTATGTAGAGTAAGTTTGCAAAAACTTGGGATCACATTTTTCTATAGAGAGAGGTTGTATTTATAGATTCCCGATAGCACATTTGTGAAGGGGTAGCAAAGAAAATGTATGGATTTGATCTGAAGGATTGAATGGTGAAGGATGAAGAAGCCTAAGATGATTATCGAGATTGTTCCTTCCCACAAAAACACTTAGCTAGAAGATAGGAAGAATAATGGAAGAAGATGAAGAAGTTTGCCTACAAATTTGTCTCCAATTTGTCTCCAAATTTTCCCATGAAGGTTGAGATGAATTAAATTAGACATAAAATATCTAATTTGGTAGGTAGATATGGTTAGCTATAGAAATAAAATTCAATTGAATATTTAGATTTATTCAATTTAGGAAAAGTAGATTTTTAATTTAATAAAACAAACTATAGAAGTCTATGTTTATTAAATAAATAAGGAAGAAATATGATAATTAAATAAAACAAATGTTTGTGATTTTTTTATTTAATTTAGATAGAATGATGTGACTAAAATAGAATAAAATAGGAGAACTTGGCAATTAAATAAAACAAAGTATTAAATTTGTTTATTTAATTTAGATGAAATAATAGAAGAATTAGAAGAATGAAATAAGAATTTAAATGTGAATTATATAAATAAATATTTCTATTTATTTAATAATAGATAAATTGGGGGAGTCAATTAATCAATTAAACCACGTATTTAATTAATTTGATTATCCAGACCATTTTTAGGTGTATACATTTTGCCCCTCTTTTAAGTGATGTGTTTAGACATTGCTTCAAAGAAAATTTTTCTGCTACTAATAGTACTGACAATTTTTTTTATGTGCCCCAGATATTGATTTTGAAGTGATGATTGATATATGCCCCCTCGGGAGATAAATTCATGAATTTTTTTTAGTTTTAGGATTTTTTCAGAATTTTTCAAATTTCTATGATTTTTGTGATGATTTGATTATTCAATAAAGTTTTGATGACACAATGATTTATCTCTTGAAAAACAATGCGATAAAAATGCCCCTATGATGAATTAATGAATTAATCCCCTTGGGAAAGAAATTAAATAAAACCCACCAAAATACCCCCTTAATTAACTTATTAAAAAGCTAAAAAGGTTAATTTTGAATTCATTTGTGTATTTTGAGTTTTAAAAATTTGGAGTGAGAGAAAATTGGAGCAAAATGTCAATCCCTTACTATAGTCACCATTTCGAGTGCGTGTGTCGACACAATCACCCAGTTGCCTATGGTCCTTTAGTATGTACCTGTGAACCTCCTCATAATTTTTGCTTTTTGAATTTTGCATGTTTAATTTTGTTTTGAATGATTTTAAATTCTTTTGGCGCATACATTGGCCGATGTAGTGCATCAAGCTGCTATTTTAGTGCATCCACTAGTTTAGCACATAGGTAAACTATTATAGCACATAGATAGTTTAGCACATAGGTTAGATAGTTTAACACATACATAGGATAAAGCAATGCATTGAACCTCTAAAATGGTGCATTAACTTCTTGAAATGGTGTATCCACTGAGTTAGCACATTGACAGCCTATTTTAGTGCATTAAGAGATTTTAATGGTGCATTGAATTTTTTGGTGCATCAAAACATTGTTTTGGCACATCTAGGTCAAAATGATAGATTTTGGCAATTAACTCCTTTATTTTGTTGATTTTTATCTTTTCATCTTTTTATTTGATTTGATCATGGTCCCGATAGATTAGATGTTGATCAACCTCATGATAGGCAAGGTGTGATGATTGATTAATGCTAATTAACCTCATGATAGGTGAGGAATAATTATAGTTTGATTGATAAACCTCATGATAAGCAAGGTTGATTTGATTAATTGTCCTCATGATAGGCAAGGTACAATTTTTAGATTGATGATTGACCTCATGATAGGTGAGGTTCAATGATAGTTGCTCATGATATTTTAGTGAGGTCTCACCAGAGCTAATTAGATTTGATAGGCTAATTGATGTTTGATAAATCGACAAAGATTACTAACTTTCAGTATTTCATGATGATAGGAGTTATTGACGAACCTACAGATTCAAGAGTAGTTTCCTACGGCATTCAATTTGATACTGCAGCTAGTGTAGCTTGAGACAACAATTATCACTCGATCTGGGTTGTCTTCTCTTTTATCTTTTCCCTAGATTAGGATTAATTGAGATCTCTTGATAGCCCTTATAGAAAGATGGCATAGTGAGCACAATACTTTCCACCTTCCCACTGGTGAGATGATAGTGACTCCTGAGGATGTGTGGTGGATTTTGAGGATACCTATTGTTGGGGATATTGTAGTTTATGAATCTTTAGAGCAGGGCAGGACTAATGCTCTATGAAAAGTGTTTTAGGATGATACAATTTGTGGATATGAAATTCGATGGTGAGAGATGGTGGATGCCTATGCTACCCTTCCATCAGTACTTGCTAGTTTCATGGGAGGGTTCCTTTGTCCTAATTGCAAGTCAAAGGGACTTTCTATTGGTTGGGGCCATGTCTTGGAGAGTATGATTTTTCATGGTACTAGATATGCATGGGTTATGTGTATGCTTGCTCATCTTTACCATGATTTGCATAAGGTGGTTTACTTTGGAGGAGCTACTTTGTCTTTAGGAGTTACACTACTATAGGTGAGGGCATGGGAGCATATAGTTGTTATGCATCTAGTGATCAGACATCGACCTTCCATGACGTCGTACATTCACATATACGTAGGTCATCTTTCTCATCCTAGACTGGGTATGTTGGAGCATTGGAGGAGAGTCTTAGATGATGTAGAGGCCATTACATGGTGGCCCTATCTGGATTGTGAACACTGGGATGATGATGATATAGAGATGCCATACCTCTATCAGTCTATGTTTCTAACTAGTAGGACTCATTTTGTTATAGAGATATTTTTGTTCAGTAGGGTGCTCAGACAATATGACATAGTATAGGGTATGCCCTAGGGTGTTGCACATTATGCCCAGTGTCAGATAGATTCTACTAAGTGGGGACCCTGCCTTCATATGATACCATAGTTCAAGAGTACTAGGTTCTATAGCCTTTAGTTTGGAAGATTTGTCCTGAGATTATTGAGGCACTTGTCACAACATATTATGCAAAGTACCTGGCCCTACATCCTTTTCCACAGACCTATGTTCCTGATGAGCCAGTGCCACTACTTGGTGAGGAGGAGGTTTTTGTTGCACACGGTCAATGACAGAGGAGAGATGAGGGAGGTGAGGAGGAGGATGTGTAGAGTAGTGGTGACAAGGAGAGGAGTAGTGATGAGGAGGGAGATGGAGATGATGGAGATGATGGAGGAGGTGGTGGAGGAGGTCCAACTATTGATGTTAGAGACTTCATGGTGCCTCGTAAGAGGCGATCACTGGTAGCCCCCACTGAGCAATGTGTACATATTGGGGTACCTTCCAACATCAAAAAACCCAGATTGTGAGTTTATAGGTGTAGGTACAGACATTACAAGGTCAGCTAATTTAGGCTCGGGGGTTATTAGTACAGAAAAAGACTCAAATGCAGTCACAGTCATAGGCTCATGAGCAAAATATTTCATAGGTATAAGCATAGTTGGTAGCTTCCCAGGCATAGATAGCCTCGTTGACAGCCAAGAGAGATGTAGCTAGATAGGCTATAGAGTAGGCACAATTGACAGTTGAGAGGTTGTAGAGATTAGCCAATGGTACCTCTATGGTTAATTATATGAGAGAGATTCTTTGTGTGGGTAGAGAGGCTGAGTATTACAGGGACCGATACCATGATGTAGTTCACTCTGAGTAGAGAGTCAGTTGTGCTTAGTCTCGATCAGGTAGGATTCATTCCAGGACTATTAGTATGAGTGTGACACAGCTTCTATAGAGAAATCTGAGAGATCCTAGTACATCTGGTGGGGGAGGCACTGGTCTAGAGATGTTAGCACCATCTGGAGCTAGGACCACAGACCTCCATGATTTGATTCCATGATATATTTGAGACATGACGTATACTCTAGTATTTTGATTCACAGCCATTTGTTATGTTGTATGTCTTTACATTTCAGACATAAATGTATACTTGACATTATGATTTTTTTGATTTATATGATATGTGGCAGATTGATCAATCTATATGTGTTCTATATGGTTCTATGATGGACGCATTTAATTTCTTGTTCTATATGCCATGTGATGATTTATATTATGATGTTATGGATGCAATTTATGATCATTATGACATGTTATGATTTACATATGATGTTGTATGTGATAATGCTTATAATGATGATATATGGATGCATGATGATAGTTTTATGATAATGGATATATTTAAATGATATGGTAATGTAACTATATGCATGATTTTGGATGTGTTGTTTCGATGATATATGGTATAATGATGTAAATGAAATATGATGCATTTTTTTTTTTTAAATTAAATGTGGTTATATGATGTAATGAATGGATGAGTGATGTTTGAATGATGATACTTCCAATGTGCAATGTATGACATGATTATTTTAATGAAAATGCAATTGTGTAGATGATTTGTTTTTGATATTTTTCTTATGCAATTTAGATGATGTGATGATTTGATGTACAAATGAAAAATGTGATATATGATTGAATGTATGAATGATTTAATACAATAATAAGGCTTTCCAATGTATGTAATGGAAATGATTATGCAAAATTTATATGATAATGATGATGTTTTTGATAATGTCAAGTATACTTAATCCATTACTGAGAAAATATAACATCATTTTTTAATCCTTCACCAGCTTTTGTAACAAAATACTCTACAGATGCAAAATTAACATGAATACAATCTAATTTTACCATGCAAATCTATATGCAAGTATTGCCATCTTAACAACCCATTTATCATTCTTTTTATCATCATTCAAGAGATTTTAAAATGTTGAAAGTGGGTACAAGCATCAATGGTATGAGTTAGACCATGATGACCTGAGTACTACTTTCATGATTTTTGATATAGCAAGTTAACACAAGCATCTAGGTATAATTAAACTGAGATGTCCTAAGCATTTTTTGCATAAACAAAGAAGAATCAATCATTTTACTATGCGAATTATAAATGTCATCAGTGATACTTTGTAGAGCACATCTCATGATAATTCACACAAAAATAATGATCAATTCACATACAATAGAGAAATAAAATACAATTCTCCTTCCTAGCTTTTCTAGTTCAATACATCATCGAGTTGCTCCAAAGAAATGATAACAAAAATCAAAGTAGAACATTTGAACATTCAAGCTAAAGCAATAAAATCATAATTCAAAAGAGTATCATCCACCTACAGTTGCTTGGATTCATTTGATTTCAGTTGTTTGATATGGATGGTTGATTTTCTAAAATATTCTAATGTTCGATGTATGTTCAATGTTGGGTTTCGCTGTGATCATTTTGTTTTTCATGTTGTCATACTGTTGTTTTTCTATTTGTCTTAAGCTCAAGTTTATTGCCCCAAGTGAGTTTAGGATTTTTCCCCTAAGCTAGGGTTGGACATGACCACGATTTTCAGGATATGTACATGAGGTTCTCTTTTCAATGATAGGCGAAACGATGGCGAAAGTGAACGACCAAGACCTATATCTAATAGATGGAAAAGCTAGTTTAAATCACAAGTAATCCCTATTTTCAGGTTTTCACTATGTGTTTTTATTGCACCTTTTTAGACATTATGATTTTTTTGGTATGTTTCTCTTTTTCAATTTTTTTTCATTTTTTTGTGGATTTTTTTTTTCATTTTTTTTGTATTTTTTTTTTTTGGATATTTAAGATGAAAAGAGATGATATGACTAATTGAAGGAACAATATGCCCCACAATAGGGGTAATGTAACCATGGATAAATGACAGATCAAAATGAAAGATTCACTGTAAAGCATGTCACACAAGCAACATATATCTTGTCAAAAGATGATAATGGTGATTAATTAAGATGTTAGGAATGACTGATTCCATAAGGCATGATGATGATAAGTACTTAGGATCACTAATCTCCTCTACGTACAATAAGATTGATTATTGTTTATGATTGCTTGACAAAAGATATGAGGATTGGATAATAATTTATAGCTAGGCTCAAATATGATTTGCATGATAAGATTCAAGGTTGCAAAGGGACATGGTGACATGGATTTTGATAAGCTAGGAGATATGGAATGGAAGAAAGCAAGGATAAAAATAATGAATGGGATTATCAAGATCAACTAGATAAGATATGAACACAAGGCCCAAGTATTTTTCCCCTAGTCCTAATCAAGACCGAGGAAAGGAAGAAAAGATGTATTTAGTAAGAATGATGGAATATGGATAAGATGAAAGATATGGTATGCAAGATATGGATAAAGTGTATAGGATAAGATATATGATGTTCAATAATATCCTTAACCTTGTCAAGATCAAAGGTGGAAATGTAAGGAATGAGCATAGAAAGGATAATGACCATGAATGATAAGATGGACGAAACTTGTCCCTAAGTGTAGAGTGCAAGAGGAATATGGAAGATAGGATATGGATGATAGGGATATGGAGGAAGGACTTAAGCATCAAGTTTCATAACAAAATATCCCTCTAATAAACCATGGCAATGGGAATTAGACTCCTAAATGTTGGCAGATTAATGATATGATGGAAGAATCTAAGGACTTATGCAAAGGTTTGGATTAAAGGAGAATGATGGGGGATGAATGTTGGATAATGGATAGGAGGTTGGAAGTATTGTTTATGTATAGATCGAAAGGATGGCAAGATCAACATTTGCACACACCTTAAAGGGTGGTGGAGTGATGGAGGAAAAATGGATTTGGAAGGTGATAGGTTATTAGATGGAAAATTGGAGGAATCTTTTGGATTAACAAATTTGGATTCCAATTTAGATTTTATTGCTTCTATGAGACTTTTAAAAATCCAGATGAATTTTGACTTCTATTTTTTCTTTTTGGGCCTTTGTGACCTTTGACATTTTTTTTAAAATTTATGGACCTTTGTGGTTTTTTAGGTTTTTGCTTTGATGGGCCTTTGTGGCCTTTTATATTTTTCTTTTGATTTTGGATCAAATTTTCTTTTATTTTTTCATGTCTCTTTGAGGAGACATGTTGATCCTTTGATACATGTGGATTTTGATATAGAATCTTTTGATATTTGGCACCCAAATAGCTTCCAAGAGCAATGGGAGGAGTGGATTGAGATGAATGATATGGAGGTATTATGGATGAGTTAATGTGGGTAGAATTTTGAAAGGGAATCAAGGATGTGTGCCTTTGTTGCTCTTGAGAATAGGATATGGACCTAGGATAGAGGGAAGGTTTGATGGACTAGGATGAGGACCTAGGATATATGGAATGTTTGATGAACTAGAATGAGGACCTAGGATAGATGGAAGGTTTGATGAACTAGAACACTTAAGCATATAATCAAGGCCATGGTGATATGGGTTTCTTTCAATAGAAATGGGCTCTAGGATACCTTGCTCATGAAGGCCAAATCCTTTTCCTTTGTAATTCATACTTTGAAACATTTGTTTACCAATGGGATATGTATTGTTTGTGAAACAAGATGAAAGCCCATTTTGGGGAGGATATGATATGGATGAGAGGATAGGTGTTGGAAGTAAACTGGAATGGATAAAGGTGGATGATCCCAATTTATAGGTGTGGGGTTCATGGATAGCTTAAATAGGTGTGATAGGCTCTTGACATGGGGATGATGGGGTGTTTTGATCTTGACTTGGAAAAGGATCATGAGGTGTAGGAGATGAAGTAGTTTTCTCTTTATTAAGTATGGAATCATTATGAAGTGGTATGAAAGGAATATCTTGATCATGAGAAGGATAAACATCTTCATGGGATGAAAGGGTATCCTTGAATGGAAGCATATCTTGATCTTGATGAGGAAGGGAATCATGAGATTTTGTAGAAAGCATGTCTTTATCATCAGTTGGTAAGACATCATTAGATAGGATGGAATAACTATCATGCTCTTTTGATGCAATAGAATCATGAGATGGTATGGATTGATTAGATGATGTGGAATAGGAACATGGAGGGATACTTGTCTCTTGAGATGGAAGAGAATTATTTTAAATGAAAATTGAAAGGAGGCTATCATCATAAGATTCTTGAGAAATAGGATATTGATCAAAGATTGGAAAAATTTGTGGAATTTTGATATCATTTGATGGAGTAGAAAGAATATTTTGATCTTGATGTGTAGGGGAGTCTATGCTAGCATGCTTTGGATTGAGATATTGATATGAATCATTGGATGTTGAAGATATGATAGAAGAGGATGATTGGATGGAATTGTTAACTTGAGTGAAAGAATCTTGAGGTTTATTTTGCATTATGGTGGATGTAGATAAATTCATGACATGATAGGATTGCTCAATATCATTTGTGTTTGAGGACTTAGATTTGGGCTTATTGAACTTTTGCAAAAATTCAATGACATTGAACTTGGATGATGTAGTTTTTTGGTGAAGGTCTCATGTTCATTGTTTGGTTTCTTTCTGTGGTTTTTCTTTCTATGTCTTGGAGTTTTTATTGAAGGTCTTGCATCTACTGAGTGAAAGAATTCAATTGATCCTCATCTATTTCAGCCATGGTGGTTTGATTTTTAATTTCCTTTTATTGGAATTTTAGTCTCTGTGGCCTTGTTAAAATGGACATATGAACATTATTGCTTTCAATAAAATTTTGATCTTAGTTTGGTATAGTGTCAAGGATATTAACTTAAGTTGAATAGAATGATAGATTCTATTGATTAGACTAAGTTGATAAGTTTTATTATACAACTTTGTTTCTTTTATTTAGGATGACCGATCCTAAAAATTAACTTACTAATCAAATGTGTTTGATTGAGACACTTTTGGATGGTATAACTTGGTTTGACTTGAAAAAATTCAATTGTAAAGTCTAGTTTATGCATGTTTAAGACTCTTTTTTGATTTAGGAAAGTTTCTATTCAGAGAAAAATATAAATTTTGATGATAAAAGTTTGGAAAACACTAAAAACAACTCTTTGGATTTTTAGTTTCTGGATACACTATAGCAGTCTTTCGATGTGCTAAAAGACTTGACAAATGCACCAATTTTTTTTTTTGATGTGCTAAAAGAATAGTTGAATGTGTTGTATTGTTTCGTCTATGCGCTAGAAAATTAGTTGAATGTGCTACACTATTGCTTCTATGTGCCATACTATTACTTTGATGTGCTAAAGTTTGAGTTCAATGCGCTAAAGGAGACCTCCAGTGGGTATGTGCAGAATCATTATGGAAAAAAAAGCCCTTAAGTGGGAAAAAATAAAAAAAATCAGAGTTAGGCAACTTGGCGTAAAAATTTGAATAAGTTATCTATATTACTTGAAAAATATGTACGAATAGAATCTATAGAAAATTGAATGTAGTTTCTAAACTACTAGGTTTATTTTTTAAAAAAAATAAATCTATTTGGTGAAAATTTGAAATTTCAATTCAGTAGTACTTAAATTTTAGGAAAAAAAGTAGGTGTTGAAATCACCCTAACCACAATAAAATGATAATGTTTTTATAATATTTTAGATATAAGTAGAGGACTCATGTCTCGATGTGATGCATATTTTTTTGTAATTTTTTTCCAGGTAAATAATTAATTATGATTTTTTTATTACAACTTTAAAAAAATATAAAAACGTGTATGTCTGACCACCTTAACTTGGTAAAAAACTCATGAAATTCAATTCTTTTTTTTTAATCTTATAGAATGCAAAGCATGGAATGTGACACATGTTTCAGATTCAAAAAATGTGATATTGTTTAAAAGATATAGATGTTTTTTCAATCATCCTGTCAATTAGGACTTTAGTCGCAATTCAAATAGAAAATGAATAATAATTATTTATCTAATTCAAAGTAAAGCATAATTTATATTGGTGGAAATTTGAGAATCTCCTTTAAAAACCCTTTATGTTTCATCAATTTTGGGTAAAAAAAAGTCGTCAGCCACTTACCCATCATATTGCCACTTTTTTTCCCATCATGATCCTGCACATACCACAGTGCACCAAAACAAATAGTGAATGCACTTTTCTAGAAATTTTTTTCTGATTTTGACAATTTGTGTGGCTTTTCTAGTTTTAATCTATGAATTTATTATCTCCAGTGTATAAAATTTTGATTACTGATATTGTAACTAATTTGTTTGTCTGGAAATTGTAGGAATTAATTACTTTTGATTTGGATGATTTCTTTTTGAAAAATAACTTCACACACAAAAGCCAGATTATAAACAATTGTGCATATTCTATGCATTAAACATGTAGTGAGTGTCCTAGAATCATGTTTGATTATTTCAATTTCCACTAGTTTGACACAAATAAAGACAATTCAAGAACTTTTCCAATTATCAAGTAGGTCACTTAAAATACCACAACCCACATCTTAAAAATATGTCAGCTCACACAGCTGTGTCACCCCCTAGAGGGCGCCCATGTTTTTTCCTTTCCTAAGTCTTAGCTAGAGTCAAATCCTCCACTTTTGGCCAGGGTCTCTGATATTTATATGGTGAGTGTCTTGGGGGAAGATTCTTCCCTCCCCTTGCACTATGGTATAAAAAGTGTTTGGAAACGGATATGGTGAGATACTAACTTAAGGTTCATAGATAGGGTATCCGTTCGGAGCGGCAATTGATAAACTCCCTCGGGAAAGCTCCCAATCTTTAGAACAAAGATTTTGGGGATGGTTATCTTGCACACTTCCATTTAATTCAAACTTTACCTGAATTCGCTTTTGATTATAGTGGGTTGGAAAACCTAGCTTTGGTTGTTCCCACTTAGGTCATTCACGTAGGGTGAAAACTTTTCCCACTATGATAGGCCTTCTAAAGGATTTATAAAAGCATGAAAATTGAGTCTAGCATTTTGATCACCCAGTGAAGGGGAGAGCATAGGCTTATCACTTCAACCATAGTAGACAAGGGGTTCAATTAATCCTTTCACTTAAGCTAGATGCATAACTTAAATAATGAGTTCTTTTTAAAACACCAAACTTGAGTGTGAAGTTGTTTGTTCAATTTTAATCCAAATCCCAATATTAGTGAGTTTCTAATGTTCTTTTAAACCAACTTTGAAAAATCTTGTGTAGATGGCTAATTTTAAGCCCAAATTAATGCTAGTTGGTCCTAAAGAATGAATGAAAAATAACATATGATGGGTTATTTTCCCATGAATGTTTGAAAACACTATTACAATGGATATCAAATGCTTTTTATTTCACTTCAATGCACCATGTTCCTCTTAAAACCTACAATAAATTCTCAAAATGTTAGATGAGATTAAGAAATAATAAGATATAAGGGTTAGATAAATGATTAAGCATTAAAACCTGAAAACTTAGACCAAGTTACAATGTTATTTGACTTTAAATATAAAATTTAAATTTTAACTCTACAAAAATAGATAAATACCTACACTATTTCATATCTTATGAAATTCTACCCCATTTCAAAAAAAAAGGCTTGGAAAAG
Source organism: Sequoia sempervirens (assembly GCA_007258455.2). Taxonomy (NCBI): domain Eukaryota; kingdom Viridiplantae; phylum Streptophyta; class Pinopsida; order Cupressales; family Cupressaceae; genus Sequoia; species Sequoia sempervirens. Next base: position 356,092,092 of record VDFB02000015.1, on the reverse strand, counting down.
ACCTCTATATGACAAAGATATGGTCATTTTAAGTTTGACTATAAAACTACTAAAACAAAGATCTATGCGCTAAAAGATTATTCATAAGCACTTAAAGAAGTATCCAATGTATGCACTAGAAGATCATTCAGATGCACTAAAAGAAGTTTTAGATGCACCAAAACAAGGCTTTGGATGTGCCGAAAGAAACTCTAGATGCACCAGAACAATGCCTAGATGTGTTGAAAGATCTTCTGGATGCGCCATAATAGTAATTGCATGCGCTAAAATATTTGTTGTATGCACCGTAAAAACTCCCGATCGTGCTAAAACAAAACACGTTAGTAACCTGCGAGCACACTTTCAATAAAAATATGTTAAAAATGGGGTTTTTGGGCCCCATAGTGGGCACCAATTTATGTGTGAGTAAAATATGTGTAATGAATGACAAAGACACCTAATAAAACACTATATGAAGAGATTTAAACGAAAATTAAACTAATTAAAGTAGAAATCCATTGAAAGCGTCTAATTTCTCTCTAACTCTAAAGATTTATTAAATCACTATGGCTCTTAGATTTGTGTAAGCATTGTGACTATTAAAATGCCAATCTAGAGAATGAGAATGATAAGCTATATGATTGCTAAATGATATGCAAGTTATATGATGTAAAAATCTATGATACTGATTGTTGATAATGAAAGTTATATGTTGTGATATGATAATGAAAACTATATTAAGATGTAATCTATGATGAAAGACATGATTATAAACTAAATGATATGCTATTTTCTATTGCTATTTGCTAAAATGCTTAATTGTTCAATTGATATTTCTGCATAGTAAGTTTGTACAAAGCTGGGATCATTTTCCTATACATAGAGGTTGTATTTATAGATTCCTGGCAACACATTTGTGAAGGGGCTGCAAAGCAAAGGTCTGGATTTGATTTGAATGATTGAATGGTGAAGGATGAAGAAGCCTAAGATGATTATGTAGAATGTTCCTCCCCACAAAAACACTCAGCCAGAAGATAGGAAGAATCAATGGAAGAAGATGAAGAAGTTTTCCTACAAATTTGTCTCCAATTTGTCTCCAAATTTTCCCGTGAAGGTTGAGATGAATTAAATTAGACATAAAATATCTAATTTGGTAGGTAGATATCATTAGTTGTAGAAATATACTTCAATTGAATATTTAGATTTATTAAATTTATGGAAAAAAGATATTTAATTTAATAAAACAAACTATATAGAAGTTTATGTTTATTAAATAAATATGGAAGAAATTATTTGATAATTAAATAAAACAAATGTATGTGATTTGTTTATTTAGTTTAGATAGAATGATTTGATTAAAATAGAATAAAATAGGAGAATTTGACAATTAAGTAAAATAAAGTATTAAATTTTTTTATATAATTTAGATGAAATAATAGAAGAATTAGAAGAATTAAATAAGAATTTAAATGTGAATTATATAAATAAATATTTCAATTTATTTAATAATAGAAGAATTAGGGGATTCAATTAATCAATTAAATCGTATTTAATTAATTAGATTATCTAGACCATTTTTAGGTGTATACAGGATGCTTTATGATTATGGATGCTATGATTATGCTATGTATGTGTGTTGATGGGTTGTGGATGTAGGGTGGATGCATTGATGTTTTTTTGAGTGTCATGATACCAAGTTAGCACAGAGAGAAGATAGAGGAATAAAGAATGATTGTTGATGATGATGATTGCTTCAAAAGATCCAACAAGTCCTTGATCCATTGAAACTTTATTAGGGATGGTGATGAGACAATGCAAAAGAATGTAGGATGGGATGCTCACACTTCGGGATTGGGATTTTTTGTCATTCCTTATTGTTTGATATAACACATAGATATGATGCATCAAGGTATTGATAACCAGGATGACATTGTATCTAGTGTAATGGACTTTGACTCAATAAGCAGATAGGATAGTTCTTGTTCAGACCTTGGAATACAAAAATGCCATTGGAATACAAGTTAGAAATTTGGAACATATTGTACCAAAGGGTATGTGCAGGATCATGATGGTCCAAAAAGTGGCAATATTATGAGTATTTGTAGGGTATATGGCTGATGACTTTTTTTTAACCCAAAATTGATGAAACAAAAAGGGTTTTTAGAGGAGATTCTCAACTTTCTACCAATATAAATTATGCTTTAATTTAAATTTAGTAAATAATTATTATTTATTTTCTATTAGGATTATGACTAAAGTCCTTATCGATACGCTAATTGAAAAATATCTATAACTTTAAACGATATCACATTTTTTGAATCCAAAATATGTGTCACATTCTATGCTTCACATACTATAGGATTAAAAAAAATAAAAATAAATTTCATGAAGTTTTGACCAAGTTAAGGTGGTCAGACATACGAGTTTTTATATTTTTTAAAATTTGTAATAAAAAATTCATAATTAATTATTTACTTGGAAAAAAATTACAAAAAAATATGCATCACATCTAGACATGAGTCCTCTACTTATATGTAAAATATTATAAAAAAATATTATCATTTTATTATGGTTAGGGTGGTGAAACAGACACCTACTTATTTTTTCCCTAAAATTTAAGTACTACTGCATTGAAATTTCAAGTTTTCACCAAATATATTTTATTTATTTTTAAATAAACCTAGTAGTTTAGAAACTAAATTCAATTTTCTACAATTTCTATTCTTACATATTTTTGAAATAATATAGATAACTTATTCAAATTTTTACGTCAAGTTACCTAACACTGATTTTTCTAAATTTTTTTCCACTTAAGGGCCTTTTTTTTCCATAATAATCCTGCACATAGCCCAAAGCATATGCAATAGTCAACAAGATACTCCAAACAACATTCCTACACACAACTAAGCAAGTATGTGCCAAGATTATTTTACAAGAGTATCCACAATCATGGAAAATGAAAGATAATGATCAATGCCCCATTCCTTTCTCTGTAAATCATTTTAGATAGACATCATGGGTATGTGTAGGATCATCATGGAAAAAATAGGCCCTTAAGTGGCAAAAAAATTAGTAAAATCAGAGTTAGGAAACTTGACGTAGAAATTTGAACAAGTTATCTATATTATTTCAAAAATATGTATGAATAAAATTTGTAGTAAATTGAATGTAGTTTCTAAACTACTAGGTTTTTTTAAAAAATCTATTTGGTGAAAATTCAAAATTTCAATGGAGTAGTACTTAAATTTAAGGGAAAAACTAAGAAGTAGGTGTCTGTCTGACCACCCTAACCACAATAAAATCATAATATTTTTTTATAAGATTTTAGATATAAGTAGAGGACTCATGTCCCGATGTGATGCATATTTTTTTGTAATTTTTTTATTACAAATTTTAAAAAATATAAAAAACTCATATGTCTAACCACCTTAACTTGGTCAAAACTTAATGAAATTCAATTTTTATTTGTTTAATCCTACAGTATACGAAGCATAGAATGTGATGCATGTTCCAGATTCAAAAAATGTGATACCATTTGAAAGATATAGATGATTTTCAATCAGCCTATCAATCAAGACATTAGTCATAATTCAAATAAAAAATGAATAATAATTATTTATCAAATCCAAAGTAAAGCATAATTTATATTGGTGGAAATCTGAGAATCTCCTTTAAAAAATCTTTTCGTTTCATTAATTTTGGGTAAGAAAAAAGTCATCAGCCACATACCCTACAAATACCCATCACATTGCCACTTTTTGGCCGATCATGATCCTACACATACCCTCATCGGGAGGTCCTCAAAATGGGTCATTAAGATAAATCATCAAAAAATATCAAAGACAAATAATTAGTGTTATCTATAGCTCTTGCCTAGTTTAAGTTTAGCTAAAGTGATATCTGATGTTGATGTCCATCACAGGAAGGATACATCCTAGAACATGTTGATCAGAGGGTTGTTTGATGTTAGGATGATGATGCTAAGATGAGCCATTTCCATAAACTTCACTAACGTATTTACCTATGATTTAGACTCTAGATTTTGACTTTTGGGTTCACACTTTATGACTTGGTATGTTTACTTTCTACTTGTTTTTCCAAAGGGTGAAGGTGATGATTGTTTATTATGGGTGAAAGTTTATTGTGGATGAAAGAAAGATGGGATCGATGGGTTTTGGATTTTTCTAGAATATTTCAATGTTTTTGGTATTTTGAAATGTTTTGAAGCTATTTTTGGTCCTTTTTGGATAGTTTATATGGATGTTTATATTTTCAATTTTTTAATTTTCTGAGGTTGTTTAGGGTTTTCTAAATATTTGAGGCTTTTTAGGTCTTTTGAACGTTTTCTATTATTTTTGGATTTTCTATTTTCAAATTTTTTTGGTTTTTTGAAAATATTTGGATGTTTTTAGATTTTCACAGTATTTGGATGTTTTTGGATTTTCAAGATGTTTGGATGGTTTTGGATTTTCTTGAGATATTTCTAAATGTTTATGGGTTTTTTGAATTTCTAAGTTTTGACCAAGAACCTAACCTAAGGACCTATCCTAGGGGACTCAGGGGCTAATCAATTATTAGAATTGCCTACGTTATACACATAGAGACCACATAGTTTAACTGACTTGACTGATTTATAGGACAAAGATATGAATAGACTAGAAATGATAACTAATTATGACGAACTGCTAAAGGACTGACCTAGGGTGTCTCGAGCGCACATCAGTGAGGGAATTTCCTATGTTAAAGCTCAAAGACGATGCAATTCAACAAAGAGACATTGTTTTTAATATTTTTTATGTTTGACATTTTTAGAGATTTTGATGTTTTTTGGATGTTTTGGATTTTTCCTTTACAATTTTCTGAATGTTTTTGGATTTTTGTTGTATAGGATTTTGCAAATGTTTTTTGGATTTTCTAGATAAGATTTTATGAAAGTTTTTGGTGTTTTTTGATAGGATATCCCATGACATCAGGATATACAAGAACTCAATTGTGATGCATAAAAAAATTCCCCCAGTGTGATATGTTAGCCTACTTCGATAAAGGTAGGACAGACTGACCTTGGTAGTATGCCAAGTAGTGCTAAAGAGTTCATGATACCTTGCAATGGAAAGCCATGATAAGGACTTAAATGGGGGATGAATGATGATGCAAAGAATGATGGGTCAAAAGAGCCAAAGAATAGATGGAGATACCTTATTTATGCGAGGCACCTATTTGCCAGGTTTCCACCAAGGTACTTTCTCAAAGTGCCAGCGAAGTGGTCTTCACTAGAGGATGATTTTTTTATCCTTTTATTCAAACGTTTTTGGATTTTTATCATTTTTGGATTTTTTTTTAATTTTCTAATTTATACCCTTCATGTTTAGGTATAAAACTCTTTGAGATGCAAGTTGTTGATTGGATTCTACAAGGGTTCTTCTTCAGGGGTTGGCAGTTGGTATGCTCCTAGTCCATAGCTTGTTGTGATGACAAAGGAACCCAACCAGTTCGGCTCAAACTTTCCTTTTTTTATCTTGATTTGGAAGGATCTTCTAATTTTACTTCAAGAAAAGATTGCCTACCTGGAATGACCGACATTTGATTCTCCTTTTATAGCTCCAATTTGGTTCAGTTTGATACACTTGCAAGTGATTAAGGGCATTAAGATGAAATTCATCAAAAAATTCTCGCTCATTTAGTTGAGACACTCTATATTCTTCCTTAGTTATCAAATTCTTTAGTGACACTCACAATGATGGGAGCTCAACCTCAATAGGAAAGATGGCTTCTGATCCATAGACTAGGGAGAAAGGGGTTGCTCCTATAGGTGTACGTATACTAGTTCGATAAGCCTAAACAGTAGGATTTAGCTGCAGATGTCAATCATGACCAACTTCATTAACTATTTCTTTAGGATTTTTAGGATAGTTTTGTTTGTTGCTTCTACTTGGCCATTGCCTTGCAGATAGTATGACCTATAGAGAATCAGTGTTGGATATTGAATTTTTGGCACAACTCCTTCACATCTTGATTTTTGAATGGGGTTCCATTATCTAAGATGAGGGTTTACAGTACACTATAATGACAAATTAGGTAATTCAAGATAAACTTGGCTATTTTCTTTCCCATTATGTAGGTCATATGAATGGCTTTAACCCACTTATTAAAGTACTCAGTGGTGGTTATGATGAACTTATGGTCATTGGATAAGGTTGGAATGATTTTTCCTATGAGGTCAAGTCCCCACTACAAAAACATCGATGGTGTGAACATTGATTGTAATTCTTGAGTTGGAGCGTGAATCAGATCCCCATGTTGAAACTAGATGCATTTTCGCACATATTGATGAGCTTCTTTTTTGGTTGTTGGCCAATAGTACCCTATCCTCAATAGTTTCTTAGCTAATTTCATACCACTAGAATGGGACCCACATATGCCATCATGCACTTTTGTTAAGGAATTTGAGGCTTCCTCTTGGTTAAGATATTGTAATAATGTCCCTTTGACGCTTCGACGGTAAAGGGTATCACCTGGGATCACGAATTGAGATGCCTTTTTGAAAAAAGTCTTTTTATGGTTTGGGGTGATGTATGATGGAAGGGCTCCTCTATTAAGGTAAGTAAAAATATTATGGTACCAAGGAGATCCAAGACCAATAATGACACATGTGAATTCAAAATTAGGGATTTTGAAAGTCAGAACAAGAAACTATTTTACCAAGAATTCACATTGAAGAATGTTGTTTGACATGTCTAGTAGTGATCCAATTGTTTCCATGGCATCTGCTACTCTATTTTTCATACGAGGAATCTACTCAAAAGTTATGTCTATAAAAAATCTTTGAGATTCTCCACCATCTTCTTGTAAGGAGTGATATTGTTATCTTTAGTTGGATAGTCGTCATTCACTTGGTTGATAACTAGTTGTGAGTCTCCATAGACTTTCATCTCTTGTATCTACCACTGAATTGCTATCTTGAGACTTGTGATCAAGGCTTCGTACTTAGCAATGTTATTGATACATGGGAATGATAGCCTATAATATTTTGGGATGCAATCACCTTAGGGGGTGATGAAAATAATGCCGACTCCTTATCCATGTTGGGTGAATGATCCATCAAATTACATCTTCCATTGAGCTGTAAGATTAATAAGGAACACTGATTCATCAAGGAACTCAAATATTAAAGGTTTCTCATCATAGATGGGTGCTTCTACTGGCTAGTCCACGATCACTTGTCCTTTGATTTCCTTGCACTCCACAGACTCTATGTCAAATTCAACTAAAATTATTACCCATTTAACCATTGTTCCTGTGAGGGTTGCTTTGGATAACATATATTTTAATGGATCAATCTTTGTGATGAGCTTGATTTTATGTGACATGTAATTCCTAAAATTTTGTGAAGAAAAAACTACTACTAGGCATGCTTTCTCACTGGGTGAATAGTTCATCTCATAACCTACCAAGGTTCTGTTGATGTAGTATATGGCTCTTTCCTTTCCATTTTCATTATGTTGAGCTAAAAGAGCTCCTATTGTTGCTGATGTTGTTGAGATGTATAGGATTAGTGGCTTGTTTGGTATTGGTGGCATGAGCATAGTTGGTGTTAGTATATAATCCATGATTTTTTGGAAAGCTTTATCACATTTTTCATCCCATTTGTAAGTTATCCCTTTATGAAGAGGATGTGAAAAAGGGTGAGTCTTATCTGATAGCTGAGCTATGAACCTTTTGATGGACTACAACCTTCTTTGTAATCCTCTCATTTGTTTTAGTGTTTGTGGTGGTTCCATGTCTAGGATGGATTTTACCTTTGCTAGATAAATTTCTATCCCTCTTTGTGAAATAATGAAGCCAAGAAGTTTCCTTGGTGTGACCCCAAACACAGATTTTTTTGGATTTAGTTGTACCTTGTATTCTTCAAGCCTATCAAAGATAGGTCCTAAAACTTGTATGTTTTCACTTCTCTTCTTTGATTTTTCCAAAATATTATCCACATGTGATCTTGAACTATTTTGTGGATCATGTTGTGAAAGATTAGGGTCATTTCTCTTTGATAGGTAACTCATGCATTCTTCAACCCAAATGACATCACATTCTAGTAATAGGTTCCCCATGGGCAAGTAAAAGAATTTTTATGTTGATCTTCTTTGGTGATTATGATTTGGTTATAGCTTGAAAATCCATCCATGAGTGACAAAATTTCATACCCAGCTGTTAAATTTGTAATGAGATCAATGTGGGAAGAGGGAAGTCATCCTTCAGACATGCCTTGTTTATATCTCTAAAATCAATACATATTTTGATGCCCCAAGTGGGTTTGATACTAGTACCAAGTTTGAAATCCACTAAGGGTAATCTATCATTTAGATGAATCCAACGTTAAGAAGCTTGTGTAGTTCTAGTTTAACCAAGAGTGCTATGTGTGGGTGCATCTTCCTTAATTTTTTCTTGACTAGTTTGGATTTGGGATAGACTGCTAAGTGATGCACAACTACTTCTAGGTCAAGGCTGGGCATATCTGTCTATGACTATTCAAAGTTATCTTTTCTCTCTTTAAGGAATGTTGCAAGGTTCTTTTGTTATTTTTCCAATAAGGATTCAACATAGAAGGTGATATTAGGTTCTTCCTTTGTTCCCACATTGACTAGTGTAGCCTTTTCAACTAGTATTGTTGACTTATCTAGATGCATTGCACTAAGGGGTGATTGAATCCTTCATCCTTGGGCACCTCAAAGAGGTTTTCACCATCAGATGCATCCTTTGTTTTTACTATTTTGAAATCAGAGAGTGCCACTGGGTAGTTTTCACTCAAGGATCTGCAAGTTAATTGCATTTCATTTGTTTTACGACTAAATGATTCAATTGTCTCCCCATAGTATGCCCCTATATCAAGCTCTATCTCAAAGCCTACTTTGTGATCTTCCCATGATAAGTTATTTAGGAGTCCCATGAATTCTGAGATTGCTTCATCATTTTCAAATAAATCTAGAATTAGTGGTCCTTCTTGGTCCATGTAAATGATTTGTGAGTATACCAATCATATCTTAGTTGGTCGGTATTTGAGATAAGGGATGTTATGGATATCATGAATAGGGTGTTGTTCTCAAATAGGTTAGCGACATCAAGGGGAAAGTCATCTAAGGTAGTATCACACAATGTAGGTGACCATGAGGAAGCCTCAACCCATTTAGCAACAATACCTTTTCCAATAAGCATGACCTTTCTAGTAGTATAACCTAAGCCAATATTTTTTAGTCATTTCCCAAGAACAATGGATTCTAGTAAACCATTTTCATTCTATCCTAGCTTCTCATTCTTGTTATATCCCTAATTCTACATTAGTTGTAGACCCTTTTGGTCATATTTCATGGGAAGAACAAGAATAGGTCTTTCATCCTGATAGAGGATTTTAGAGATATCTTTCTCATTTATGGGTGTGTGCGGGATCATCATTTAAGTGGCAAAAAAATTAGGGTCTATAATTTGTAGCAAATTGAATATATTTTCTAAACTACTAGGTTTATTTAAAAAAAACAAAAATCTATTTGGTGAAAAATTGAAATTTGAATGCAATAGTAGTTAAATTTCAAGAAAAAAATAAGTAGGTGTCTCTTTGACCACCCTAACCACAATAAAATGATAATATTTTTTTATAATATTTTAGATATAAGTAGAGGACTCATGTCTCAATGTGATGCATATTTTTTTATAATTTTTTTCCAAGTAAATAATTAATTATGAATTTTTAATTACAACTTTTTAAAAAATAAAAAAATCGTATGTCTAACCACCTTAACTTGGTCAAAACTTCATGAAATTCAATTTTTATTTTTTTAATCCTATAGTATGTGAAGCATAGAATGTGACGCATGTTTTGGATTCAAAAAATGTGATACAGTTTGAAAGCTATAGATTTTTTTCAATCAGTCTATCAATCAATACTTTAGTGGTAATTTTAATAGAAAATGAATAATAATTACTTATTAAATTCAAACTAAAGCATAATTTATATTGGTGAAAATTTGAGAATCTCCTTTAAAAACCCTTTTCATTTCATCAATTATGGGTAAAAAAAAAGTCATCAGCCACATACCCATCATATTGTCACTTTTTGGCCCATCATAATCCTGCACATAACCTGATGTAATTTTTATTCAAGTCTCCCCACTTGTTGAAGGTAATAGCTACCATCTTTATTTTTTCTAGTTCTTTGGTGCTAGATGTGGGTTTCTTGTTAGTTTGAGGAGAAATAGGTAACCCTCCTAAGAAAAAGGTGTCTTTCAGTATTTTGTAACTTCCACAACCATCATCTTGGATTACAACTTTGACATCGAGTATGCTTTTCACAATTGGTACTTGTAAGGCTAAGGTAGAGGCCAAAGATGATGGGTCAACAAATGAGTTTGATGGTGTAGATCCTTCATCAATTTTGGGTATTTGTGGGATCTTATAAAACCTAGCTTCAAGGCTCTTGCAATAGTAGAAAGGCTCAGGATCTCCATGGATAGTGATTTCTCTATCCTCAAAAGGAAACTTCACACAGTGATGATAGGTTGAGGCTACGGCTTTCAAAGCATGGATCCATGTTCTACCAAGTAGAATGTTATAGGGAAGATCAAGATCGAGTACTTGGAATGTAGTTTCTACAATGAGAGGTCCCACTTGGATAGGGAGTGCAATGATTCCTTGCGATACCCATTCTTGATCATCATATGCTATGATGGTGGTACTCTTTATCTTTTCAATAGTATCTTCTGAATAGCCTAGATGCTTGATCAGTTGCAGGGTACAAATGTTTAGACCATCACCTTCATATACCAAGACTCTTTTGACTTTGTTTTTATGAATGAAAACCTCAAGGTGTAAAGCATGTTTATGAGATGGTTTTGATGGTAAATCCTATTCTAAGAAAGTGAGAAGATGGCTAGCGATATTCCCTACCATAGCTTGAAACTGATCAGTACCAATGTTCTCAGAAACAGAAGATTCAGACCAAGCTTTATCTAGTATTTCTCTGTGTATAGGAGATAATTTCATAAGTTTCAAAATTGATATTTGAGTAGGGGTCTGTTTAAGTTGATCTACAAGATTTTACTTGCTAGGATTAGATATGAGAAAAGTAGGTTGTGTCCTAGATTGAGTGGGAATGGTTCCTTGAATGATTATTTTTCCATAGCGTGAGGTGACTCCACATTTTGTACTAGCTCCTTTGATGGTGACAGATCAGTGATAATGTTATTATAGGAACCAACTACATTGGAATAAGTATGTTGAAAATTGGTGTAATCCTTAGCTTTTCCATGGTTGTTGGATTTGTTATGATTAGGAATAGGGGTCTTATATATCTTGAGATCCTCGTTTCCAGCTGGTACCTCAACAAATATCGCATTGTTTTCTATGAGATCTTGGATGATATTCTTGAGTTCGATGTAATTCATTGTTTTATGTCCTTTGATTTTATGAAAGTCATAGAGATTTTGCTCGTTGTACTAGGATGGATTTTCTTGGGGTTCTTAGTAGTGTTCAAAGTTAGGAAGTGTGATCAAATTTGACTCTACCAATTTCTTTATGATCATTTTGATGGTTTCTTATAACTGGGTATACTTGTGTTTGGGATAGTTGTTCCTATTACCAATTGGCCTTGGTTGCATGTTGGTGTTATTGATTTGATTGTTCTAAGGTGGCACCATTAGTTGCACTATTGGTTGGATGTTAGCAAATTGATTTTGGTTGGGTCTAGGAGCACTTATTATGACCTTAGCATCTACAACGCC
>VDFB02000015.1:355980211-356072325 GCA_007258455.2 Sequoia sempervirens | reverse complement strand
CTTATGACATCCACCCATGGTCAAATAATTTCAGCATGGTTGTATAGAGAGGTTGTTATAGTGGTAGTGTATTATAGGCAACATTATCATAAGGATGTTCTAGTGGAATTGAGACAACTTGATTTTTCATAGCAGAGTGATCCATGCCCCTCAGTAGAGGATCAACTTGAGTGATAGGATGGAGAGGGTAGTAACCACCAAGGCTAGCACTTTTTTGATGTATAGACACTTTTTCATTTTTCCCCATTCTTTATACTGATATACATTCATCGGCTCCTTTTTGATAGCCTCGTGGATATTGTACTTATCATCGATATACATACACTAATCCAAATTTAATGTGATGACAAATTTTTGATATATACGATATAGATATAGATGATTCATGCTATGATGTGTTGACTTTATTTCATGTATAGATGATGTATGGATGCATTTTATTTTATGCCTATGTGATATGTGATGATCATGATATGGATGGATGCAATGTTATATTCTTTTTCATTATCTTTTCATGATATGATAGGGATTAATGATTATGATATATGTAGATTTTATGGATGCAAATGATGTGGATGCATTTATTTTTGTATATTTTCTATGCATGTTTTATGATGACAACGATGTATGCATATAGATGTATGGATGCTAATGCTTATGATATGCAACATTTTAAGATGCTTAGAATAATAATTCTATATTATTCATCACAACTCAAATTACAATGCAAAAATGTATGATGTGATATGCAAACGATTATGAGATGGATATGTGTGAGTAAAATATGTGTAATGAATGACAAACACACCGAATAAGACATTATATCAAGAGATTTAGAAAACAATTAAACTAATTAAAGTAGAAATCTGATGAAAGCATCAAATTTCTCTCTAACTCTAAAGATTTATTAAATCATTGTGCCTCTCAGATTTGTGTAAGTATTGTGACTATTAAAATGCCAATCTAGAGAATGAGAATGATAAGCTATATGATTCCTAAATGATATGCAAGCTATATGACATAAAAAGCTATGATACTGATTGATAATAATGAAAGGTATATGCTATGATATGACATGATTATAAACTAAATTATATGCTATTTGCTATTTTTGTTTGTTAAAATGCTTAATTGCTCAATCGATATTTATGTAGAGTAAGTTTGCAAAAAGTTGGGATCACATTTTTCTATAGAGAGAGGTTGTATTTATAGATTCCCAATAGCACATTTGTGAAGGGGTAGCAAAGAAAATGTATGGATTTGATCTGAAGGATTGAATGGTAAAGGATGAAGAAGCCTAAGATGATTATGGAGATTGTTCCTTCCCACAAAAACACTTAGCTAGAAGATAGGAAGAATAATGGAAGAAGATGAAGAAGTTTTCCTACAAATTTGTCTCCAATTTGTCTCCAAATTTTCCCATGAAGGTTGAGATGAATTAAATTAGACATAAAATATCTAATTTGGTAGGTAGATATGGTTAGCTGTAGAAATAAAATTCAATTGAATATTTAGATTTATTCAATTTAGGAAAAGTAGATTTTTAATTTAATAAAAAAAACTATAGAAGTCTATGTTTATTAAATAAATAAGGAAGAAATATGATAATTAAATAAAGCAAATGTTTGTGATTTTTTTATTTAATTTAGATAGAATGATGTGACTAAAATAGAATAAAATAGGAGAACTTGGCAATTAAATAAAACGAAGTATTAAATTTGTTTATTTAATTTAGATGAAATAATAGAAGAATTAGAAGAATTAAATAAGAATTTAAATGTGAATTATATAAATAAATATTTCTATTTATTTTATAATAGATACATTAGGGGAGTCAATTAATCAATTAAACCACATATTTAATTAATTTGATTATCCAGACCATTTTTAGGTGTATACATTTTGCCCCTCTTTTAAGTGATGTGTTTACACATTGCTTCAAAGAAAATTTTTCTGCTACTGATAGTACTAACAATTTTTTTTATGTGCCCCAGATATTGATTTTGAAGTGATGATTGATATATGCCCCCTCGGGAGATAAATTCATGAAATTTTTTAGTTTTAGGATTTTTTCAGAATTTTTCAAATTTCTATGATTTTTGTGATGATTTGATTATTCAATAAAGTTTTGATGACACAATGATTTATCTCTTGAAAAACAATGTGATAAAAATGCCCCTATGATGAATTAATGAATTAATCCCCTTGGGAAAGAAATTAAATAAAACCCACCAAAATACCCCCTTAATTAACTTATTAAAAAGCTAAAAAGGTTAATTTTGAATTCATTTGTGTATTTTGAGTTTTAAAAATTTGGAGTGAGAGAAAATTGGAGCAAAATGTCAATCCCTTACTATAGTCACCATTTCGAGTGCATGTGTCGACACAATCACCCAGTTGCCTATGGTCCTTTAGTATGTACCTGTGAACCTCCTCATAATTTGTGCTTTTTGAATTTTGCATGTTTAATTTTGTTTTGAATCATTTTAAATTCTTTTAGCGCATACATTGGTCGATGTAGTGCATCAAGCTGCTATTTTAGTGCATCCACTAGTTTAGCGCATAGGTAAACTATTATAGCACATAGATAGGATGAAATAACGCATAGATAGTTTAGCACATAGGTTAGATAGTTTAACACATACATAGGCTAAAGTAGTGCATTGACCCTCTAAAATGGTGCATTAACTTCTTGAAATGGTGTATCCATTGAGTTAGCACATTGACAGCCTATTTTAGCGCATTAAGAGATTTTAATGGTGCATTGAATTTTTTGGTGCATCAAAACATTGTTTTGGAACATCTAGGTTAAAATGATAGATTTTGGCAATTAACTCCTTTATTTTGTTGATTTTTATCTTTTCATCTTTTTATTTGATTTGATCATGGTCCCGATAGATTAGATGTTGATCAACCTCATGATAGGCAAGGTGTGATGATTGATTAATGCTAATTAACCTCATGATAGGTGAGGAATAATTATAGTTTGATTGATAAACCTCATGATAAGCAAGCTTGATTTGATTAATTGTCCTCATGATAGGCAAGGTACAATTTTTAGATTGATGATTGACCTCATGATAGGTGAGGTTCAATGATAGTTGCTCATGATATTTTAGTGAGGTCTCACTAGAGCTGATTAGATTTGATAGGCTAATTGATGTTTGATAAATCGACAAAGATTACCAACTTTCAGTATTTCATGATGATAGGAGTTATTGACGAACCTACAGATTCAAGAGTAGTTTCCTACGACATTCAATTTGATATTGTAGCTAGTATAGCTTGAGACAACAGTTATCACTCGATCTGGGTTGTCTTCTCTTTTATCTATTCCCTAGATTAGGATTAATCGAGATCTCTTGATAGCCCTTATAGAAAGATGGCATAGTGAGCACAATACTTTCCACCTTCCCACTGGTGAGATGATAGTGACTCCTGAGGATGTGTGGTAGATTTTGAGGATACCTATTGTTGGGGATGTTGTAGTTTATGAATCTTTAGAGCAGGGCAGGACTAATGCTCTATGCAAAGTGTTTTAGGATGATACAATTTGTGGATATGAAATTCCATGGTGAGAGATGGTGGATGCCTATGCTACCCTTCCATCAGTACTTGCTAGTTTCATGGGAGGGTTCCTTTGTCCCTAGTACGGAAGTCAAAGACTTTCATCAGTTGAGCGCCATCTTACAGTTTTAGCTGGGTACTGAGATATGCATGGGAAAGTGTTTTAGGATGATACAATTTGTGGATATGAAATTCCATGGTGAGAGATGGTGGATGCCTATGCTACCCTTCCATCAGTACTTGCTAGTTTCATGGGAGGGTTCCTTTGTCCTAATTGCAAGTCAAAGGGACTTTCTATTGGTTGGGGCCATGTCTTGGAGAGTATGATTTTTCATGGTACCAGATATGCATGGGTTATGTGTATGCTTGCTCATCTTTACCATGATTTGCATAAGGTGGTCTACTTTGGAGGAGCTAGTTTGTCTTTAGGAGTTACACTACTGTAGGTGAGGGCATGGGAGCATATAGTTGTTATGCATCTAGTGATCAAACATCGACCTTCCATGAGGTCATACATTCACATATACGTAGGTCATCTTTCTCATCCTAGACTGGGTATGTTGGAGCATTGGAGGAGAGTCTTAGATGATGTAGAGGCCATTACATGGTGGCCCTATCTGGATTGTGAACACTGGGATGATGATGATATAGAGATGCCATACCTCTATCAGTCTATGTTTCTAACTGGTAGGACTCATTTTATTATAGAGATATTTTTGTTCAGTAGGGTGCTCAAACAATATGACATAGTATAGGGTATGCCCCAGGGTGTTGCACATTATGCCCAGTGTCAGATAGATTCTACTAAGTGGGGACCCTACCTTCATATGATACCATAGTTCAAGAGTACTAGGTTCTATAGCCTTTAGTTTGGAAGATTTGTCCTGAGATTATTGAGGCACTTGTCACAACATATTATGCAAAGTACCTGGCCCTACATCCTTTTCCACAGACCTATGTTTCTGATGAGCCAGTGCCACTACTTGGTGAGGAGGAGGTTTTTGTTGCACACAGTCGATGACAGAGGAGAGACGAGGGAGGTGAGGAGGAGGATGTGTAGAGTAGTGGTGACAAGGAGAGGAGTAGTGATGAGGAGGGAGATGGAGATGATGGAGATGATGGAGGAGGTGGTGGAGGAGGTCCAACTATTGATGTTAGAGACTTCATGGTGCCTCATAAGAGATGATCACTAGTAGCCCCCACTGAGCAATGTGTACATATTGGGGTACCTTCCCAACATCAATAAACCCAGATTGTGAGTTTATAGGTGTAGGTAGAGACATTACAAAGTTAGCTAATTTAGGCTTGGGGGTTATTAGTGCAGATAAAGACTCAAATGCAGTCATAGTCATAGGCTCATGAGCAAAATATTTCATAGGTATAAGCATAGTTGGTAGCTTCCCAGGCATAGATAGCATCGTTGACAGCCAAGAGAGATGCAGCTAGATAGGCTATAGAGTAGGCACAATTGACAGTTGAGAGGTTGTAGAGATTAGCCAATGGTACCTCTATGGCTAATTATATGAGAGAGGTTCTTTGTGTGGGTAGAGAGGCTGAGTATTACAGGGACTGATACCATGATGTAGTTCACTCCGAGTAGAGAGTTAGTTGTGCTTAGTCTCAATCAGGTAGGATTCATTCTAGGACTATTAGTATGGGTGTGACATAGCTTCTATAGAGAAATCTGAGAGATCCTAGTACATCCGGTGGGGGAGGCACTGGTCTAGAGATGTTAGCACCATCTAGAGCTAGGACCACAGACCTCCATGATTTGATTCCATGATATATTTGAGACATGATGTATACTCTGGTATTTTGATTCAGAGCCATTTGTTATGTTGTATGTCTTTACATTTCAGACATAAATGTATACTTGACATTATGATTTTTGAGATTTATATGATATGTGGCAGATTGATCAATCTATATGTGTTCTATATGGTTCTATGATGGATGCATTCAATTTCTTGTTCTATATGCCATGTGATGATTTATATTATGATGTTATGGATGCAATTTATGATCATGATGACATGTTATGATTTACATATGATGTTGTACGTGATAATGCTTATAATGATGATATATGGATGCATGATGATAGTTTTATGATAATGGATATATTTAAATGATATGGTAATGTAACTATATGCATGATTTTGGATGTGTTATTTCGATGATATATGGTATAACGATGTAAATGAAATATGATGCATTTTTTTAAAAAAAAAAATAAATGTGGTTATATGATGTAATGAATGGATGAGTGATGTTTGAATGATGATACTTCCAATGTGCAATGTATGACATGATTATTTTAATGAAAATGCAATTGTGTAGATGATTTGTTTTTGATATTTTTCTTATGCAATTTAGATGATGTGATGATTTGATGTACAAATGAAAAATGTGATATATGATTGAATGTATGAATGATTTAATACAATAATAAGGATTTCCAATGTATGTAATGGAAATAATTATGCAATTATATGATAATGATGATGTTTTTGATAATGTCAAGTATACTTAATCCATTACTGAGAAAATATATCATCATTTTTTAATCCTTCACTAGCTTTTGTAACAAAATACTCTACAGATGCAAAATTAACATGAATACAATCTAATTTTACCATGCAAATCTATATGCAAGTATTTCCATCTTAACAACCCATTTATCATTCTTTTTATCATCATTCAAGAGCTTTTAAATGTTGAAAGTGGGTACAAGCATCAATGGTATGAGTTAGATCATGATGACCTGAGTACTACTTTCATGATTTTTGATATAGCAAGTTAACACAAGCATCTAGGTATAATTAAACTGAGATGTCCTGAGCATTTTTTGCATAAACAGACAAGAATCAATCATTTTACTATGTGAATTCTAAATGTCATCAGTGATACTTTGTAGAGCACATCTCATGATAATTCACACAAAAATAATGATCAATTCACATACAATAGACAAATAAAATACAATTCTCCTTCCTAGCTTCTCTAGTTCAATACATCATCGAGTTGCTCCAAAGAAATGATAGCAAAAATCAAAGTAGAACATTTGAACATTCAAGCTAAAGCAATAAAATCATAATTCAAAAGAGTATCATCCATCTACAGTTGCTTGGATTCATTTGATTTTAGTTGTTTGATATGGATAGTTGATTTTCTAAAATATTCTAATGTTCGATGTATGTTCAATGTTGGGTTTCGCTGTGATCATTGTGTTTTTCATGTTGTCATACTATTGTTTTTCTATTTGTCTTAAGCTCAAGTTTATTGCCCCAAGTGAGTTTACGATTTTTCCCCTAAGCTAGGGTTGGACATGACCACGATTTTCAGGATATGTACATGAGGTTCTCTTTTCAATGATAGGCGAAACGATGGCGAAAGTGAACAACCAAGACCTGCATCTAATAGATGGAAAATCTAGTTTAAATCACAAGTAGTCCCTATTTTCAGGTTTTCACTATGTGTTTTTATTGCACTTTTTTAAACATTATGATTTTTTTGGTATGTTTCTCTTTTTCAATTTTTTTCCATTTTTTTGTGGATTTTCATTTTGTATTTTTGTCTTTTGGATATTTAAGATGAAAAGAGATGATATGACTAATTGAAGGAACAAGATGCCCCACAATAGGGGTAATGTAACCATGGATAAATGATAGATCAAAATGAAAGATTCACTGTAAAGCATGTCACACAAGCAACATATATCTTGTCAAAAGATGATAATGGTGATTAATTAAGATGTTAGGAATGATTGATTCCATAAGGCATGATGATGATAATTACTTAGGATCACTAATTTCCTCTACGTACAATAAGATTGATTATTGTTTATGATTGCTTGACAAAAGATATGAGGATTGGATAATAATTTATAGCTAGGCTCAAATATGATTTGCATGATAAGATTCAAGGTTGCAAAGGGACATGGTGACATGGATTTTGATAAGCTAGGAGATATGGAATGGAAGAAAGCAAGGATAAAAATAATGAATGGGATTATCAAGATCAACTAGATAAGATATGAACACAAGGCCCAAGTATTTTTCCCCTAGTCCTAATCAAGACCAAGGAAAGGAAGAAAATATGTATTTAGTAAGAATGATGGAATATGGATAAGATGAAAGATATGGTATGGAAGATATGGATAAAGTGTATAGGATAAGATATATGATGTTCAATAATATCCTTAACCTTGTCAAGATCAAAGGTGGAAATGTAAGGAATGAGCATAGAAAGGATAATGACCATGAATGATAAGATGGACGAAACTTGTCCCTAAGTGTAGAGTGCAAGAGGAATATGGGAGATAGGATATGGATGATAGGGATATGGAGGAAGGACTTAAGCATCAAGCTTCACAACCAAATATCCCTCTAATAAACAATGGCAATGGGAATTAGACTCCTAAATGTTGGCAGATTAATGATATGATGGAAGAATCTAAGGACTTATGCAAAGGTTTGGATTAAAGGAGAATGATGGGGGATGAATGTTGGATAATGGATTTGGCACACACCTTAAAGGGTGGTGGAGTGATGGAGGAAAAATGGATTTGGAAGGTGATAGGTTATTAGATGGAAAATTGGAGGAAGCTTTTGGATTAACAAATTTGGATGCCAATTTAGATTTTATTGCTTCTATGAGACTTTTAGAAATCCAGATGAATTTTGACTTCTATTTTTTCTTTTTGGGCCTTTGTGACCTTTGACATTTTTTTTAATTTATGGACCTTTGTGGTTTTTTAGGTTTTTGCTTTGATGGGCCTTTGTGGCCTTTTAGATTTTTCTTTTGATTTTGGATCAAATTTTCTTTTATTTTTTCATGTCTCTTTGAGGAGACATGTTGATCCTTTGATACATGTGGATTTTGATATAGAATCTTTTGATATTTGGCACCCAAATAGCTTCCAAGAGCAATGGGAGGAGTGGATTGAGATGAATGATATGGAGGTATTATGGATGAGTTAATGTGGGTAGAATTTTGAAAGGGAATCAAGGATGTGTGCCTTTGTTGCTCTTGAGAATAGGATATGGACCTAGGATAGAGGGAAGGTTTGATGGACTAGGATGAGGACCTAGGATATATGGAATGTTTGATGAACTAGAATGAGGACCTAGGATAGATGGAAGGTTTGATGAACTAGAACACTTAAGCATATAATCAAGGCCATGGTGATATGGGTTTCTTTCAATAGAAATGGGCTCTAGGATACCTTGCTCATGAAGGCCAAATCCTTTTCCTTTGTAATTCATACTTTGAAACATTTGTTTACCAATGGGATATGTATTGTTTGTGAAACAAGATGAAAGCCCATTTTGGGGAGGATATGATATGGATGAGAGGATAGGTGTTGGAAGTAAACTGGAATGGATAAAGGTGGATGATCCCAATTTATAGGTGTGGGGTTCATGGATAGCTTAAATAGGTGTGATAGGCTCTTGACATGGGGATGATGGGGTGTTTTGATCTTGACTTGGAAAAGGATCATGAGGTGTAGGAGATGAAGTAGTTTTCTCTTTATTAAGTATGGAATCATTATGAAGTGGTATGAAAGGAATATCTTGATCATGAGAAGGATAAACATCTTCATGGGATGAAAGGGTATCCTTGAATGGAAGCATATCTTGATCTTGATGAGGAAGGGAATCATGAGATTTTGTAGAAAGCATGTCTTTATCATCAGTTGGTAAGACATCATTAGATAGGATGGAATAACTATCATGCTCTTTTGATGCAATAGAATCATGAGATGGTATGGATTGATTAGATGATGTGGAATAGGAACATGGAGGGATACTTGTCTCTTGAGATGGAAGAGAATTATTTTAAATGAAAATTGAAAGGAGGCTATCATCATAAGATTCTTGAGAAATAGGATATTGATCAAAGATTGGAAAAATTTGTGGAATTTTGATATCATTTGATGGAGTAGAAAGAATATTTTGATCTTGATGTGTAGGGGAGTCTATGCTAGCATGCTTTGGATTGAGATATTGATATGAATCATTGGATGTTGAAGATATGATAGAAGAGGATGATTGGATGGAATTGTTAACTTGAGTGAAAGAATCTTGAGGTTTATTTTGCATTATGGTGGATGTAGATAAATTCATGACATGATAGGATTGCTCAATATCATTTGTGTTTGAGGACTTAGATTTGGGCTTATTGAACTTTTGCAAAAATTCAATGACATTGAACTTGGATGATGTAGTTTTTTGGTGAAGGTCTCATGTTCATTGTTTGGTTTCTTTCTGTGGTTTTTCTTTCTATGTCTTGGAGTTTTTATTGAAGGTCTTGCATCTACTGAGTGAAAGAATTCAATTGATCCTCATCTATTTCAGCCATGGTGGTTTGATTTTTAATTTCCTTTTATTGGAATTTTAGTCTCTGTGGCCTTGTTAAAATGGACATATGAACATTATTGCTTTCAATAAAATTTTGATCTTAGTTTGGTATAGTGTCAAGGATATTAACTTAAGTTGAATAGAATGATAGATTCTATTGATTAGACTAAGTTGATAAGTTTTATTATACAACTTTGTTTCTTTTATTTAGGATGACCGATCCTAAAAATTAACTTACTAATCAAATGTGTTTGATTGAGACACTTTTGGATGGTATAACTTGGTTTGACTTGAAAAAATTCAATTGTAAAGTCTAGTTTATGCATGTTTAAGACTCTTTTTTGATTTAGGAAAGTTTCTATTCAGAGAAAAATATAAATTTTGATGATAAAAGTTTGGAAAACACTAAAAACAACTCTTTGGATTTTTAGTTTCTGGATACACTATAGCAGTCTTTCGATGTGCTAAAAGACTTGACAAATGCACCAATTTTTTTTTTTGATGTGCTAAAAGACTAGTTGAATGTGTTGTATTGTTTCGTCTATGCGCTAGAAAATTAGTTGAATGCGCTACACTATTGCTTCTATGTGCCATACTGTTACTCTGATGTGCTAAAGTTTGGGTTCAATGCGCTAAAGCAGACCTCCAATGGGTATGTGCAGAATCATTATGGAAAAAAAAGCCCTTAAGTGGGAAAAAATAAAAAAAAATCAGAGTTAGGAAACTTGACGTAAAAATTTGAATAAGTTATCTATATTACTTGAAAAATATGTACGAATAGAATCTATAGAAAATTGAATGTAGTTTCTAAACTACTAGGTTTATTGTTTTAAAAAAATAAATCTATTTGGTGAAAATTTGAAATTTCAATTCAGTAGTACTTAAATTTTAGGGAAAAAAAAGTAGGTGTTGGTCTGACCACCCTAACCACAATAAAATGATAAAAAAATTTTATAATATTTTAGATATAAGTAGAGGACTCGTGTCTCGATGTGATGCATATTTTTTTGTAATTTTTTCCGTGTAAATAATTAATTATGATTTTTTTATTACAACTTTAAAAAAATATAAAAACGTGTATGTCTTACCTTAACTTGGTAAAAAACTCATGAAATTCAATTCTTTTTTTTTAATCTTATAGAATGCAAAGCATGGAATGTGACACATGTTTCAGATTCAAAAAATGTGATATTGTTTAAAAGATATAGATGTTTTTTCAATCATCCTGTCAATTAGGACTTTAGTCGCAATTCAAATAGAAAATGAATAATAATTATTTATCTAATTCAAAGTAAAGCATAATTTATATTGGTGGAAATTTGAGAATCTCCTTTAAAAACCCTTTATGTTTCATCAATTTTGGGTAAAAAAAAGTCATCAGCCACTTACCCATCATATCGCCACTTTTTTTTCCCATCATGATCCTGCACATACCGCAGTGCACCAAAACAAATAGTGAATGCACTTTTCTAGAATTTTTTTTCTGATTTTGACAATTTGTGTGGCTTTTCTAGTTTTAATCTATGAATTTATTATCTCCAGTGTATAAACTTTTGATTACTGATATTGTAACTAATTTGTTTGTCTGGAAATTGTAGGAATTAATTACTTTTGATTTGGATGATTTCTTTTTGAAAAATAACTTCACACACAAAAGCCAGATTGTAAACAATTGTTCATATTCTATGCATTAAACATGTAGTGAGTGTCCTAGAATCATGTTTGATTATTTCAATTTCCACTAGTTTGACACAAATAAAGACAATTCAAGAACTTTTCCAATTATCAAGTAGGTCACTTAAAATACCACAACCCACATCTTAAAAATATGTCAGCTCACACAGCTGTGTCACCCCCTAGAGGGTACCCATGTTTTTTCCTTTCCTAAGTCTTAGCCAGAGTCAAATCCTCCACTTTTGGCCAGGGTCTCTGATATTTATATGGTGAGTGTCTTGGGGGAAGATTCTTCCCTCCCCTTGCACTATGGTATAAAAAGTGTTTGGAAACGGATATGGTGAGATACTAACTTAAGGTTCATAGATAGGGTATCCGTTCGGAGCGGCAATTGATAAACTCCCTCGGGAAAGCTCCCAATCTTTAGAACAAAGATTTTGGGGATGGTTATCTTGCACACTTCCATTTAATTCAAACTTTACCTGAATTCGCTTTTGATTATAGTGGGTTGGAAAACCTAGCTTTGGTTGTTCCCACTTAGGTCATTCACGTAGGGTGAAAACTTTTCCCACTATGATAGGCCTTCTAAAGGATTTATAAAAGCATGAAAATTGAGTCTAGCATTTTGATCACCCAGTGAAGGGGAGAGCATAGGCTTATCACTTCAACCATAGTAGACAAGGGGTTCAATTAATCCTTTCACTTAAGCTAGATGCATAACTTAAATAATGAGTTCTTTTTAAAACACCAAACTTGAGTGTGAAGTTGTTTGTTCAATTTTAATCCAAATCCCAATATTAGTGAGTTTCTAATGTTCTTTTAAACCAACTTTGAAAAATCTTGTGTAGATGGCTAATTTTAAGCCCAAATTAATGCTAGTTGGTCCTAAAGAATGAATGAAAAATAACATATGATGGGTTATTTTCCCATGAATGTTTGAAAACACTATTACAATGGATATCAAATGCTTTTTATTTCACTTCAATGCACCATGTTCCTCTTAAAACCTACAATAAATTCTCAAAATGTTAGATGAGATTAAGAAATAATAAGATATAAGGGTTAGATAAATGATTAAGCATTAAAACCTGAAAACTTAGACCAAGTTACAATGTTATTTGACTTTAAATATAAAATTTAAATTTTAACTCTACAAAAATAGATAAATACCTACACTATTTCATATCTTATGAAATTCTACCCCATTTCAAAAAAAAAGGCTTGGAAAAGACCTCTATATGACAAAGATATGGTCATTTTAAGTTTGACTATAAAACTACTAAAACAAAGATCTATGCGCTAAAAGATTATTCATAAGCACTTAAAGAAGTATCCAATGTATGCACTAGAAGATCATTCAGATGCACTAAAAGAAGTTTTAGATGCACCAAAACAAGGCTTTGGATGTGCCGAAAGAAACTCTAGATGCACCAGAACAATGCCTAGATGTGTTGAAAGATCTTCTGGATGCGCCATAATAGTAATTGCATGCGCTAAAATATTTGTTGTATGCACCGTAAAAACTCCCGATCGTGCTAAAACAAAACACGTTAGTAACCTGCGAGCACACTTTCAATAAAAATATGTTAAAAATGGGGTTTTTGGGCCCCATAGTGGGCACCAATTTATGTGTGAGTAAAATATGTGTAATGAATGACAAAGACACCTAATAAAACACTATATGAAGAGATTTAAACGAAAATTAAACTAATTAAAGTAGAAATCCATTGAAAGCGTCTAATTTCTCTCTAACTCTAAAGATTTATTAAATCACTATGGCTCTTAGATTTGTGTAAGCATTGTGACTATTAAAATGCCAATCTAGAGAATGAGAATGATAAGCTATATGATTGCTAAATGATATGCAAGTTATATGATGTAAAAATCTATGATACTGATTGTTGATAATGAAAGTTATATGTTGTGATATGATAATGAAAACTATATTAAGATGTAATCTATGATGAAAGACATGATTATAAACTAAATGATATGCTATTTTCTATTGCTATTTGCTAAAATGCTTAATTGTTCAATTGATATTTCTGCATAGTAAGTTTGTACAAAGCTGGGATCATTTTCCTATACATAGAGGTTGTATTTATAGATTCCTGGCAACACATTTGTGAAGGGGCTGCAAAGCAAAGGTCTGGATTTGATTTGAATGATTGAATGGTGAAGGATGAAGAAGCCTAAGATGATTATGTAGAATGTTCCTCCCCACAAAAACACTCAGCCAGAAGATAGGAAGAATCAATGGAAGAAGATGAAGAAGTTTTCCTACAAATTTGTCTCCAATTTGTCTCCAAATTTTCCCGTGAAGGTTGAGATGAATTAAATTAGACATAAAATATCTAATTTGGTAGGTAGATATCATTAGTTGTAGAAATATACTTCAATTGAATATTTAGATTTATTAAATTTATGGAAAAAAGATATTTAATTTAATAAAACAAACTATATAGAAGTTTATGTTTATTAAATAAATATGGAAGAAATTATTTGATAATTAAATAAAACAAATGTATGTGATTTGTTTATTTAGTTTAGATAGAATGATTTGATTAAAATAGAATAAAATAGGAGAATTTGACAATTAAGTAAAATAAAGTATTAAATTTTTTTATATAATTTAGATGAAATAATAGAAGAATTAGAAGAATTAAATAAGAATTTAAATGTGAATTATATAAATAAATATTTCAATTTATTTAATAATAGAAGAATTAGGGGATTCAATTAATCAATTAAATCGTATTTAATTAATTAGATTATCTAGACCATTTTTAGGTGTATACAGGATGCTTTATGATTATGGATGCTATGATTATGCTATGTATGTGTGTTGATGGGTTGTGGATGTAGGGTGGATGCATTGATGTTTTTTTGAGTGTCATGATACCAAGTTAGCACAGAGAGAAGATAGAGGAATAAAGAATGATTGTTGATGATGATGATTGCTTCAAAAGATCCAACAAGTCCTTGATCCATTGAAACTTTATTAGGGATGGTGATGAGACAATGCAAAAGAATGTAGGATGGGATGCTCACACTTCGGGATTGGGATTTTTTGTCATTCCTTATTGTTTGATATAACACATAGATATGATGCATCAAGGTATTGATAACCAGGATGACATTGTATCTAGTGTAATGGACTTTGACTCAATAAGCAGATAGGATAGTTCTTGTTCAGACCTTGGAATACAAAAATGCCATTGGAATACAAGTTAGAAATTTGGAATATATTGTACCAAAGGGTATGTGCAGGATGATGATGGTCCAAAAAGTGGCAATATTATGAGTATTTGTAGGGTATATGGCTGATGACTTTTTTTTAACCCAAAATTGATGAAACAAAAAGGGTTTTTAGAGGAGATTCTTAGATTTCCACCAATATACATTATGCTTTAATTTAAATTTAGTAAATAATTATTATTTATTTTCTATTAGGATTATGACTAAAGTCCTTATCGATACGCTAATTGAAAAATATCTATAACTTTAAACGATATCACATTTTTTGAATCCAAAACATGTGTCACATTCTATGCTTCACATAATATAGGATTAAAAAAAATAAAAATAAATTTCATGAAGTTTTGACCAAGTTAAGGTGGTCAGACATACGAGTTTTTATATTTTTTAAAAGTTGTAGTAAAAAATTCATAATTAATTATTTACTTGGAAAAAATTACAAAAAAATATGCATCACATCTAGACACGAGTCCTCTACTTATATGTAAAATATTATAAAAAAATATTATCATTTTATTATGGTTAGGGTGGTGAAACAGACACCTACTTCTTATTTTTTCCCTAAAATTTAAGTACTACTGCATTGAAATTTCAAGTTTTCGCCAAATAGATTTTATTTATTTTTAAATAAACCTAGTAGTTTAGAAACTAAATTCAATTTTCTACAATTTCTATTCTTACATATTTTTGAAATAATATAGATAACTTATTCAAATTTTTACGTCAAGTTACCTAACACTGATTTTTCTAAATTTTTTTCCACTTAAGGGCCTTTTTTTTCCATAATAATCTTGCACATACCCCAAAGCATATGCAATAGTCAACAACATACTCCAAACAACCTTCCTACACACAACTAAGCAAGTATGTGCCAAGATTATTTTACAAGAGTATCCACAATCATGGAAAATGAAAGATAATGATCAATGCCCCATTCGTTTCTCTGTAAATCATTTTAGATAGACATCATGGGTATGTGTAGGATCATCAAGGAAAAAATAGGCCCTTAAGTGGCAAAAAAATTAGAAAAATCAGAGTTAGGCAACTTGACGTAGAAATTTGAACAAGTTATCTATATTATTTCAAAAATATGTATGAATAAAATTTGTAGTAAATTGAATGTAGTTTCTAAACTACTAGGTTTTTTTTTAAAAAATCTATTTGGTGAAAAATTCAAAATTTTAATGGAGTAGTACTTAAATTTAAGGGGAAAACTAAGAAGTAGGTGTCTGTCTGACCACCTAACCACAATAAAATCATAATATTTTTTATAATATTTTAGATATAAGTAGAGGACTCATGTCCCGATGTGATGCATATTTTCTTGTAATTTTTTTCCAAGTAATAATTAATTATGATTTTTTATTAAAATTTTAAAAATATAAAAAACTCATATGTCTAACCACCTTAACTTGGTCAAAACTTAATGAAATTCAATTTTTATTTGTTTAATCCTATAGTATATGAAGCATAGAATGTGATGCATGTTCCAGATTCAAAAAATGTGATACCATTTGAAAGATATAGATGATTTTCAATCAGCCTATCAATCAAGACATTAGTCGTAATTCAAATAAAAAATGAATAATAATTATTTATCAAATCCAAAGTAAAGCATAATTTATATTGGTGTAAATTTGAGAATCTCCTTTAAAAACTCTTTTCGTTTCATTAATTTTGGGTAAGAAAAAAGTCATCAGCCACATACCCTACAAATACCCATCACATTTCCACTTTTTGGCCGATCATGATCCTACACATACCCTCATCGGGAGGTCCTCAAAATGGGTCATTAAGATAAATCATCAAAAAATATCAAAGACAAATAGTTAGTGTTATCTATAGCTCTTGCCTAGTTTAAGTTTAGCTAATGTGATATCTGATGTTGATGTCCATCACAGGAAGGATACATCCTAGAACATGTTGATCAGAGGGTTGTTTGATGTTGGGATGATGATGCTAAGATGAGCCATTTCCATAAACTTCACTAATGCATTTACCTATGATTTAGAATCTAGATTTTGACTTTTGGGTTCACACTTTATGACTTGGTATGTTTACTTTCTACTTGTTTTTCCAAAGGGTGAAGGTGATGATTGTTTATTATGGGTGAAAGTTTATTGTGGATGAAAGCAAGATGGGATCGATGGGTTTTGGATTTTTCTAGAATATTTCAATGTTTTTGGTATTTTGAAATGTTTTGAAGCTATTTTTGGTCCTTTTTGGATAGTTTATATGGATGTTTATATTTTCAATTTTTTAATTTTCTGAGGTTGTTTAGGGTTTTGTAAATATTTGAGGCTTTTTAGGTTTTTTGAACGTTTTCTATTATTTTTGGATTTTCTATTTTCAAATGTTTTTGGTTTTTTTCAAATATTTGGATGTTTTTGGATTTTCATAGTATTTGGATGTTTTTGGATTTTCAAGATGTTTGAATGGTTTTGGATTTTCTTGAGATATTTCTAAATGTTTATGGGTTTTTTGAATTTCTAAGTTTTGACCAAGAACCTAACCTAAGGACCTATCCTAAGCGACTCAGGGGCTAATCAATTATTAGCATTGCCTACGTTATACACCTAGAGACCACATAGTTTAACTGACTTGACTGATTTATAGGACAAAGATATGAACAGACTAGAAATGATAACTAATTACGACGAACTGCTAAAGGACTAACCTAGGGTGTCTCGAGCGCACATCAGTGATGGAATTTCCTATGTTAAAGCTCAGAGACGATGCAATTCAACAAAGAGACATTGTTTTTAATATTTTTTATGTTTGACATTTTTAGAGATTTTGATGTTTTTTTGGATGTTTTGGATTTTTCCTTTACAATTTTCTGAATGTTTTTGGATTTTTGTTGTATAGGATTTTGCAAATGTTTTTGGATTTTCTACATAAGATTTTATGAAAGTTTTTGGTGTTTTTGCATAGGATGTCCCATGACCTCAAGATATACAAGAACTCAATTGTGATGCATAACAAAATTCCCCCAGTGTGATATGTTAGCCTACTTCGATGAAGGTAGGACAGACTGACCTTGGTAGTATGCCAAGTAGTGCTAAAGAGTTCATGATACCTTACAATGGAAAGCCATGATAAGGACGCGAATGGGGGATGAATGATGATGCAAAGAATGATGGGTCAAAAGAGCCAAAGAATAGATGGAGATACCTTATTTATGCAAGGCACCTATTTGCCAGGTTTTCACCAAGGTACTTTCTCAAAGTGCCAGCGAAGTGGTCTTCACTAGAGGATGATTTTTTATCCTTTTATTCAAACGTTTTTGGATTTTTATCATTTTTGGATTTTTTTTTAATTTTATAATTTATACCCTTCATGTTTAGGTATAAAACTCTTTGAGATGCAAGTTGTTGATTGGATTCTACAAGGGTTCTTCTTCAGGGGTTGACAGTTGTTATGCTTCTAGTCCATAGCTTGTTGTGATGACAAAGGGACCCAACCAGTTCGGCTCAAACTTTCCTTTTTTTATCTTGATTTGGAAGGTTCTTCTAATTTTACTTCAAGAAAAGATTGCCTACCTGGAATGACCGACATTTGATTCTCCTTTTATAGCTCCAATTTAGTTCAGTTTGATACACTTGCAAGTGATTAAGGGCATTAAGACGAAATTCATCAAAAAATTCTAGCTCATTTAGTTGAGACACTCTATATTCTTCCTTAGTTATCAAATTCTTTAGTGACACTCACAATGATGGGAGCTCAACCTCAATAGGAAAGATGGCTTCTGATCCATAGACTAGGGAGAAAGGGGTTGCTCCTATAGGTGTGCAGATACTAGTTCGATAAGCCTAAAGAGTAGGATTTAGCTGCAGATGTCAGTCATGACCAACTTCATTAACTATTTCTTTAGGATTTTTAGGATAGTTTTATTTGTTGCTTCTACTTGGCCATTGCCTTGCATATAGTATGACCTATAGAGAATCGGTGTTGGATATTGAATTTTTGGCACAACTCCTTCACATCTTGATTTTTGAATGGGGTTCCATTATCTAAGATGAGGCTTTACAGTACACTATAATGACAAATTAGGTAATTCAGGATAAACTTGGCTATTTTCTTTCCCATTATGTAGGTCATAGGAATGGCTTTAACCCACTTATTAAAGTACTCAGTGGTGGTTATGATGAACTTATGGTCATTGGATGAGGTTGGAATGATTTTTCCTATGAGGTCAAGTACCCACTACAAAAACATCGATGGTGTGATCATTGATTGTAATTCTTGAGTTGGAGCGTGAATCAGACCCCCATGTTGAAACTAGATGCATTTTCACACATATTGATGAGCTTCTTTTTTGGTTGTTGGCCAACAGTACCCTATCCTCAATAGTTTCTTAGCTAATTTCATACCACTAGAATGGGACCCACATATGCCATCATGCACTTTTGTTAAGGAATTTGAGGCTTCCTCTTGGTTAAGATATTGTAATAATGTCCCTTTGACGCTTCGACGGTAAAGGGTATCACCTAGGATCACAAATTGAGATTCCTTTTTGAAAAAAGTCTTTTTATGGTTTCGGGTGATGTATTGTGGAAGGGCTCCTCTATTAAGGTAAGTAAAAATATTATGGTACCAAGGGGATCCAAGACCAACAATGACACGTGCGAATTCAAAATTAGGGATTTTGAAAGTCAGAGCAAGAAGCTATTTTACCAAGAATTCACATTGAAGAATGTTGTTTGACATGTCTAGTAGTGATCCAATTGTTTCCATGGCATCTGCTACTCTATTTTTCATACGAGGAATCTACTCAAAAGTTATGTCTATAAAAAGATCTTTGAGATTCTCCACCATCTTCTTGTAAGGAGTGATATTGTTATCTTTAGTTGGATAGTCGTCATTCACTTGGTTGATAACTAGTTGTGAGTCTCCATAGACTTTCATGTCTTGTATCTACCACTGAATTGCTATCTTGAGACTTGTGATCAAGGCTTCATACTTAGCAATGTTACTGATACATGGGAATGATAGCCTATAATATTTTGGGATGCAATCACCTTAGGGGGTGATGAAAATAATGCTGACTCCTTATCCATGTTGGGTGAATGATCCATCAAATTACATCTTCCATTGAGCTGTAAGATTAATATGGAACACTGATTCGTCAAGGAACTCAAATATTAAAGGTTTCTCATCATAGATGGGTGCTTCTACTAGCTAGTCCACGATCACTTGTCCTTTGATTTCCTTGCACTCCACATACTCTATGTCAAATTCTATTAAAATTATTACCCATTTAACCATTGTTCCTGTGAGGGTTGCTTTGGATAACATATATTTCAATGGATCAATCTTTGTGATGAGCTTGATTTTATGTGACATGTAATTCCTAAAATTTTGTGAAGAAAAAACTACTACTAGGCATGCTTTCTCAATGGGTGAATAGTTCATCTCATAACCTACCAAGGTTCTATTGATGTAGTAAATGGCTCTTTCCTTTCCATTTTCATTATGTTGAGCTAAAAGAGCTCCTAGTGTTGCTGATGTTGTTGAGATGTATAGGATTAGTGGCTTGTTTGGTATTGGTGGCATGAGCATAGTTGGTGTTAGTATATAATCCATGATTTGTTGGAAAGCTTTATCACATTTTTCATCCCATTTGTAAGTTATCCCTTTATGAAGAAGATGTGAAAAAGGGTGAGTCTTATCTGATAGCTGAGCTATGAACCTTTTGATGGACTACAACCATCTTTGTAATCCTCTCATTTGTTTTAGTGTTTGTGGTGGTTCCATGTCTAGGATGGATTTTACCTTTGCTAGATAAATTTCTATCCCTCTTTGTGAAATAATGAAGCCAAGAAGTTTCCTTGATGTGACCCCAAACACAGATTTTTTTGGATTTAGTTGTACCTTGTATTCTTCAAGCCTATCAAAGATAGGTCTTAAAACTTGTATGTTTTCACTTCTCTTTGATTTTTCCAAAATATTATCCACATGTGATCTTGAACTATTTTGTGGATCATGTTGTGAAAGATTAGGGTCATTTCTCTTTGATAGGTAGCTCATGCTTTCTTCAACCCAAATGGCATCACATTCTAGTAATAGGTTCCCCATGCGCAAGTAAAATAATTTTTATGTTGATCTTCTTTGGTGATTATGATTTGGTTATAGCTTGAAAATCCATCCATGAGTGACAAAATTTCATACCCAACTGTTAAATTTGCAATGAGATCAATGTGGGAAGAGGGAAGTCATCCTTCAGACATGCCTTGTTTAGATCTCTAAAATCAATACATATTTTGATGCCCCAAGTGGGTTTGATACTAGTACCAAGTTTGAAATCCACTAAGGGTAATCTATCATTTAGATGAATCCAACGTTAAGAAGCTTGTGTAGTTCTAGTTTAACCAAGAGTGCTATGTGTGGGTGCATCTTCCTTAATTTTTTCTTGACTAGTTTGGCTTTGGGATAGATTGCTAAGTGATGCACAACTACTTCTAGGTCAAGGCTGGGCATATCTGTCTATGACTATTCAAAGTTATCTTTTCTCTCTTTAAGGAATGTTGCAAGGTTCTTTTGTTTTTTTTCCAATAAGGATTCAACATAGAAGGTGATATTAGGTTCTTCCTTTGTTCCCACATTGACTAGTGTAGCCTTTTCAACTAGTATTGTTGACTTATCTAGATGCATTGCACTAAGGGGGGATTGAATCCTTCATCCTTGGGCACCTCAAAGAGGTTTTCACCATCGGATGCATCCTTTGTTTTTACTATTTTGAAATTAGAGAGTGCCATTGGGTGGTTTTAACTCAAGGATCTGCAAGTTAATTGCATTTCATTTGTTTTACGACTAAAGGATTCAATTGTCTCCCCATAGTATGCCCCTATATCAAGCTCTATCTCAAAGCCTACTTTGTGATCTTCCCATGATAATTTATTTAGGAGTCCCATGAATTCTGAGATTGCTTCATCATTTTCAAATAAATCTAGAATTAGTGGTCCTTCTTGGTCCACGTAAATGATTTGTGAGTATACCAATCATATCTTAGTTGGTCGGTATTTGAGATAAGGGATGCTATGGATATCATGAATAGGGTGTTGTTCTCAAATAGGTTAGCGACATCAAGGGGAAAGTCATATAAGGTAGTATCACACAATGTAGGTGACCAAGAGGAAGCCTCAACCCATTTAGCAACAATACCTTTTCCAATAAGCATGACCTTTCTAGTAGTATAACCTAAGCCAATATTTTTTAGTCATTTCCCAAGAACAATGGATTCTAGTAAACCATTTTCATTCTATCCTAGCTTCTCATTCTTGTTATATCCCTAATTCTACATTAGTTGTAGACCCTTTTGGTCATATTTCATGGGAAGAACAAGAATAGGTCTTTCATCCTGATAGAGGATTTTAGAGATATCTTTCTCATTTATGGGTGTGTGCGGGATCATCATTTAAGTGGCAAAAAAATTAGGGTCTATAATTTGTAGCAAATTGAATATATTTTCTAAACTACTAGGTTTATTTAAAAAAAACAAAAATCTATTTGGTGAAAAATTGAAATTTGAATGCAATAGTACTTAAATTTCAAGAAAAAAATAAGTAGGTGTCTCTCTGACCACCCTAACCACAATAAAATGATAATATTTTTTTATAATATTTTAGATATAAGTAGAGGACTCATGTCTCAATGTGATGCATATTTTTTTATAATTTTTTTCCAAGTAAATAATTAATTATGAATTTTTAATTACAACTTTTTAAAAAATAAAAAAATCGTATGTCTAACCACCTTAACTTGGTCAAAACTTCATGAAATTCAATTTTTATTTTTTTAATCCTATAGTATGTGAAGCATAGAATGTGACGCATGTTTTGGATTCAAAAAATGTGATACAGTTTGAAAGCTATAGATTTTTTTCAATCAGTCTATCAATCAATACTTTAGTGGTAATTTTAATAGAAAATGAATAATAATTACTTATTAAATTCAAACTAAAGCATAATTTATATTGGTGAAAATTTGAGAATCTCCTTTAAAAACCCTTTTCATTTCATCAATTATGGGTAAAAAAAAAGTCATCAGCCACATACCCATCATATTGTCACTTTTTGGCCCATCATAATCCTGCACATAACCTGATGTAATTTTTATTCAAGTCTCCCCACTTGTTGAAGGTAATAGCTACCATCTTTATTTTTTCTAGTTCTTTGGTGCTAGATGTGGGTTTCTTGTTAGTTTGAGGAGAAATAGGTAACCCTCCTAAGAAAAAGGTGTCTTTCAGTATTTTGTAACTTCCACAACCATCATCTTGGATTACAACTTTGACATCGAGTATGCTTTTCACAATTGGTACTTGTAAGGCTAAGGTAGAGGCCAAAGATGATGGGTCAACAAATGAGTTTGATGGTGTAGATCCTTCATCAATTTTGGGTATTTGTGGGATCTTATAAAACCTAGCTTCAAGGCTCTTGCAATAGTAGAAAGGCTCAGGATCTCCATGGATAGTGATTTCTCTATCCTCAAAAGGAAACTTCACACAGTGATGATAGGTTGAGGCTACGGCTTTCAAAGCATGGATCCATGTTCTACCAAGTAGAATGTTATAGGGAAGATCAAGATCGAGTACTTGGAATGTAGTTTCTACAATGAGAGGTCCCACTTGGATAGGGAGTGCAATGATTCCTTGCGATACCCATTCTTGATCATCATATGCTATGATGGTGGTACTCTTTATCTTTTCAATAGTATCTTCTGAATAGCCTAGATGCTTGATCAGTTGCAGGGTACAAATGTTTAGACCATCACCTTCATATACCAAGACTCTTTTGACTTTGTTTTTATGAATGAAAACCTCAAGGTGTAAAGCATGTTTATGAGATGGTTTTGATGGTAAATCCTATTCTAAGAAAGTGAGAAGATGGCTAGCGATATTCCCTACCATAGCTTGAAACTGATCAGTACCAATGTTCTCAGAAACAGAAGATTCAGACCAAGCTTTATCTAGTATTTCTCTGTGTATAGGAGATAATTTCATAAGTTTCAAAATTGATATTTGAGTAGGGGTCTGTTTAAGTTGATCTACAAGATTTTACTTGCTAGGATTAGATATGAGAAAAGTAGGTTGTGTCCTAGATTGAGTGGGAATGGTTCCTTGAATGATTATTTTTCCATAGCGTGAGGTGACTCCACATTTTGTACTAGCTCCTTTGATGGTGACAGATCAGTGATAATGTTATTATAGGAACCAACTACATTGGAATAAGTATGTTGAAAATTGGTGTAATCCTTAGCTTTTCCATGGTTGTTGGATTTGTTATGATTAGGAATAGGGGTCTTATATATCTTGAGATCCTCGTTTCCAGCTGGTACCTCAACAAATATCGCATTGTTTTCTATGAGATCTTGGATGATATTCTTGAGTTCGATGTAATTCATTGTTTTATGTCCTTTGATTTTATGAAAGTCATAGAGATTTTGCTCGTTGTACTAGGATGGATTTTCTTGGGGTTCTTAGTAGTGTTCAAAGTTAGGAAGTGTGATCAAATTTGACTCTACCAATTTCTTTATGATCATTTTGATGGTTTCTTATAACTGGGTATACTTGTGTTTGGGATAGTTGTTCCTATTACCAATTGGCCTTGGTTGCATGTTGGTGTTATTGATTTGATTGTTCTAAGGTGGCACCATTAGTTGCACTATTGGTTGGATGTTAGCAAATTGATTTTGGTTGGGTCTAGGAGCACTTATTATGACCTTAGCATCTACAACGCCATTGTTTGTTACATTTTTTTTTATCCCATACTGGAGGTTTCTCATTTGAACTGGTTGAAGGATGATTGTCATTGTAAACTTAATTATTTCCTTTTGAGATTAGGGCTCTTTCAATGTTAAGGGATCTTGGAACAAGTTCATTGTATGATGTGATGCATTGCATTTTCAAGTGGAATGTTAAATTTGGATCAAGGTTGGCTATGATGATTCCCACTTGTTGTTCATCAGGAAGATGCCACTTGATTTTACTAACTTTTTGTCTCCATCATTGTATGAAATTTGTGAAGGTTTCTCCAAGATTTTATTTGAGAGTATATATAGCTCTTCTAGACTAATGTCCATGTCAAGATTGAAGGAGAAGTGATTGATGAATTTGTCAGTGATTTCTTGAAAAAAATTGATACGAGGAGGAAAATGAGAAAACCAATCCATAGTAGGACCTATTAGACTTCAAGGAAAGAGGTGCATTAGATATGAATCATTGTAAGCCACTTCCATGCACATGATGTTGAATTCTTTGATGTGTTCCACAAGACTTCCTTTCCTTTTGTATTTGTCAAACTTGGGAATTTCAAAAACTAGGAGGGAATGGTATCGTTGCTATGTTTCGATCAAATGGGTAAGGACACAAGTTTTGTGTATGAGGTTTCTTTGCCTTTCCCATATGAAGTTCCTACATTTCATTTGATAGTGCTTTCATTTGTGATGTGAGATCATTTTGTGGATTGGGTGGAGGAACATATGGTGGGATAAGAGATGAGTTATATGGGGTATATGAAGATGTGAGGTTCTGTGAAAGTGATGAATATGCTCTTGATATTATCAAATTAATGATGTTCGTATGAGGAAAACATGATCCTTGTTGTTGTTGTTGGGCATACTATTGAGCTAGTAAGGCTTCCTATTAAGATTGATGTTGTTGTGCGATTAGGGCTTTCTATTGGTCTTGTTGTTGTTGTGCTAGTAAATCTTCTTGTTGTGATTGTTATTGTTGTGTGGCTTTTTGTGTTGCTAAAGCTTCTTGTTGAGCTTGTTGGGCAATGGCTACTTTTTTTAGTTGTTGTTTCTATTGTGCTAAGGCTACTTGCTAAGCTTGATGTTGTTGTGCTAATGTTGCTTGTTGAGCTGCTAAGGCTACTTGTTGTGCTTGTTGTTGTTGTACGACTTGTTGGTAAGTTTGTTGTGCTTGTTGTAGAGCTAGGGCATGTGCTTGCAATGTGGGATCTGGTGGTTGTTGAGACAGTTGTGAAGGATTAATGTTTTGAGTGGTTAGTGGATTGGTGGTGAAAGGTGGATGATTCCCTTGGTTTAATATTCCTTGTAAGATAGTGGATTGAGGGGGAGGAATGTATGTTTGAGGCACTGATTGATTTGGCATAGAAAAGGGAGTTATTGGAAAGGATGATGTCATTGAATTTTGCAATGGAAATGACACACTAGGACCTTGAGTCCATTGATTGAAAAGATTCCCTTATCCTATGTTGGAAGGATTTCCTTGTGTATAAGATATAAATAAAGGATTCATGATCAAGGTACTCCTAGGATTGATAGAACTTGTAACCAAGGGATTACTTTGTGGTGGATTAAGAGGATATGATGTGGTAATGGTAGATGGAATCGATGAACCCACTAGAGGGTTGGATAAAGATGTCCCTAGTTGTGTTGAGGATTGATTTTGTGATATGGTATTGACATGACCTTGTGCATTGCTTTCATATTTTTGGTTTGTACTACTCTACATGATGGTAGGTACACTTGTGGTACTCATAGATGTGGATGAAGAAGGGTTTCCCCAAAATGTCAAAGTGGTGGTAGAATAGTGAAGTTCAAGTGGAGTAAGTAGTTTTGAAAATTTGAAATTTCAATGTAGTAGTACTCAAATTTTAGGGAAAAAATAAGAATTAGGTGTTTGTCTGACCACCCTAACAATAATAATTTAATGATAATATTTTTTTATAAGATTTTAGATATAAGTAGAGGACTCATGTCTAGATGTGATGCATATTTTTTTGTAATTTTTTTCCAAGTAAATAATTAATTATGAATTTTTTATTACAAATTTAAAAAATTATAAAAACTCGTATGTCTGACCACCTTAACTTGGTCAAAACTTCATGAAATTCATTGTTTTTATTTAATCCTATAGTATATGAAGCATATAATGCGATGCATGTTTTGGATTCAAAAAATGTGATATTGTTTTAAAGCTATAAATGTTTATCAATCGGCCTATCAATCGAGACTTTAGTCGTAATTCAAATAGAAAATGAATAATAATTATTTGTTAAATTCAAAGTAAAGCATAATTTATATTGGTAGAAAGATGTGAATCCCCTTTAAAAACCTTTTTGTTTCATCAATTTTGGGTAAAAAAAAAGTCGTCAACCACATACCCTACACATACCCATCATATCACCACTTTTTGCCCATCATGATCCTGCACATACCCACATTGATTAGGACATTTTTCAGTGTCTACGGTTACATGTTGTATTTGTTGCCATAGTTTGTTTTAGCCTATCTTTCTTATTTAGTTGTTGTGTATTAAGCAAGATCCTACCTCATTTAGCCTTCTTTTGTGAATCATGATTTTGAGATGACCCTACCCTACATATTGGAAGTAGTTAAATTTAAAATATAAATTATAAATCATGATTATATTATGTTCGTCAAGCCTAGTACCTTCATTATGTCAACCTTGATAAGAATGTTGATATCACTATATTAGGCTTCTGATATAATATTATGTAAGTCCCTTGTGAGGTTAGTTTGTACATGGTTGAATGATTACTCATCCCATCTATAAGTTAATGTGCTTTTGCTTGGAAATCACAAAAACCTTGCATGACCTTGTCTTTGGAACATGTAATAGAACTTATCATATGCCATAAGCCCTTGAGGTTACAAAATTCCAAGTCAATGTAATGTATTGAGTGAATCTAACTTCTACATTTAATATGAGAATTCTTTTTTCATATGTCTTCTTGCATTATGTCGAATTGAAAATATTTGCATGTTGAAAAGTGCATGGATGCATGTATTGATATTAGAATTATTGCATGGAATTTCTATTGAAAATGATTCGATTTGTGAATGTGTTTGGGTATGTTCTTTGGTGCACCTTGGATGAAAGGTGTTGTGTAGCCATTTACTCCCTCTATGTGAAAACTGTTAGTCACTCAGTTATGTGAAGTGTTTCTAGTATGATGATTTATTTTGATCTAGTTTTTAAAATATGTCTTATGTTATATGGACCCACATTTTTATTTTGGGTTTTTCTTATGATTGGTTCAGTCACCAACTCTTTTGACTATCTATTTTGCAGCCCTTGGTCATACTTGGTTTATTATTGAAATTGTGGATATTTTTAGACTTAGTGCTGAATTTAATAATTCTTATATCTTTTGAGTTTTATTTTAAAATCTCTTTGAGACTATTCCAAATGTTTGACATCATTGTTTCCATGATGTCTTAAGTTTTGTAACCTATTAAGGTCACCATGAACAATGATAGAACATTCAAGGGAGTAGATTGTGGAAAATGTAGTGATCTTGTATTAATATCATGATTGAATTTTGTCTTACAAATTTGTGATGAGTGGGATATATGTTTCTATGTATGATGAATGATATGACATGTATTGTGTGTATAATCATGAGAAGAATTAAATTTCTTTATGTGATTGATCTTAATATATTCTTTCAATTTATGCGAGATGGGCTAAATTAAGGAAAGATTGTCTTCTTGTATATGCTTGATATGCTTGAGTATGAGTAATGAAGGTTTTTAATTTCTAGGATGGGTTTCAAACATTGAATAATAGAGAAGGACTTCCTCTTTCTGGGAAAATTCCAATATTTACAAGAACTTTGACCAAATCCTGGATCATTAAAAAGGGTTTTCTAGCCTAGCAATTTTTTTCATATAATTCGCTGCCACATCTTGTAAATAAGACATTGCTATATGTGTATGTGTGTGTGTGTTATAGGCATATATCGGATTTCCCCCTGTCCTAAAATATTTTGAGGTAGCTAGGCACTTCATGCATGGTCGATAGATCTTTAGGTGGGAAGAACTCCATGGAAACCTTATGGTTGGATGGAAAAGCATAGTCCAAAATATGATTTTATCTTTTGGCTAGCCACGTGTGGACTAATGGTAGTCAAAGACTTCATAGATTTTGTTTACATACTATATCTTGTTTATTACTTGCATTATATACCATCATTGATATAAGTGTTGTTGTTTTGTAAAACATGCTAATACTTGAAATATGCACTTGCACATGTGAATATGTAACATGTATGTGGTTACTTCTCATCTTGAGATTATCTCCATTTATTTTATTATTTCTTACCTTTGAATCATGTATATTTGTGTTCTTGGATCATAATTGAAACTCTATAAGAGCATAATTTTATAAGGACAATATTATGTCTGATAATTTAAGAATATGTGTAGATGATCTATAGACACACATGTGTATCACTTGTGAAAGGAGGTATGTGAATTAATTATATATATATTTCTACATACATATATATGATTTTTTTTTATTCAAGGGGTAAACGCTTTTGACCAGAGCTATGAACCCGAATACAACCATTCAACAATACCACCCCAATGGGGTTTGAACCTTGGTGGAAAGAACAACAATGCCACCTTTAAACCATTACACCATGCCAATACCTGTGACATACTTATATATGATCAATCTATGATCTAGTTTAATTTTTTTTTTATCTGGGAGTAATAGTCTTTTTCCTTACAATATTTGATTTTTCTTTGAGGCACTAATATTTGAATGAGCTAAAAATAGTTTAAGTGTGTATAAGGAAGGACATGAACATTGAAAAGGACTAAAAAACAACCTAGTCAACTTATTGAGCTACAAGGGTGTGGTAAGCATAGGTATACATGTGCATGAATATAATTTTGAAGATATGAAAATATGCAAAATAGTTCTATTTTTAAACATTGAGATGATTAAGTCATGAATAGATAAGAAGAAACGTTCCAAAGAATTCTTGATTTTATTTTGATCATGGGTAATAACGTGGACTAAAGTGTATTGTTGTTTCTATGAGTTCCATGGTAAGATCATCACCATCACAATTGAAAGAATATTGTTGGACAAAGGTAACCTAGCTTTGTAAATTGAATGGTAGTAATAGAATACACGCACTCACTTAGAAATGGTTTCCTCATTGTTTTTTCAAATAAGTGTGCTTGTCTTATCCAGAGTATGTTTGTATTTTCCTAAGCTTTACAAAATTGAAGAATAGAATGCATTAGCATTAAATGGAATATTAACTATGAGAGGTATGAAATTTGGTAGTTGAAAGGTTGTAAGTTCAACTTGAATGATGTATTGGGATGATGCATTGTTTTTAAAGGGGAACGATGTCAAGACCCTCTTTTGTGCATATTAATAATTTTAAATAGTTGATGTAAATAATTATAATTTTATCACCAGATATTTATTGATTCTAAATTCTATCAATTTATTTTAATATAAATTCATCATATAACAAACTATGATTTCACATAGCATGGAATAGAAATAACTACACTTCATAATCATATTATCAATTTATTATTATCAATATTGTAGACATGCAAAATTAACATTCTGCATTTGATTATGGTTCATTCATTAAGTAAAATAGATTTTGCATTAGGTCCATTCATCGATTGATCAGGTTCACCTTCATTCATTCAGCAGGTAATTTTATTAATGTCCATCTCCTAAGGTCATTTATTTAAAATCAAACAAACATTATCATCAACCTTTTAATAAATCAAACATCCATTTAAATCAAATCCTAAATCATATTCCATCATTTTCTAATTTAAATAAATCAAATATCAAAGTCCTAAAAGTCACCAACTCACCTAATCATCATTTATTTAATCTAACCATGATTAAATACTAATCTCACCCACTTGCATTCTCTAGATATCTCCACTTGCACAATAAATCAATTTATTGATTTATTTAAACCTTCATTTTCCCTCAACATGACAAGTTGATTTGTCCCTCCAACATTGCATTTATTGTTGTTTTTCTTGTCCCCCTCTCAAAATTTATTGCAAAATTTGAATTCAAATTCTCCCTCTCATGGGCACTCTTCCAAAATCTTGCACATACATCAACCAATCATCACTTGACAAGTGTCCTTCTTTCATTTGTCTAATCTTAGTCCCACATTGGTCTCTCTTCAACACTTAGCATTTTGAAAATCCTTAAATA
Source organism: Sequoia sempervirens (assembly GCA_007258455.2). NCBI lineage: Eukaryota > Viridiplantae > Streptophyta > Pinopsida > Cupressales > Cupressaceae > Sequoia > Sequoia sempervirens. The sequence goes on along the minus strand of VDFB02000015.1, from coordinate 356,041,473 downwards.
GAAGCTTCAACTTTGAGAAAATCCTAGACAAATCCATTATCCACAACTTTTATGCAAGGTTACTCTCTTAATTTGAGAACTCATCTTGCTCATCATTTCCATTGCATTTATATCATCTTGAGATTTGATCAAGGATTGGGAAAGGGTCACTAGCACATGTGACACCAATCCACTATGGAATAGGTAATTTGTGGTTGCTTTTATAATGCTTTTAATTTTATTTCATCCTTTGTTGCATTTTTAAAGCATTTTCAAGGTATTTCATAGGAGTGTTTCTTGAAGGATTTGTAGGTGCTAACCCTTGTTTGAAGTTAGTGTTTGCAAATTTTCAAAGGCACTCACAAATATTATCATTTAATTATTAAATAATATTCTCACTTGACATTCTCCTTAAAATTAAAAATTACTCTAAGTTGTTTCTTTTATTGCTAAATAAGTGTTTTAAGATTGAACTAAAAAAATTATTGTGTACAAATTAAACAAGTGACGTAGTGCATCGTGTTCATGTCGCCTAGGAAAGAGTTTCTTCGCTGGTAAGGGAAGGGTTAATATGTTTGAAGATTTGTAATTGGAATTGTTAGAGTTTTGTATTGAATGCATAAAACAAGAAGCAATGGAATTGAGAAGAATATGATTGGAGAAGAAAAATGTAGATGGTAGAGTTTCATATTGATTACTAGAACTTGATGGAACAGTTGTACATTAAAGTTCATATTTTTGTGTGCTTGTTAAAGAATATAAATAATTTTTTGTATAAAACTATTTAGTAAACATATTTATTTGTTAACATAATAATCATTTTGAGTGGAAATGTAAGACATAGAAGATCAAAATATTATTGATAAGTTTAAAGTTTGAAAGCATTTTAGAAAATGGACATATTAAAAATATTAAAGTATTTTAAATTATTTTATATTCAAGATATTTAAAATAAATACATTAGTAATAGATTAAAAATTTATAAGCATTGGAGGAAATGAAGATATTAAAAATATAAAAGTATTTTATTTTGTTTTATGAAAGTATATTAAAGTGATGTAGTGCGTCAAGTTCCTACCTCCAATTAAAGAACCTTTTGGTTGGAAGGGGATGGGAAAATATGGTTGAAGAATTGTAAAATGAATAGTAAAACTAAAATGGAAGTTTTTAGTATACATTGATTAATTTTAGATGAAGTTTAAAACTTTGTATTAAACATAGAAAAGCAAAAAAAATGAAATAGAAGACTATATCATGTGAAAAGAAAAATATAAAGGTTGGAGTATGTTATTTATATTGTGAAATTCACTTATTGTTTTCGTGCACTAAAACTTGTCCAAATGAGTGTATATTAAAATTCATATTTTTTGTGTGCTTGTTAGATAATATTAATAATTTTTTATATAAAAGAAATTTAGGAATTTAAATTGGTTTAGTATGAAGATGGAGAGTTTATTTGTCAATGTGCCCAAAGAAATCTAGCCCAATATTTAAGTTAAAATATCTTTCAATTGAAAAAGATTCTAGTAAAATCAAAAGAACTTAGAATCACCATGTTCTCAGAAACACAAATTTTGTAATAATTCAAAATTTTCAGAGATAAATAATCAAAGGGCGCACATAAATTTATACTAGAAATTCATTGAACTGAGAAAAACAATTAAATTTTCTTTAAAATGAATAAAGTAATGAATAAATAATTACGTCGAGTGGCATACCACTACAATGAAAATTTTACGTATACATAAAAACTTGAGTTTAACTCTTGGATGAAATGAAAATCAGAAACGATGATAATTAATACCAAAAAAAATAGCCTACATAGTAAGTAATCATGGTTAAATGGTGTGCACAAACATCTGGAAATAGTCCACAATACTTGGATATAATGAAGCCTATTCCAGGACGTGAAAGGTTGTTGCGATAATCATGGAGTTCTAATAAATATCAAACCCATCATTTTTTATCACCACCATAGATCACTCCAACTTCTGTATAAATGTAGTTAAATTCAGTAATTAATGTGCATAATTAGTGTTGCTACATGAAAATCGTAGAGTTGTTTGGTGAAATCTGGTATTTCCTTATTTGATTAACTTTTTTCCTTCATTAGATGAGTTGCATTGTCAAATTACAATATGATTATACCTCTAGGAATTTAGTTTATGAGTCTATATTGTTTTGTATACTACTTGAGAAGTAGTCGTTCTACTTTTATTTTTGCAGTTGTAGGCAAATTCAATCTCAAATCTCTGTGCTAATTTTTCTTTGCCTTTTGTTACTCTTATTTTTGTTGCAAAAAGACTCAATAAGGATTTGATAGGTTCTTCATACACTCCCATGAAACATTATTTATCATAAATTCCCACTATTTATTAATGATATTTGTATTGCTATATGTAGAAGGCAGGGCTACAAGTTTTAATCACCTACTTATGGCAACCTATGTATGGTAAGAAGGCCTTTTCTTTTACATCTTTACAACTTTTGATAAGGTTCTCTGATTCATCATATTGATGTTGCATTCCATCTACCTTGGGATCTTCTCTCAAGATAAATGAACCCCTCAGGGTGATAAACTCTCCAAGCAGAAGGCTTCATAGATAGATTTTTAGTGAACTTGAAAAACTCATTGAATGTGCCTTTTCCATGGAAGTTGAAATCCTTAATCTCAATTGCAGAGGGAAAAATACATTTCTTGCTAGTCTCTCTAGAATAGACTTTGAATGCTAAGAACATTTTCTTGCTTCTTTGACTCCATAAGAGCAAGTACGAGAGGTATTGCCCAAGGCAGTATACAAGGAGAAGCATCAGCTCTGTACATTCTAATAATAGTTTACTCTTCATGGAAGTAGTCTCCCTAATTGTGGTCTCATGAACCCAGAGCTTTCATCATGGACCCAGAGCTTTCATCTACAATGGCCTAATGGATTTTTATTACCATAGTGGCCATTGTGGGAATTTCCAAGCCCGCCAACTTCTCCAACAGAGGTGTTACAAAATAGTTCTCAAATATCCTATATGAAGCAAAGTCATGGTGCCTGTCCATATGTATTATTCATGATGTGGGTAAAGGGGCAAAGGAGAAGAAATAAAATAGAGCAGAAAACAAAGAGAATATAACATTAAAAGAAAACTAATTCAACAACAATTAAAAGCTGCTCAATAAACATAGATTGAAACACAACACAAAATAGACACAATCAAATTTATATTTATATATTAAAATTAGATTGATACAATAGAGCTTTGATGCCCTTCTTCAACCCTCTTTGTAGAGCTACGATGCTCTTCTTTCTTGCCTCTTGCATAATACAAAATGACAACCAGAAAGAATTAAAACTAAAAACTATGGTGGATGAATATAATATTATTAGTTTTTACTACCCACAAAGTGTGTGAGAGTAAATAGGGAGTTAATGCAGCATTATAACAAATATCCTGAAATCTTTTTCCAAAAAGCTTTCTTACTAAAGTTTCCTTTAATGCTAGTATGTAGCCTTAGCTGGAGGGAATTTGTATAATTAATTAGTTGAGATTACATATCTCTGACACTCCTTAATCTCAACTAGCTAACATTTTGCTCAAAAAACTTCTGGAGCATCCTCCTTCAAAAATTTCTAGCCCATCCATCTTCTTCACAAAAGGTTTTGACGCATCAACCTATTCAAAAGTTTATGGCGCATCTACCTTCAATCTCAAAAATTTTGGTGCATCTATTTTCATTTCCAGAATTCTTGCTCAAAAAGTTCTAGCGAATCTTCCTTCTATTCCTACATTTTATTCAAAGGTTTATGGCACATCCACACTAGCAAAAAAAATTATGAAGCATTCATCTTCAACACAAACACCCAAACAACTTCTCAAATATTCAAATGCATCTTTTTCCAATGGTTTAATGAGAATATCAGCAAATTGATCTTTTGATCTACAAAACTCTAAACATATTTCTTTGTTATTCACTAACTCTCTTATAAAATGGTATCTAGTGTCTATGTGCTTGCTTCTTTTATGAAAAATATGATTTTTAGACAATGTAATGGCTGAGTTATTGTCACAGTAAATCTTTGTTGCTTCATCTTGTTTATGCATCAACTCAACTAACATTCTTCTCATCCATACAACTTAACATGATGTTGTGGCTGCCACATACTTTGCTTCTAGTGAAGAAAGTGTGACAATGGGTTGTTTCTTTGAAGCCCATGATACAACCTCTAATCCAAAATGAAAAGCATAACCAAAAGTACTTTTTCTATCATCAATGCTACCAGCACAATCGCTATCTATATATCCAATGAGTTTGAAGTCATCTACAACTGAATATAGAATTCCATAGTTCTTTGTTCCACATACGTACCTCAATATCATTTTTCTAGCTTGCCAATGAGAGTCTTTTGGAGACTCCATGAACCTTGAGATAAGGCTCACACCATACATGATGTCAGGCCTTGTGGCAGTCAAGTACATGAGACTACCAACTAGCCTTTTAAACAATCTAGGATCAATTAATGAACCATCATCTTCCTTGCTTAACTTCAGTCCTATCACAACTAGAGTAGGGGTTGGCTTGCAATTCAGCATATTAAATCTTTTCAATACATCACTTGCATATTTTGACTGAGAAATAAAAATACCATCTATTGATTGCTTAACTTCTATTCCCAAAGAATATTTCATATGACCAAGATCATTCATCTCAAACTCGTTCATCATCACTGCCTTAAAAGAACTTATAGAAAGGTCTCCCATAAAGATCAAATCATCTACATACAGAAAATTATCAACATTTTACCTTCATCCATCTTGATATATAAAGTAGGGTCACTACTACACATACTAAAACCATTCTTAATTAAATAAGAATAAATTCAACTGTACCATGCTCTAAGAGTTTGCTTGATTCCATAGAGTTCCTTTTTCAGCTTGTATACTTTTCCTTCATGACCTAAAATTTCATATCCTTTTGGTTGCTTGACATAAACTTCTTTTTCAATGAAACCATTTAAAAAAGTAGATTTTACATCCATTTGAAAAACTAGCCACTTCTTTCGAACTGCAATGGCCAAAACACTTCTTATCGTATCCAAGTGAGCTACAGGTGCAAAATTTTCATTGTAATCAATACCAAGTTGTTGAGTGAAGCCTCTAGTAGCCAACCTTGCCTTATGCTTTAGCAAATTTCCATCCATGCCATACTTTGTTTTGTAAATCCATTTTATGCTTATAACATCATTTCCTTGAGGGCAATCCACCAACTCCCAAGTATTATTCTTTTCAATAGCTTCAATCTCTTCATCCATAGCTTCAGCCCACGCTTCATCCTTTATTGCTTCATCAAAAAACATTGGATCAACAGCTTCAGAAAATAAAGCAAAAACAAAAAAAATAATTTGATGTTTCAACATTAAAATCAGCTTCATAGATATCTCTTAAACTTCTTATTTTTCATTGCAATTTAAACTTTCCAATGTCGGATCTGATGAGTTGCTTCTATTGGCTGAGTTTGATGTACTTCCAGATAGCGTTATGGCTAGTGTTCTTTGTGGAGTTTTTTGTGTAGGTGTAAAATTTTGACTTCTTGAAATTCTTGTTGTAGAATGAGGTGTATCTTGTGCTACAACTTGTGTTGCATGTTCAGGAGTGGAAGGAGGTATTGCTTGAGTAATACCTTGATGTTCTAACACCTCATCAGTCATATCATCATGTGAACCAGCTGTTGCTATACTTATTATTTTTTCTACACTTCCATCCCATGCTTTGTTCTCCACAAATTGCACATCTCTGTTGATTATAACTTTTTTTGTATTTGGATTAAACAACTTATAAGCTTTTGTATCTTCTGAATACCCAACAAAAATACATTTCTCACCTTTGTTATCCAATTTTCTTCTCAACTTTGCAGGAACACGATCATATGCAACACAACCAAACACTTTGAAGTGTGCAACATTGAACTTTCTACCACTCCAAGCCTCTTGAGCAATCACATTCCTTACACTTGTAGTTGGACATCTATTCAAAATATAAACAGTAATTGCTACTGCTTTAGCCCAATATTCATTTGGTAAATGCTTTGATTTCAGCACACTCCTTGCCATATCCATGATATTTCAATTTCTTCTTTCAACCACACTATTTTGTTTAGGTGTGTAACATGCTATAAATTATTTGTGAATACCATGTTATCTACAAAAATTCATAAAATCATTAGAACTATACTCACCTCCTCTATCAGTCCTTAATATTTTGATGTAGTAACCACTTTGCTTCTCTACAAGAGCCTTGAACTACTGAAAGACTCCAAAAGCATCAGATTTATGCCTCAAAAAATAGACCCATGTCTTCCTTGTATAGTCATCAATGAAAGTTAGAAAATATGTGCAACCTCCAATGGAAGGAGTTTGCATTGGTCCACATATATTAGAGTGAACAAACTCAAGTGGTTTACATGCTCTTTCTGATTTTCCAATGGGGAAGGTCTCTTTATGTTGTTTACCCAAGATGCACGCTTCACATACTCTTTCTAGTTTTTTAATCAATGGCAATCCCTCAACCATATTCTTTCTATGCAACAAATGTAGACCACTAAAATTCAAATGGCCAAATCTCAGATGCCATAACCAAGATTCATTCTTTACCACTAACTAAAAAGCTATTTGAATAGTTACATTACCATTTTGTTCATCTTTGGTTCCAATTTTTTCCTTTCTAGAGCTTGCTCTATTTCGGAGCAACCTTGTTGTTTTCTGCAGCAAGCTTGTTCTTTTCCAGAGCAACTTTGAGAGGCATCTTGAGAATTTTCTGTCTTAAATTTCACTTCAGCTTGAGTATTTTATGCCATATGATAAGCTTTAGTTGCATTACTTCTAATATTAGGTTTCAACCTCAATGGGAACATTCAATTTCTTTTCATTTGTACCTCCGATATCAACTGAGTACTAGGATATTTATCAAGAATAACACATGCACTATTTTTCATATAAATTCTATATCCTTTTTGCACTAATTGACCAGTGCTCATCAAATTATGTTTTAGACCAGCAACATAAAAAACATCATGAATGACCTTTTTCTCCCCCTTTTTGGTTAAAATGTCAATAGTCCCTTTTCCCATAACATTCACTTGTTTATTGTTCTCAAGAGTGACATTTAAAGTAGCTGATTTATCCAAGGTAGAAAATAACTCTAGATTTCTAGACATATGATTGCTACAGCTAGAATATAAATACCAAATATCATTTGGACTGTCTTGAACCATATTACATTCAACTGGTGATTTTGTAGAAATTACTTCAGCAATCTTTGTGCATGCAATAAACATATTTTTTTTGTAGAATTTTTCCGGGGGATTTTGATTTTGACTTCCTTGGTCATGTTGTTTCTTTTTGCATTCAAAAGAATAGTGAGCATACTTCTTACAACAATGACACTAAATGTGTGACTTGTCTTGTCTTTGAATAGTTGAATGACTATGAGAGTGATCATTGTTATGTCCTCTTCCACCTTGGTTTGCAGGACTATTGCTATGTCCTCTAAATGTGTTTCTTCCTCTACCCCCAGGAGTGAATCTTCCTTTACCTCTTCCACTGCTTATTGAATCCTAAGATGATAATGCATTTTCTATGGAAGTGTGTGATTTTTTCAGCCTATGTTCATGATTTATCAAAGAGGCATGCAGTTCATCCATTATCAACTGAGTTAAATCCTTAGTTTCCTCTATAGTAATAATTAAAGGATCAAATTTAATAGGCTAAACTCTTAGCATTTTTTCAACTATTCTTTGCTCTTCTATTGTTTCCCCATGTGATTTTATTTGATTCACTAGCCCAACACCATGTGTGAAAAATGATTCCATTGAATTTGAATCTTTCATATTTATGTTCTCAAAATCTCTTCTAAGTAACTAGAGTTTTGCAGTTCTAGCTTTTTCCTTACCTTGATACGCTATTTGCAGTGCATCCCATGCCTCATTTGCTTGTGTTGCTACTGTAACTCTTGGCAATATGTTTTCATGCATTGCTTGATGAATGTAGAAAAGGGCTTTTCCATCCTTCTTTCTTTGAATTTTCAAGAGATCTTTCTCTACCTATGTAAGAGCTTTATACGCTACTTGGTTTGCTGGTTCTACATAACCATTCTCAACAATCTCCCAGACATCCTGAGACCAAAATAGGGTATTTGTGGTCAGAGACCAATATTCATAACTTTTTCTTGTGAAAATGGGGGTTTGTAGGCTAGAAAAAGAAGCACCAGATGTGGAGGTTGTGGAAGTCATTAATGGCTGTCAATCAAAAATTTAGCAAACCCAGGAAAATGAAGAGACAAAGAGTGTAAACTTAGGATCTAATACCAGATGTGGGTAAAGGGGCAGAGGAGCAAAAAAAAATAGAGTAGAAAACAAAGAGCATACAATAGTTAAAGAAAACTAATTCAACTGCAATTAAAAGCTGCTCAGAAAATAAAGATTGAAACACAACATAAAATAGACACAATCAGATTTATATTTATATATTAAAATTGGATTGATACAATAGAGCTTTGATGCCCTTCTTAAACCTTCTTTGTAGAGCTACGATGCTCTTCTTTCTTGCTTCTTGCATAATACAAAATGACAACCAAAAAGCATTAAAACTAAAAACTATGGTGGATGAATATAATATTATTATTTTTTACTACCCACAAAGTGTGTGAGAGTAAATAGGGAGTTAATGCAGCATTATAACAAATCTCCCAAAATCTTCTCCAAAAGGCTTTCTTATCAAAGTTTCCTTTAATGTTGGTAGGCAGCCTTAGCTCGAGGGAATTTGTATAATTAATTAGTTGAGATTACATATCTTTGACAAACTACACCAGTTCAATCTCTCCATTGGTATTCTCAGGAAATATTACCTTGATCTCCAATAATTCAAACCACTCATTCGTCAAACAATCTAAAAATATGTAGCAAAGGAGTGAGTACCTCTTGAGCTTCTTTGGAGGACTCATTTTCTTGAACTCAAAATACTCATTATGAATCTCTTGGAGATGTATTTCCAAAATAATATAAATTGTACCTCTTAGGGTGTTAGTTATTGCATAGATAGGTCAACAAAGACTCAAATATTTTAAATAATGACGACTAATACCATAAATATAAATATTTAGATTATTTAGTTATGCATGTTTGATTCATGGCATGCACTTGTCTAGAAGAGAGCCTATACAAATCATCCTCAAGATATAAAACTTTGGATTGGTCTTCCTGAGATTAGAAAGGAATGCTTTGGAATTCATGGAGTTCATGATGATTGTTGCTTTACGCAAATGTTTTATGCAAAACAGGGTATAGTAACTAAAGAGATGTTGTTTTGTGTTAAAGAAAGAATGTTGATACTGAATTTGTTCATTCTAAGGTGGCTCGTAGTAATGCTATTATTCCTTCAAACAAGAATCATCTAGAGTGGGAACCCTGGGAAATGCTTTTAGTAAATATGAATGGAAATATTCAACATTGGCCATCACATTGATAAAACCTAGAGCATATTTTGCATAACTAATATTAATCAAACTTGTGAAGGAATTTTGTATAATTCTTTTGTGCCAGTGTGCATAGTATTGATATATCAACCTCTTTAAAAGGTTGGTTGAAATGGCGAGAAGCTGACCTAGGAGATTTTTAGAGAAACTTTGATTGAACAAGCTGAAAAAGGAGTGGCTACTTCATGATAACTGATTGTATTTTGCTTTGTTGTATTCCTTTGATTGCTAAGTGGATGGATGGAATTGTATCTCAAGGAGCTTTTATTCATACAAAATAGAGTTTGACATATCATAAAGAGAATTTGAATATAGCATTCGGAAAAAATCCTTGAAATTTGTAACCAATATACATTGATTCATGGCTTTGATGGTTTGGGAAATGAAAATTGATCAGGACTACATTCATTTTTGTTGGTAAGTTGGTAGCTTGTAAATGAGCTAAATCAAACTACATCGACAAGATAGGTTGCAACAATAGGAAATACAAACCAATTTAATATATAGCTATAAAACTTAAAATCATATGTTGTTATGAAATGAAGTGCCACTTCCAAGCAAAGGCTCAGTAACTTCTCCCAAAATTATGAGGCACTTTGAACCCTCTCAATAATTGTAGTCTACTTACAATTTACAATTTGCATCAATTATGCAAACCTCTTTTAACTAACAATGCAAATTATTTTGTTAACACTCTTTTAGAGCCTATATCTATAATTGAACCACACAGATGTAATTTGAATTAGAGTTTCACATATTACAATTGTAAAGTGTTAGAATCAACTACAAGTGACATTTCAACAAAAGGTTTTGATGCATAAATGAACTTAATCTGAGCTTCAACATCATTGTGGACTAATGTCACAGCAATGGAAAATTTACAAAGTTTTCCTTGCCTTGTATATTTCAGTTACATTTTTGAATTTTTTTCTTTGTAAATAATTCTTTCAAATCCATTTCTTTCAAGTCCCATATCAGCATCCGATATGTTAGTTCTTCACTGCAAATATTTAATATGAAAGAACAAGGATTGGGGACTTCAGTAGAAGGATCAAAACTAACCGAACAAATATTCATCAATACAAGTTAGCCAAATGCTTCTTTAGTTTTTTATGATGGATCATAAAGAATTGACTAAAGTTTGAAGTCAACTTATCCTAGTATTGCACATGTGTGCCTTCTCTCTTTTACCCTGTTCCAAGTTTAACCATTAAAAATGTCATGTAGCAGCCTATTCAGAAGCTGCTACAGCTGCATATGGTTGAAGAGGAACAATTCTTGCATATTGTTGTGGTGTTTGTCCTGGGCTTCAGTTTGCTGAGGCAGATTTTTTACCTGTTAGTGTTGTTTACACATTTGAAAGGAGAAATTTAATCCTTTTCATCTTATAGAAAACAAAAATAGTTCAAGAAATTTGTATACCCATATCCGTAATCTGAGGAAGTGGAATATACCTGAAGTGTGAACAGCGCTTGGGATAGATGTCCCACCCCCATACTGTAGTGATACATTAGTTGTTGCCAACATTACAGGGCTATTATACTGAACAATGTGTGGGCCTTGCATATTATATCCTGGTGAGGTAGGGTATCCACCTGCACCTTGTGTTACTTGTGCTTGTGGGTACATTGTTGCTGCTGGTCCAGCATATACTTGTGGAACCTGGGTTGCTGCATATGGATTATAAAATCCCTGTAATGATTATTGTAGATATAAGCATTAGAAGATAAGTCACGCCATATAAAGAATATAGACATGCCAAAATTTCTAGCTACAACCTAAAGATTTTCATATAAAGGCACTTTTTAATTGTTCATAACTTCATACTCATTTTAAAAGGGAACAATGTAACTCAATCCTAAAAATGTAAACAATAATGTGTCTTGCATTGCCAGTAATACCTGGGCAAAATTAAAGTCTGGTGGATATGCGGTGTACCTGCACATTGTACGGAGACCTTCAAATAAACAAAAACCATAAGCAAGACAACAGATTCGAAGCAAAGTCAAAACCCTCCAAATTGTAGATCAGATGAAAGTTTGCATGTAATGTAGAAAATGACTAACAATACATTAGTTATGAAATTATATAATATCTTTTTGATAGAAAAACCTGGAGGGAGTATAATCTAATAAATTCCTCTGCACTCGTCTGTAAAGTGTTACAAAATGTCTTTCAGAATCATAAATGGAATAGGCAAGATAGTCCTATTTCCATACACTTGCAAAATGAACATTCCAGGACAGTACATTTCTAGGTCATAATATTCAAAAGAGCAAAAGTAAACAACATGCAGAAAAATGAATTAAACAACCTTGCAATTTGTTGATTGGCAACAGAAGATGAACTAAATCACATGCATTTGCAGAATTAACATTCCAAAATAAAACATTTCTAACTAAAAATATTCAAAAAAGGTTAAAACAAAACAATACAAATATCAACCAACATTGCAATTTTCTCCCTGGCAACAGAAGAATTGAAGCCAAAGAATGAAGATCAAACAATTGCTTGTGAAATTTCTCTAGCTCTATAAATTTAACAATATTCAGCAATTGAGGCTTGATACCCATTTCTCCCTACATTACAGATCCACAACTTAGTAAAAGGGAGCTAACATAAATGGGTTGCAGTATAGGTAGAGGAATTCTAAATGATTATCAATGTTTTTTTTACTTTGAAGTTGACAAGTTTGAAACAAAAACACATTAATGTTTGGATATGAGAATACACAGAAAAGGATGACAAAAAGGATTAATTCTATGTAATACAATTCATGATCTAAGTCCATATTTACTCAAAGGTCTCAAGTATAAGGTTATACAATTTGAATTTGGATGAAAACTCCCAAGTACTAAAGCAACTGAGATTGTCCATGATACAAACGAGAATAAACAGAACGAGGTGTTCTTTAGAACTGAAGAATCAGAATTCATGATCCAAGTCCAAATTTACCCAGAGGACTTACTGTAAGGATATACAATATTAATTTAGATGGGAAATCCTAAAGCAACTTCGATCATCCATGATATGGATGGATTATAATGGGAATTGGGTATCCCTCACAACTCAGGAACTAAATTAATCAACACAGCCACACACAAATGCGATGGCAGAGCAACCCATATGAAAGAGAAAAGAGAAGGCACCAAAGTTTTAAAATGCAGCATGGAGGGAATGGAACCTAAATTCTGCACATTTAAAATTTCAATGGAGTTGCAGGGGCACCTAAACTCTATGCAGTAAATAAATAAATAATTGAAAATTGAAAACAAAGATCTAAAAAATAAAGTGAATAAATCAATGACATAAACTAAAGGATTATAGTGTAATATTAATAAAAGTGTGACCCTCACTCAAATTCTACAGAAAAGCAGCTCAAAACTCTAACATGCATATGAAGAGAGCTAATGGTGTAACAATCACAGACGCATGTTTGTGATTCTCAAGAACATGGTACAAAATATATATTTCACAGCCAGTGGCATGACAGTCGTGTATACATTTTTGTGATTCTCAAGAATGTGGTACAAGATATTGAATTCAGATTAGGAATCATTGTTAGGGGCATCCCAAGGTATGCCTACCAATAAAAATTATAACATATAAGTCTAGGGAAACATAAATTTGAGCACAGTTAGAAAATTTTCAAGTTAATGTAAAAATAGAAGTAATGTTTTATGAAAAAATTCAAAAACAGATTTGAAACCTAAAACTTTACGATGCACTAATGAGTATACTATGTTTTGCACTCGCCATATATTGGCATAGCCACACAGTCAAAAAAATAAAATAAAATAAAATAACTTAACAATCGTTACCTGGACAGGCTGCTTCAAACTTCAAACAAGACATACTATTTCATACTACAAATCAGGTTTACCATTAGGATCTATGGTGTATCTAGGTAGGTAAATCCATTTGATTACACTGTCTAAAAGAAGAAAACAAAAAGCTTAAATTACTATTTATTGATCTGAAAAACATGCTATCTATTGCATCATTATTTATAGTTATTTTAAGAGTTCAGTCTTTAGGAAATTAACCTAATAAACAATTTCAAGTTTTAAAAAATTTCAAAGTACATGCTCTAAAACTGTCACATAGCTCATTGAGCGTCATAAAGCATCTCAATTTATAAATCACTTAGTTTGTGTCAAAAATATCTTATATATTAATTATGTGTTTATGCTACACAATGCAAATGACTAGAGATTGAGAAGAAGTGTATGAGCCATGTTTTACTATTATGAAACACCTGATCTACATAATCATTTTGTGAAGTAAATCTTCATATGTTGAAGCACAAGGGATGCGTTTTCATTTATGTTAATAACCTATATGTACAGACTTTGAAAAATAACAATTTATTTTTTTAGATATCTCTAAACATATCTTCTTTGTATAATAATTCTCATGGATGTATCTAATTGTATATTTTTTGTAAAAATGTATTTCATGAATTTATTATATAAATATATTGTGTATATAAATTCTCATAATTGTATATTCTAACGAAAATGTTTGTTATACATATGAGAAAATAATGACGAGTAATATCGGGATAATTTATAGTTATTACAAATCAAAAGTAAAACTAAGAAACATAAAAAAACCTTAAATGATATGCTAAAAACTTAATTTCTACTTCCATTTCATTATTGCTTCCCATTCAATAAAATTTAATTTATTAAATTCTCAATATATTTAGATATATATATCCAAATTGAAGTAAATCATTATATACACAATTATAATAAATTTCACTATTTCAACTTATAATTAAATAATTTAAATAATAAAATACAAACACTTATGCATACATAAAATAATATTATATATTAATAATATAAATACCCCCAACAATCAATATGCTCCACAAAGATATCTCTCTACGTAATTTAGATATATTATATTTATTTTCATTTCATACAAAAAAAAAAGAAATGACATAAAATTAATAATAAAAAATTCAATCTCAACTTGTAATTAACTAATTTAAATAATAAAATACAAACATTTATGCATACATAGAATAATATTACATATTAACAATATAAATAAATCCAACAATCCATTTGCTCCACAAAAATATCTCTCGGCGTAATTTAGATAGATTATTGAATAAGATAACTAAACTAGTATACATAAGACTCACATCATTCTCAAATACTCTAAAACTCCAGAAAAAACCAAAACACCACTAGGCCACAAATCAAGCAAATTATTTTAGCTAAAAATTGTTTAGGTTGAACAAAATAAAGTAAAATAAAAGGTGTTGGGGCTCAATTGTTGTCCAATTATGCCATTTTTAGGGTTAGGTTTGAAAGGACGGAATTTTAGCATAGCCAATTTGTTAAAATTTCTTAAGATGGAACAAATAGAGTAAATGCAAAAGACTTAAGGATCACATTATTATTAAGTACGTTAGTCAGTAACAGTAACAAAAGGGCACAAATCTAGTACAAATTTTTTTCTGAAAATTATTTGTATTGAAGAAAATTAAGAGAAAAAGACCTGAGAGTCAAAATGTTCTAAGTGACACTGTGTGACTATACAGACTAAAAACAACTTTTTAGATAAAACATGAATTGTCAATAAAGGACCAAATATTAATACTAAAATTGAGAAAAATATTGCCAAAGCAAAAGGTCTCTGGCTCACATTATTGTTAGATAATTTATAAACTAGCACTTCCACTGGGGTGCAAGGGTTATGTGGATAGGAGAATATATAGAATTAATCATAGAGTACAATTATAGTGTAAAATATATACAATTTTGTTTGAATTATACCTTCAATTAAGTTCTAGCATGTCAAGTAATAGTGGAACCAAACTACAATTCTTGACAAATCACTGCAAACACCTATACAAGGGAGAATGTTAAACATGCAAGAATCAGATTTCTTCATCTAAAAGAACATTATACAATACAAACTCACTCGATTGTATCCGTAGGTAGAAAAAAATATACAATGGAATAGTAGAAATTAGAAAAAATGTTAAACTGGAATTAGATTTCTTCATCTAAAAGAATAGCAGAAATTAGACAAAATGTTAAACTGGAATTAGATTTCTTCATCTAAAAGAACCTTATACGATACAACCTCACTAGATTGCATCCATGGCACTAGAAGTTTATCTTTGGAATTTTGGATCTTCTTTAAAAATTATAATACCAAAGATACCTATATGGCATTTAGTATATCTGTTGTCTATAATCCTAGCAAAGCTTAAAACAATGGTGGATGTCTCTTATGTTGGTCTTAGTACATACTCTTCAAAACTAAACCCGGATCTCACAGTATTTCTGCTCTTATGTCCACTCACTGAAAGCCTAATTTTGTTGTAATAGGCATTCTTCTTTGTATCACCCTATTTTTTAATATAATCATAACGCTTTGCATTTTTCCAAAAGAAATGCTAAATGGACTTTGGTGATGTAATAGTCTTCTGCAGTATGGGCTATGTGTTTTGTGCACATCTTTGTAAACTTTCTAGTTCATTTTTTTCTCCCAAGAAAAAAAGAAGCTTATGGTGTGAATGTTATGTGTGTAGGTGATGTACTCAGATTTGGATCTCACTAGAAATCTACACTTGCATCATTTCATAATCATAGTGGCCACAGTTATTGTTGGAATTTAAAATGAGGAGGATAAACAAAAACAAACACAGAATAGAAAATGAACAATTGAAACAACAACCCTGTAATTTTATATTAATCAAAATATTGTTTTACAGAGCTTTGGCTCTTTCATCATCATCATTCACTTTATTACAAACTTTTGATATATTTTTCTGCTCTTGAGAGTTATGTCCTTCTAAGTTCCGTAACTAAATAGCAACCAAAAATAAAACCTAAAAGCAACTTCTAGAGACTTCAACATAAACATAAAATAATCTATTTTGATGCACCCACAAAGAGTGTGAGGCTTGCACAATAGTTAAGGAAAAACACTTTCATATCATAGTCAAAATATGACTTCATAAACTATCTTTAATGCTGATCCAATGCAGATACGATGCATGTTTCTCTTCAATGTGGAGATATACGAAGTTGATACAAAACATGTTGATGAGATAGGTACAACTGGGGTATTAAATAAAGTAGGTGAGATTATATCTCCAACACTCCCTCTTAATCTCAACTATGATCATTCATCTCAAAAATTTATGGGGCATCCACCTTCATTTCTAGTTCTGAAACTTCCAAAGCATCCATCTTTATTTCTGGAGCGTATATTTCTAGATTTCATACATTGCTTACAAAATGTTGTGGCACTTGACTGTGCTATTTCTTTACTTATTGACAACTTCAATTGACCTTTTATGACCTCATACAACTAGTATTCTCTTGAGATCTTCTGATCCTTTTATAAACTCCTCTTTCTTACTTTGTTCATGTTCTTGTATAAAAAGAATTGAGAGTTGTGTTGCTATGTCCTCTTCCTGATATTTTTATAGCAAAGCTTCGATGCTCTGTCTTCTTCCTTACACCATGTTCTTGCTTGTTATAGAGTTGTGTTGCTCTCTTTTTGCTTCTTTTTACTGTGACCTTGGATCCCCTTGGTTGTTTATACAACAATCTTCTTCTATCATGGCAGCATCTTCAACTGATTTACAACAACCTGCATTTCTCATTCTGCTTGGCTGTAACTTCAATTTTACTGGCTTCTTTTACTGATGATATGACATCAACAATGTGATTTTTGTGTGCTACTGCACAAATTCTATTCAGCTGACTTCTGTCCTTTTTCTATTTCTTTCTTTTCTTCTAAACTTAATCTTGAGCCATTCAAAAATTTTGGAGCTAAATTTCCAAAGAAATGTCTTTCCAGAGAAAAAATTTCTGGTGCCTCATAGCTCTCTGTGTTGCTTCTATAAACATTTCGTAGCAATTATTGTGTTAAAATTTTCTGGTGCTTCTTTCTTTTGCCTCTTTACTAATTCTTTAGCATGTACAATCTTTTTAATTGATTTTTTTTTCTCTAACAACTGTTGTTCTATCAAACTTTGAATTTTTGCAATGGTAGCTTTAGCTACTCTGAATCTTTAAATCTCCTTGAATATGACCCCTTGCATATGGTGCATCCAACACTCAAACTTGTAAGCTCTTGTGGCTTTTTTTTGCACTTCTATGTTTTGTGGTTGCAACCGTGTTTTCTAACTTTTTTAATAAAATTGTCAAACTGTTTTTAACTCTCAATGATTATGCCATTCATTTGGCCTTTTCAACTGCTACAATAGTTTCTCCAACTCTTTGTTTCAAAAAATCAACATGGAACTTCCAATATCTTCACAATCTATAAATTTCTCATTGGACAACAATTTCTTCTAACTCAAAGCACTTGTTATTCCTTTTGAACATTCACACTTTTTATGATTGTTATCATTTTTCACATATGAAAATTTGTACAACTTTTTGAACATACCTATGAGCTTCTTCCAACTTGGTCCACAGACCCACCCACAATCCATTCTTATGCAATCTATCATTGATTCATTCTTCCAATTTTTGTTCAAAACACATTTTCTCACAATGATTCTTTAATCCACATATACTGCAAAGATGCAAATTCCAACACTTATCCTTGGTATGACCTTTTCTGTGGCAATGTGTACACTCAATACTCTTCATTTCTCAAACAAATTTACCTACACTTTAGCATCATTCCCCTTATCTGGGACATACCCGAGACCTTCATACTTTGGCCTCATTGTTGACTCCATTGGATTTCTCATTCCTTGTTCATTTTTTCCTAATCCTTCTCCCTTGTATCCCATTCTTTCATAATTTTCATACCAACATTGTCATCAAAACAAGTGACATTTGCAAAATCAGATTCAAGCACATTAACATTTTCATCTTTATCAATACATTCTTCTTCACAAACAATTTTAGCAAAGTTACACTTGTCATTGGATTGATTAAAACACAAATCATTTGTATCACATGAAATATCACACACAACTGGTTTTGTCTTCAAGCAAGCATTTTCTTGCTGCAATTTTAATATTTCTTTCTTTTGAAAATTGCTTTCTTCTTTTAATTTTTTTAGATTTTGTTCCAAATCTTCAGGAAACTTCAACTTGTTTTGTATTTCCTCTTTTTCTTTTTCAAACAATTTTAATTTCTCTTCCAATTCTGTATTTTTCCTTTTAACTTCAACCAATTCTTTACTCAAGACATCATTTTCACATATGATTTCATATTTCTCTTTTACTCTTTCTTTCAAACTTGATATCAATTCTGAATTGCATTTCTTAACATTCAATAATTCTTCTTTTAGAACATTTTTTGCAGTTACTAAGTTCTCATTCTCCTTTTTAACCCTTTGCCTACTTTCCCCATTTGTAATAAACAATTTTAACTTACCTTACTTGATTTCGTTATAGAGCCTTATCTTCCGGAGGCTTTGCGTGCCTTAACTCTATTTCTTCACAATTTCTTTTGACTGATTAAATCCTTCAATATCTACAGTTATGCTTACAATGTCAATGAAGTCTCTTCTTCTTTAACAGTTGGCTGCTATCTATCTTCATATATCTAAGATCCTCCTTGCAGTGGCTTCTTTGACTTATATTCTTCCTCTAACAACAATCTCATCTCTTTTCTTTGATGATAAGGTAGAGAGAATAAAAATAGGGGAAAAAAAGAGTACCCCAAACTTGCTACAGCAATATAGAATTTTCATTCAACTTAACTCCTTTGCAAAAACAAACAAGAATAGAATTACCAGTTGCGGCTCCTTTTAGAAAGTCTCCTCCAATATTTATTCAGGGACTTTGATAACCGTTGTCTTTCCTCCAAACACTGATGGCTTAAAACAATAGGCCTTTTCTATAAATAGCAAAGACTTCTTTTGACTGAGCTTCAAACAACGACTTCAATGATTTTAAAACTTATTTGTCTGGCACCTTTTTTATAATAGCTACCTTTCCTTCCTTTGATGACTTCTTACATTTCTACACAGACTGTGACTTGCCTTTGGCGGTAGTGATCTCCTTTATCTCAGATCTCCTTTATACTCCTGAGATCTGCTTTTGAAACCTACAAACTTTTTAACTCTTTGAGTTCTCTTTGGCTGGGTGGTGGTTGTAATACCTCTCCTTTCAACTTCGATATATATCTCACAAAAAGCAACTTTGCACTTCACAGGGGTAGCAAAGAAGCAAAACCCTCTTTTTGTCATGATGGAATCAAATAGACCCTTTATAGCTATTAAAACCTACTTTCAGCCAACCCAAATCTCATTATAGAAAAAAAAATCTTAAACACCATTAAAGATCTAAACGGAAAGCTACCCAATTTAAGCCAAATGAAACCACAAAGCGGCTGATTCTTTTAAATTTGAACGAATTCCATGTATTCTCCTCTAGACTATGATATGACCGAATTCAAACTTGCAACAAATTCCTTGACAGTAATTAATCGCTCCACCCTAGCTTGGCGGTTGCTTCTGCAACAATGGCTTTTGAAACTATGCACCTCAGATCTGCCTATTTTCCTTTTTTTATGGGCAGTGGGTTCAATTCTATTGTGACCTGCCTTTCTTTCTTTTGGCAGAGACTAGCTTCTTTATTCCATCAGACAAAACTCAACAATTCAATTTCCTTCAGGGACTAGATCTAGTTTGTTGCGATCTTCAACAGCTTCTTGCAATCTCAACTTGCACAATCACTAACTTGGCTCTTTCTCTTTGATTGCTGCGACCTGAAGCTTCTCCAGTTAGTAGCTTGGCTGGAGCAATTTATTCCTTTTTCCAGCTATCTTTAAACAGCAACAAAAATTTCAAATCTTTCAACACATACAGCTCCCTCCATTGACTTGTAGCGATCTCTTCTTCTATGCATGACTTGCAACAGCCATTTCTAGGTGGCTTCAGACTTTATGGCTGCAGCTTCTTCACTAGATCATTCTTGGCAGCGATCTCCTTGAAATAACAGTCCCTTAGTCTCCCTCTCTTATCACGCATTGATGGAGACCCAAATTTAATTTGCGAGCTCTCCAAAATTTGGCTCACCCCCAAATCACATTTTCTTGAGCATTGCTTTGTTCTTTATCCTTTCGATCCTTTGTATTTCTCCTCCTTTTACTTCAGCAATACAGTCTACAGCAGTGACTATCTTTCTTCAATACAGATTCCCAACACTAGGTCTGCAATACCACTAGCAGATTTTTTGGATCTTTTTCAATATCAACTCACAGATGCAACACTATTTGGACAACATCGACTTGGCTTGATAAACATTTGCTCTTATAACCGTAGGCTCTGATACCAGATGTTGGAATTTAAAGGAGGAGGATAAACAAAAGCAAACACAGAATAGAAAATGAACAACTGAAATAGCAACCCAGTAATTTTATATTAATCAAAATATTGTTTTATAGAGCTTTGGCTCTTTCATCATCATCATTCACTTTATTACAAACTTCTGATATATTTTTCTGCTCTTGAGAGCTATCTCCTTTTGAGTTACGCAACTACATAGCAACCAAAAATAAAACCTAAAAGAAAATTCTAGAGACTTCAACATAAACATAAAATAATCTATTTTGATGCACCCGCAAAGCGTGTGAGGCCTGCACAGTAGTTAAGGAAAAATACTTACATATCATACTCAAAATCTAACTTTATAAACTGTCTTTAATGCTGAGATCAATTTGTGATCCAATGCAAATACGATGTCTGTTTGCCTTCAATGTGGAGATATACGAAGTTGATACAGAGCATGTTGATGAGATAGGTAGAGCTGAGGTATTAAATGAAGCAGGTGAGATTATATCTCCAATAGTTATGATCTTGTTGTCTCGATTACCTTCATTTCATTCTCTGAGATATATCAACTCTGCATCCCTGTTTCTAAGCTTGGGATACAACTTGTGTATTGTTATTGCGTGTAACATTGCATGTATGAATTTACTCGACATTTCTATTTTTTTAAGTTCTCTTGAACGCCATACTGACCAACCAAAAGCTCGAAAAACAATTTTCCTTGCATCGCTCCTTCTGAGATAAAGGTATAGCTGTTGCATTGCATTTGCATAAATTAGTGTAGATACGATATAATTTTCAAGGTTGCTACTCTTGATTTTGCAAGTTCCATTGAACACTGCTTTTAGTCAATCAAAAGCAAAAAAAATTAAAAAATGAAAGGAAAATAAAGTAAAAATCATACTGTTTTGGAAAACGTATCCAAGTGAAGCTCAATCAAAAGGTTACTCCCTTACTGGCTCAAAAATCATCTGTGTTTTCAATAGATTCAAAGCGGTGTCCATCATAGGGACTACATGTGGCAATGGTATTCTACCTAAAATACAAGTTAAGCCCTAAATTTTAATGATTAATCTCTTTATCATTTAATTTCTAACTAAATACATTTATAGTAACCCAGCTGCCATCTTTTTCTCATGCATCAATCACCATAATAGGACCTTTGGTAATGTTTTTTCAACCTTGCCAGTACTGAGAAATTTCTTACAGGCAATAGAGACACTTGACCATGGTCATCAATGCACTCACTACTGGGCAGCAAGGTCCAACACAAGTCATGTGGAGTGTGTTGGCAGAGGTGGAACTCCTGTGAAACATTATAAAAAAGTAGAATTTGGAATTGTTAAAGATTCAAATGTTTCTCCAAACAAGGACTTACTTTCTGAAATTGACAAGAAGTATAAATTAACTCGGACTGGACAAGCACAAGAGGAGCCCAAACTTGTAAGTTTGACCTTGAGTGAAAATGTCCATTTTGTAATTGAAAAACTATTCAAAAGAGCAAAACCAAATGAACTATGGACATTGCATAAAGTTTTAAGCAGTGAAGCTTGTGGATGGCTATGGACCTAAGTCAGGGTCTTTCAGATGAGTAGATTTTAGAATGGAAAGTCTTTGCAAGGATTGTTGACATATAATTTCTCACATATATTTTGTAGCTAATTAGGCATACTGTAGTAGAAATTTTTTGCATGAGACGTGCATGTAGGAAGTATTTAAGAAGTTTCAGTTTGCAGCAGTAAAAGAATTGATTTAGTATGTTTCCAAAATTATCTTGTAAACGCCTCTATAACCTAATTCTGCTACAGTGATTTATTCTTTTCCAAGAGTGCCTCCACTCTTATTTACACAATTTCCTTCTACAATCTTTCTCTAAAACTCTATGGTGGCCTTCAAATTCTTTCCTCTTGGTAGCTTAATAAACTCTCTTTTGTGTGAGCCTAATTCAAAATAGTCGCGTCTAACTTTTAGAGCTGACTGCTTTAAATCTGCCTTATGGCTTCCACATACTCCCAACGATCTCTTCTTTCATAACTTTGTCTTGCAATGACTTTTATCCTGAGTAAGATCTTATATGCTCCTCCAAACCTGCAATCTCCTCAAGCATATTTGTTATTTATAAACACATACAATCATTGTTTATTACAAATTACGTTTTTTCTACAAACTCCTTTGGCTCCACTCTATCTGCAATACAACTATCTTCCTTATCCAATCTACAAACTTCTTGTCTGATGGACACTTTTCTTTAAGCAGCCTTCTCTTCAATTACAGCAGCTTCTTATTTCCTCCTGAGACTTTATCTAAAATTCCAACTACAACTGATAGCTTCTACAATGCTCCAATTTCTTCAACTTTCAAATTTAACTTTGATCACCAAATTATATTTTTGATCTTCCCCATTGAACCTGCCTGGCTCTGATATGCTTGTCACCCAAGATCTTAACTAGCTCTTATACCAGTTTTAGTAGAAAGCAGCATGGTGTGTTAATATTTTGTGTTTTATATATTTCAATGTGTTATGTGTTTTGATATTTCTTCATTTAATACCATCAAAGTGGTATCAGACCTAGGTTGGTTTAGTGGTGAAGATCGATCAAATAAATGAATATAATATGTTTTTTTTGTAGCATTCTTTGTTTTCTTGTATATTTTTGTCTTTCCTCTTTCTCTCAAAGCATATAAGATCTTACTCAGGATGAAATTGATTGCGAGACAAAGTTATGAAAGAAGAGGTCACTGGGAGTATGTGGAAGCCATAAGGCAGATTTAAAGCAGTCAGCTCTAAAAGTTAGACATGGCTATTTTGAATTAGGCTCACACAAAATAGAGTTTATTAAGCTACCAAGAGGAAAGAGTTTGAAGGCCACCATAGAGTTTTAGAGAAAGATTGTAGAAGGAAATTGTGTAAAGAAGAGTGGAGGTGCTCTTGGAAAAGAAGAAATCATTGTAGCAGAATTAGGTGAGTTTAATCAAATTTATTTCAATGGGAAAGATAGGAAAAATAGTAAAAAAGGAGAAAAATGTTTTGGAAGAAGAAGTGATAGAAATTAAAAAATGTAATTCACAATTGATAGTAGATTTAAAAATTTTTGGAAAAGAAAGATATGAGAATTTGTGTGAAATTGACAATCTAGAAAAAGAATTGAAATATGTTAAAAGGAAGAATGAAGAGTTAGAAGAAAAATTAAAGTTGTTTGATGAAATCAAAAAAAGGAAAGAAGACTTTGAAGAAAAGCTAAAATTATTAGAAGAAAAAAATTGTTTATAAAAGATGGAAATAACAAAATTAAAAGAAAAGAATGAGTGTTTGAAGTTAAAACCATTAGTATGTGATGCATCATGTGGTACTGAAGATTTCTATAGTTTACTTGATAAATCAGATGATTTATGTGATGGAGTTGAAGGTGTTTCTAATAAAATGTTTTATAATGAAAATGATAATGTGTTTACAAAACTTGATAATTGTCATGAGAAAAATGTTGGTTTGAGATTGATGCAAAGAATGGGTTATAAAGGTGAAGGATTATGAAAGAATGCACAAGGAATAAAAGAACCAATTGAACCAGTTATGAGGCCAAAATATGAAGGTCTCAGATATACTACAGGTAAAGGAAATTTTACAGGATTAAGAAAATTTGTTCTAGAAATGCATTGTATTCAGTGTTCCCATTGTAATAGGGAAGGTCATGTGAAAGATACATATTGGGATCTACATCCATGCAAATTTTGTGGTTTTAAAAATCATTCAGAAAAAATATGATGGAAAAGTAAGTGTAAAAGTGAATCTTTGACAGAATGTATAAAAATAAATTGTGGGTGGAATTATGGGCCAAATTGGAAAAATTTTACAGGTATGTTAAAAACTTTGTTCAACTACAAATGTTCATATGGAAAAGAAGAAATAAATCAAGAGAGGTTTGAAGGTCTTGAAAGATGCCATGCAAAGTTGAAAGCTATAGATAGCGAGAGGATTTCCAATTTGAAGTTCTCAAAAATTGAAGATCAAAGTTTGATGGATTGTCACAACGGTTGGAAAGATGAGAGTTGATAAAAAGAAAAATTTGAAGATGGTTTGAATTAATGAGTGAGTCTGAAGACTTGGTTGGAGAGCTGAAATAAATTTATGGTCAAAATTAAGGGGGAGTGTTGGCATATAATTTCTCCCATATATTCTGCAATTAATTAGGTATACCATAGTAGAAAGTTTTTTCATGAGACGTGCATGTAGGAAGTATTTAGGAAGTTTCATTTTGTAGCAGTGAAAGAATTGATTTAGTATGTTTTCAGAATTATCTTGTAAACTTCTCTATAAAAGAGGTATGGTGTACTGAATTTGATGAAGCAATAGAAGTTGTGTAGTAGCATGGTGTGTTAATATTTTGTGTTTTATATATTTCAATGTGTTATGTGTTTCAATATTTCTTCATTTAATACCATCAAGGATCAAGGATCCAGGAGATTGACTATCAAAATATCACCTACGCTTTTGATCCAAACATTGCTGAGTATGGCTGATGCAGGAGCATCCAATGGTGTGAGAGCAATCTTGCATCACCCAAAAATATGCTTTCTATTTATGTTCTTGTTTTTTACTTTTTGTAGATGTTTTTGCATTTCTGGATACCCTTTTCGTCGAATAAGAGTTTCCAACTTTTAGAATTGCTTTTCTATTTTTTCTGCTCAACTGCTATTTTTAGCAAGCATGAATTTTAAAGCGTGGGAAGACAAAAATTTATGGTAAGGTTCATGATGGAAAAATAAGCACTTTCGCAAAAGAATCAGGTCAAGATCATTCACGGTTTGAAAGTTATTCAAGTTTCAACTTCTACTTTTTGCTCTGAAAAACCTTTTGAGTCAAGTTTGAGGCACTAAACGGTCCCGTACGGTCCCAAAAATCATCATAACTAGTGAAGTAGTTCTTAGCACGTTATCCACTCCAAGACCTTTCCAATAGTGCAAACGGTTTGAAACATAGAGTCCTGGATCAAAAGTTATGGCTTTCGGAAGTTGGCCGATTTTTGGAAAATTGCCAAATTTTGAATTAGGACTCAATGTTTGAATTTCAAATTGTAAGTTTTGGCAGATAACCATCAAAAATCTTATCTCGAATGTTGTTTTTGGCTCCAAACCAGAAATGGGCTATTTATGGGCAAGTTTCTGATTTTTGTGTAACTTTTTGGGGAAAGAGTTCACATGCTGCAAAAAGGGGATTTTCTGTAATTCTGTAAATTTTCTGAAACTTCTATAATTTTGCATGTATCATAGAGCTCAAGGATTTGTGATCCTCTGCATGTAAGATTTCCATATTTTAATATAAAATATTATTCTCTATTTTGTGAATGTATTTCTATGTCTCGGGTCTGCTCCCTCGTCAGGTGGTATCAGAGCAGGTTTTCTTGAGCATGTAGACAAATCACTGATTGTGAGGCAGTTCATAGTAGGACCATGGTTCTGGGTTCGAGGTATTGAATATGCATCCAAGAGTGATTCTTGGTAGGCATGGTAATGCCAGAGGTAGCAAAAATGCTAGTGGAAGAGATCCATTGGCAGCCGAGGGTTTCAGAGCCCTCCAAAGACAAATTGATGCATTGCAAGAATAAATGAGAAGAGGGTTAAACCCAAGAATGAGAGGAGAAAGCGAGGATGAAGAAGAGGAGGAAGATTCATACATAGAAGAGGAAGAAGAAGCGATTGATCAAGATCAAATGTGGCTGATAAGGGCCATTTTGAAGATCGGAAAAAAGACCCAGAATAGAAGTCCCCAGTTATTCCAGAAGTTTGAACCCGGAAGAGTTGATTGACTGGATGAACAATCTAGAAGAATATTTTTAGTATGAAGAAGTAGAGGACCCAGATCAGGTTAAGTTTGCAAAAACGAAGCTGAAGGGACATGCCAATATTTGGTGGAAAGAGGTCCAATTGGAGAAAAATTGAAGAGGAAAAGGAAAGATCAGCAGTTGGGATCGCATGGTCGAGAAACTAAAGAAGCAGTTCATACTAGTAGACTACGAGTTAGATCTGCTAAAGAAATTGCAAGGGTTGAAGCAAGGAAGTAGATCTGTGAAAGAATACAGAGAATATTTTCACAAGATGATCATTAGAATAGGCCATGCAGAGACTAACAAGGAGAAGGTAGCTTATTATCTTAATGGGTTACGACCAAGCATTCAAGAGGAGTGAAACATGGTTAGAATGACCACCATTGAAGATGCATACTAGTTTTCTCTGAAAGTTGAGGAGAAGTTGAACAAAATATTTGACAGCAAGCAAAAAGGCCGAGGAGGTCAAAGTGGAAGAGGTAGTGGAAGATCTTCTGGGAGCCAAAATGAGGATGAAAGGAAAAATGAAGATGTGGGTACTAGTTGAGGTTAGAAGAATGATAACTTCTACCACCCTCGTGATCAAAATAGTGGCAATCAAAGGGGTAGAGGATGAGGAAGATTTGGGCTAGGAACCGAAAGAGGTGGTTTTAGAGGAACTTGTTTCCATTGTGGTGAAGAGGGGCATCGAGCCTATGAATGTCCACAACACCAAGGAAGGAAAGACAGAAGGCCAGAAGGTCATGGAAGGGTTGAACATGCAGATGAGGAGGCTCAATCTGAGCATTCAGATGATGCTGAAAGAAGAGAAGCCCTAGTGGTTAGAAGAGCCCTAGTAATTGAAGAGAAGGAGCTAGAACAGAGGAAGAATCTATTCTGCACAAGGTGCAAGTGTGAGGACAAATGTTGTGATTTCATTATTGATAGTGGGAGCACTAATAATCTAGTGTCAGAAGAGATGGTTACGAAGTTGAAGTTGAAAAGGGAAAGGCATCCACATCCATATCGGATTGCCTAGTTGCAGAAAGACCACAAAATTTTGGTCAATGAGAAATGCCTGGTGAAGTTCAAAATCAAAAGCTATCGTGATGAGTTAATATGTGATATCATCCCCATGGATGCATGTCACATGTTGTTGGGGAGGCTGTGGTAGTTCGATAGGTGAGTTGTACATGATGGCCATGCAAACACTTATTCCCTGATGAAGGGTGGAGTCCGCCATAAGTTGAAACCCCTAAAGAAGGATGAAGAAAAGGTATGCAATAGTGCTAGAATTTGTTTTGTTGAGGGAAGGAAATTTTTGGTAGGCATGAAGCATGAGGGTATGTGTTATGCATTGATTCCTAGAATGGATAAGGAAGATAGTGATGAGGTACCGGTAGAAGTTTCTGGGTTATTGAATGAGTTTTAGGAGGTTATTTTTGATAATGTACTTGAGGGTTTACCACCAATGAGGAAGATCAATCATCAGATTGACTTGATCCTTGGAGCTAGTTTGCCAAATAAGGCAACTCACAGAATGACTCCTGCAGAAAATGAGGAGTTGAACAGACAAGTTCATGAGTTGTTGAGGAAGGGTTTAAGTTGAAAGAGTCTGAGCCCATGTGCAATACCTCTAGTACTAGCACCGAAGAAGGATGGGGAGTGGAGGATGTGTACAGACTCCTGAGCCATAAATAAGATAACAATAAAGTATAGATTTCCCTTGCCAAGGATGGATGACTTGATGGACTGTTTGAGTGGAGTACAGTACTTCACAAGATTTATCTGAAGAGCAGATATCACCAGATCCAGATTCATGAGGGAGATGAATGGAAGACTACCTTCAAGACCAAAGAGGGCCTGTACGAGTGGTTAGTTATGCCCTTTGGGCTAACCAATGCACTGAGCACATTCATGCGGCTCATGAACGAGGTATTGAAAGAGTTTTTGGGAAGTTTTGTTATTGTATATCTAGATGATATTTTGATTTTTAGTAAGACTTTGGATGAGCATTTAATGCATATTCATAGAGCTTTTGAGAAGTTGAGAGAAGAGAAATTGTTGATTAATCTGAAGAAGTGTAGTTTTGTGAAGAAGGAGTTAGTGTACTCGGGGTTTGTTGTCTTAGCAGAAGGTTTAAAGATGGATCTAGAGAAGGTCAAGGCTATTCTAGAATGGCCTACCCCAAGAACTGCTACTGAGGTGAGATATTTCCATGGTTTGGCCTAATTTTATAGAAAGTTCATTAGAAATTTCAGTAGTATTTGTGCACCCCTGACTGAAACAATGAGAGGGGATAGAAAAGAGTTCAAATGGAGCACTGAAGCAGCGAAGAGTTTTGATCTATTGAAGCAGAAGGTGATAAAGCAACCGGTTTTAGCCCTCCCAGATTTCAATAAGGTGTTTAAGATGGATTGTAATGTTAGTGGTTGTGCCATTGGAGCAGTGATGAGTCAAGAAGGCAAACCCATTGCCTATTTTAGTGAAAAGTTAAATGATGCAAAGAGAAAGTACTCTATATATGATTAGGAATTTTATGCAATAGTTCCAACAGTAAAGAAATGAAGACATTATTTGTTACCGAAGGAATTTGTTTTGTTTACTGATCATCAAGTATTGCAGTACCTGAGTAGTCAAGGAAAATTAAATCAGAGGCATATGAAATGGGTAGAATTTTTGTAGAGTTATACCTTTGTTTTAAAGCATAGGAGTGGCAAGTCGAATAGGGTTTCAGATGCCTTAAGTAGGAGGAAAACATTGTTGACAGAGATGCAGATTGAAGTGGTTGGGTTCAATGAACTCAAAACATTAAACCCTAAAGATCCTAATTTTGCAGAAGCTTGGAAAGCTTGCAAGGAGCTTATTACGGTTGACAGGATGAAGTGGTTGGATTTCATAATCTAGGATGGAATGTTGTTTAAGGGAAGTCAATTGTGTATTCCAAGGAGTTCCATGAGGGAGAAACTCATTAAGGAGAAGCATAGTGGAGGAATGGTAGGACATTTTGGTCAGGATAAGACCATTGCCATTATCAGTGAGCATTATTATTGGCCTTAGTTATCATAGGATGTGAAGAAGTTTGTGCGGAGTTGTAGGGTATGTCAGATGGCTAAAGGAGTCAGCCATAATACTGGGTTGTATCAGCCCTTACCTGTACCAAAGAGGCTGTGGGAGGATATAAGTATGGACTTTGTTCTTGGTTTGCCAAGGACACAAAGAGGGAATGATTCAATGTTTGTGGTAGTTGACAGGTTCTTTTATCAAATCTTCCTCTACCTCTGCCTCTTGAACCACCTCTACCTCTACCTCTACCTCTTGAATTAATCTAATTTTGACCTTTACCTTGGCTTTGATTGCTTTTGCTACTACTGTTGCCATCTTCATTCTTTGTGATTTGAACTTTGGAGGAAAAGGCTTTCTCAACACTTTCTCCAAAATAATCTTTTAGTCTTTCTTCATGTGATATCAAAGATCCAACGAGGTGATCAAATTAAAGGGTTGTCAAATCCTTGCTTTTTTCCATGATTATGGCGACATGATTCCATCTTGGTGTGAGAGACCTCAACAACTTTTTTTTTATCACAACCTCATTATTCATAGTTTCTCCAAGTGTAGCCATCTTATTGATATTTTACTCTGACACAATATTCACTCACACTTTTTGCTTCTTGCATCTTTAAATTCTCAAATTATCTCTCCAATGTCTATAGCTTGACAACTTGGACTTGGTCACTACCTTGGTAAGGTTCTTTTAGAGTCTTCTAGGCATCCTCAACTATCTTTGCAATTGCAATTCTTGGAAATAGACTCTTATCTAGAGCTATTTGAATATGAACCAATGCTTGATAATTCTTCTTCTTAGCCTTCTTCCTAGTTGTTCTTTCATTGGTTGTGAGGGAATTCCAATCAGCTGGCTCTTCATAACTTGATTCAACAATCTCCCACAAATATTTTCCTATCAAAATAGGTCATCATTTTTATACACCAATAATCATACTCATTTCCATCAAATGATGGAATGGGCAAGGTGTTAGAATTAGACATGATAATCTTTGGAAAAATTCCAACTACTAGATCTTCAACCCAAAAAAAAATACTTGCTCTGATACCAATTATAGTTTCTGAAAAGAGGCCTCACCTCTAAGCCAGCTAATTAAAGAAATGAAATAGTAGAGAAAGAAAAAAAACTGGCACTAATGGTGATAAACAAAATAATATAGCATAATGCTATAGCAAAATAAACTACAATCTATTAACTCATTGAAACAAAACTTCACATTCTTCCTCTGTTCTGCATGGACTGCTATTAATTTTTTTTTTAATTTTTTCCTCTTTGAAACAATATAGAAGCTACATATTAATAGAGTTCAAACAAACTAAAAACAGAGTATAAATGCCCAAAAAATAGGGCATACAAAGCATGCTTTATTAGCAGAAAAACAAAACTAAAAAATATAGATTTAAAGCTAACTAACTAAAGATAGGAAAGTTGCACAACGATGATAAGAAGATTGGAAGCCAGGCTAGAAAAATAGATCTCCATGCATCGATGATCTCCTCAAGATAATAACACCCTAGCATCAATAATCTACATAGAGCAATAGTTTCTCCCCAATGAACAATTGGTTTTGTTGGTACTAATTGTTTTGCATTAAGTTGTGAACTTCTCAATCCATTCCTTATACTGCATAGCCAAAATAGTTAGATTGATTTCTTCATGTCTTTTTTCTTGTTGCTAATGAGAAGATGCATGACTCTTAGCCACAATGATATAAAACTTATTGTTTGACAATGTTTGTGTGCTAGACTAAACACTGAGCTTAGAGTTTTAAATTTTGATGTTAATCAAACTAGATACTGATATCATTCATTTACATGAGGAATATTTCAAGAAGCTATTGGAGTAGGAAGAACATTTGCAACATTAAAAGATTACCATTTAGATGGAAACAAAGAAATGGTAGCAATGGGTATTATGAATGTAGTAGGCTCATTGACTTCTTGCTATATTGCAACATGTTATTTTAAAACTCTACATTTGTGATCTCATATTCCCATTCTTTACATATTACATTTGAAATTCATCAAGTTTATAAATTTGGTTGTTTAAGTTCTTGCTTTTTTTATCATGCAAGCTCCATCTCATGCTCAATAGCATGAACTATAATGCACGTTGTCAAACAATACTTTCAAATGTTGTGATGTCAACCATGGTTTTTCCAATGCTTTTAGTGATTACACCACTCTTCAAGTACAATACAAATGAAATCTTATCTGCTATCATCATCTCTACAGTCATTTGTTTAATTGATATCAAGGCAACATGCCTCATCTAGAAAACTGATAGACTGGACTTTATTGCCTACATGGGAGTCTTTTTTGTGTATTTTTTGTCTCTATTGAAATTGGCCTTTTGATTGTTGTAAGTTTTTGATAAAAGGGGTAAAACAAGTTTTACAGGTGCCTGAAACCACAAAGTTTACAAAACAAAAGAAAGGACATAGAAGTCCAACCTAAAAAGAACAGCTGCCCGAATAAAGAACAACAAAAACCACAAAAGATAGACCAAAAAGGTCAAACCAGAAGGGACAACAAAATGAACAAGAAAAACCTTGATTGTTAATTTAGAGTCTTGAGAAAAGACTCTATCTCCACCTCCAAATTCTACATATCATTGACACCCTTTTTAAAAATTTGTATCATTTTCAAAATAGGGGAGACCTTATGCTTCAGATTGGCTCTAGTTCTTTTGGATATGTCTGCATCCGTATCTTGGCTTCTTTCCTCTGTTTCCTCTAGATCCACGACTAGAGACCCCTATTGGGTTTATCAAGCTTTTCAATCATTGTGTTTATGATGATGGCATTGTGTCTTGCCATACGATTGTTTTGCTCAGTGACGGTTTTAATGGTGTTCCTTATATTCTCAAACTTGGAATCAATATCTCTGTTATTGTGACCTAGAACCCCACTATCCACTTCTTTCTTTTCAGTCTCTACAATCTTAGCACCCATCTCATCAATTTTTTTTTGAAGGGCCCAATTTTTTTATTTTCAACTCATTAATTTTGAAGAAGGTCCATTCCAAAAGTTTGAAATGGGACTCAGAATTGGTTTTGGCAAGGTTCAGAACATCCAGAGAGGGCTCCTTTCTAGAATTAGGATAAACTTTCTCTGAGTTAGGGATAATAGGGGAATCATCATTAGCATGTTTATCCAGCAAAGCATCATCACTGAGCTCGGTTTTGTTGGCATCAGACTCCTCCAAATCAGAAGATTCTTCAGAGTAGGAAACAAGGCTTTTGGCCTAGGGTTTCTTATCTTTAGGATTGTTCATAGGGTAGGGGCTATTAGGCTCAAGCACGACATGAGATTTTCCATAAGGGTTTTTTTTCCCTGACAGGACAACGTGCATTCTAAGGACTTTCCTAGCCAGACTAGAATTAGGCTGATACTTCAAGCCACTGGGCTTAGTGTCGTCACTCTCAGATTTAGGGATAGTTTCCTGGATAGCAGGGGTAGACATCTTTTGAAAATGTTCAACTATCAACCTTATTAACCCAGTGTGTAGGATGAAGAATCTTTTAGGGTTTTTCTTGTTATCCTCCACACTTTTCTTCAAGGAACAGTAAAGATAATAGGGGAAAGAGACCCTAACCTTGTAGCAGAAGTGGCTGAGAAGAGAAAAGTGGTAGCCATAAACTCTGGTGAAGCACCCATCCAGCATGATGTACTCCATAATAACCCACAAAACCTTTCTCCAAATGTCCTTTAGAGTGTCTGCATCGAAGTAGTTGCTAGCAATTTTAACAATCTTTAACCTTTCTTTGTCCTTCTTCAGAAATTTGATCATAGCTTCATCAGAAAAAGCCCTATCCCTAAAGAACTTCTTCCCTTCAGTAGGTAATCCCGTAATATCAGCGATTAAATTTTCACTGAGCTCCATCGTCCTATGAAACAGGGTCAAGTTTTCGTTGTTCCAGTTTTTGACAAAGAGATCCGTAGCCTCCTGGTTAGAACCATGGAGCTTCTCTAGGAAAGGAAGCAACCCTCCAATTTTAACTTTATTCCAAGCCTTGGCATTTTTCATGTGTGTTTCATAGCTGTCCGGCTTAGTTCACTTTCTGTCTCCTCCCATTTCAGCTGACTCAGTGGGGTAGACTCTAGCTAAAGCTTTGCTAAAATTGGCCCTGCCAAATCTAAGAACCCAGAAAGCGTGCGAAGCTTTCTCGTAGATTAAGCCGCGGGGCTCAGTCCCATGCAATCTAATGATTACGACGTGAAAGATCCACCCTGTCTTCATTAAAGGGATAACATGTCACTTTTCCATGTGACTTATCCTAATTTAATAAGGCACAAACATTAGAGTTTAAATCACTTATATTAAGCTAGGTTCACACATCTTTACTCCTAACTCCTTTGTTAGCGAAAAAATCTACAACAGAATTGGCTTCTCTATAAGCATGTGATATTTTAATCTTATCAAATTTAGCCAAAGTCAATTTGGCATCCTCAACCCAAGATTTAATGGTCCACGAGGGGGGAGACTTGCCACTTAGTCAGTCGATTATGTTTTTGGAATCGCCTTCAAGCCACAGATTTTTAATATTAAGACTCTGGGCTAGATTTATGATGTGAAAATCTCCAGCTGCCTCTGCCAGATGATTGGTTTGGGTTCCAAGAGGAGAAGTCGTCGCACCAATTAAATTGCCACAGGAATCCATTATAACTACACCATAGCCTATCACCCCTGGATTACCTTTAGCTGCTCCATCAAAGTTAGCTTTGATCCAATCGTTTGGCAGAAAAGACTAGCAAACACCCTCTCTGTCCTTCTTGGCTTTCATAGCGGTTCTAGATAGATCAAGACTACTATTCCATTCCTTAACATCCATCAGGTCATAGAGTGAATGCTCAACTTTCATGGACAAGCTGTCCTTCTGAGCCAATGCATTGAATTTTTCCTTCATGAATCTGACAATTTTATCAAAAACAATATCCACAGAGGCTTCTTTACCTCTATAAATTCTATTGTTACGTTCTTTCCAGAGGCCCCATGCTACATGAGGGAAGGATAAATCCCATAAAAGCCTGAGCATGGGATTTCTAGTAGGGGCTTTCCATTGAACGAAGAAGTCTTCAATGGACGATGGGAAAACCCAAGGAAGGTGCCATAGCCTGATGACTTTTTCCCAGATAGAAGCAACATATGAACAGTGAAGGAAAAGATAACGCATAGATTCAGCCTCCATATTACAAAGAAAACATTTGTTAGGAATTTGAAATCCTCGTTTACACAAGTTATCAATTGTGAGCGCCTTGTTTTGGAGAAGGATCTAGAAAAAGATATTGATCTTAGGTATCAAGTGTTTGAACCAAGATTTAGAC
This sequence comes from Sequoia sempervirens, assembly GCA_007258455.2. Taxonomy (NCBI): domain Eukaryota; kingdom Viridiplantae; phylum Streptophyta; class Pinopsida; order Cupressales; family Cupressaceae; genus Sequoia; species Sequoia sempervirens. Next base: position 356,006,510 of record VDFB02000015.1, on the reverse strand, counting down.
TAGAAGGGAGGACGATCCATAGAAGAAGTAAACCTGGCAATAGCAGAAGATACAGAGAAATTGCCTGAGGGCTCATCTATCCAAACCACATGATCATTCAATTGCTCAGAGCTTAGTCTAACAACTAGTAGAGAAGACTAGATAGGGGCCAAATCCTGACTAAAACTACACAAGTCCACCCAATTACCATTCACTCTATAATCTTTCACATAAATTCTAAATCGTTCCTTACAAGTCTCTGCCCAATCACTGAAGGAGTTGATTTTTATAATGGGTCACTTGCCAACCAATACCATCTTCCACAATCTTTTTCCCTTTGATAATATTATTCCAGCAATTAGATCCTCTAGGAAGAAGGTGGGGATCCTTCTTAATAATGGAGGAGCAATTATTTTCTAAATATTTACTAGCTAGAATATCAATCCACTCCCTAGATGAAAAGGAGATTCTCTAGATTTGTTTAGCTAGGAGGATTTTTGTTAACTGTTCTAATTCTTCTTAAGCCAAGTCCTCCATCTTTTTTAGATCTACAAAGCAAATTCCAACCAATTAAGGGAAGTCTTTTTTTTTCCTCAACACTCGACCATAGAAATATTGTTTGAGTTTTTTCAATGGCATCAGGAAATTTAGCCGAGATCTTAAAAAGGCTTAGGGCATAGATAGGAAAATTCTAGAGAGAGGCTTTGAGGAGCTGAAGCTTTCCGGCTTGACTTAGCAAGGCTCTTTTCAAACTCGCAAGCTTCTTGCTGAATCTTTCAACCAGTGAGAGTTAGAAAGACTCAGGAGGTTTCAAGCTTAAGGGTAGACCAAGGTAGGTGGCAGGAAAGGAGTCCACCCTGCAACCCAAAATTCTAGCAATTTTAACCTATCTATGGTCTGGAGTGTTGAAGAAGAACAGAGAGCTTTTTTGATTGTTGATAAACTATCCTAAAGCTCTCCTATATTTGTCAAGCAACTGTTTTATAGTCTTTCCTTCAGAAACAACATGTCATCGATGAATTTTTGATGGGAGCACACCAGATTACTCGAGGAAGGTTTGATTATTGTAAGTTACTAAGTACCAAAGGCATAAATAAGTTTCAATGAAGATGGGTGCCCTTTTATCTTAACTTTGTTGATATCTTGACTTTGTAAAAGGAATAAAACTTTGAACAAAAATGAGAATTAATGGTGTTTTATACCAAAAATTTTGTTTCTTTGATTCACAAAGGTTACAAATAATAATATTATTTGAACACAATAATATGACACTAAAAAAGATAAAATACTTTTAAACTTTTAACTTATTACTAATATATCCAACCTAATCCACATCGACAATTTCTTTCAAAACATGTTTTCCCTACTACACCTCTATAGATTAGTTACAAACAACCCAAGAATACATCTAAATCCTCTATATCATATTCCAATGATCATCATGTCTACCAAGAAGACATATACTTCCTAGGACACCCATTACGGGTGTGATTTTTGGTCTACTATTGACCATAATATCTAAAACTACACCAATAACATTCACATAAATATGTGGATCATGTCATGAAAACAAGTTTTGAAGAATACACATAATGATCTACATAAATTCTCATTCTCTCATTGTGACTCTCCATAGGTGTCACAATTTCTCATATGAAATAAAATTTAAGAAGAAACAATAGACTACAAAGAGAAAATATTCTAACTATACTAGATACCATGTCCTTTTTCCTTAACAATATCTAATTATTTATACTCAAGGTCAAACTGACAATAATAGATCAATAAATCAACAAGGATGTAAGCTTCTCAATTGAAGCAAGATCAAACTAATAACCACAATCACTATGGAATATGTCCAACACAATCCCTTGCACTCCTTAAATCTATCCTCAAAATAAACTCATGCACATGACAAGGAAAAAGAAAAAGACACCATGTGATGCACTCCACAAATAAGCTCTCTAAAACTAACAATTGTAGCTTAAGATTCACTACCATGAAGAGAAAAATCACAAAAAATAGAATGCATATGGGAAAAATAGGTGTGGAATACCTATCAAATGATTCTTTTTTGAAAGGACCAAGAGTGAGGAATGAGATTGCTCCATCCATGAAAAATTTCCTCATTAGGTCCATGTTAAACTTGTGTCCAAGTCTAGGTGAAGGCTCCTTAATATTTTTATTGAAGCCTCATCATAGAGCCATGTTCCAAAATTTTATTTCCAACCTCACCCAAGTCTGTAGTATCCATTAACACCAACTAGACTATCTCATGAATAAACTTTAACTATATAACTATAATCTCCAAAAGCTCCCAAGGAAAAATGACCATTGTACTCAATACTAAAATACTACCACAAATCAATGCCAAAGCTCCATTTGCATAATGAATAAAAAATCAAAGAACTGACCATGATGCGATTTTCATCTCCCTCACACAAAATGTATATATGTTTACAATCAATTGTTAGTGAAGTGCATAAATTTACTAGACATTTTTCTCAGAAAAACTAAGACCCATCATGAAAATTAATACACTTAACTAAGATTCCCTAAAAATTATATAAATTATTATGAATATTTTACCACTATTAATTAATTATCATTTGGATAAAATGATTCTTAATATATATATTTCTTATTAAACTAAAATTTGAATTCAAGTAAAACTAGTATCATGAAAATAGTATTCGTCTTTCAATTTAAACTATAATTAAATAGTGATTTGGATCTCTTTTTATTAACTTAAAAAGACCTTGCATCTAGTCTTATCAAATACATACATTCAAAACTAGGAAGGAAAGCTTAATTTACAACAAATACTTTAATAGTAAATTTGGTCTCTCCATAATCTTTAGGATTATAAAATCTTTTTGTTTTTCAAAACTTACAAGTTGAAAACTTCAACTCAAACCTATTTTATTTCCTAAGTTCATTATGCATAAAACTTTAGGTTCACTTGTGATGTTGTAATTTTAAGCCTTCCACTGTCAAACTAAAAGCTCTTTGCTAGGCGGCAGGAACATGACACACTATGTCACTTGTTTATTACCCAATTCCTCATGGAATTGCCTAAACTGTAGTAAGTATGACTAGATTTTCTTACCCATTTCCTCAGGGAATTGCCTAAGTAAGGCTTGATTTTCTTTCAAAACATATTTAATGCTCTTTAAAATGATTCTACAACTTACACCTATATGCCAAGAATAGTTTTTGATAGTGTGGTGAACCTTTTAGTGGGATGGAAAAGCCTTTTTTGAGTGGTGAAATATAGCACAAACTTTAGGGAAGATAACTTGAATCTACTTTTAAAATTGGCCAATTACAGTCCACTTTTAATAAAACCTCTTTCGATAAAAACAATTAATTTACTTAAAAGATATAAATACTAGCAATTGCACCTTAGTGTGCAATGGGTACGTTGAAGAAGTGTGGAAAGTCAATTAGATATAATATATAATAATAAGTATAATTAAATTATTTATAATTCTTTTATTTTGATCTATTCTAAGATTATTTTATTTATTATACGATATTTATTTAGTTTAAAATAAAGTAACTAAAAATAATTCTTTATAATTTCTAAATCAACCAATTTCCATATCTCCCTAATTATTTAATATATACCCGAAATATCTAAAAAAAAAACTAAAGAAACTTTATATCTTTTTGAATTATTTTAAAATATCTAAAGATATCTTTGAACCTACACATCTAAGATTTCTTTCTTTTTATAAAAAAATATTATGGAGCCATTCAATTCTCATTTTTTAAACAACTATATATATATATATATATTTGTTTTGTTTCCCTTTACCCATCCATGTAGAAGCTAAACTAGGATTTTTCAGATTTACACATTTCCCTTATGATGCAGGAAAGAAAATATGGTATGTGGCCCTTGCCTATAGATAAGAGCTTATTTTATTATTAATTTTTTTTAATGCATGATAGGATAAACTCATGTGATGGGAATTCTATTGGTACTAACTAGATGAGGGGATAGTAAAGGTAATAATGTTCTAAAACTCTTTGTATCGTCATCCCCGTAGTGCGATTGTAGGTCAAAAGAAAACAATAAGGTAAAAGATGTGAAATTCTTGATGTCTACGATGAACAACAGACATTATTTCCATGGTCAGAACGACAATTTTGGTCATCAATGCTAAAACTTAGCCCTCTCATCTCAAATAAGGATATGCCTTTGACACAAAATATTTGATTTACTTAACGAAAAATATTTTCTATTTTTGAATTCAATGATATAGTTCAAATAAATATAATTTTAAGAATTGAAATTTTCATAGAGAAATTAGATTATCAAGAAATGATTATATGCAATTTCTTTAGTAGATTGAATTTGTTAGGTTTTCTTTTTAAGTAGGTGAAGCAAGTCAAAGTCAATGTCTATTTGGAAACAAATTAAATTTAGGAATTATATTTCTAGCAAAAACTTAAAAATTAGACTACCAAAAGATTGATTAATTTGTATTTTCTTTGATTAAGATCTTTTTCTTTGATTAGTTGAGGTAAGTCATAGTCAAGGTTTATTTGGAAACAAATTAGATTAGTATTTGTGATTTTTATTGGAGAGACAACCAAAAAAAACAGAGTCCAAACACATTATTTCAATTTATTTGGTGTTCCTTTCAATCCTATTTTCTAGTTGAGCCTCAAAAACAAAAATGAATATCTCTTCAAACATTCTCCAACTTTCATAATACCAATTCTCCTTTTGAGATCAAACTTCTATGCATATAAATTATTTGGATAATTTTCATGGTGCAGATCTGACCCTCTTGTTCAATATTAAAAATTTCCAGAAGTCTAAGACTTCATTTTAAAGAATTGTAATTTATTATCTCCCATGTCAAATCTTTCCAAACTATACATATAAAACCAATATAGTGTCATATATGACACCCTTACAATAGTGAAATACATAAGTATATTATTTTTTTAAAAATGATTTATTTTGTGTCATTATGTTCATTTAGATTTTTTAATAGTAATAAGTGTTTATTAAAATCATTATTGTTGCAGCAGCCTATCATGGCCTTGTGTTGGCAAAAAAATTAGGGGTCTCCAAACTTTCACTGGAATGGGACTTGCTTAATATTATAAACTATCTTTTGTTGAAGTGTCTGCCTACATGGTCTATTGCTCATCTAATTAATGATTCAATTTCCATCATTAATTATTTTGATGAGATAAGAATCCCACATGTGTTTATGGAATCTAATGTGTTGGCTAATAGGTTAGCTAATTTGGGAGTGGTAGCTATAAATAATTGGGATGAATTTGAATCCTTACCACTCAACCTTAAAATCATTTCCAATAATGACCAGGTGTCATGCCTTTAAGGTGGTCGATATGTGGGAAAGGCTCTTTATTATTATTTTGAGTTGGTTTATGCACGTTGAGTCTTGTCCCTACCCTTCTCATAATTACCATTTAAATTTCCATGAAATTATGATCTGGTTGCATAGGTTGGGGAGTACTTGGTATGGCAGGCTCACACATTACCAAGTACTCCCCATTGCATGCCACCATGGGTGGAGCTCATTGCAGAGTGGAGTCAAGCTCTTGTGAGGAGTTCCAGAGTAATGAAATTGTGTGGAAGCATCTAGAAAAGGGTGGGGTTACCAAATATATGTTGAAACTCCAAGGCCCTAATCCTGAAGTGATGAAGGTTTTTGTTAAAGGGTAGAGTAGTAGGATTCTACATTATAAAGGCACAGAGTTCAATATTGATGAGGATTTTGTGGCGGTGGTAACTAAGATTTCATCTTTAGGGAGGAAATTCTACAAAGACAAAGGTGTGTCTAAGAAATCCTTTGCAAATTTCTTTAAATTTGATGAGAAGAAGAAGAAGCTCAAGGAAGTTGGGAGCGATGGGTATGCCCGCAAGTCTCTCAAACCGCTTTGGAGGAATCTAGTGTTGGCTATCATGCATTACTTCACCTTGGAGGGTAGGTTCTCTATTGTTTATAGCTACCATTTTATGCTTCTGAATCATTTCTATCACAAGATGTTGGTTCATTTCCTTTTTATCTTTTTTTGTCCATGGAAAATAGTATTGAGGATCATTGCAAGAACCCTAAGAAGGTCATTCTCCATGAAGGCATCATGAATCTCATGTTTTCTCTTATTAAGTTGAAGTTAATCCCTATTTCTCAGAAGACCTTGGCCTGCAAAAAGGGTGTTAAAAATTATGGCTATGAGACTGGTGATTCTATGGTGAAATGGGAAGGGAATTATGAGGATGAGGACTCAGATTTTGATGAGATGTCAGTTGAGGATGCTGATTCTAAGGAAGGTTGTGAAGCTTTTGAAGCATGGTCAAAGGGTTACGAAATAGATATTGAGTTGCAGGATGCTATAGTGCATTATGGGAAGAAGAGCACTAAGGGGAAGAATAAATGGCCTTGGAAAGAAAAATATTTTGTTAAGAGGAAGGTGGAGATGCCAAAAGTTGTGGAGGATCCTATTTCTAGTGTGAAACGTTCTTTGATCCCTAGGAAGGTAGGTGTTGTAGAGAGCTCCCTCGTGCCAGGTGTTCAAGGTCTTGGTAATGTGGGTGTTGTGGCAAGCTCCCTTATTATGGAGAATAGCCGTGTCATCGGTAAAAACATTCCCAGGTCCATCCAGCTTAAGGAGATTAATGTATAGGGGATTGAGGGTTTCCATTTTTCTGAGGGGATTGACCCTAAATAGGGTCCTCTTGACTCTCATTTAAGCACTTTGCAAGTTAAAGGGAGTACTATGAAGGAAGAGCAGCTGGAAGTCTTGGTGGAATTGGAAAACATGCTAGATAAGCACATGGTTAAAGTGGAGGTGGTCGAAGTGGAGGATTCCCCTACCAAGGAGGAAAACGAGGATAAAGAGGAGTGTTAGGAAGTCCCTAGTTAAAATTTTGATTTGAATTCTGAGCCTCCTGTTAATTGGGATGAGGTTAATATGGGTATGTTCTGTAAGATGGCTGAGGATGGAATGCATAACTTGCTTTCTCTAGTTAAATGGTTGTTCTCAGAAGTTAAGGAACTCAATGTCTAGGTAAAGAATTGGTAGGATTTTTTTGTGGCATTGGTCCATAACAATCAAAATGAATGGGTGATTAAAGGTAAGGTTAAAATCATGAATGTAATGCTTGATAAACTAGTTGTGGATGTTGATCACCTTGGTATTACTCATGAGGAGTGGATTTACTCTTTGGAAATGATAGTTCATAAGATTTTGGAAGAAATATTTGTTAATATAGAGGACATAATTGGTAAGCTATCTAAAGATTTGAATACTATGGTGAACATTAGCAATAATTCCTTGAAGTCGATTGCTAAGGGACTCTATGCTTTAAATGAGAAAACCTTGAAATGGATTGGTAAACCCCTGGAGCTAGTTGAAATTGAGAAAGCAATGGAGGATATGAAGTGCTCAAACTTGGTAGAAAAGAATGAGGATCCTACTCTAGGCATGGAAAAGGATGTGGATGTTGGCTCGTGTTTGAGGATGAGGAGAAAGACCAAGAAGTGGGCTGTCATTTTGTTTTATGAGCTCAAGGATGTTATGGAGATGCACAAGGGGATCATCAAGGAAAATTTAGCCTTGGTTAATGTTTTGGAAAAGATGTTGTAGCTATGTTGACTCTTTTACTTGATCAACCTGGTTGTTGATGTTCTGTTGTTGGGTTGCTGATGGGTTTCTTTGTTTATTTGTGTTGTCAGTATTTTGATTTTTTAGGTTGTGGGTTCTCTTGACTTAGTCTTTTTTGTAGCTTTTCGTTGTTGTAAAGGGTTTCAAGGCCCATTCAAAACCTATTTTTCCTTATCAAAAGCATCATTACTATTAGAAAATATCCAAGACAAAATCCTCAAACCCAAACTGGGTTATGCAAACAACTACAAAACTGTTTATATGTTTCCTAGACAACTGGGATCAAACCAAATTACAGAAGCACAAACAATGCAAGAAGGAGACATGGAAATTTATTTCCTATTCAATAAGTTGGAAATAACATTACAAAAGGGTTAACATAAAAACTCAAAAAAATAAAAACTAAACTACAAATTACAAATTGTTAGCAGCTATCTGGAAGTTGCACCCAATATTCTAACTATCAGGAGTTGCATAGAGCTCTACCTTGAGCAATCACTACTCAGACACATAAAAAAAAATACAGCTGTTGACATTCAAGAGCTTCTCTTTTCATGGCCTCTTTAAAATCAACAATGAGAAAATCATCATCCCCATTTAAAACTAGATCATCTACATACAAGACAACTATCAAAATCTTATCATTTGTTGCCTTGATGTAAAGAGTGGGCTCACCATCACTCTTGCTAAAGCCATTGCTCATCAAATAATAGTCAATCTTATTGTACCATGCCTATGGAGCTTGCTTCAACCCATAGAGGGCCTTCTTCAGTCCATAGATGGCCTTCTTTAGCCTATACAACTTGTGTTCTTGACCTGAAACTTCATATCCAAGTGGCTACTCCACATAAATTTCCTCTTTCAACACTCCATTTAGGAAGGTAGACTTCAAGTCCATTTGAAACACCTTCCATTTGTGCTAGGTTGCAATTGCTCTGATTTCCCACATGGTCTCCATTCTTACAACATGGGCATATGTCTCATCATAGTCTCTACCAAACTATTGTTTGTACCCTTTAACCACCAATCATTCCTTGTGCTACTCTATCCTTCATTCGGCATTGCACTTGGTCTTGCAGACCCATTTCACCCCAATAACTTGCTTTTTCAGAGGAAAATTAGTTAGCTACTATGTGTTTTTCCTCTCCATTGTATCTATCTCCTCATCCATGGCCTCACACTATTTATCCTCTTTCATAGCATCCTCAAAATAAATCAGATCACCATGAGAAAATAAAGCACAATTCATATTCTCATCAAAATCATCATTATATCCTTCATTTTGGTAGATCTCCCTTAGACTCTTGGTATTCTTTGGCATTAGGGTGGTGAGAGTGGGCTCTGAACTTTCACTACTGCTACTACTCTGCTAAATAGTCTGGGTCTAGAGTTTTCAGGAGCTCTCAAAAGCCAACCTTCTAGTTGTTTGTGGTTGCTTGTCTTTCTTTTTGCTCATGTCAGGAGCTATCAGGAGCTATTGGGATCTCTTTGTGGACAATTTTTTGGCTATCTGTGACTATCTTCATGACTTCCTACTTGCATAAGGAGCTATTAGGAATTGACTAGAACTCTCTCCAATTGAATTTTGAGACAATTTATTTAATTGTTTGTTTGATTCAAGATTTCTTAGGAGCTGTCATGAACCAATTGTCTCTACTATTTTAGGTTCTTTCTAATCTTCATACTCATCTTCTTCATCATCAAGGGGCACTCCAACTGAGTTACTCGAAGAGGTTTCCACTGAGCCATCCCAAGACTCATTTTTAATGAACTCCACATCCCTACTATTTATCAGATATACATCTATTGCTATAGCCTCTCCCTAATATTCATTTAGGAGTCCCTTTGATTTCAACATGCTCCTTTCCATCTCCATGATGGTCCTATTCTTTCTCTCAGCCACTCCATTTTTTTGTGGAGTATAATTGGTTGTTAGCTCCTTCTTGATGCCATTTTTCTTGCAAAAGCTTACAAAATAATTGGAGGTATACTCTCCTCCTCAATATGACCTTAGGACCTTGATCACATGTCAACTCTCATTTTCAGCTTGGTCCTTAAACAACCATAACTTATCAAATTCTTTAGACTTATGTTGCAAAAAATAGACCCATGTCCTACCATTGTAATCGTCAATGAAGGTCATAAAATATTGGATTTTACCAATAGATATGGTTTTCATAGGGCCTACCAAATATATGTGCACTAACTCCAATGGTGCTCTTTCCCTTGTAGAGTTACTTGATTGAAAGGGCTACCTATGTTGCTTTCCCAAAATGCAAGCCTCACACTTAACATTAGGCTCTACTATTCTTGGCAAACCATCAACCATTTTGTTCTTAGAAAAAAGACTTAAAACAAGATAGCCTAAATTTCCAAACCTGAGATGCCATAGCTTGAAGGGGTCTTGAATGGTACTCCTAAGGGATACTTGTTGTAGTGCTATACATTTTTCATTCATGAGAGGTGCAGCTATGGAATGAGATGAGAAACACATCTCAATCTTCAAAGGAAACATCTAGTTATTTGTCATTTGAATTGCTGCAAACACTTTCGTTCTCTTATTCTTGTCATAAATAATTCATTGAACCTTCTTCATAAGCACTTTATATCCATTTTAGATTAGCTTTCCAACACTAATGAGGTTATGCTTTAACCCAAGAGCAAAAAATATATTTTGAATCTCCTTCTTTTCACCTTGCTTGGTGTGGATCATGATAGATCCTTTGCCCACAACTAGAACTAATCCATTATTCCCCATTCTTATCTCCAACTTTACAGTCTTATCTATGAAAAAAAACAAAATTTCATTACCACTCATGTGGTTGTTGCAACTGATGTCCAAATACTATATTTTGAGGTTGCCTTCTTCACCAATGTTGCACATGATGAAGGCGGTGGACTAATTGCCTTCAGCCACATTCACATTAGCCACATTTGCATTTTGTTTTATTAATTGTTGCACTTTTTCTAGAACTCACTTGCATAATGACCAAATTTATGATAGTAGTAGTATTCAACATTGCTTTTGTCATACTTTTGATTCAAACTATTGTTCTTCATACCTTGTTGGGATTTGGTCTGAGAGTTTCTCACTCCCTCTCTGTGGCTTGCTCATCCTGAGATTTCTCCTCCAATATTTCCTTATCTAGAGTTGCCATAACCTCTATGTCTTGAGCTCCTTCCACCATTGTTTCCTCTCCCCCTTCCTCTTGCATTTGACTGGGCCTTAAAAGCTTTCTCTTAGGAAGAAGTAGCAAACCTATTTAGGTGTTGCTCATGAGTTTGCAGAGAACCCATAAGCTCATCAATGGAGAATGTTGAGAGGTCATTTGCCTCTTCAATGGAAATTACAACTGGATCAAACTTTGTAGGTAAACTTTTGAGGATTTTCTACAAAATCCTCTATTCATCCATGACATCTCCATTCACCCTCAATCGGTTTATCAAACCAAAGATTCTTGTGTGGAAGTTTGAAATGGACTCGCTATCCCTCATTAAGAGAGTCTCGAAATCTCTTCAAAGCATCTAGAGCTTCACCAATCTTACCTAATTAGTCCCTTTGTAGCTAGTTTGGAGGATTTCCCAAGCTTCCTTTGAATAATTAGCTACTGCTATTTTGGGAAAAATGGCCTCTATCAAGGCTGCTTCTATCAAACTCAATTCTTGAGCATCCTTCCTCCTTGTTTCCTTCAACTGATACTTCTAGTTGTTTTTGAGAGCTACAAACTTTGTTGGGTCAGTAACATCCATGAACCCATTTGTCAAAAAACTCCCACAAATCATTGGAAACCATAATAGTCTTCATTTTCTTAGCCCAAACATCATAGTTCTATCCATTAAAGGATAGTGGTTGCTACCAACTCTTCCCCTCATCTCCAACCATGTCTCCTGCACAAAAAAATTAGTACCCAAAAAATGAAATACCATAACTCATGAAGAAATGGGGCCTATGGCTCTGATACCATGTTAGAAAAAATCCAAGACAAAATCCCCAAACCTAGATTGGACTGTGCAAACAACTACAAAACTATTGTTCTATTTCCCAGACAACAGGGATTAGACCAAATTTGTGGAAACACAAATAATGCGAGAAGGAGACATGGAAATTTCTTTTCTATTCAATTAGCTGGAAATGACATTACAAAAGGGTAAATATAAAAACTTAGAAAAATAAAAACTAAACTACAAATTACAAATTGTTAGTAGCTATCTAGAAGTTGCACCCAAAATTTTAATTGTCAAGAGCTGCACAAAGCTGTACTTGGAGCAATCACTATTCAGACACATACAATAAAAATATAGTTTCTTTTGTTTAGGAGCTTCTCTGAATCACATAGAGAACCCACAAAAAATATTCCTTTTCACAAATTGTTTCTAAAAAAGGCTAACACACATTCTATTCTTCTGACTACCCTTTAGTACATTGACATTTTCTTTTGTCTAATGTTGGGCACACAAATTTCCCCTCAAAATTTCAAACCCACCTAAAAAATTTAATTCTTCTGTGGACTGAGCTACATGTCAGGAGCAAGTTGGGAAAACAATCTCCAAAAACCAATCTTAATGTGGCCCCTAACAGGTAGGTGGCAATGGGAGGAGGCTTATGGACAATTAATTTCTCCAACAATTACCCTACATATTCTCATCAACTAAGTGAATAAATTAAATGGAAATAGTGATCACATTTAAAAAAAATGAACCTTCCTCTAATAAGAATTGCTTATGTCATAATGTATTTATAGTAAAAATTATTCATATTTATTGAAGTGGAATGGTTTTATGTAAATTTACTATATGTTTTCTTAAATGCATATATATCATTGAGAGTTCCACAATAACCCCACATGTTGAATGTTAAGTAGATGTTACTATTGCAAAGATGAGAAAAGGCACAAGCATAACAAGAGCTAGACGGTAGTCAAGTTCTTACCAAGACAAAAAGGGTAAGTTTATTTTTGCAATATATATTTTTAAACATGATGGGATAGTAAGGATTATTTAGAGAAGTGGTAAAAAATGGATAATGATTATCATTCTAGATTTGTGAATTTAGTTTCATTTAATCTCATTAATGTTACAAACATTTTCCTTACATTATAGTAAAGATCACCATTTTTTTATTGGTGCAAGTGTAATATTTCAAATGGTAGTAACACAATAAATAATTCAGACCATGGAATAGATAATAGAGTTAGCCCACATTAGTGTTTCCCAATATTTTTTCAAAATGGGACATTGAAATTAGCATTTTTAGATAGATTTCCACCTTTTATCACTTATAACAACTAAACCATTAAGAATTTGAAGATGAAATAAACTAATAATTTTTCAAATATTTTATTTAGATTGTAAATATATTTAAAAAATTAAAAATGGCAATTTATGATTTTTTTATGTAATATTTTGAAACTTATTTTTATAGTTAACAAAAAATTTCTATGTCGTATTTATCTGATAACATATAATTTTCTCTAAACAGAGTATGAAATTACAATTTATTAAATATAGATTGGTAACACTAATATCTGGTGCACACAAATTTTTTCATAATTATTTAATGCATATTTTAGTTTTATTAATTTTTGAAATAATATTGTTTATAATATTAATTTTTGAAATAAGTTTCTTATAATGTATACATAGGTTTAATTCATAACACATTAATTTTTTTATTATTATTATTTTTTTCAAATCTTTGTTTATCTTTTTATGTAGGAAACATATACCTTGATGTTTTGTGGAAAACATATGCTATGGAGTGTAAGGTAGGGGGAGCAACCACACCTAGGCTCTATGTCACAAAGAGCCAAGAGTGGAGGGCTACCTGATCTTACCTCAAGCTAATGAGTGTTTAGGACAAGAATCAAGAATGAAGAGCACTCTCAAGTGCTTCTGCCAGTCTACAGATCCAAAAACCTAAATGGGGCTAGATGAGTTGATCTTTGGAATCTAATCTACACCTCATTTAGCTCTCTAATTGAGGATGGTAGCACAAGTCTAAGATGATAGCATGACGCACTAGCATCTCTCTAGTGCATTGGCATCTATGTGACTAGAAAGAGTGAAATACAATGTAAAATACTAAAGAACCTACTAACGGTCTAGCTGAAAAAGTTTAACGAAATGAATAGAATAATAAAGTATAAGAAATAACTATATAAATGGTAAAGAACATAGATGAAAATAAGGGTGATGAAAATCAACTCATTGAGGCTCTAGTTCGCCAGCAATCTCCACACACGTTCACCTACACATAGCCAAGAGAGGGAAAAATGTTGGTTTGTATAGAGGTTTGCTTTAGTCAAATCCCTGCATTGGTGTTTCCACCTCCACAGACAGCCAAGAAATCCACAAAGTAGAAAATGCAATATAAAGAAAGTAGAAAGGAGAGTATTGAACACTACAAAAGATACAATGCTACTCTATCAAACCACAATAAGAAAGGGAAGTGAAGTAATACTACCTCCACCCAAAGGCTCTCAAGGCCAATGAAGGGAGAATGCAAGACAACGAGCTTGGAAAAGTTGACATGGCCACAAAAATGAAAAAGGGAGGTCTCACAAGACTCCAAACTCATATCTTGTATGGTAGTACAACACATACAAAGATGAAATTGATGGAGTAGCAAGCTACTCTAATGCTCAAAAGAGTGTGTGAACTACTAAAAGATCAAGTGAAGTTGAAAGATAGGCATTTGAAGTGGAATAAGGAGGGAAAGAGCCATTTTCAAGCCAATTGGTCCACACAGAGGTGTTGCACTTCATTCCCAATGGAGAGTGTAATGTCCATGCAAACACTAGAGGAAAAAATCTATCAGGGATGGCAGCACATAGCACAGATGTCCATGCGTTGCACTCGTGTCCATAAAAAATAGGTGCCAAGTGGATTCATTTCAGATGGGTGATGTGGAATTTCTTAGGTGGCTTTGATTTTCTAAGGTGAGGGTATGCAAAGGGAAAATTTATGCAAGGGGTGTAAATTTTCTCCTATACATTTTGTCCCCACTTTAGTGAGCATAAGTATTGATGAGTTTTCAATAAAGTAGATTGAAGGGTTAGAAATGTATACCTAAAACATTGAGGAAGTAGATTGTGATCTAGTGAACTTGAAAGTGTAGTGTAGGAAAAGGAATCCAGAGGTACCCTCTCCTGAGGAGGCTTGAATAAAGGACTTCATAGCTCTATCAAACTACAAAGTTGAACAAAGTACACTAAAGGTCCACAAGCCAATGATGGAAAAATTTTGTAGGATGTAAGTGCTTCATAGGCCCTTGGACCTACAAAGGAGGTACCCCCAGTTACTCGCTCCTTAAGAAAGCCAAATATGAGGGGACTTTGCAGATTCAGACAGGAAATTATCTTCATAGGCACACCTACAAAGAAACATGTTAATTCATAGATAAAACATGTTATAAATAAAAAAGAAACCACATAGGAAAGCAAGTAGATAACTTGATGCAAATAGTTAAAAAATTGAAGGAAGAGCTTTCAAAGGGGTCCCTTGAGAACCCTTCAAAAGAAAAGGGGTCCACTCAAGGGACGCATTATTTGAAAGTGAGAGAGTATTTTTCACAAATCAATTCAACATAAAGGAATCCTTTCGAAAGATGTTCACTTCATCAAGGAATTCGAAAGGAATAAAATGCCCCCTCATGAGGGGACGGTCAAGCTTCTCCCGTATGAAAAGTTGCTCCCTCCTTGGAGGAAAATTTTTCAAGTTCTTTCTTTGTGAACCCATGATGAAGGAAACACTTTCTGCTAGGGGTCCTTGTTGAGAATGCAATTTTTGAAAAAGTTTGTAAAGATTTTTGAGAAAAGATTCATTAGCAATTGAATGCATTTTATAAAAATCAAAGCGTCATGACAACTCTGCTTAGGATGGTGCATGTTGAATGCAGAGGAATGTGACATCCTAAGAAAAGAGAAGCAAGAATGAAAAAGTGATGTTGTGGTCTACAAGACATAGTGAGATGTCACCATTGTAATGTTGTTGCACACATGAGGGACCACACATGAACACCACAACATCACTAATCAAGCAAAGAAGAGAGAAAGATAACAAAAAATGTAAAAATAAATAATGAAAGCATAAATAAGGGACACAAGAGTGATTTGATATTTTGGGGCCAGAGCTACTCATAAATATATATGTATAATAATAGTATATTTAATAAATTGTCATCAAAACCCTACTATATCAAACCATATGAAGAATGCATGACAAAATATAGTAGAAATAAAAAATTGGGTTAACATCGAAGGGTAGCCTAATTTCCCCAAAAACTTTGCATCGTCCCTAATTTGTCAAAAATCAATACAAATAATAGAGGAAGAATGATGCCACACATAGAGGAAGTTTTACGACACATAATCACTCATGTATCCAAGTACCTATAAGGGTGAAAAGGGTCATCCGAGAGCACATAACACAAGCACGAGAGAACATAGACATACACACACACACACTACACTATAGATAAAGAAGAGGCACCCCCCTAACACTCATCAACCAAGAGGTCATTGACCTTCCAATCTAGATCATTATATGGGGAAGGTGGAAGAGCCTACAAGGGTGAAATATCAAGGGGGGAAACCCCTGACCCTCTTGGAACAAGAGCAAAGGAAGAAGGCCCTATGAGGTCTTCTCCTCTCGGTTCATGTGGAGCAAAGGTAAGAGACTTCAAGTAGATTGCTAATAGGGTCGGTACCTCATCTAAAGCATTAAGCATGCACTTCATAGGAGTTGGGTGATACCACAAAGCTGGTTTACAATTTCTGGGAGGATCTAATTTTTGCTGAAATCACATATTTTTAGAAAATATAATGACTTAAGGCTTAAAAAGTTTCATTTAAAGCATTCCAATTGAAGAGGGTTTGATCAAACTACCTTAAATCAAACCCCCTTGGATAGAACCCTGCTAGTTTTAGACCATACCTATAATGGAGTCTCCTTTACACCTATCAGAATGCTGATAAAAAACCATTTTTGATTTACCTTTTGGGGAAACAAATAAATTCATTTAAAATTTATTTTTCTAAGTATGTAGTCCTTATTATAAGCTTCCAAAAAGTATAATTTTATATAAATTTAATTTTATTATTATATTTATTTTTTATTTCTTGTGAATGTAGGTTTTTCACCAAAAATCAAGTTCTCTATTCTGCACATGTGGAAAAATAGTAGATTATAATTTTTTTTTTGAAAAATATGAGTGCACCAGATATTGAAGTCCTTGATCCAAGAAAGAAAAAAAAATTGAATTTTGATACATACAGAAAAAGTTACATGTTATACAGTCACTCTATGTCTGAATTATAATTGGTTTAACTTTGAAAGTTGATTAAAGAAAAATATTCAATAAAAAACTATCTAACCAAGTGGAATCACTAGATATTAGAGTTATGAATCTAAATTCAAAATAATTAGAATTTTATCCTACATGGAAAAAATGTTATGCATTATACGGTGAGCATCACTTTTTAAAAATGTTGTTTTCTAAAAAAAAACTAGTTTTTGAAGGAGATGGAAAAAGAAGTGCAATATAATTCCAAAAATTTTGAAAAAAATATATTTATAATCTATAGAAAAAATTTCAGAAAACTATAGTTTACATCATCTTCAAATTCCTCACGGTTTAGCCGCTAGAGGTGCCAAAAAGTGAAGATTTAGTTAAAAAACATTATTTTAGTGTCTAGTTTGGCCAAAAATTGTAAACCACTATTGTGGGATCACCCAGTTCCATGTTTTACCTTAATGGATGAGTGAAGTAGTGCCTAATATTCACTACTAGGCTCATCGAATGACTTGGGAGTAAAGACGAACTCTAGGGACATCGAAACTTCCATCGTCACTAGGATGACACATCCTAGCATAGTACCACCCTTTGAAGAAGGTGGAATCCTCTTTCGTCCTCCATTGATGGAAGGGACAACCTCCATCTTTCACTTTTTCAGAGGATTTGAGTTCCCCAAAAAAGGAAAAAGTGCAAAGGAGGAGGAGAAAATTGTGGCAGACACCACCAAGGTGTCCAACATTTCCACACACTTTGAGAATGGTGGGATGTATAGAAGGGACATCAAGAGAGGGGGCTCGAATGATGGAGCAATTAAAAAATGCACCTTTTTAGAGTCAGGGGTGTTTATGCTAGTAGCAGGAGCTGAAAGTAGCACCGAGGCTGACTAAACTAAAGTAGAGGGGATGAGAGAGGAGGACACAACAATAGGCCCTAAAATAGGGGTGGTCGACTCCCCTTCTATCCTCTCCAAAGCAACTTGCTCTGCTGCTAGATCCTTTCGCTGAAACTTGTGCCCATGCACAAGGCAATTCCTACAACTTCAAGAGCTAGAGGCTAGAAGCTGAGATGGAACAAAAGGCTCCTACTTGGCCATTAAAATTTCCATCATAATTGTTTCTGGTTGAGGGAGACACTCTTAGATGGGAGTAGGAGGGAGATATTGAGAGGAGACTAGAGCAACAATAGGGGGAATCGGCTCTAACACCTCAGTGGTGGGTGTCTTACCATTCACTACCTTGGGAGCAAGAGCAGTGGGAGGCGATGGAGGCCAAGACATAGAGAACTCCCCACAAGGAGCCTTCCTTCTACCATATAGTTAGGGCCATGGTCCAAGAGGAAAAGTAGGAAGGTCCAATATCTGAATCTTGGATTTATGCCAAGTAGGTACCATCAGACTTCTTATGTAAAATCTAGGGGTAGCCATCCAAAACTCCTCTTTAGAAAGGGGTGTAGAAGTAGTGCCCTAAGGACGGGAAAGCCTCTCCTTTCCCATTTGAGAGGAAGAGGAAGTTTGCTACTGCACTATTGGACAGGTCACTTTTGACTATGCCTTGCCCTTTATTTTGTACTTTACATAGTTTTGGTAAAGTAGGTCCATTTTAGGGGGAAGTAAGCCAACTGGGGTAGGCCAAAAATGATCCAATGAGTAACCCCCATGGGATACCAATAGCTGATATCTAGTGTCATGCACGATGTGTATAACACCTTCATGAGAGAACTTTAAACATTTGTGAACAAAAAAGGTGATTCTGTTCATGGAAGCTAACCACAGGATGCCCAAATTCACTCTAAATAGATCACATTATTGAATTTAATGTAAAAAGTTGTATCCACAACCCTAGGTCCAAATAGGATGGAAATTTTTGTGGAGCCATATGGCTTAAGAGAGAGAGTGTTGTGCATATGTATGGTAGAATTTGTTTCTTCATACTCCTCCTTCTACAATGAATTTAACCATAACATCTCCTCTGTAATAATATTTATCCAACTCGTAGGGTCAACTAGGACCTCACAATATTTCAATTGAGGCAAGCTGGAATGTATAGGGGAGAGGACTTATTATTCAAAGGAAATTCCTATGAAGTGAATGTCACATCTAGCAAACTAGTCACAAAATATAGGGGAGGAGTAACCGAGGCCATGTTAACGTATGTTGAGGGTTGACGAGAAGCATCAGAGGGGTCAATAATCAAGTTAGGAGAATGAGATGGAAACAGGTCCGTGTAAATCTACAACTTGCTATTAGCCTTCACTATTGATTTGTTCATGTTTTATTTCTTCCCATCAAGACATACGGTATCGTCATTGATGTGATCCTATATCTCATGATGAAGGTGCATGCAATGCTTAGTATCATGCTCTTTTACATGATGGTATTGAAAAAAAGCATTCACATCATACCAATTAGGATAAGGTTCCTTTAGAGGTCGAGGGTTTTCCAAAGTTATGAGCTTATCCTTCAACAACTTTTTCAAAATGAAAGAATAAGATTCCACTAACTTCATAAACATTTTGTTGCACCTGAGGCCATGATTGTTAGTCATGGTGACTAAATTTGCAACAACTTTACCTTTTCCTAAGATGGACACAATAGAATTTTCTTCTGAATGGGAGTGTGAGGAAGGTCCCCAAAATTTAACTACCATTTTCTAATAATCTCACAACGTGACACACAAATGTGCAAATGGTATTTCATTAGAGGAAACTTCTCCTGCTAGGCTCACTATAGGGCCTATGAACACCTTTTGTATGTGTCAGAGCTGGGTAGCAGGTACAAGATTTGTGAAAAGAGTAGTTGGTATCATGTTATGAAGTCAGTTATCTTTTCATTATCTCCCTGCTTACATCAAATGAGATTTGAGAAGGTCATCTTTAGACCAATGTTATCCTAGAACTAATGGAGAAGATAATTGACAATCTGATCAAATGAAAATATGGAATTGTTAGGAAAGTAATAGTACCACTCGAGTGTGTTATCCTTGAGAGATCAGGGGAAATTTTTTGCCATCAAAACATCATGATGAAAGAAATCCATGCACATGGCCTTAAAAGTTGACACATTTATCTTTGGATCCCCTTTACCATCATACTTTTCAAACTTAGGAGTCTCCATTCCTTGAGGGAAAGGAGTACTCAAAATTGCCATTGACAATGGGCTATGTCAAAAGAAAGGTTGAAAAATAGGCTAGGCAGAGTCCTAGGAAAGGCTCACCAATTTTTTTTGTATCCAATCCATGTTTTGAAGAAGATATTTTGAAATAGGATTAGATGATGACAAAAGCCCAGTGGAACCTCCAAAACTACCACCATCAGAACCACCTCCAGACCCACTACATGACCATCATTGGAGCCACCACCACTAGTAGGGCCTCCTCTAGAGCCACCTCAACTATCGAAGCCACCACAATGGCCTCCACTAGAGCCACCTCTGATAGTGTCAGACCAACTACCAAAACCACCACTACTCATTCCACTAGAGCCCCTACTACCAGAGGCAGTAGGAGGGGTGAAACTGAAACCAAGGGGTATTCTACTCACCCTAAGAATAGGGAGATTTTAAGAGGAAACAGTAATCAAAGGGCCTATCTCGGCCATGCATATAGACATGGGAGGCATCAAAATGCCTATTTATCTTTCATAGGAAACAAGCACCTCTCCTCAAGTAGTACTTGATCTAATCCTATAAGAAGGGATATAGGCTGAACAGTTAGATCGGTAAGGCCTCGTAAAAAATCTATACCTATTCAATCCTTTCCTAATAGATATCTCACCTCACTAGCAAGTCTAGTATCTCTCGCCATGTTCAGTTCTCTCTCCAAACGATTGACAAGGTATGACAATCTATTATCCAATGCCAAAAGGTTTTTCACACAGATATGTATAGCATCATCCTTATCTATGAATGAAACTATAGGGGATGCTAGAGGGGTAGGAGCACAAGTGGTCTCATCTATGAAACCCATCTCATCAGTAAAGCCTATAGGAAAACCAGTGGTAAAATCATTAGCTAGACTAATGGAAAAACTTGAGGTGAAACTAGAAATGACCTTCGTCATTTCCATCAATAGGTGTCACACACTTTTCCTAACATCATACTTAAAATTTATGGACTAGGTTGTGATTCTCATAAACCTTCACAACACTCAGGTTTACAACAGTCACCAAGTGTGAGGAAAAATTCACAACACAAGCGAATGGATAGACGTTGTTCACGTCGGTTTCACACAAAATGTAAGGTAGGGAGACCAACCACACCAAGGCTCTAGGTCACAGAGAGCCAAGAGTGGAGGCCTTCCCTATCTTACCTCAAGCTAACGAGTGTTTAGGACAAGAATTAAGAATAAAGAGAACTCTCAAGTGCTTTTTCCACTCTACAAATCCAAAAACCTAGATAGAGCTAGATGAGCTAGTCTCTTGAATCTGATCTTCACCTCAAATTTCTCTCTACTTGAGGATGGCAAGGTGGGTCTAGGATGACAGAGTGGAATTTTAGTGTCTGTCTAGTGCATTGGTGTTTGTACAACTAGAAAGAGTGAAATATAGTGTAAAATACCAAAGAACCTACTAATGGTATAGCTAACAAAGTTTAAAAAAATGAATAGAATAATAAAGTATGAAAAATAACTATATAGATGGTAAAGAACATAGATAAAAATAAGGGTGATGAAAATCAACTCACTAAGGCTCTAGTTCACCAGCAACCTCCACACGCATGTTCACCTACACACAATGAAGAGAGGGAAAAATTATGGGTTGTATAGGGGTTTTCCTTAGTCAAACCCCTTCCTTGGTGTTTCCACCTCCATAGATAGCCAAGAAAGACACGAAGTAGAAAATGCAATAAAGAAAGTAGAAAGGAGAGTATTGAAAACTAAGAAAGATACAATTCTACTCTATCAAACCATAATAAGAAAGGGAAGTGAAGCAATACCACCTCCACCTAAAGACTCTCAAGGCGAATGAAGGGAGATTGCAAGACAACAAGCTTGGAAAATTCAACACGACCATAGCAGTGACGAAGGGAGGTCTTGCAAGACTCCAAATTTGTAGCTTCTATGGTAGTACAACATGTACAAAGATGAATTTGATGCAGTAACAAGCTATTGTAATGCTCAAGAGAGTGTATGAACTACTAAAAGATCAAGTGAAGTTGAAAGATAGGCATTTGAAGTGGAATAAGGAGGGAAAGAGCCATTTTCAGGCTAGCTGGTCAACATAGAGGCATTACGCTTCATGCCTAATGGAGTGCACAATATCCCTAGGACACCAGATGTAGGAATCTATCAGGGATGGTAGTGTGCCATGCAGACCTCCATACACCGCACTCGCATCCCTGACAAATATTCCCCCACCAACATAGAAATAGGTGCCAAGTGGATTCATAGTGGATGGGTGATGTGGAAATTCTTAGGTGGGTTTCATTTTCTAAGGTGAGCGGATGAAATAGGGGAATTTACACAAGGGGTGAAAATTTTCTCCTATACATGAAGAAATAGAAAATAAATATAATATTAAATTAAATATATTCAAAATTGTACTATTTTGAAATCTTATATTAAAGGTTACATTATTACAAAAGGGATTTCTAAATGGTTTTATTTAATCTCTGAAGAGGTGAAGTGAAAGTAGATTCTTATCAACATTTGTGTTGGCATGGAGGGTAATTTCTTGAGGGTTTGATTTAAGAATTGGGGGAACTCTATCCAAGGTGGTTTATCTAAGGTGGTTTTATATAACTCTCTTCAATTAAAAGCCTTTATATGTAACTCCTCATCGCTTAAATCATTAAAATTTTCAATAAAATAGGATTTTCGAAAAAAAATAGGATGTCCTATAAGTGGGACACACTATTCTAGCAACACCCACATTTGTAAGTCTCAAGAATCCTATGAAAAGCATAGAACTAGTGACATAAACATGTTTTGAGATATTCATGCTCTGCACTACAAAGTGTTTGATTTTTGTCACTAAATTACTACTTGACATGTGGACATTTTTTATAAAGATTCTAACTCAACATATGTTGTTAAATCTTTATTTTGAGCCTTAATTAAAAAAATTATCTTTAGAATGTGAAAAATTGAGGATGTTAGCTAATTTTTGTAATTTTTATATTGTTTCATAATGAAAATTTAGATATATGGCTTAACAATATTAGTTTCACACCACAAAAGTGGTCATATGGGCATAATATGTATTTATCTTTATAACATATTTGTATCTAGGTGAGTGGTTTATCATATTGTTGATTCTTTATGAGGAATGCATATGTGAAGCATGGAATGGGACGTGTGGATTTACGCTTGGAGACATGGATGATGATGTGTTGGAGAGGCTTGAGCTTTCAAAAGTATTCATTGTAAGTTTATAAGTGCATGCATTTTTTATCACTCAATAATAAGATGGATTATGGATGTTTTTGAAGAATTAATTTTTCCCTTTTGATGGTTTTCCTAGGGTATGTATTGATTTCTCATGGCTTGTCTATTTGATCTTTGTATTATTATTATTATTTTAGAAGATTGTATGCATGTTTTTGTTTCATTTGTTACATATGAAATGAATTAAATAAACCAGGTATTGATGTTTTATTTTCTAACATATCTAAATTTATATCTATAAATTTACCTTCTCTATCTCTATCTCTCTCTCTCTCTCTCTCTCTCTTATATATATATACACACACACACACACACCTCTCATCTTTAGAAACGCCGACAAAATTTGTTTTCTCCCACAAACCTTTCCACTTATTCTCATTCCTACTTGTCATTTATTCTCTATACTTATCCCATCTTTCTACTCTCTCTCTCTCTTCTATATGTAATATCTCTCTCTCTCTCTCTCTCTCTTTAATCTCCTCTATCTCAATTTTATTTAATATTCATTATTCTTGATTTCTTGGTCATTATGAAAAATTAAAAATTATTTCCACATTTTGTAAATCCTCTCCTTTTATATTCTTATATACCTGTGGCTTCCATTAATTAAAAAAATTCACTGTGCCTGTAAGCAACATTCCATAACCAATCCCAGCCCATGCATTATAACATACCTTTAATTTACAAATACTTTGAACATTTTTCTTCTTATTACACTCATTTACCAATCTACTTATCCTTATTCCCTCTTTGATTAATTCTAAATAAATATCACCTCCATTTTAAATTATGTCACTAATTTTATTTTTTCCCATAATTCTAAATAAATTTTATTTTATTTAATCTTATTTATCACTTTATTTTCTCCATAATTAAATAATTATTTCTAACTATTTAATATTTTAATACCCCACTTTTTTAATAATTAAATAATTATTTTTAATTATTTAATTAATTATTTCCCTCCTTTAAATTAAATAAATTCTATCATTATTTAATTTGAATTTCTTCTAAGACAAGCCCTAAATCTCAACTAATTTCTTGAGTTTTGGTCAATCCTTCCCTATCCTTGTCTCAATTAATCTCATCTATTGATCAGGATACCTCATCATTTAATGCTAACCTGTCATTTGAATTGGAATTTCTATAAAAGCAAGCAATCATCCTCATTTCAAGGTTAACCACAATCTTTGAAGTTTTTCTACTATCTTTAGATCTAGCTATCTTGCATCAATATCAACCTTATCAAATATCTTGCATACTACAAATATGAGAATAAATAAAGCAAAATGGAGAAGAGCAATGGAGATGAATCAATTTTATGATAAAGACTGAGTATTATTGCTTCATTATTGTGATTTATATGTTCATTTGTGCTTCATTGTTAGATTAGGGTCTTCATAGCTTGAATTAGATAGTTTGTGGTTGTTATTATTGATTCATGATTTCTCTTGAATTCTAACCCCAATCTACATCCCCATCCACTCCTATCTATTTGCATCCCCCTCCATCTCTTTGTACGTATCTATCTCACTTTTCCTATATATATATTTATTTCTCTATACATTATTAGTAGAAAATGACTAATTGAAGGTTAGTTTCTCTTTTCTTTAACTACATCTCTTCTTTTATATTTCTTCTCTTTGTTTTTCTGTCAATTAAACACATTTTTCTTTCTTGCCTCTCTCACACACATCCCCTCTCTCTTTCCATTCATCCCTCCCTCTCTACCTCCACTAACTCCCCCACTCTTAATCTTTCTTCCTCTTTCTCTCTTGCTTATCCCCTCTCTTTGTATACTTCTCTCATTACCCATTTTATCTATCTCTCTTACTCTCTCTCTACCCTTCTCAATCTCCACCCATGAAAATCCAAAACTATTAAATTTCTTATAATTTAATCAATAAAATATGATATTAAAAATTACTATATATTTTTAATATACATTATATTATATTTATATCTTACAATATATTACATCCAATTTGATATATAATAATAAATACAATTCTAATAAAGATATGATTTATAAATTAAAAATAAAATAAATAAACTATATATGTTAGATATATAATACATTATATAAATACAAATTTTATAATAATTTTTTTTCAAAACTATATTTAGTAATTTATATGAAGTATATAATACCATAATTGTATATTTTTAAATTTTTGTGTTGAATTTTCTTATATAAGAAATAAAAGAAACACTCTTTTCCAAGTCATGCACACATACTCCTATGTTACATAATTGGAAACTATAATATAAAAGCTAAGGCTACTTAGTGTGACATAACATAGTGAAATAATGTATCTTCTTCTATCCTTCATTATATATACTAAAAGGAACATTAAAATAATATAGATTTTTCCATGTTCCTTTTAGGGACCTATCTTGATGACAAATATTAGAGGTAGTTCTCAATGATGAAACCTCTTTTAACCATTTTGTATTATTTGGTAGACATTTTCAATAATTGATTTTAATACTTAACTTTCTCCTTCTCATAGAAAAATACATATTATATAATAAAATAGTTTAAATTTGATATTTTTAATATAATTTTTAAAATAAATACAACTAATATATTTGTAGTAGTTATATATATGTTTATTAATATTTGACCTTAGATTCTAGTCTTATGGAGAAGAGGGTCTCATGAAACAAAATAGATGTTGGAAGATTAATAAAGATCATTTTCTGAATTAATAATATTCTCTATATTTTATTTGTAGATTTTGAGAAAGTTTATTTGGGATGGGGCTAGAAATTTCTCTACCAAGTTAGGATTTTTTTCATTGTTAGTCATATGGATTCTTTAAATTCCTATCAATTAATCTATGAAAAATTTATATATTTATATTTTTTAATCTCTTTGTTTACAAATCGATATTTATTTTAAGTTAGATATTAATAGGTAACAAGATGCACTTCACCATTTCTTGATTTACAATGAATAGTAGAGAAAAAAATATCAAAGAAAACC
>VDFB02000015.1:355848421-355980111 GCA_007258455.2 Sequoia sempervirens | reverse complement strand
GTGGAAGTTTGAAATGGACTCGCTATCCCTCATTAAGAGAGTCTCCAAATCTCTTCAAAGCATCTAGAGCTTCACCAATCTTACCTAATTAGTCCCTTTGTAGCTAGTTTGGAGGATTTCCCAAGCTTCCTTTGAATAATTAGCTACTACTATTTTGGGAAAAATGGCCTCTATCAAGGCTGCTTCTATCAAACTCAATTCTTGAGCATCCTTCCTCCTTGTTTCCTTCAACTGATACTTCTAATTGTTTTTGAGAGCTACAAACTTTGTCGGGTCAGTAACATCCATGAACCCATTTGTCAAAAACTCCCACAAATCATTGGAAACCATAATAGTCTTCATTTTCTTAGCCCAAACATCATAGTTCTATCCATTAAAGGATAGTGGTTGCTACCAACTCTTCCCCTCATCTCCAACCATGTCTCCTGCACAAAAAAATTAGTACCCAAAAAATGAAATACCATAACTCATGAAGAAATGGGGCCTATGGCTCTGATACCATGTTAGAAAAAATCCAAGACAAAATCCCCAAACCTAGATTGGACTGTGCAAACAACTACAAAACTATTGTTCTATTTCCCAGACAACTAGGATTAGACCAAATTTGTGGAAACACAAATAATGCGAGAAGGAGACATGGAAATTTCTTTTCTATTCAATTAGCTGGAAATGACATTACAAAAGGGTAAATATAAAAACTTAGAAAAATAAAAACTAAACTACAAATTACAAATTGTTAGCAGCTATCTAGAAGTTGCACCCAAAATTTTAATTGGCAAGAGCTGCACAAAGCTGTACTTGGAGCAATCACTATTCAGACACATACAATAAAAATATAGTTGCTGTTGTTTAGGAGCTTCTCTGAATCACATAGAGAACCCACAAAAAATATTCCTTTTCACAAATTGTTTATACAAAAGGCTAACACACATTCTATTCTTCTAACTACCCTTTAGTACATTGACATTTTCTTTTGTCTAATGTTGGGCACACAAATTTCCCCTCAAAATTTCAAGCCCACCTAAAAAATTTAATTCTTCTGTGGACTGAGCTACATGTCAGGAGCAAGTTGGGAAAACAATCTCCAAAAACCAATCTTAATGTGGCCCCTAACAGGTAGGTGGCAATGGGAGGAGGCTCAGGGACAATTAATTTCTCCAACAATTACCCTACATATTCTCATCAACTAAGCGAATAAATTAAATGGAAATAGTGATCACATTTAAAAAAAAATAAACCTTCCTCTAATAAGAATTGCTTATGTCATAATGTATTTATAGTAAAAATTATTCATATTTATTGAAGTGGAATGGTTTTATGTAAATTTACTATATGTTTTTTTAAATGCATATATATCATTGAGAGTTCCACAATAACCCCACATGTTGAATGTTAAGTAGATGTTACTATTGCAAAGATGAGAAAAGGCACAAGCATAACAAGAGCTAGACGGTAGTCAAGTTCTTACCAAGACAACAAGGATAAGTTTATTTTTGCAATATATATTTTTAAACATGATGGGATAGTAAGGATTATTTAGAGAAGTGGTAAAAAATGGATAATGATTATCATTCTAGATTTGTGAATTTAGTTTCATTTAATCTCATTAATGTTACAAACATTTTCCTTACATTATAGTAAAGATCACCATTTTTTTATTGGTGCAAGTGTAATATTTCAAATGGTAGTAACACAATAAATAATTCAGACCATGGAATAGATAATAGAGTTAGCCCACATTAGTGTTTCCCAATATTTTTTCAAAATGGGACATTGAAATTAGCATTTTTAGATAGATTTCCACCTTTTATCACTTATAACAACTAAACCATTAAGAATTTGAAGATGACATAAACTAATAATTTTTCAAATATTTTATTTAGATTGTAAATATATTTAAAAAATTAAAAATGGCAATTTATGATTTTTTTATGTAATATTTTAAAACTTATTTTTATAGTTAACAAAAAATTTCTATGTCGTATTTATCTGATAACATATAATTTTCTCTAAACAGAGTATGAAATTGCAATTTATTAAATATAGATTGGTAACACTAATATCTGGTGCACACAATTTTTTTCATAATTATTTAATGCATATTTTAGTTTTATTAATTTTTGAAATAATATTGTTTATAATATTAATTTTTGAAATAAGTTTCTTATAATGTATACATAGGTTTAATTCATAACACATTAAGTTTTTTATTATTATTATTTTTTTCAAATCTTTGTTTATCTTTTTATGTAGGGAACATATACCTTGATGTTTTGTGGAAAACATATGCTATGGAGTGTAAGGTAGGGGGAGCAACCACACCTAGGCTCTATGTCACAAAGAGCCAAGAGCGGAGGGCTACCTGATCTTACCTCAAGCTAATGAGTGTTTAGGACAAGAATCAAGAATGAAGAGCACTCTCAAGTGCTTCTGCCAGTCTATAGATCCAAAAACCTAAATGGGGCTAGATGAGTTGATCTTTGGAATCTAATCTACACCTCATTTAGCTCTCTACTTGAGGATGGTAGCACAAGTCTAAGATGATAGCATGACAGACTAGCATCTCTCTAGTGCATTGGCGTCTATGTGACTAGAAAGAGTGAAATACAGTGTAAAATACTAAAGAACCTACTAACGGTCTAGCTGAAAAAGTTTAACGAAATGAATAGAATAATAAAGTATAAGAAATAACTATATAAATGGTAAAGAACATAGATGAAAATAAGGGTGATGAAAATCAACTCATTGAGGCTCTAGTTCGCCAGAAATCTCCACACACGTTCACCTACACATAGCCAAGAGAGGGAAAAATGTTGGTTTGTATAGAGGTTTGCTTTAGTCAAATCCCTGCATTAGTGTTTCCACCTCCACAGACAGGCAAGAAATCCACAAAGTAGAAAATGCAATATAAAGAAAGTAGAAAGGAGAGTATTGAACACTACAAAAGATACAATGCTACTCTATCAAACCACAATAAGAAAGGGAAGTGAAGTAATACTACCTCCACCCAAAGGCTCTCAAGGCCAATGAAGGGAGAATGCAAGACAACGAGCTTGGAAAAGTTGACATGGCCACAACAATGAAAAAGGGAGGTCTCACAAGACTCCAAACTCATATCTTGTATGGTAGTACAACACATACAAAGATGAAGTTGATGGAGTAGCAAGCTACTCTAATGCTCAAAAGAGTGTGTGAACTACTAAAAGATCAAGTGAAGTTGCTAGAATTGTTAAGAGGATGAAGTGAAGTTGAAAGATAGGCATTTGAAGTGGAATAAGGAGGGAAAGAGCCATTTTCAAGCCGATTGGTCCACACAGAGGTGTTGTACTTCATTCCCAATGGAGAGCGTAATGTCCATGCAAACACTAGAGGCAAAAATCTATCAGGGATGGCAGCACATAGCACATATGTCCATGCGTTGCGCTCGTTTCCATAAAAAATAGGTGCCAAGTGGATTCCTTTCAGATGGGTGATGTGGAATTTCTTAGGTGGCTTTGATTTTCTAAGGTGAGGGGATGCAAAGGGAAAATTTACGCAAGGGGTGTAAATTTTCTCCTATACATTTTGTCCCCACTTTAGTGAGCATAAGTATTGATGAGTGTTCAATAAAGTAGATTGAAGGGTTAGAAATGTATACCTAAAACATTGAGGAAGTAGATTGTGATCTAGTGAACTTGAAAGTGTAGGGTAGGAAAAGGAATCCAGAGGTACCCTCTCTTGAGGAGGCTTGAATAAAGGACTTCATAGCTCTGTGAAACTACAAAGTTGAACAAAGTACACTAAAGGTCCACAAGCCAATGATGGAAAAATTTTGTAGGATGTAAGTGCTTCATAGGCCCTTGGACCTACAAAGGAGGTACCCCCAGTTACTCGCTCCTTAAGAAAGCCAAATATGAGGGGACTTCACAGATTCAGACTGGAAAGTATCTTCATAGGCACACCTACAAAGAAACATGTTAATTCATAGATAAAACATGTTATAAATAAAAAAGAAACCACATAAGAAAGCAAGTAGATAACTTGATGCAAATAGTTAAAAAATTGAAGGAAGAGCTTTCAAAGGGGTCTCTCGAGAACCCTTCAAAAGAAAAGGGGTCCACTCAAGGGACGCATTATTTGAAAGTGAGAGAGTATTTTTCACAAATCAATTCAACATAAAGGAATCCTTTCAAAAGATGTTCACTTCATCAAGGAATTCGAAAGGAATAAAATGCCCCCTTGTGAGGGGAAGGTCAGGCTTCTCCCGTATGAAAAGTTTCTCCCTCCTTGGAGGAAAAATTTTCAAGTTCTTTCTTTGTGAACCCATGATGAAGGAAACACTTTCTGCTAGGGGTCCTTGTTGAGAATGCAATTTTTGAAAAAGTTTGTAAAGATTTTTGAGAAAAGATTCATTAGCAATTGAATGCATTTTATAAAAATCAAAGCGTCATGACAACTCTGCTTAGGATGGTGCATGTTGAATGCAGAGGAATGTGACATCCTAAGAAAAGAGAAGCAAGAATGAAAAAGTGTTGTGGTCTACAAGACATAGTGAGATGTCACCATTGTAATGTTGTTGCACACATGAGGGACCACACATGAACACCACAACATCACTAATCAAGCAAAGAAGAGAGAAAGATAACAACAAATGTAAAAATAAATAATGAAAGCATAAATAAGGGACACAAGAGTGATTTGATATTTCGGGGCCAGAGCTGCTCATAAATATATATGTATAATAATAGTATATTTAATAAATTGTCATCAAAACTGTACTATATCAAACCATATGAAGAATGCATGAGAAAATATAGTAGAAATAAAAAATTGGGTTAACATCGAAGGGTAGCCTAATTTCCCCAAAAACTTTGCATCGTCCCTAATTCGTCAAAAATCAATACAAATAATAGAGGAAGAATGATGCCACATAGAGGAAGTTTTACGACACATAATCACTCATGTATCCAAGTACCTATAAGGGTGACAAGGGTCATCCAAGAGCACATAACACAAGCACAAGAGAACAGAGACATACACACACACACACAGACTACACTATAGATAAAGAAGAGGCACCCCCCTAACACTCATCAACCAAGAGGTCATTGACCTCCCAATCTAGATCATTATATGGGGAAGGTGGAAGAGCCTACAAGGGTGAAATATCAAGGGGGAAACCCCTGACCCTCTTGGAACAAGAGCCAAGGAAGAAGGCCCCATGAGGTCTTCTCCTCTCAGTTCATGTGGAGCAAAGGTAAGAGACTTCAAGCAGATTGCTAATAGGGTCGGTACCTCGTCTAAAGCATTAAACATGCACTTCATAGGAGTTGGGTGATACCACAAAGCTGGTTTAAAATTTCTGGGAGGGTCTGATTTTTGCTGAAATCACATATTTTTAGAAAATATAATGACTTAAGGCTTAAAAAGTTCCATTTAAAGCATTCCAATTGAAGAGGGTTTGATCAAACTACCTTAAATCAAACCCCCTTGGATAGAACCCTGCTAGTTTTAAACCATACCTATAATGGAGTCTCCTTTACACCTATCACAATGCTGATAAAAAACCATTTTTGATTTACCTTTTGGGGAAACAAATAAATTCATTTAAAATTTATTTTTTCTAAGTATGTATGTCTTATTATAAGCTTCCCAAAAAGTATAATTTTAAATAAATTTAATTTTATTATTATATTTATTTTTTATTTCTTGTGAATGTAGGTTTTTCACCAAAAATCAAGTTCTCTATTCTGCACATGTGGAAAAATAGTAGATAATAATTTTTTTTTTGAAAAATATGAGTGCACCAGATATTGAAGTCCTTGATCCAAGAAAGAAAAAAAATTTGAATTTTTATACATACAGAAAAAGTTACATGTTATACAGTCACTCTATGTCTGAATTATAATTGGTTTAACTTTGAAACTTGATTAAAGAAAAATATTCAATAAAAACTATCTAACCAAGTGGAATCACTAGATATTAGAGTTATGAATCTAAATTCAAAATAATTAGAATTTTATCCTACATGGAAAAAATGTTATGCATTATACGGTGAGCATCACTTTTTAAAAATGTTGTTTTCTAAAAAAAAACTAGTTTTTGAAGGAGATGGAAAAAGAAGTGCAATATAATTCCAAAAATTTTGAAAAAAATATATTTATAATCTATAGAAAAAATTTCAGAAAACTATAGTTTACATCATCTTCAAATTCCTCACGGTTTAGCCGCTAGAGGTGCCAAAAAGTGAAGATTTAGTTAAAAAACATTATTTTAGTGTCTAGTTTGGCCAAAAATTGTAAACCACTATTGTGGGATCACCTAGTTCCATGTTTTACCTTAATGGATGAGTGAAGTAGTGCCTAATATTCACTACTAGGATCATCAAGTGACTTGGGAGTAAAGACAAACTCTAGGGACATCGAAACTTCCATCGTCACTAGGACGACACATCCTAGCACAGTACCACCCTTTGAAGAAGGTGGAATCCTCTTTCGTCCTCCATTGGCAGAAGGGACAACCTCCATCTTTCACTTTTTTAGAGGATTTGAGTTTCCCAAAACAAGGTAAAAGTGCAAAGGAGGAGGAGAAAACTGTGGCAGACACCACCAAGGTGTCCAACATTTCCACACTTTGAGAATGGTGGGATGTATAGAAGGGACATCAAGAGAGGGGGCTCGAATGATGGAGCAATTAAAAAATACACCTTTTTAGAGTCAGGGGTGTTTATGCTAGTAGCAGGAGCTGAAAGTAGCACCGAGGCTGACTAAACTAAAGTAGAGGGGATGAGAGAGGAGGACACAACAGTAGGCCCTAAAATAGGGGTGGTCGACTCCCCTTCTATTCTCTACAAAGCAACTTGCTCAGCCGCTAGATCCTTTCGCTGAAACTTGCACCCATGCACAAGGCAATTCCTACAACTTCAAGAGCTAGAGGTTAGAAGCTGAGATGGAACAAAAGGCTCCTACTTGGCCATTAAAATTTCCATCATAATTGTTTCTAGTTGAGGGAGACACTCTTGGATGGGAGTAGGAGGGAGATATTGAGAGGAGACTAGAGCAACAATAGGGGGAATCGGCTCTAACACCTCAGTGGTGGGTGTCTTACCATTCACTACCTTGGGAGCAGGAGCAGTGGGAGGCGATGGAGGCCAAGACATAGAGAACTCCCCACAAGGAGCCTTCCTTCTACCTTATAGTTAGGGCCATGGTCCAAGAGGAAAAGTAGGAAGGTCCAATATCTGAATCTTGGATTTATGCCAAGTAGGTACCATCAGACTTCTTATGTAAAATCTAGGGGTAGCCATCCAAAACTCCTCTTTAGAA
Organism: Sequoia sempervirens; assembly: GCA_007258455.2. Lineage (NCBI taxonomy): Eukaryota > Viridiplantae > Streptophyta > Pinopsida > Cupressales > Cupressaceae > Sequoia > Sequoia sempervirens. The sequence goes on along the minus strand of VDFB02000015.1, from coordinate 355,972,807 downwards.
AGGGGTGTAGAAGTAGTGCCCTAAGGACGGGAAAGCCTCTCCTTTCCCATTTGAGAGGAAGAGGAAGTTTTCTACTGCACTATTGGACAGGTCACTTTTGACTATGCCTTGCCCTTTATTTTGTACTTTACATAGTTTTGGTAAAGTAGGTCCATTTTAGGGGGAAGTAAGCCAACCGGGGTAGGCCAAAAATGATCCAATGAGTAACCCCCATGGGATACCAATAGCTGATATCTAGTGTCATGCACGATGTGTATAACACCTTTGTGAGAGAACTTTAAACATTTGTGAACAAAAAAGGTGATTCTGTTCATGGAAGCTAACCACAGGATGCCCAAATTCACTCTAAATAGATCACATTATCGAATTTAATGTAAAAAGTTGTATCCACAACCCTAGGTCCAAATAGGATGGAAATTTCTATGGAGCCATATGGCTTAAGAGAGAGAGTGTTGTGCATATGTATGGTAGAATTTTTTTCTTCATACTCCTTCTACAATGAATTTAACCATAACGTCTCCTCTGTAATAATATTTATCCAACTCGTAGGGTCAACTAGGACCTCACAATATTTCCATTGAGGCAAGCTAGAATGTATAGGGGAGAGGACTTATTATTCAAAGGAAATTCCTATGAAGTGAATGTCACATCTGGCAAACTAGTCACAAAATATAGGGGAGGAGTAACCGAGGCCATGTTAACATATGTTGAGGGTTGACGAGAAGCATCAGAGGGGTCAATAATCAAGTTAGGAGAATGAGATGGAAACAGGTCCGTGTAAATCTACAACTTTCTATTAGCCTTCACTATTGATTTGTTCATGTTTTATTTCTTCCCATCAAGACATACTGTATCGTCATTGATGTGATCCTATATCTCATGATGAAGGTGCATGCAATGCTCGGTATCATGCTCTTTTACATGATGGTATTGAAAAAAAGCATTCACATCATACCAATTAGGATAAGGTTCCTTTAGAGGTTGAGGGTTTTCCAAAGTTATGAGCTTATCCTTCAACAACTTTTTCAAAATGAAAGAATAAGATTCCACTAACTTCATAAACAATTTGTTGCACCTGAGGCCATGATTGTTAGTCGTGGTGACTAAATTTGCAACAACTTTACCTTTTCCTAAGATGGACACAATAGAATTTTCTTCTGAATGGGAGTGTGAGGAAGGTCCCCAAAATTGAACTACCATTTTCTAATAATCTCACAACGTGACACACAAATGTGCAAATGGTATTTCATTAGAGGAAACTTCTCCTGCTAGGCTCACTATAGGGCCTATGAACACCTTTTACATGTATTAGAGCTGGGTAGCAGGTACAAGATTTGTGAAAAGAGTAGTTGGTATCATGTTATGAAGTCAGTTATCTTTTCATTATCTCCATGCTTACATCAAATGAGATTTGAGAAGGTCATCTTTAGACCAATGTTAGCCTAGAACTAATGGAGAAGATAATTGACAATTTGATCAAATGAAAATATGGAATTGTTAGGAAAGTAATAGTACCACTCGAGTGTGTTATCCTTGAGAGATCAGGAGACAATTTTTGCCATCAAAACAACGTGATGAAAGAAATCCATGCACATGGCCTTAAAAGTTGACACATGCATCTTTGGATCCCCTTTACCATCATACTTTTCAAACTTAGGAGTCTCCATTCCTTGAGGGAAAGGAGTACTCAAAATTGCCACTGACAATGGGCTATGTCAAAAGAAAGGTTGAAAAATAGGCTAGGCAGAGTCCTAGGAAAGGCTCACCAATTTTTTTTGTATCCAATCCATGTTTTGAAGAAGAGATTTTGAAATAGGATTATATGATGACAAAAGCCCAGTGGAACCTCCAAAACTACCACCATTAGAACCACCTCCAGACCCACTACATGACCATCATTGGAGCCAGCACCACTAGTAGGGCCTCCTCTAGAGCCACCTCAACTATCGAAGCCACCACAATGGCCTCCACTAGAGCCACCTCTGATAGTGCCAGACCAACTACCAAAACCACCACTACTCATTCCACTAGAGCCCCTACTACCAGAGGCAGTAGGAGGGGTGAAACTGAAACCAAGGGGTATTCTACTCACCCTAAGAGTAGGGAGATTTTAAGAGGAAACAGTAATCAAAGGGCCTATCTCGGCCATGCATATAGACATGGGAGGCATCAAAATGCCTATTTATCTTTCATAGGAAACAAGCACCTCTCCTCAGGTAGTACTTGATCTAATCCTATAAGAAGGGATATAGGCTAAACAGTTAGATCGGTAAGGCCTCATAAAAAATCTATACCTATTCAATCCTTTCCTAATAGATATCTCACCTCACTAGCAAGTCTAGTATCTCTCGCCATGTTCAGTTCTTTCTCCAAATGATTGACAAGGTATGAAAATCTATTATCCAATGCCAAAAGGTTTTTCACACAGATATGTATAGCATCATCCTTATCTATGAATGAAACTATAGGGGATGCTAGAGGGGTAGGAGCACAAGTGGTCTCATCTATGAAACCCATCTCATCAATAAAGCCTATAGGAAAACCAGTGGTAAAATCATTAGCTAGATTAATGGAAAAACTTGAGGTGAAACTAGAAATGACCTTCGTCATTTCCATCAATAGGTGTCACACACTTTTCCTAACATCATACTTAAAATTTATGGACTAGGTTGTGATTCTCATAAACCTTCACAACACTCAGGTTTACAACAGTCACCAAGTGTGAGGAAAAATTCACAACACAAGTGAATGGATAAACGTTGTTCACGTCGGTTTCACACAAAATGTAAGGTAGGGAGACCAACCACACCAAGGCTCCAGGTCATAGAGAGCCAAGAGTGGAGGCCTTCCCTATCTTACCTCAAGCTAATGAGTGTTTAGGACAAGAATTAAGAATAAAGAGAACTCTCAAGTGCTTTTTCCACTCTACAAATCCAAAAACCTAGATAGAGCTAGATGAGCTAGTCTCTTGAATCTGATCTTCACCTCAAATTTCTCTCTACTTGAGGATGGCAAGGTGGGTCTAGGATGACAGAGTGGAATGCTAGTGTCTCTCTAGTGCATTGGTGTTTGTACAACTAGAAAGAGTGAAATATAATGTAAAATACCAAAGAACCTACTAATGGTATAGCTAACAAAGTTTAACAAAATGAATAGAATAATAAAGTATGAAACATAACTATATAGATGGTAAAGAACATAGATAAAAATAAGGGTGATGAAAATCAACTCACTAAGGCTCTAGTTCACCAGCAACCTCCACATGCATGTTCACCTACACACAATGAAGAGAGGGAAAAATTATGGGTTGTATAGGGGTTTTCCTTATTCAAACCCCTTCCTTCGTGTTTCCACCTCCATAGATAGCCAAGAAAGACATGAAGTAGAAAATGCAATAAAGAAAGTAGAAAGGAGAGTATTGAAAACTAAGAAAGATACAATGCTACTCTATCAAACCATAATAAGAAAGGGAAGTGAAGCAATACCACCTCCACCTAAATAATCTCAAGGGGAATGAAGGGAGATTGCAAGACAACAAGCTTGGAAAAGTCAACACGACCATAGCAGTGACGAAGGGAGGTCTTGCAAGACTCCAAATTTGTAGCTTCTATGGTAGTACAACATGTACAAAGATGAATTTGATGCAGTAACAAGCTATTGTAATTCTCAAGAGAGTGTATGAACTTTTAAAAGATCAAGTGAAGTTGAAAGATAGGCATTTGAAGTGGAATAAGGAGGGAAAGAGCCATTTTCGGGCTAGCTGGTCAACATAGAGGCATTACGCTTCATGCCTAATGGAGTGCACAATATCCCTAGGACACCAGAGGTAGGAATCTATCAGGGATGGTAGTGTGCCATGCAGACCTCCATACACCGCACTCACATCCCTGACAAATATTCCCCCACCAACACAAAAATAGGTGCCAAGTGGATTCATAGTGGATGGGTGATGTGGAAATTCTTAGGCAGGTTTCATTTTCTAAGGTGAGCGGATGAAATAGGGGAATTTACACAAGGGGTGAAAATTTTCTCCTATACATGAAGAAATAGAAAATAAATATAATATCAAATTAAATATATTCAAAATTGTACTATTTTGAAATCTTATATTAAAGGTTACATTTTTACAAAAGGCATTTCTAAATGGTTTTATTTAATCTCTAAAGAGGTGAAGTGAAAGCAGATTCTTATCAACATTTGTGTTGGCATGGAGGGTAATTTCTTGAGGGTTTGATTTAAGAATTGGGGGAACTCTATCCAAGGTGGTTTATCTAAGGTGGTTTTATATAACTCTCTTCAATTAAAAGCCTTTATATGTAACTCCTCATCGCTTAAATCATTAAAATTTTCAATAAAATAGGATTTTCGAAAAAAAATAGGATGTCCTATAAGTGGGACACACTATTCTAGCAACACCCACATTTGTAAGTCTCAAGAATCCTATGAAAAGCATAGAACTAGTGACATAAACATGTTTTGAGATATTCATGCTCTGCACTACAAAGTGTTTGATTTTTGTCACTAAATTACTACTTGACATGTGGACATTTTTTATAAAGATTCTAACTCAACATATGTTGTTAAATCTTTATTTTGAGCCTTAATTAAAAAAATTATCTTTAGAATGTGAAAAATTGAGGATGTTAGCTAATTTTTGTAATTTTTATATTGTTTCATAATGAAAATTTAGATATATGGCTTAACAATATTAGTTTCACACCACAAAAGTGGTCATATGGGCATAATATGTATTTATCTTTATAACATATTTGTATCTAGGTGAGTGGTTTATCATATTGTTGATTCTTTATGAGGAATGCATATGTGAAGCATGGAATGGGACGTGTGGATTTACGCTTGGAGACATGGATGATGATGTGTTGGAGAGGCTTGAGCTTTCAAAAGTATTCATTGTAAGTTTATAAGTGCATGCATTTTTTATCACTCAATAATAAGATGGATTATGGATGTTTTTGAAGAATTAATTTTTCCCTTTTGATGGTTTTCCTAGGGTATGTATTGATTTCTCATGGCTTGTCTATTTGATCTTTGTATTATTATTATTATTTTAGAAGATTGTATGCATGTTTTTGTTTCATTTGTTACATATGAAATGAATTAAATAAACCAGGTATTGATGTTTTATTTTCTAACATATCTAAATTTATATCTATAAATTTACCTTCTCTATCTCTATCTCTCTCTCTCTCTCTCTCTCTCTCTCTCTCTCTCTCTCTCTCTCTCTCTCTCTCTCTCTCTCTCTCTTATATACACACACACACACACACACACCTCTCATCTTTATACAATTGGGACAAAATGGTTGATTAAAATTTAGTATATGTTTTCTCCACAACTCTTTCCATCTATATTTTTATCTCTATCTATCACTTATTCTCTATTCTTCTATCCCATCTTCTACTTCTCTCTATATGTACATCTCTCTCTCTCTCTAATTATCTATCTCACTTTATTTAATATTCATTATTCTTTTGATTTCTTGAACAATATGAAAAATTAAAATTATTTCACATTTGTAAATTTCTCTCCTTTTATATTTCTTATATATCCCATGTAGACACTAAAAATTGTATCAAGTCTGCAAGCAACATTTTATAACTAATTCACCTTCTTCCATGTATAATAAAATAATTTTAATTATTTAAATATTTCCTAATAACATTTTTTTTATTAATTATTTAATTAATTCATTTTATCCTTATTCCTCTTTTGATTAATTTTTAAAATAAATATCAATTTTATTTAAATTATGTCACTAATTTATCATTTTCTTCCTGTAATTAAATAATTTTTTTTTTATTTAATTATTTATTACTATCTTTTCTCCATAATTAAATAATAATTTTTAATTATTTAATATTTTAATACCCCACTTTTTCAATAATTAAAGATATTTTTTAAATTATTTAATTAATTATTTCCCTTATTTAAATTAAATAATTTCTATCATTATTTAATTTGAATTTCTTCTAAGACAAGCCCTAAATCTCAACTAATTTCTTCAGTTTTGGTCAATCCTTCCCTATCCTTCTCTGAATTAATCTCATCTATTAATCACGATACCTCATCATTTAATCCTAACCCATCATTTGAATTGGTATTTCTATAAAATCAAGTCATTATCCTCATTTCAAGGTTAACCACAATCTTTGAAGTTTTTCTATCTTGTGATCTAGCTATCTTGCATAAATATCAACCTTATCAAATATCTTGCATACTACAAATCTAAGAACAAATAAAGCAAATTGGAGAAAAGAAATGGAGATGAATCAATTTTATGGTAGATATTGAGTATTATTGCTTCATTATTGTGATTTATATGTTCATTTATGCTTCATTGGTAGATTAGGGTCTTCATAGCTTGAATTAGATAGTTTGTGGTTGCTATTATTGATTCACGATTTCTCCTGAATTTTAACCCCAATCTACATCCCCATCCACTCCTATCTATCTACATCCCCCTTCATCTCTTTATACCTATCTATCTCACTTTTCATATATATATATATATATATATATATATATATATATATATATTTCTCTATACATTATTAACAGAAAATGACTAATTGAAGGTTAGTTTCTCTTTTATTTAACTACATCTCCTCTTTTATATTTCTTCTCTTTGTTTTTGTCTCACTCAAACACATTTTTCTTGCCTCGCAAACACATCCCCTCTCTCTTTCCATAAACCCCTCCCTCTCTACCTCCACTAACTCCCCCACTCTTCATATGTCTTCCTGTTTATCTCTTGCTTATCCCCTCTCTCAGTATACTTATCTCATTCTCCATTTTCTCTATCTCTCTCACTCTCTCTCTACCCTTCTCACTCTCAACCCATGCAAATCCAAAACTATTAAATTTCTTATAACTTAATCAATAAATTATGATATTAAAAATTACTATATATTTTGAATATACATTATATTATTTTTATATCTGACAATATATTACATCCAATTTGATATATAATAATAATTACAATTCTAATATAGATATGATTTATAAATTACAAATAAATTAAATAAACTATATATGTTAAATATATAATACATTATATAAATAAATTTTTTATAATAAAATTAAATTTTAAAACTATATTTAGTAATTTATATGAAGGGCCTATATTGGCATGGTGTGATGGTTTATTGGTGGCATTGTTGTTCTTGCCACCAAGGTTCAAACCCTGTTGGGGTGGTATTCTTGAATGGTTGTTTCTGGTTCATAGCTCCAGTCAAAAGTGTTTACCCCTTGAATAAAAAAAAAGTAATTTATATGAAGTATATAATACAATAATTGTACATTTTTAAATTTTTGTGTTGAATTTTCTATATAAGAAATAAAAGAAACACTCTTTTCCATGTCATGTACACATACTCCTATGTTACACAATTGGAAGCTCTAATATAAAAGCTAAGGTTACTTAGTGTGACATAAAATAATGAAATAATGTATCTTCTTCTATCCTTCATTAAATATACTAAAAATAACTTTAAAATAATATAGATTTGTCCATGTTCCTTGTATTTTTCAAAAAATAGGGACCTATCTTGAAGACAAGGATTAGAGGTTGTTCTCAATGATGAAACTTCTTTGAACACCATCTTGTATTAATGGTAGACATTTTCAATCATTGATTTTAATACTTAACTTGCTCCTTCTCATAGAAAAATATGTATGATATAATTAAACAATTCAAATTTAATATTTTTAATATAATTTTTAAAATAAATATAACTAAGATATTTGTAGTAGTTATATATATGTTTATTAACATTTGACCTTAGATTCTAGTCTTATGGAGAAGAGGGTCTCACGAGACAAAAGGGATGTTGGAAGATTAATAAAGATCATTTTCTGAATTAATAGTATTCTCTATACTTTATTTCTAGATTCTAAGAAAGTGTATTTGGGATGGGGATAGAAATTTCCCTACCAAGTTAGGATTTTTTTTCCATTGTTAGTCATATGGATTCTTTAAATTCCTATCAATTAATCTACAAAAAATTTCTATATTTATAATTTTTAATCTCTTTCTTACAAATTTATATTTATTTTAATTCAGATATTGATAGGTAACAAGATGCACTTCACAATGTCTTGATTTACAATGAATAGTAGAGGAAAAAATATCAAAGAAAACCTAGATATGAAATCTAGAGAAAATTATTGTAGGCTTCTACTCAAATATGTAGAATTTTTCTAATGCTAGACATAATTAATTTTTTTTCCCAACCTTATCAAAGTAATGAAGTTTAATAATATAACTTTGATTGATCTAGTGTAATTTTATTTTTCAAATTATAATTAAAGATGTATATGAAAGATGAATGTATCATTACAATTTTAAGGTATCACAAGAAATTTCTCCTTAGAAAAATTTAACTATATTATTTAACATTAATTGAAATTTAGAAGATCACTAGCTATCATAAATTTTAGAGGTGAAATTTTAAATGAAAATTCATAAGACAAGTTACTTTAAATACATTTAAATTTTCTCAAAAGTAACACCCAATAAATTGGGTCCCCCATTTACATTATTGTAAAAACCAACATTATCATTGCCATCACAATCAATGTCATTTTGATCAACTTGTTTGTCTATTGTTGCAGAGAATGATTGTACCACTTTTATTATCTACCATAATAATTTAATCATTATTTCTATAGGTCAAGAAACATCTTGTAAATTATTTCTATATTTAAGGTGGGTATGTGCAGGATCATCATGGAAAAAATAGGCCCCTAAGTGGCAAAAAATTCAAAAAAATTAGAGTTAGGCAACTTGACATAAAAATTTGAATAAGTTATCTATATTAGTTTAAAAATATGCAAGAATAGAATTTGTATAAAATTGAATTTAGTTTCTAAACTACTAGGTTTGTTTACTAAAAAACAAAATCTATTTGGTGAAAATTTGAAATTTCAATGCAGTGGTACTAAAATTTCAGGGAAAAAGTAAGAAGTAGGTGTATGTCTGACCACCCTAACCACAATAAATATTAATATTTTTTTATAATATTTTAGATATAAGTAGAGGACTCATGCCCTGATGTGATGCATATTTTTTTGTAATTTTTTTCGAATTAAATAATTAATTACAATTTTTTTATTACAAATTTTTAAAAAATATAAAAACTCGTATGTTTGACCACTTTAACTTGGTCAAAACTTCATTAAATTAAAATTTTATTTTTTAATCCTATAGTATGAAAATCATAGAATGTCACATATGTTTTGGATTTAAAAAATGTGATACTATTTGAAAACTACAATTTTTTTTCAATCAACCTACCAATCAGGACTTTAGTCATAATTTGAATAGAAAATGAATAATAATATCTTATTAAATTCAAAGTAAAGCATAATTATATCGGTGGAAAGCTGAGAATCTCCTTTAAAAACCCTTTTTGTTTCATCAATTTTGGGTAAAAAAATAGTCGTCAGCCACATACCCACCATATTGCCACATTTTGGCCCATCATGATCCTGCACATACCTAGGTATTTTAATGACTTTAGCGACAAGTTTTTCAAAGCCATAACCTTAACATATGGACTCAAAATAATGTATTTTTACAACACACAATTTTTTGACAATAATCTAAATATATAAAATATTCAACTTTTGATTCCATGCATGGGCATTATTTTGTCTTAGTGACAAAATTTCATTTAAGAATTTAATCACTATGTACAATAATGCTAAATAACACAAACCAGATCTACTCTTGAATTGTTTGTTAAAGAGTACACACACATGTTGTAATGAAATCAAGAATAAAGATTTAATCAAGTTTCAAAATTCTAAAAGCTTATAACCTTGGGGTTTCCTAGTGTGTGTGTGTGTATACATATACATAGTGTGTGTGTGTATACATATACATAGTGTGTGTGTGTATACATATACATATGTGTGTGTGTGTGTGTGTGTGTGTGTGTGTGTGTGTGTGTGTGTGTGTGTGTGTGTTTATATATGTACACATAACCATTGAAATAAGATAAGTTTTCTACTATAATATCCTTAAACAATGTATACATGTAACATTTTATGTCTACCTCTACAATTTTGATAAATATATTGACAATATTTGAGGTTATGCCATGCTCGATTGTTAAGGGTTTCTTGGAGCTACATTATGGGAAACTATGTGTGTACACATATATACATATACATATACATACATATATGTGTGTGTATGTGTGTACAAAATCAGTCAAATAATATGTAATTGCTACTATAATATCTTTCAACTACGTATGTAACTCACTCTATTATGGGTTTCATGCACTTATCATTTTCCCAACTGTGTGTATATACATACCATTTATGGGTTTCATATGATGGACTTTTAAGGGTTTCGTTCACCTATGGTTTGGCCAACATTATGTCCCCATTGCCATGAGCCCGTCACACAACATCACCCACTCCCTCATTGTCATCTCTACCCTTTCAATACTACATTCACCCCTGCTTGTATGAATGGAATTTCAATAGAATTTGACATACACATATAGGAATTTAATCATAAATTGGCAATAATTTGAGTTTTTTAAATTTATACATTATATTTTTATTAACTGTGTATATTTGTGTACATATGCATGGCATACATACATACATACATATGTATGTATGTCTACCATGCAATATAGATGCATATGTGCATATGTACGTATGCATTCATATGTAGGTTTGTATGTACATGCATATGTATGCATGGATACATTGGGTATGTCTATATACATGAATACATGAGTCACCAATTGCATGAAAGTAATCTAAAAACTAGAATTAAAATCGAAGATTCAAAAGATGAATCCACACAAACTGTTTTACAGTGAATGATTCAGTAGTGGGGTTAAAGTCTAGAAACCACAGTTTGAGAAGGAGTTGGATTTTCCCCAAACACCATTTCTCTTGTAGAATGACATCCCTGTCCTAAATGTAATCAAACACCACAATAAAAACCCTTGAGCACAAGAGTAGACTTCTACATTTCCTTTGAGCATGGGTTGCCATGCTGATGAGATCCTAGAAAATTTGGCCAAAGGCGATTGAATTGGCCTATCAATCTGTTGGAGGAAAAATATTGCTCACTATCATCCACCTCCTTTTTGAGCTTCTTCAAAAGCACCACCAAAATAGGAGAGGAGGGTGCCTTTCTAATGATGGTTTGTAGGTAGTTATTAGAGATCCCACACCCATTAGTGACTGAGTTATCCTTTAATGTCCGAGAATCCCAAGGCAGAAAATTGAACTTTTTTCCTTGATTTGGAAAAAAAAGCATATCCCTAAAGGATAGGCTATTCCCAAGCTTTAAGTTTGTTGATCCTCGAGCCCCAATACTAGGGCAAAGAGTTGTTGAGTCACCTAAAATGGAGTTTTCTGAGCCTTAAAAATCCAAAATCCTAGTCAAACTAGGGAACGATAATGGAGGCTTTGAGTAGAATCTTGTGATATCCAACCTTGGTAATCGACCCCCTTTGCGGGCTTGAAAAGTGGGCATGGTAGGAGAATTTTCCCCATCAGCGAGGGAGTAGATCAATATCAAGGCCATGATAGGAGCAATAATGGAGAATTTCAAAGAGTTACACCCAAGATCCATGTGGGAAGAAGGGGGAAGTGAATGAATGACCCACAAAACCATTTCCCCACCACTGTCCAAGGAATCAAATGCATTGTCATTGCAAACCCTATCATTGGACAAAGTGGAAGAAGCGAGAAAATGTGTAGAGCATGACATTGTGGACTCATAACCTAATTTTAGAATTCAATTATAGTGACTTTTACAAGTATAATAATGTTTTTTCAATTTATATATCATAATTTTGTTTGAAGTTATATATATATATATATATCATAATGCTCTATCAAAAAGGGCTATAAATATTTCTATCATTATGTTGTTTCAAGTTATATATAACCCATTAGCTAATTATATATATAGTAAACATATTCCATGATCACCTAAGGGTTGTAAGAGTTAGAATTTGGGATATGATCGTATAACTTGCATTGCTTTTTTCATATGGCATATAGCCTTGTTCATTTATATTCAACTAAATTATATGTATGGTTTGTTCATTCTTCAATTATAGTGACATTTACATGTATGAAAATGTTGTTTGAATTTATATCATATTGTTGTTTGAAGTTATATAGAAATATCATAATTTTGTTTCAGTTACATGTAGCACCTTAATTGATTATATATATATATATATATATATATCTATGTATGTATAAATTCTAAACCTTGAAAATTTCACACTATGTTTTGTTCCCCTTAAATTGTTGAGCCTAATCGATCACCTATTTCCCTAAATTATGCATTTCAAGGGCTATTTTTATAATTTTATGAGGAATTGCAAGAATTGAACAAATGCATCTAGTTAATGTTTCTCCCCCAATATTTTACATCCTAGAAAAAATAGCCAGGGTCCATACACCCTTGCGCATATGAGTCCTCCTGCTTTGTCAGGACCCAAATTTGAAATGTTGGTGTCAGCATTTTAAGATTCAAAATTAAAATTGCAAATTTCAAATTTTGGGATTTAATTCATATGAAATTGAATAAATTTCTATAAATACCTAGTTATTGCATCATTTGAAATCTAACAAGCATTAGGTGAAATAATTGAGCAAATACTATTGTCGAGAGCACTATCAAGCAAGTCAAGAGCAACATTTCAAAGACCTATTACAATATTTCAATATCCAAACATCATGTCAAATCCTATGTGAGTTTATGCATATTTATGTTATCATTATTTGTGAAGGATAACCCTTTTGTAGGTCTCCAAGAAATTTTAATCATTCAAAAAAGAAAGATCCAAGACCTTGAGGTGATTTTTATGACTTTATTCCTTCAAGGAAGCTATTGAAGGTTGGCGATTTGCAACACTTTGTGATTTCATCATGCCTTCCTATCATTTATCCATTTTATCATTGTTATCATTGTGGAAGTGGAATCACTAACATGGTGTTTGACTTAGATGATCCCCTAAATGGAATAACATTTTCCCTCTCTTTGAATGTGCAAGTCTTAGGTTTGAAGAGGATTGAAGGAAGTTTTAATATCTATCATTCATTGTTTTACTCAAATCCCTAAACCTTGTCAACTCAGAGAAACTCATCTACATAATTATTTGACAATGATCTAATAACTTTGCAAGTGGAAACAAGAGTCTTAGATTTGACATAAAAGTGCTACATAAACAAAGTAGGACACCCCTACAACGACTTATATGCCCTTGGGTGAATTAGTCATACAATGCATGTTGGATCCAAATTCTATGATAGGTACACATCATTTTTCCCTTCCAAGATCTTCCTAGAATTCATTGTTTCAGTCTATACATTGTTATAATCTTGCATTATTCATATTAGGGCATATAGCTCCTAATTTGGTTAATCAAGTAAAATCATTCCAATCTATTTCCCATCCCTCAAACATGAAGATCTAGGTCTGATTATCTCACCTTCAAGGTTCAAATTCAATATAAACACTTTGTTGATCTCCATCTTAATTAAACACTAGAGAAAATCTCCCCAATTGAATCCTAGGTTTTGTACATCAAAGCCTAGGGTTCTCATTTTCTCCATTTCAATGTGTGTATATATATATATTTGTATGGACATATATACAAATATATAATTAGTTAACATTATCATCCAAGGGTTGTAAGAGTTAGAATTGCATATATGATAGTATAACATGTAATGCTTGTTTCATTTGACAAATAGCCTTGTTCATTTACATTCAATTGAATTTTATGTATGGGTTTTTTGTTCTTCAAGTATAGTGTGTAATTCCCTGCCACACAACCCCAAAGAAACACTAATACTTCTAACATTTAAGGTACAATATTTTTTTTTAAACTATTAAAGTGTATAAATTATTGTATACATTAGATATAAAAGATTACAGATTAAAAACCTAAGTTCTTTGGGGTACATGAGGTGACATTACGTAGCTAACTAATTCATTCATGTCACATCAATTTCAAAACATCCATTAATGATAACTACATAGATAATAGTAATCCATATAAAACCATACATGCAAATCACAAATAAATTAATCATGAAGATATTAAGTATATATATTTCCACAGATACAACATAAGATTAATAGTAATTACAAATGGTAGTTCACGAATGATTACATGGTATGAATATACATTACATCAATCTGATAGTACATCATAATGAACACTTATACAAAATTAAATCAAAGTCTTCACAACACACATGGGAGAGATACATCAATAAATGAGATACATATGTAGTCCAAATACACATCTAGAACATATGAATCCTCGATCAACAACATCTACAAAACCCTGCATTGAATGATACAACTGTATCCAAGGGGACCCAATGGGGTGCGTAGCACATTCCACCTAACCACCCCGATGCTGGGTGTAAACAAGGAAGGATCCCCAACCAAGCACATCAACAAGACACAAGACTAACTCCAAACAAGATAATGTAATATCAAAAGACCACACAAAAATCTAAACAATGATAAATCACCAAAATACATAACAATAGACCACTTCTAGAGGACTTCAATAAAAACAACTCAATTGGAATGCTAGAGGAGAGTGTCATCGCATGGATTTACATGCATTATCCAAAAAACCTATCACAAGGTGCTGCCTCCATCTATACATGGATTACCCAGACAACCTAGTTCAAGGTGTCGCCTCCATCTATGGTTCTCCCAATACCCTATCTCAAGGCGCCACTCTATATTACTCATGCAGAATCATTAACCTCTCATGAGGATGAGACAATGATCATGCCAACCACAGCCTTCTCGGCCCACCTTTAGTCTATGATAGCACTAATAGGTGGATGAGGCATTATAATTATCTTGTTTAATGTTTAACTACCCAACCCCTAATTAATTACTTTAGTTATCACTGATTCTCTAACTCTACGTGGGTTACCCTGACAAACCCTTTGTGTGCCAGCCCCCACTTAGAGCCACTCTCTCTAGACACTCAAACACAAATATCCAACACAAAAGGATTGTACCAAAAAGAATTAATGAACCAATCAAATGGAACATCCGTGAGGCAAAACCATCTTGCCAAAATCATATGAACATCATCCACAAAATGGTACAATCCAAGTGTAAACTAAACTCACAACCATAGTCAAAACATAGGCCAAACATTAAAATGTGAGATCAAAAATAACATCAATATCCCCACCTCTAGAAGTTTTTAACAATAACTTAAGCTCCTATTGAAGGATAAAATAACTCTAGGGTTTTCCCACATGACACAAAAACCAATGAAGAGAACACCGCAATAGACTTAACAAATAATCTCAAGAATAACAATTACATTTAGACAATGCCATATAAAACATTTCCAATACATAATAACTCCCACAAATAAATAAATCAATTACTCAAGAAAACTCCATTTTATTTAAAACACATAATTTATCTCTAACTTTCTCGATTACATTCTAACATTGCAACTTGTAAAATTATCAATAACCTCATATTCGCAACATATAAAACCATCTCTCTATATATATACACATGCACACATATATATACACTTTTTATGCGTATATACATATATACATATAAATAAAATACTTTTATATAATAAAGTCATATATTCAAATCCCATAATAAAAATTACCCATATATATTAATATATATACAATATATATATGTATATATATTAATTTATAGATACAATATATATGTATATATATTAATTTATATATACATATACATATATATATATATAAATTTATATATACATATATATATATATACATATATAAACTGAAATACAAAATCCACATTAAAGTCATACATAGGAAATCATAAATCAAAAAATTTAAGCCACAAAACAAATAGGCCGCAGCTCGTACCCCCGTGGGTACTATGGTCCCCACTGTGGGGAGGCCGCAACCCCCAATGGGTTGCATACAACAACCATTAGCTATTGTATGTAGCTAGTGGTGGTTGCGTACCTCCACCATAGGGTCGAGGGTGGTATGGCCTCGGCTAACCACTCCCTTCCCAATACAAACCGAAAAAAAAACTTTTATTTATTACTTAAAAAAAATAAAATTATAAATTAAATTTTGTTTTCTAGAAAATTATGGATTCCAAAACCCAAAAACACAAAAATGTGTATATTTTAAAAAGCCTAGAATTTTCACAACACATATGCATATATATATATATATAAAATTTGATTTTAATAATTATATTGTCTTTTATATATATATATATATATAACCAAAATTTACAATCAAATAAAATAATAATTTGTTCTATATCAAACACAAATAAATCTGGGCATGCAAATTCAACATAATAACAAAAATGATTTTTTTTTCTTTCCAACAATAATTTCTCAACCAAATTTTATTGATGAACTACAGAAGATTTAACTATAGTTTTCAATAGAAAAATACAAAGGTTTAACAACACAAATTTTCAATCATAGATAACCTCTTTCAAAACCTAGAGAAATTAACTTTCAAACATGGCAACCAATATTTTTTTCACAGAATATTAAATAAAAATAAATAATAATTTCAAAGAACCTGGAGTCCTTCGTTCGATGTAGAATCCAAACAAAATAGCTTTCTTCCTCTTTTCGAATGTAGAATCTCCTTTGAAACTTCTTCTCAGTTTCCTTCCTTCAGCTCACTTCTAAATCAATCTTTTCTTACATAACAACTTTCACCAAGATGCATAAAACAAAACCTATCTTTCTTTTTCTTTTTTAGACCAAAAACCAAAAAAAAACCCATTCTCTCCCTAAAAACTTCCTCACAATAAAAATAAATAATAGTAAATAAAGCTCTTCATCTTTTTCTTAAAAATTCCTCCACACTCATTGGTTCTTTTCTTGCTTTTAAAAGCTCACACTTATCTCAAAAAAATAATTAAAAAAATTGTTTTCTCATGATATTGTCCTCACAAGATATTCTCTTTTGATTTTCTAATTTAATATCAGGAAAAAGATAATATATAATTATCATAATCATTATTTACTTAAATTAATTACTTACCCTTTTAATTAATTAAATAACTTTTTAAGTTACAATATATTTAAAATTCAACAATTTACTAACTTACAATTAATCAAAGCAACAAAACAACATTAATTAATCTTATAAAATAAAGATTGATTAAATAACCACTAACCATAAATAAAATGAATAATCAACAATCAAACAATACAAAGACAAGGACAAAACCTAAATCATGACACAACAAAACTCACAACGGGATGACAGACTTGGGATGGGGACACTTCCTATCAACTCCATTTTTCAACATTGTACCCATTGGGTTAATTTAATGCTTGACCTATCCTACTGAAGCAGGTGGAATCGAGACTTTATTCTTGCAATTCTTGCATACAAATAAATGTTAAGTAACATGTATATATAATCAATGCATCACATCGTGATAAGGAGTCGTAGTGTAGTAGGGCACTTGCAAATGAGTGGTGCTAAACTATCCCCTCACCAAAGCTACAATAACAACATCAAGTATAAAGTGACATTGCTAAACTAAAATGATCATGTTGTATCATCATAAAGTAATTACTAATCAATTGCATTACAATATACTACTGCATCAATTAAACATTACCAAATCAAGTGTAACCATCATGTCATATCATAATATCCATGTCATCAAATAAAGTAGCATAGTCATCAAGTAGTTTAAACTATCCAATCCACCAATCCAACCAACAACAGTAACTACCAAAGTCTCAAAGTATCAAGCAAAACCACAAAAGTATCAAATCCGAACAACAACATGAGGGGTATTACATAGTGACTCTTACATGTATGAAAATGTTGTTTCAATTATACCATATTGTTGTTTGAAGTTATATAGAAATATCATAATGCTAATTCAAGTTACATATAACACCTTAACTAATTATATCTATGTATGTATGTACATATATATATGTATGAATGCATATATATATATACATATATATATGTATGTATATATATGCATTCATACATATATATATGTACATACATACATATGTATATATATATACATATATACATATATATATTCATACATATATACACACATATATATATATGTATATATACATATATATATACATACATATATATACATATATATATATGTATATATGTATATATATATGTGTGTGTATATATATACATATACATATACATATATGTATATATACATATATATATATATATATATATTTGTATGTACATACATATATAATTAGTTAACATGATTACCTAAGGGTTATAAGAGTTAGAATTAGGGATATGATAGTATAACATGCATTGCTAACTCTTCTCACATCCTACTCTTTTTCTCTCTTCATATCTTCATCCCTTCTTCATTCTCCCTAAATCTCTTTATCTCTCTCTAAATCTATGTCTGATTATATCTCTCTCTCCTACTCTCTTTCCCTCTATCCCTCCCATAACTCTCTCCTCATTCTTCCTCTCTTCATGTTTTCCTCAAGATCTCTTTAGTTTCCTCTCTATATCTTTTTTACTTTCTCTCCACCTCCCTCTATCCCTTCCTAACTCTAGCTCTCCTCATCTTCTTATCTTCATCAATTCCTTTCTCTAGCTATCTCTCCCTCCCTCTCTCTCCCATGATTTCTCTTCCCACCTCTCCATCTACCCTTTTCTCACTCTTGCTCTCTTGAGGTATGTTGATCATAGAATGAGATTCAAAACCTAAATATGACATATGTATAAGATCTATGGTTCTTTAGATGACAACTAAAAATAAAGCCTAATGAACCCTTCTATGGTAGCCTAAATTACATGAAGGGATTTTGTGAAAAACACAATACAAGGAATTTGACAAATTTTATAAAGTGATAAATTTCACATGTAGAATTAAAATGAGGCACCATTTTTAAATAATATAACTTTTTTGAAGGAAATAGAAATATATTAAATTTCAAAATATTATTTCAAATGAGCACTAATTTTTTAGAATTTAAAACTCCTTATGTTATTTGATAATATGTGTAAGGCCCCACCTTGCATGTGATTAGTAAAGACCTAATATGTTCTATGTGATCCTAAATAGATGGTAAGATGTATTATGGATGACAAATAGTGTGATTATTTGATAATATTCTTGCTTATGCTACTATGAATGTAAGACCTCGTTTCGTATCCCCCATTTTATTTCAATCAAACAATTAATTAGATGATGATTATAATGAAATGAATGATGAAACTCTTTTTAGGATTCATGAGCATTAACCTTGATTTAATTATGATAGAAGCACATATGAATTGTTGGATATAACTTGAAAGAGATAGGTTATTTCGCATATTAAATTTTGGTAAATGGTTCATCATTAATGTTATAGGAGTTTAAAATGAATTACTAAGGTGGTAAACAAAATGATGGAGTGACTATCTCATTGACTATATTCTTGTATGGGAGTAAGTGTGTATTTCCTTGGATTATAATGAAAATTGAGTCTAGGTTCATTTGATGTATTAATGAGTAAATAGTTCATGAGTGAAAATTATGTGAATTGGATTAGCTAATAATATGAAGAGATATATGATCTAATCATGCTGACCTTGGTAATGTGCAGGAATCGAATATGCAAATAGGAGGATGGATAAATATTGGAATCAAATCATATACATCTTTGGGAAGTTCTAAGTGTAGATTTGACTTAGAAGGGTTGGAGGTTTTATTATTGATTGATTGATTGATTATGTTTGAGTAGAATCCAATTGTAGGTCATGTGATGTGAGTTTGGTTGGGGTTGGAACCCTTGGTCAAGATCAAAACTCGTATGGATTCTTTTGTGGGTTTTAAAAAGGGATTATTGAGTCAATTTCCTTGGTTTTTGAACAAGAATAGACCCCTAGGACCTATACCTATGGGTTTGGAACTTTTTTGACATGTGAACTTGTCCTTGGAGTGTGAAAAGACCCCTCAAAAGTCCACATTCATGAATGTGACGAATTCAAAAAGTGTTGGGGCTTGGGAAAAGTGACTTGTCACTTTCAACTTCCCACTCCCCAAAAGTTCTTGGAATTGGCACAAGACTCACACATGTGTGAGCACTTGTGGGAAAGAATGTAGGTTTGAAGGATTCTTACATATCTCAAGAAGATGGAAGATTTGGGCATTGCCCACTTCTCCTCTTGGAGAACTCTAATGGAGATAGTAGAGAATGATCGAGATGGCTTGGCAGAGGAAAGAAGGTTCAAGGAGTTAGCCTCCTCATATAAAGAGATAAGTATTCTCTCCTACTACTATTTCCCTTTGTAATTGGTGGTAAGAATGTGAAATATGGAATGAATCATGGTGGAGAATGGAAGGTAGAGAACTTAGATACATTAAGTTTGTGCTATATTAGTTTTATTTCTTTGTAATAATGAGAAAAGACTCCATATATCATCATGGAGCTAAAATAATTCCTTGCTCAGGGGTATGGCTAGAGCCCACGAGGCTCCATGACGCCATTTTGGTATGGTGGAGAGCAAGAACTTGTTCATGAGTTTGTAAGTCATTTGCTTCCTCAAATATTGTGATAATATTGTAAGTCTAAAAGATGGGATTCATATTTTTCAATGAAGAAATTAAAAAAAAAAAAAGAGAAGAAGTAAGTCTTATTCCTTTGTTTGTGTTCCTTGTATTTCTTTTTAATACTATTGCAATATTAAAAGTTAGTATTTTGTTTTAGAAGGAAACTATAGGAAAAGAGAAAACCTTATTCATTTGTGTGTATTCATTGTAGTCTCAAATATTGTTGTAATATGGAAAGATAGTATTTTATTTAGGAGTGAAATATGTATTAGAGCAAGCCTTTCTAATTTGTGTGTTACTTATTGTTGCAAAATAATGTTGCAATATTGTACAAAATGTATCTTATTCAAAAAAAAAAAATTGAAGAAGGGAAGGAGATATTCTATGAAGTTTACACTTAAAAATAAATAAATAAATCATGGAATAAAGAAATATTTTCTTTGGAAAGGAAGGATTTTCTGCATTAGTATTCTATGTTTCTTTTTGTGTATTGTAATAGAAGAAGTACCCTATATGCATGCACAAATAAATAAATAAATAAATATATATATATATATATATATATATATATATATATATATATATCCATTTAAGTATTGTAATAAGGATAAAATTGAGTATGTGAATGAAATCATCATATGATGAGTAATATTGGTATGCCTGAAATTATTTCCAAAAGAGTGTATGAAGTTAACAGATATCAAAAAGAGGGTAAACATATTTTCTTGTTATCCATTAAAATTTTTACAATATTACACAAGCTAAAATAAATAAGAAGCTAAAAAAAAGATTAAAAAAAAAAACTAGTCTGTATTTATCTCAATCAAGCAAGTAGAAGAGAAAAATAAAATTTACAACATTCTAAAGTTATGAGAAGTATATACCCTCATGAGAAAGCATACTTGTGATTCCATAGCTAAAGTAGATGATAAGTAAAATCATACCCTCACCAGATAAATATATACATGTCATATAAATTTCT
Source organism: Sequoia sempervirens (assembly GCA_007258455.2). NCBI lineage: Eukaryota > Viridiplantae > Streptophyta > Pinopsida > Cupressales > Cupressaceae > Sequoia > Sequoia sempervirens. Next base: position 355,951,214 of record VDFB02000015.1, on the reverse strand, counting down.
CATTTTTTTTTGTGGATCATATTATTTGATTAAATGAAGCAGAACTGATCTGGTATCTTACTGTATCCATAATATCACCAGATTGTAAGTGTAAGAAATGCTAGATTATTATAAGTTTTAAAAAAAATAATACACAAAAAAAAGAAAGAAGAGAACTCTCTTCCCATTAATTTAAATCTTCCGTCACTACTTTTATTCTATCTCAAATCTGTGAGAAGCAAACTAGGATGATACCGCCTGACAACTCAAAACCAGAAAAATACATCAATAGGCATTAAAGAAATAAAAATAAAAAGATAAGTCTAAGTATTTCAGATCCAAATAAAGGCAAGCAAAGCAATCAGTAAATCTCTCAACATTGTTCACAGTAGCAGTTAAGATTTTGCATCATTCCTTATGGAGGAAAAGAAAATTCATGTCCATGGCTGGTTTGGAACTGTCAACCAAAAATTTTCTTTGTTGCTCTCCCTCAAAGTTAACCTTACACCAAAGGAGATTCCTTCTACGATCGAGGCGACTGGTAAAAGTCTTTATCAACAACTATCTTCTGTCCATATCAATGCAAGATGATTAAATGGATCTCAACCATTCATCTTCTTCATTTTATTTTTCAGTTGTTTGCTATTTTCCTTCTTGCTTTCTCACAACAAGAAAGAAAATACGTTTTAAGACTCGTTTCTAAACAAATTAATTGTGGTCAAAACAAAACAAAAAATATATTATTAATATTGTTAAAAAAAAAAAAAACTATTGATATCGTACTTAAAGTCATGAAGGTGAGTGGCCAGTGGAAGTTTCAAAATTCTTAACTATTTAAAAAAAAGTAAGTCTATACAGACTTTGAAAACACATAACTGTATGATGAACGAATGCTATAAATTAATCCAACAAAATCTACGATAGACTGGCAGAGCATCTTTAATGTCTGAGGTTCCATGGGTCCATTCAAACAACTGTATTGCATTTCACTTTTAATCAGACAGAGTAGGAGACCGTTTTGTATGGCTGAAGCTCCTTTGGATCCTTTCAAATAGTCGTATGTCAGTTTCCTTCCAGTCAGAAAGTAACTTTAAGTGAGAATTCGTACAAAGTGTCCTTTACAATTCTCAAGACAAACTAGCAATTGCAAAATGGATATGACTAAGCGTTCTACGCGAGCTTGAACTGTGATGAAATAAATTTTCTCTTTATGGTTGTACGTATTCAAATTCCAAACAAAATTTCTACTCCTCTAATTTGGTGCGCTGTAGCCAAGAAATAAGGTTGTGACAGGGTTTTAGGGTATGTTTATTAAAATGAAAATTACGGCCAAGATCCTAATAATGAGGACATTTAGAAATTTTTTTTTAACATTACGATATCCTCTACCTTGCGGATGATATCAAATGTCTCATAATGGCGATGTTAATTGATTATTAATGTCTCATAGTTGTGCTGTCAGATTTGGGAAGATTTTCCAATAACGAAATTAAGTGGACCTTATTAAGGCCGTGGGTAGTTGTGGCAGTCTTATGGTGTCTAGTTTGGCAGCAGCGTGTAGATCAGGGACATAATCTTATCTCACTAATGGGTAGCTTAGCTGCTATGATAAGACGGTAATTAAAGCCACTAACGATATTAAAACAAAATAGTGAAATTTGTAATAATATTAATCACCTATTTGGCTCCTTGCGTTTGGAGACCATAATGCTAAAAAAAATAAACTTTAGTTCCATGAATTTTAAAATGTCCATAGTGTTAGCAAGAGTGACATACCTAACATCACACAAAGATCAAAGCGAATGATATTATCCGCCAGTTATAAGTTAGGAACATATGGTCTTTCCTCTTAAAGAAAATAAAACATTCAAGTAAGTTTAAATAGGTAAAATCCAAATCCAAGAGTAAAAGGAGGGCTACGTGACCATTAGGTTTATAAAAAGGAAGAAATAAAAGAAAACTTTAAGAGTTAAAAGAGATTTAGCAAATTAAGCACTTTAAAATAATTTCATGTTTTAGAAAAATTAATTTTCTTTTGTTTAAATTATTATTTTATATATGTTATAATTAGGTTAGTAATTATTTTTTTAAAAATAAATAAATAAGGATGCTAATTTATTCATATATATGAATACCTAGGTAAATGATAATTAAAATTGGTTTTAAATGTAAATATTTAAGATGGTATATATTATGGGATATGTTAATATGGATAATAATTGATAAATTTTGATATTAAAAAAAAAAAAAACAAAAATTTACTTGGCAATTATTATTAAAGGGAATCAATTTTGGAGTTGGGAAGTGTTATCAATATTAACATTGATAGTAATATTGCTATTATTTCGAACATTGGCATATAAGGTAGGTAATCATAGTAAACACCAATGTGTGAAATACAAGTAATTTCTTTTACTCACCCAAATGGGAGCAACATCATTTATATAAATCTTTACATTTATCCATTGCCCAAGATTGAACGAAGAAATATGCAATGTTAATCTTGGTGTTAAAATAAACTAAAAGTAGGGAGTTGTTAATTTAGTGAAGGGGTAGTATAATAAAACTAATGATATGATTAAGTAGGAATACCATTATTATTGTAAATTGGAGTGTAAATATTATTGTTAATATTTTGGTTAAGGTAAAGATAACCTACACCATAAACATTTGGAGAGTGTTAATTAGTTTAGTTAATGGGACTTTTAAAAAAAAAATTGGTTGTTTTTTTTTTTTTTTGAAAATTTTAGGCATGACAATATGAGTAGGTGAAAAATGGAATACTTTAGTCTTCTCCAATGTTATAGTTATCTCGTGAGATTAGGTTGGCTTGAAAAGAAATTTTTATTATAATATCAAATGAATATATGATCATTGCTACATTGAAATATTTACTTGATCCTATTTTTATGCCAAGACTACATCAAGTTGAAAGAGAAAACATACATATTGAAAGATAAAATAAACATCGAAGGAGATTTCCAAAATAAAAATATTTTCAAAGAGGGAGATTCATTATAGAAATGAGATAGAGATCCTACAAGTTGCACTTCTATGTATTGATGAAGAAAATTAGACTTCGTTAATGCTTGATGATTTTCCTCAAGGAGTGTCATGATGAATGATAAGAGATGATGTGAAGTGAAATACAATGGTACTATAAATATGACTACTACTTTCAAATCCTATTATAGGAGATTGATTCATGGAGAAAATCATGCTAAGATACTATTACTACTAGATAACTTACTCGACTATCAAAACTAGAGGATTGCAAGTTTATATGACTTTTGTCATGTAAATGACATATATCTTGACAATTCAAACATGCCATTCTTTGAGATTATTGTCTAATTTCTAATAAGTGAGGCACCCAAGGAAAGATAAACTCCCTTGCCAGCAAATAACCCATCACAGTTGCAAATTATAGTTAGTACAATAAGAGCACATATCACATATGCTAGTAGACCGTTGCTTCCCATTTCCATCTTGTTATTTTTCATATTTAGTGAGTTGATTAGATTATATATTAGACGTAGTGCTGGGATCATGGTTTTTATGAATCTCTTCTATTCTTAATGTTTGTGCTAAGGTCAAAGTGTTAAAATTATAAATCACACCCTAAGGGTTCAATGGGCATATTTGTAATTTTGAGTAGATATTGTAAAAATTGTAGGATAAATATTTTGTTTGAAATTTTATTATAAATTTTTTATATTTTAGATAAAAAATTAACAAATATATTATTATTACATAATTAATATTGTTAAAATTAATATAAAGGTTTTTTCAATTTTTTAATATGACATTATTCAATGATGAGAATCAAATAGATCTAAAAAAAAATGTTGGATTTTTTTGAAGAATAATGGAAGAAAGATTGTGGGACATCCTTGTGTTTTATGGATTTAGTGTCAACTATGAGTAATTAGAGTAATTGGACGAGTTATGGCTAAGCATCCTCGTGGTTCTCCTATCAGACGCATTATACTTGGTATGGCCAATGTATTCTTGTACAAAGAAATATGATTTCTTTCTCTTGAATAAATAAAACAAGTTATTTAGATAAATATAAGATATTTGATGATTTGAGATTGAAATGGAATTTAAATGTCATTAAATTTGTAGAATTTTAATCAAAATAAATGCAAGATAGATCAAATTAAATCAAATTTCATGATTGATATTAATTATTAGATGAGTGTTTAATAAATTTTTTATGATGGTTATTATTAAATATTTCATTACAACTCATCACCCATAGCTAAGAGAACAAATTTTCTTTTTGATTTCTTTTTTCAATTCATGCATACCATGAAAAATAAATTATATATTGTTGCACATACTTTTTGTTGTAATAGTTATTGCATTTAAAATGAAGGCTCTAAATTTCAAATTTTAAAATAAGAAAAAGTTCACAATTATAAACATTTATTATATAGATTAAAATACAATCTATTACAAAATTTTACAATTTGTGTCTATCAAAAGTTTTAATTGATTTTTAAGACTATTCATAAACAATATTCAATGTACTTTGCTATGTACAAAAAAATATAAATACAACATGCATGATCAAATTTAACCAATTTTAACCATGCATTCAAGACCAATGAATAATGTCCACCCTTCTATTTTTTTGTCCAAAATAATTTATTATTCTATGTATATTTCAAAGGTAATTGTTACAAAGGTTTGCATTTTTAATTTTATTCTAATAGATTGATGCTTCAGTAAACTCAACTTATAATTAAGTTTAAATTTATTTTGAAGCAACATTTTTAAGAATTACAAAATCTTATACTTTCAGCTTTGATTGACCATAAGGATTATTTTTGAAAGAGGACAAACTTTAGTATGTTTTAAACATTAAAGACTCCTATAATTTTCTTTTGCTTGCTTAAAAAAACTTACATATTTAGCTTTGGGAGACAAATATAAAAAATTAGCATGTTTTAAACAATAGAATCTCCTATGATTTTATTTGTCTTGCTCAAAGAAAATTTACATATTTAGTTCAAGTTCATTTTTAAAAATCTTAAACATTTTTAAGTTAAATTGATTAGGTCAAATTTTTGGAATAAAATTTATATCTAATCACTTTATTTTAGAAATATCTAATCGATGTATTTTAGAAAATTTAAAACATTTTTAAGTCACATTTTAGAATAAAGTTACAAAATTTACATGAAAATTTCCCATAACAAATTCTAATGCTTTGATATGACACACTGTAGAAGAATGTAACAATTTGAAATTAATTTACTTAAAATCAATAAATACAACAAAAATAAATAGACCAAACATTAAATGTTACTACATAATAATAAGCATTAACTTCTTTATTAATAATAATACCTTTACTATTTATAAACTAAAATTAAAATAAAAAAGCTTTTCAAAAAATATAATACTTTTACATATTTTTAAAAGTAAAATTTTCGCAATATATCAAAAATACAATTTAAATAAAAAACTTTTTTTCTTGCTATTTCCTTCTCTTTTTTTCTTATCCATTTCCTCACGGAATTGCCTAAGTAGGGCTTAATTTTCTTACAAAACATATTTAATGCTCTTTGAAATGATTATACCAAGAATAGTTTTCGGTAATGCAGTGAACCTTTCGGTGGGATGGGAAAAGCTTTTTCTGAGTGGTAAAATAAAGCATGAACTTTACGCAAGACAGCTCATCTATTTTTAAAAGTGCCGAATTACAGGTCACTTTTAGTACAACCTTTTTCGATCAAAATTATTCATTCACTTAAAAGATAAATAAAATTTAATTAAGAATTATTGTTCTTGAATTCAATGACATGTATTTTAAAATAAATACAATTTTAAGAATTGGAATTTTTATAGATAAATTAGTCTACCAAGAAATGATTAATATGAATTATGAAATTTGTTTAGTGGATTGAATTTGTTGGATTTTCTTTTACTAGGTGAAGTAAGTCGAAGTCAAGGTCTATATGAATTATTAAATTTGTTTAGTGGATCGAATTTTTTAGATTTTTTTTAGTAGGTCAAGCAAGTCAAAGTCAAGGTCTATTTGGAAACAAATTAAATTTAGAAATTATATTTCTAATAGTCACTTAAAAATTAGACTACCAAAATAATGATTAATATGTATTTTGTTTTATTAAGATCTTTTTTCTACTAGGTGACGTAAGTCATAGCCATGGTTTATTTGGAAGCAAATTATATTAGTAGTTGCATTTTAACTAGGGAGACAATGAAGAAGTAGAGTCCAAGCACATGATTTCAATTTATTTGGTGTTCCCTTTGACAATAATTTCAGTTGAGCCTCAAAAATATAAATGAACCTCTCTTCACACATTCCTCAACTTTCATAATAGCAATTTTCCTTTCGAACTTATGTGCACAAAATTATTTGGATCATATTTATGGTGTAGATCTACCCTTGTTTTCTATATTTAAAATTTCCCAAGTCTAATACTTCATTTTAATGAATTGTAATTTATTATTATGCCATGTCTAATATTTTTAAAGTATTTATATAAAACCAATATAATGTCCTATAAAACACCCTTACAATAGTGAAATACAAATGGTATGTTATTTTTAAAATTTAAAATTTATTTTGTGTCATTATGTTCATCTATTTTTTTTTAATATTGATAAATGTTTATTAACACCATTACCCTACATATTGTTATCAACTAGGTGAATAAGCTACATGAAAATACTTATCATTTTCAATAAAAAATGAACCTTACACTAATAAGAATTGCTTTTCATTATGTATTCATAGTAAAAATATATATTAATATATATTAGTAATTACATAAATTTACTATATAGTTTTTTTGTATGCATATATATCATCAAGAGTTCCATGTTAACCCTACATCTTGAAAGTTAAGTAGATGTGAGTATTAAAAATATGAGAAAAGGTACAAGAATAAAAAAGAGCTACGAGGTAATTAAGTTCTTATCAAGACAACATGGATAAGTTTGTTTTGGTAATAGCCCTTTTTTTTTTCTAAACATGATGTGAAAGTAAGATTTGTTGAGCCAAGTGCTCCAAAATGAATAATAATTACCATTATAGCCTTGTGAATTTGGTTTTGTTGAATCTCATTTGAATGTTACAAATACTTCCTTGCATGATAGTAAAGATCACCATTTTTCTTATTGGTGCAAGTGAAATATTTAAAATGGTAGTAACAAAATAAGTAATTGAGATTGTTTTGATTAGAGGTAAAAGATGAGTTTTGAAGGGGCCTGAAACCATTTACAAAAAGGAACAGTTGAAACAAAAAGGGAACAACATTAAACAACCATCAGCCCAAAGTCAACAAACCACCAACCAAAAAATAGCCAGAAACTAGCAAACACCACTACATATTGTTCATAATTTCAATAGTTTCCAATTCACTAGTAACAAAATAAGTAATTGAGATTGTTAGCACCTAGAAAGTTATTTCATTTCTAGGGCTTAACTTTCCTCAAATTGGTATCACAAGGTCATTTTCGACCCCCATGGTGATAGGATAGTTTAAAACTTGTGGCATTAAAAAATTTAAATCTTGGGATTGTCATGAAAATATGGTTGGTGTAAAGTTTCTATTATTTGTTATGAGTGTCCAAACTTAGTTTCATATAATTTGGATGAGTTTTGAGGAAAATTTTAATATGTCACCATTTAGGAGTGGATCTGAAGGGCCCCATAAAATTGTCAAATGAATTAATTATAGAAATGACCTAGTTATTATTTTACCACCAATATTCTATATCTCCATTTTCATGGTCATCAAAGTAGTTTCAAGGCTCAAACTAGAATATTTTTAAGTGCTGAATCAAAAGAACCAATTTATAAAGGAGGTAAAAAATTCCATTTGTTTTGTAATTTTTGATAATTACACAATAATATAAACAATCAGTAATATCCCTCTACAAATTTTCATGGTCTTTAGAGGAAGATGCACTCATTTGATAAATATTTCCATTCAATTAGATAAATAATTAAAAGGTTGCCAAAATTGTAAATGTTTAATAGTGTAAATATTTAATACATTTTAATTTTTTAAAAATATATAGGGTGGAAGAATAGTATTTTCTAATATTATTGAAACCTAACCCTTATTAAAACCTAACCTTAACCATTTTCAAAACCCTAACCCTACCCTAATCCTAGCCTCAATTGAAACCTAAACCTAAACCCTAAGCTTTATAAAAAAACCCTATCTATAACCCTAACCATAATTGAAAATTAGCCCTAACCCTAACACTAACCCTTATCCTAATCAAACACTATCCATAATCCTAATCCTAATCCTAACCCCAACCCTAAACCTAAATAATCAATATTATCCCTCTACAAATTTTCATGGTCTTTAGAGGTCGAATGAACTCATTGGATCAATACTGTTATTTAATTAGCTAAATAATTAAAAGGTTGCCAAAATTGTAGATGTTTAATTGTGTAAATATTTAAGAAATTTTAATTTTTACAACTATATAAGGTGGAAGTATAATATTTTCTAATATTATTAAAACCTAACCCTAACCATTGTTAAAACCCTAACCCTACCCTAATCCTAGCCCCAATTGAAACCCAAACCCAAACCCTAAGATTTATAAAAAGGTACTATATAAAAACCTAACCATAATTGAACATTAGCCCTTGAAACATATATTTTTGTCACCCACTTGCTTTCTAGCTCTCCTAGGGTTTTCACCTAGAAGGAGAAAGATGGACAAAAAATGCTTATGTGACATTCAAAATCAATGCAATATGGATAGAATAAGGATGTAGTATTCCTAGATGTAATGGTTGAATGCAAGAAACAAATGAGATTGTTTGACTAATGAGTAGAAACTAAAGGAAAACAACTTGTTTGAAAAAACATTGTGTAATGCAATATAACCTAAAAATCAATAGTAAATTGCAACAAAAATGAATCAGATTGAAAGTGTGCACATAAGATATGAATGAGGATTGGAAATGACCTATGGAATGCTACTGATACTGATACTTTTTAGCCTTTTTGGATCAGTTCTCCAATACTCATGAGATTTTCCTTTATACCAGGGGGAAAATATACATTTTCAATCTCCTTCTTCTCACCTTAATTGGTTCGAAACATGATAGACCTCTTTCCCACGACTGGAACTATTTCATTATTCCCTATTTTTATCTCAGACTTGACATTTTTATCAATTAAACAAAATAAAATCTCATTTCCAATGATGTGGTTATGACATCTACTATCTAAAAACCATACCTCATCACTACCTTGCTTAGAAATGTTGCAAATGATGAAGCCCTTTGATTGATTTCCCTCAAATGAATAGTAAATTGTAACAAAAATGAATCAGATTGAAAGTGTGCACATAAGATATGAATGAGGATTGGAAATGACCTATGGAATGCTACTAATACTGAAGTTTAGGCATGGAGGGACTCATTTTCCATTCTAGGTGAATCAGTCCTAGTTCTACCAAATTGTACCAGAGCCCGTTTATGAAAAAAGGGTATCAAAAAATGCAGAAAACACAAAATTGTCATTGGAGTGGGAATCATTCGCCACCCATCATGAATGAGTCCACTTTTGAATTTCTAAATATTCAAAGATGGATTTTGGGGCTTTCGGTCTGCACTTTAGAAACTCTGATTTACATGCTTGAAAATGACTTTTTGTTGATCTTTTGACTTGAATGATGAAGATATGACTTAAATGAATTTACAAATTTATCTCCAATGATTTCAAAGCTTCCAAGAGTCTTAGACATGCAAAAACACAAGGTAAGAGAGAGAAAATTTGAATGTTAGGTCATGGGGGTTTGCTTTGGTCAAACCCCATTTAGGTAATTAATCCAAAATGATGAAAGAAAGGAATGAAACATGAAAAAATGGAATAGATTACCTTGCCATGATGAATGATCTTCAAATTCTACAACATAACATATAGAATCTGCCCTTGAATGTCCTAGGAAGCAATCTTAATGAAGAAACCCTAGCTTGCTTGACTTGAATGAGAAGATAGATGATGAATTAATGATGAGAAACATGTGAATGAGATATGAGATGTAAAAATGAGGGAAAAAATACTTATTTATAGTCAATTGTGCATTAGTACTTGATTATACCTCATCACAGGCTGGCATCAAGAAAAAATGAACTTAAAACCTAATTTTCTTTGCTTAAACCCTAAAAATGACTCAAAATGGGGCTCATTCACTACTAGTGGTGAATGAGTCCCACCTAGATGGGACTAATTTTACACTAATGGAAAATGGGTCCCACAAGGGTCATTTTTGCTAGTTAGAATGCTGAGAAATAAGAAAATTAGGCTTATATGATGACTATGTCAGTTATTTGATCAAATTATGCCTCAAGATGCACAATATGGGGTCATAGTGACCTATTAACGATTATGTAATGTTAAATAAGGCTTGAGACACATAAATCAATGTGAATGTGTGATTAAATACACTTTACAACATTAAAATTAGGTCCACATAGCCTAGAAAGGCACAAAAACCAATATGAATTTGCAAGATACATTACAACACTAGTTTATTATTAAGTTTACATTAAGAATCTTCTAATTTAATGTGATAATGTTGTTAAAAAAATTTTATAATGTTGAATTATGGAGAAATAGGTTAATTAAGTCTAAAAAAGCATGAAATTCCTTTACAAGACTTTACAACACCTTTACAAGACATTGTTAAAAGCATTTTGTTTGATTTGCGATGGTCCAAGACCTAGTGTGGATGCATAAAATGCCTCACAACACTAGATTAAGGCCTCATTAAGTCCATTTTATCATGAATTAATCCCATGTCAAGCAAAGGGTCCCCTTTTCTACGGCACAACCCTAACACTAACACTAACCCTTATCCTAATCAAATCTTATCCCTAACCCTAACCCTAATCCTAACCCCAACCCTAAACCTAACCTTAACCTTGACCCTATCCCTAACCCTAGTTTTATTTTTTCTCTAATCCTAACTCTTATTCATTTAATATTTTGTGTTGTGATGTGAATGGTATGAGCATATATATTTTTAATTATATATATAAATACATCAAGGGATATCCTTTCCAGATGCTTATTTTTTAATCAATTTCTCACATAAATGTTCCAGGAAAGGATATCCCTCAATGTATTCATATATATTATTAAATATATATATATGCTAGTTTTTAAAAATATATAAGGTGGATGAATAAATTTACTCTAAAAATGCCCACAAACAAATGAATAGGTATGATGGGTAGGTTAAAATAACTTTTTTGCATGGTTTAATAAAATATTATAAGTCAAATTTAGTGATGCTAGTGCATACCTATTTTCAACACAACGTAACATGTAAAATGAGGGTGAATTTGCAGTGTGTGTAAATTTGTGGTAACTTTACTTCTCACCTTTCCTCCAACTATATAACTTAAGGACATTGAAAATATTTCAAGGAAAAGAGTGAAGTAAAATTGTGATGACAGGTATAGAGTAGTGATGGTATCCCATTGGTAAGAGTTTTTGCTGACTTCACATTGAAAATGTTTTTTTTTTCCATGTGTGTTACAAGTTTTAAAAGAAAACAAAAGTCATGTCAGATTTTTAAGCTAAAATAAAATCATGATGGTCAATGTGTTTGCATCGAGCATTAGTGCATTTCTGGGAGGGCAAGGAAAATTGAAACTTCTAGTGGCTCAAAGAGGTGCAACAAAATGGGTATTATCTATGTCTATGTTGGGAAAAGATCCCAACTAAAGTGGGCATAGATGAAAAAAACACAAAGACCAAGGAGACAAGACAAGGAGGTAGAATAAATTTTCTATTTCATTCAAATACACAAAAATATTACATTAAAAAAATTTATATACAAAAATTAGAGCTATGGCTCTGTGTTTCCTTCATACAAAAAAATGCCAAGATTCTGACACAACAAAGCTTTCCATGTTCTACTCTATGTTGTTGCTACAAATATTCCATAGCACTAAAGCTCTACACTCTATGCAATATCTTATGCTACTGCAAATTCATCTTCTTCTTCTATCTATTCTATTCTCCTGAACATTCCCTCATTCTTCTTTATGTCTGCTGAATTATCCTTCCTTTCTTCCTTTTTTTCTTTCTTATCTTTTCCCAAAAGCTACTGCTCATTTTCAAATTCAACCACCAAAATTAATTAGCTACCATAAACATTAATTGAGACAACAAATGTCTGAAATGAAAGATCGGGGGATTAATCCAAAATTGATCTCTTCTAATGCTGAATTAAATGCATTTGGTTGGAACTACTCAAGATTATTAATTCCAACACCCCCCCTTAATATTGAGCATATCTTTTCTTCATCACCATTCAAAATTTTCAAAGCTAAATTTTTGGAGCTAAATTTTTGGAGCTATCCTGTTTGCACTTGTTCTTTGTTTTGGACTTGTCTTTCCTAGACCTATTTATATTTTTGGTGCTTTTTTGAGTTTCTAGAACTAAGTTTTTGAAGCATTTTGTCATCCCAAGCCTATCCCTTAGGTGTTCAAAGCAATCTCTGCTCAATGGTTTGGTAAAAATGTTTGCAAGCTACTTCTCATGCCTACAAAATTTCATTTTAATTTCACCATTTTATACTAATTCACTTATGAGATGATACCTAATTTCAATGTGCTTGCTTCTTCCATCAAAAAGGGGATTCTTTGTCAAATAAATTGATGAAACACTGTCACAAAATAAAGTTGTTCCATCCTTTTTCTTCCTTCAAATCTTCTAAGGTCCTCATTAGCCAAATACCTTGGCATGTTGTTGCATTTCCTGCTATATATTTAGCCTGAATTATAGATAGAGAAACTATGGGTTGTTTCTTGGAAGCCCATGAAATGAATCCTAATCCCAAGTGAAACACATATCTAGATATGCTCTTTCTATCATCTACATTCCCTAACCAATCACTATCTGTGTAACCAACCAACCCAAAATCATTTGTTGCACAATAGAAAAATGCCATATCCTTTTATTCCATTCACACACCTTAGGATTCTTTTACCGACTTGCCAATGTGACTCTTTTGGATTCTCCATAAATGTAGAAATCAAAATTACACTATGCATTATATCAATCCTAGTTTTTTTAAAATACATTAAGCTTCCAACCAAACTCTTATACATGGTCGGATTCACATTATACTATTGCAATATTACTTTCTCAACATCAAACCTATGGATATTGGTGTAGGGGTAGGCTTGCAATATTGCATCCTAAACCTCTTCAAAATATCTTATGCATACTTTACTTGAGAGATAAATATACCATCATGAATATTTTTTACTTCTATGCTTATAAAATACCTCAAAAGAGCTAAGTCTTTCATTTCAAATTCTCTTTTCCTGGTCTCTTTAAAATCAACAAATAGGAAATCATCATCCCTTGTGAAAACTAAATCATCAACATACAAGACAACAATAAAAATATCACCATAAGCTACCTTGATGTAAAGAGTGGGATAACCATTGCTTTTTCTAAAACCTTTGGGTATGTGCAGGATCACCGTGGAAAAATAGGCGCTTAAGTGGCAAAAAATTTAGAAAAATCAGAACTAGGAAACTTGAAGTAATAATTTGAATAAGTTATCTCTATTATTTCAAAAATATGTAAGAATATAATCTATAGAAAATTGAATGTAGTTTCTAAACTACTAGGTTTATTTTTATTTTTTAAATATATTTGGTGAAAATTTGAAATTTCAATGCAGCAGTACTTAAATTTCAAGGAAAAATAAGAAGTAGGTGTCTATCTGACCATCATAACCATAATAAAATGATAATATTTTTTATAATATTTTAGATATAAGTAGAGGACTCATGTCCGTATGTGATGCATATTTTTTTTTGTAATTTTTTTCCAAGTAAATAATTAATTATGAATTTTTTATTACAAATTTTAAAAAGTAGAAAAACTCATATGTTTGACCACCTTGACTTGATCAAAAATTTATGAAATTAATTTTTTTAATCCTATAGTATGTGAAGTATATAATGTGACACATGTTTCAGATTCAAAAAATGTGATATTGTTTGAAAGCTATAGATGTTTTTCAATCAACCTATCAATCAAGATTTTAGTCATAATTCAAATAGAAAATGAATAATAATTATTTATTAAATTCAAATTAAAGCATAATTTATATTGATGGAAACCTAAAAATCTCCTTTAAAAACCTTTTTTGTTTCATCAATTTTGGGTAAAAAAAAAAAATTAGGCACATACCCTACACATACCCATCATATCGCCACTTTTTGGCCCATCATGATCTTGCACATACCCCATTGCTCAAAAAATGAGTCAATCCTATTGTACCATGCCTATGGTGCTTGATTCGGCCCATAAAGAGATTTCTTCAGCTTGTATACCTTTTTTTCTTGACCTGAAACTTCATAACCAGGTGACTACTCCATATACACCTCTTCTTTTAGCACTCCATGCAAGAAGGAAAACTTTACATCCATTTGAAATACTTTCCACTTGTGTTGGGCTACAATTTCTATGACTACCTACATGGTTTCCATCCTTGCAACTGGAGCATATGTCTCATCATAATCTCTCCCAAACTACTATTTTTACCCCTTGACAACTAATCTTGCCTTATTCCTCTCTATTCTTCCATCAAAATTTCCCTTTGTCTTATAGACCCACTTAACTCCAATATGTGTTTTCCCTTTGGGTAAATCAATGAGCTCTCCTATCTTATCTCTCTCTATTGCATCTATTTCCTCATCCATGTCTTCACACCATTTCTTTTCTTTCACAACATCCTTAAAATAAATTAGATAATTATGAGAAAATAATGCATAATTAATACTTTCATTAAACTCTTCATCATAATTTTCATTTTGGTATATCTCCGTTAGACTATTGGTCTTTCTTGGAATTAGGGAGGTGAGAGTGGGGTCTGAAATCTCATTACTATTGTTGCTTGACTATTGGATTGATGAAGAATATTTTGCGTCAAAAATTTCACCTTGTTGTAAATTTTTGGAGCAACAACCCTGCTAAAATTTTTTGGAGATCCTGCTTTTTGAATTGTTTCCTTATTGTAGATTTCCGATACTCCTACCTTTTGTAGCTTCTTCATCCTCAAAGGGTATTTCATGACATAAATACCTGTTTTTCTATCCACCATTCCATCTCATGACTCATTCACTAAGAACTTGATATCTCTACTAATAACTATTTTCTTGGTGACTGGGTTATACAACCTGTAGGCTTTGGAATTTTAACTATAGCCCATGAAGATACACTTCTCACCCTTCTCATCCAACTTTTGTCTCTTCTCTTTTGGAACAAGTTCATATGTGACACATGCGAACCCTCTCAAGTGCTCAACTGTCTACTTACATTTTATCCATGCCTCTTATGAAATATTTTCACAAACTACCTTTGTAGGAATTTTATTTATCAAATATATTGTTGTTGCTATTGTTTCACCCCAATATTCATTTGGAAGTCTCTTAGACTTAAGCATACTTCTTTCCGTCTCCATAATCGATATGTTTTTCCTCTCAACCACACCATTTTGTTGCAGAGTATAAGTTGTTGTTAGCTCCTACTTAATGCCATGTTTCTTGCAAAAATTCACAAACTGATTGGAGGTATACTCTCCCCCTCTATCTGACCTTAGTACCTTGATGAAATGACCACTTTCCATTTCATCCTAGGCCTTAAACACTTTAAACTTGTGAAATTCTTCATAGTTATGTTGTAAGAAAAAAACCCATGTCTTATAGTTGTAGTCATCTATGAAGGTCATTAAATATTGGCTCTTACCAATCGAAATTGTTTGCATAGGGCCACACAAGTTAGCGTGCACTAGCTCCAATGGTGATCTTTCCTTTCTAGAATTTCTTGATTGAAAAGGTTGCCTATGTTGCTTGCCTAAACTGCAGGATTCACATCTACTACTATACTCTATAATGGTTGGAAAACCTTTAACCATACCCTTCTTTGAAAAAAGATTCAAACCAACATAGACTAAGTGTCCATACCTAAGATGCCAAAGCTTGGAGGGGTCTTGAATGACTGTCTTGAAGGATTCTTGTTGTTGTACTGCTATACATTTTCCATGCCAAGCGGTTGTAGTTGTGGACTGAGCTGAGAAACACCTCTCTAACCTCAAAGGAAAAATTCTACTCTTTATCATTGACACTGGTGCAACTATATTCTTGCTTCCATCCTTCTCATAAATGATGCATTCACCCTCTTCCATCAACACTTTGTAGCATTTTTTGGAAACATTCTATTATGTATCATTGACATTGCTGCAACTATTTTCTTGCTTCCATCCTTCTCATAAATGATGTATTCACCCTTTTCCATCAACACTTTTTAGCCTTTTTGGATCAGTTCTCCAATACTCATGAGATTGTCCTTTATACCAGGGGGAAAATATACATTTTCCATCTCCTTCTTCTCACCTTAATTGGTTCGAAACATGTTAGACCTCTTTCCCACGACTGGAACTATTTCATTATTCCCTATTTTTATCTCAGACTTGACATTTTTATCAATGAAGCAAAATAAAATCTCATTTCCAATCATGTGGTTATGACATCTACTATCTAAAAACCATACCTCATCACTACCTTGCTCGGAAATGTTGCACATGATGAAGGCCTTTTATTGATTTCCCTCGACCACATTTTCATCAACCACATTTGCACTTTTCTTAGACTGATCATGTTGCCTTTTCCAACAATCAGTTCCATAATGACCAAACTTATGGCAATAATAGCATTCAATGTTTCTCTTTTCAAACCTTTGACTCAAGTGGTTGTTCTTCTTGTCTTATCTAGAGCTAGACTGAGAATTGCTTGCTTCCTCTTAGCTATGTGCTCTTCTTGAGCTATCTTCTCCAGCACCTCCACATTCAGATTTTCCTTTACCTCTGCCTCTTGAGCTTCATCCAAAGTTATTTCTACTTCTTCCTCTACCTCTTGTGTTGGCTTGAGCTTTGAAAGCTTTCTCATTGGAGTAATTTTCATACCTATTTAGGCAATGCTCATGGGTTTGCAGGGAACCCATTAGCTCATCAATAGTCAATGTTGAGAGGTCATTTTCCTCTTCAATAGAAATCACTATTGCATCAAACTTTGAGGGTAAAGTAATGAGGGTTTTCTCCACAATCCTTTGCTCTTCCATGGTTTCTCCATTCATCCTTAACTAGTTTATCAAACTAGATATCATTGTGTGAAAGTCTGAGATAGATTCACTATCCTTAATTTAGAGAGCATCAAAATCTCTTTGAAGCATTTGGAGCTTCACTAATCTAACTTTAATAGTCCCTTTGTAACTAGTTTGAAGGATTTCCCAAGCTTCTTTTGCATAACTAGCTACTCCTATTTGGGAAAAAATAGCCTTTGTCAAGGTTGCCTCAATCAAATTGAGGGATTTAGCATAATTTTGTCTTGTCTCCTTCAATTGATTCTTTTGATTGTTTTTTACGGTTGCATACATTATTGGATCAGTCACATCTGTGAACCCATTTTCTACTAACTCTGAAAAATCATTTTCAACTAAAATAGTTTTTATTTTATTTTCCTAGACATCATAGTTTTTAGCATCAAGTATAGGTGGATACTGCCAAATCCTATTATATGGGTATGTGCAGGATCATGATGGGCCAAAAAGTGGCAATATGATGGGTAGGTGTCTGACGACATTTTTTTTACCGAAAATTGATGAAACAAAAAGGGTTTTTAAATAAGATTCTCAACTTTCCACCAATATAAATTATTCTTTACTTTGAATTGAATAAGTAATTATTATTCATTTTCTATTCAAATTATGAATAAAGTCCTGATTGATAGGATGATTCAAAAACATCTATAGCTTTCAAACGGTATCATATTTTTTGAATCCAAAACATGTGTCACATTCTATGTTTCACATACTATTGGATTAAAAAAGAAAAAATGAATTTCATAAAGTTTTGACCATGTTAAGGTGGTCAGACATATGATTTTTTATATTTTTTAAAAGTTGTATTAAAACATTCATAATTAATTATTTCTTTGGAAAAAAATTACAAAAAAATATGCATCACATCAAGACATGAGTCCTCTACTTATATCTAAAAGATTATAAAAAATATTATCATTTTATTATGGTTAGCGTGGTCATACAGACACCTACTTCTTATTTTTTCCTTGAAATTTAAGTACTACTACATTGAATTTTCAAATATTCACCATATATATATTTAAACAAACCTATTAGTTTAGAAACTACATTCGATTTTCTACAAATTCTATTCTTACATAATTTTGAAATAATATAGATAACTTATTCAAATTTTTATGTGAAGTCACCTAACTTTGATTTTTCTGAAATTTTTGCCACTTAAGGGCCTATGTTTTCTATGATGATCCTACACATACCCATATCCTCTAGCCATTTTGGTAAATGGGGGAAAACTACAAATACCTAGAAAAAATCTAGTGCTTTTCTTCACTGCCCATAAAACTAGGGCTCTAATAGGCATGTCTCTAATACCAAATTGTTGGGAAAATATCCCAACTAAAGTGGGAAAAGATGAAAAACACAAAAAGACCAAGGAGACAAGACAAGGAGGTAGAATAAATTTTCTATTTCATTCAAATACACAAAGGGATTACATTAAAAAATTAGAGCTATGGCTTTGTATTTCCTTCATACAAAAAACTACCTAGATTCTGACACAACAAAACTTTTTGTGTGCTACTCTGTGTTGTTGCTGCAAAAATTCTAGAGCACTGGAGCTTTGCAGTCTATGCAATATCTTCTGCTTCTGTAGATTCTTCTTCTATCTTTTTTTTTCTCCTAAAAATTCCATCCTTGTTCTTTTTCTTCTTTCTATATATTGAATTCTCCTTCCTTTCTTCCTTTTTGTCTTTCTTATCTTTTCCAAAAAATTGTTGCTCATTTTCAAATTCAACCTCCAAATTAATTAGCTACTAGAAACATTAACTGGGACAAAAAATGTCTAACATGAAAAATGAGGGGAATGATCCAAAATGGATCTCTTTCGACACTGCATTAATTTCATTTAGTTGGTGTTGCTCAAGATTATTAATTCCAATAGTCAAAGGTTAGTGCTCCATCTCATTGGTCCATGAAGACAACTTTTAAAGCAGATTTTTGAATGAACTTTTAAAGGAAGGAATTATTTGCATTGAAGCTCTGTGATTTAAAA
The DNA here is from genome assembly GCA_007258455.2 of Sequoia sempervirens. Taxonomy (NCBI): domain Eukaryota; kingdom Viridiplantae; phylum Streptophyta; class Pinopsida; order Cupressales; family Cupressaceae; genus Sequoia; species Sequoia sempervirens. The sequence continues at coordinate 355,932,040 of VDFB02000015.1, read as the reverse complement.
TAAAGTTTAATCTATTCTCATTATTATTTGAACATAGTTTGCTACCATTGCATATAAGGTAGTTGAGAAATTATTTTAGGAAGGTTTTGTTGATGATAATCCTAATGAATGGGTACTATCCATGTCATTTTTAGTGTATGTGTAAAAATTTTCACTTTCAAAATGGCTTTGGCTCACATGAGAATTCATGGAAAAAAGTGCACTTTTTCTATAGCTAAATAATTAATTTGTTGCAAATAAAATTTGTGATGCTATGAATTGAAATTGTAAGGTGAAAATGAATGCATTGAGAATTAATTTTACTAATTAAATGTAGTTTTCACTACTTGTAAACATTATAATGGATTGGGGATTATTTTTATGGTTGTTTTGAATGAGTTCTAAAAGTCAATAAGCCTAGAAACAACTAACATTCACTTCTGATGGCTTCCAATTTTTTCTAATGCAATTGTAGCAATTAAGTACCTTCTCTCTATTGTAAAATGTATGGAAGAGGTTTTAAAGTTCCTAGGCATTGATTTAGCCTATATTGTGAATGGTTTTGTAGTGTCAATAAGGTAAAATGACCTATGCAATTGCAAAACTGACCTAAGTCTTTCTCTCATGATCTTTATGAACTAGAGTATAATACCACTGAGAGGGGGGTGGGTGAATTAGTCCAATATGGTAGATTAAAATGAACATAAATTAATCTTTTACAACTATGAACATGTAGAACACAAGCTTCAGAAGAGGACAATTATAAAGTGTAGCATTATGCATGCAAAGCTATCTAACTTGAATGAACATAAAGAACATAAGATCATAGAATTTGAAGACACCATAACACAATGTTTAGGAGTGGAAAACACTTTATAGGGAGGAAAAACCACTCAAAAATAATTGCCTCACTAGCTTAATAAAATATCACTGATTAAAAAGCCTCAACAACTAGTTTTATAGCCTCATTAGCTAACCAAGAAACCTCACTAGTTACAACCTCACTGGCTTAAACAAGAAACCTTACTAGTTGTAGCCTCATTGGCGTTTAATGTTGCTAGAGCCTCACTGGCTTTTCATGTTACCAACAACCTCACTAGAAAAATCTCCATGGTCTTAATGACCAATCTCCAATAAAAGAAGATATATAACTTCAGGGGGTTACCTAGTTATAATATGTTCCAACCAAATAGTCCTTTAACACCTTCAATTGATCACAAAATATTATGTTTCCTTGTCACTAGATTTACAACATCAAATATCATGAAGGAAGATTACAAGGATATCCCATTAACTCTCCAATAGTACAAAGTTCCTCCAATAAAAGATATAGACAACATAAGTTCTTATCTCTCCACAAAACTCTTCTATGCAATGAAAAAAATAATATAAGTAATTCCAATAACCTTGCATACATGAATGATAATCTCTGAACAACTACATAAAAGACTCCAACCAATGTTTATATGATCAATAATTATTCAATCCTTTGCACACATCAAAATTGTTAGACTCAAGGAACACTGAGAGGGGGGTGAATCAGTGTTCAACAATATTTAAATTACAATCTAGATCTTAAACCATTTACAACATTTAAAAAAAAGTAGAGATGGAAGCACATGAAGGAAACAATCAAAACACCATAACAACGAGATTTTTACGTGGAATCCTATTAGGGGAGAAACCAGGGTGGAGGTTAATCCACAATTTATACTTTGTTGAAAGTATGAAGATAAAAGGGAATGCACATGCATTCAGGCACACTTTCTAGAGCTCACTACTCAAAAATAGGAAGGATCACTGCCTTACAACATATTTGGATTAAAATTAAGAGTTCAACTAAGAAATTAGCATCTACAAATGCCTAGTTTCAGTTTTGGTGAGGCTCATAGATCAAATTTTGGACCTTCTGTTTGATTTTGTACTTCACTGTGCTTTGCCTTAATTCGCTTCACAAAAATCCTCTTATGCACAAGTAGAATTCTCTCAACTAATCTTCTAATACTCACACACACATTGACACATATCAAACACACATATCTACTCCTCAAAATGAATTAGCTGATCTCATATATATCCGTTACCAAGAATTTAGTCACTATATGTTGACTTCAACAAAATAAAAATATTTTCCAATAGTAAGCTCAATCAACATTTAATATTTGATGTGTACCCATCAAAGTCAGACATGGCATAGCTAGGGACCAAAAAAAAATCTTCAAGCATAGGATACCTTGAATATCCATGACATGTCGTATTCACTAAGTCAGCCACTGTGAGCAAATAAACAAAAAATCATCATGTCAGATCTCCTAACTTATGCACCGATTAATGTAACATCACAAAACTTAATAATAAGATAATATAGATACTTAAAAACCTTCCTCGAGATCCACAACTCAAAATGATAATCTAGTGAAGCATATAGATCGACATACTAACATGATACCTTGTTCTTCATACTTTCTTCTGGTAATACTATGTTCTTTACTCTACCTATCGGTATGAACAAATCCTGATCTGCAGACTAGAATAATGACTTAGGTTTCCATCAATGACAACACTAGAAGCCATATGCCAACAATCTCCCCCTTTGGCATTGATGGAAACACTTAGGGAAAAATTACTAAGTGTCGGAACCAATATGATTATGTTGCTAGAGTTCAAAATTTCAAAACACAACTCCCCCTTAGAATGATAAGGAATTTTTCATTGCTCTCTCTCCCCCTTTGATAATTCAAAAATTGAATCAAAATTTGAGAAATACAATAGCTACTTGAGTTAGAAAATTATCGTGTACTTATATTTCATTTTCGGAAGAAATTTCCTCGAAGCCTCTACTGAAATTTCAATGATTAAGATCAAGTTGTTCTTAGATGTCTAGTTGATAATCTAGATGAGAGATTCTAGAATTGTTATTGCTTCTTCTAATTTCTCTCATTTTCTTATAACCTTAATTAGCTACTCTAGTATGCATTCGGTTAAATCTTTCACTTTCCAAAAGGTTTCCCCAAGGTTTTTTTTGGTGAATTGAAATTTTGTATGCTTAGACTACAACTCTTGAATCCTTTTCTTGACTGCACCATCCTGATCCTAAAACATGTTATAATCCTGACCAATCTTGTTTAGCTCAGTTTCAATCTACTCTAGCTTATCTTTGTATCTCCCAATTGCATGAGGCCAATGAAGACAATATTTTTTGATGCTATTTGATATATTTATTCATTTCCTCAACACATTCATTTTCCTTTTTAGTTTGGTAAGAGATAGCTTGAACTATTCCTTCAGATGTAGAATTATTTCCCCTTCTTTCCTATCCTGAGACTTAGAGACCATGGCTTCCTTAATGCATTCAATCATCTCTTCTGAAAACACATTCAACAAACTCTCCAAATCAATATTATTGTGCACCAAATAAGTACTTAGTGTGCTCTCAATCAGGTCCTGCTCATATGAGGGTCTATCAGACCATATGCTAGCAATTTTCTACATCCCATCTTTCTCCTAAACAAGCTATAGTATATTTAATTTGGATAAAACAACTTCTTCACTTCCTTCTACCATTACTACATCTAGTTCAACTGATTCTGGTTCTTCCCTTGGAGTGTACTCATCAAATTCCTCATCTGGTATGTCCACAATCACTTGCTCTTTACCTTTTCCTTCAATTTTTAGGGTCTTGTGTGCCAAAGGAGTGTAATCAACAATCTCTTGTGCTCTTTGCTTCTTCCTCTCCATCTCACCAGAAGAAGATCAAACTTCAAGTGCTCTTACCAGAATGGAAATGGAAATTGCTCCAAACTTCCCTAGCAATTCTTTAAAGAAATTTGCATACTCTTGCTTACTATTTTACAAATTATTAAAATGTTCAAAAGTTTGCTTACAAACTAGTTCATTCTCTTTCCATACAACATTATTGACCTATGGCAAACAATTCAAAAAATACATCGCAAGACATATGACCAAGGTACCAAACTTGAAGGGGTAATTTTCATCCTTTGTTAGTTGAACATTTTCCATCAATTGATCTTTTAGCAATCCACATAGATCAAAATCTTGATCCTCCTTTATCATTTTATGGGAGATGTAAATTATACCTGCCAAAGTTGCACCTTCCCTATTTCTGTAAAAGATTTTGTATGAAATTCCATGCACAGTGTATCTTGTTATTGGATCTTTGATCATCAAAATTATCAAATCCCTTTGATCTCAAGTTAATTTGGTTAGGGTTTTGAATTATTTTTTCTGAATGGAATTCTTTTTTGGTATATCCCCAACATTGCATAATCCAGTTATATTCCACTAATCACCTCTTTTGAAATGAGATAAGGTTTATCTAGAGTTAGAATGTCATCATTCAATCTTTTTAGGATGAACCTAACAATTTTTTTGTTATCAAAATAGGGAAATTCACTCCAAATGTCCAAAATTTTGTGTTTCACACCTTCAAGCCATTTCAATTCATCGGTTGACAACATATTTCTCACATACCTAATTTTATCACTACTATATTCATCTAAATTCACCATTCCTTTGATTTTCTTTATTTTCCTTTTCATGTCGAACAATTTTCTACTGAGCACCAAATTAAGTGAGAATTCTACAAGCAACTAAAATATCTGATGAATTTGCTGCCGAATTGACTTTCACTCCTTCAAAATTCTCCTATAGAGGCTCTGCTTCTATTCTTCTTCAATGCAAGGTGACAAATGAGGGTTCCAAATACACTTTTATAATTCATAAACCTAACCTTTTTATCACATTAAATGTTTTTCCCTAGGTGTTATAGATATTGTACTTCTTAGACAACAAAAGAAGGATTCATTTGTAGACCTACTTCTCAAATTTCTGCACAAGTGATCACTAATACATTTGTAAACTACTAGCACAACTACTAACAATTTCCTACATTCTGGTGCCAACTACCAACAAGGAGACAAAGGATTTTCTTGAAGAACTCCCCCTAGGCCAATGGCCTAAGATCAATTTCTGGAGGAATTTGAGAAGCAGATTCTGGTGCGGACTTATTTCCTTCATCAGACTCACTCTTCCTTACCCATGTTTTCTTTATCTGATCTCTTAATTCTTCCACAGTCGCTTTCCCTTTTCCTTTATCATCTTTCTGTGAAATTCTTCCTTTATATACCATACCTCTTCTATCAATGTTTTTGTTCTTGTAGAATCTTCCAATGTGACCAAATCTATTGCAATTGTAACACACATGATTTCTCTGTCTAGACCATTCATTCAATTGATTTCCTCTTGATCTGTATTCATTAGCAATATGCCCAAATCTTCCATAGGTGTAACATTTAATATTCCTTACACTAATAGACATACTTCTGTATTGAATTGACTTATGACCAAACTTATTACAACTAAAACATTGACCATGAAATGATGGACTACTTGAATTTATTTTACTTCTACACTGAAAAGCCATATGACCAATTTTATTGCAAGCAAAGAAGTGACCATTAAAATTTTGAGCATTGGGTTGTCTTACTAGAAACCTTCTACCTTTACTCATCTGATTTCATTGTCTGGAATCCTTATGTTCATATCTGAAGCTTTCCCCCTTCTCATATCCAAGACCTCACTGGTCATTTGCATCCTTTTTTCCTTTAATCAGCTCACCAAGCTTAGTAGAACTAATCTTAAAATTCTCCTTGTATTCATTTGCAGTAGTGAGTTCATATATGAGAATAACTATTTGTCTTTCAAGCTCTTGTTCATTATTTCTGGATTGTTGCAGTTCAATCTCCAGCTATATGAATCCACTACTCGGTTGAATTCTTTAGATCTTTCTTTTAAGGACTAGGCCAGATTCTCCTCATTCTTCTTCCTTTCTTCAATTTCCTTAGTTAGCTTCATCACCCTGGATTCCATCTCAAGCTTTAGAGTAGCATTGTCTCTAGCAAGCTTTTCACATGCTTCAATTATTTCTTTTAGGGTCTGATTTAGGTGAACATCTTCCAAGTATTTACTTTCTTTCTACTTTAGGTGATGGCATAGTTCCTTCCTCTTTTCTCTTCACTCATTGGTTTTATCCTTTAATGATTGAATGAATTTTTCGGCATCATTAAGATTTTATTTTAATTTCAAGACTTTTTCTTTAGACTGATCAAGATTATCATGTTCCACCAAAAAATTATTGTTGAAGACCATCAAATTCCATTACATTCCAAGATCCACATCAAGCTATTAAACATCTGCAGAGAAACCTTGCTCTTATACCAATTGTTAGACTCAAGGAACACTGAGAGGGGGGTGAATTGTTGTTCAATAATATTTAAATCACAATCTGGATCTTAAACCGTTTACAAAATTTAAACAAAAGTAGAGATGAAAGCACATGAAGGAAAAAATCAAAACACCATAACATGAATATTTTTATGTGGAAACCTTGTTAGGGGGAAAACGACAATGGAGGTTAATCCACAATTTATACTTTGTTAAAAGTATGAAGAAAAAGGTGAATGCACATGCATTCAAGCACACTGCCTAGAGCTCACTGCTCAAAAATAGGAAGGATCACTACCTTGCAACATATTTTGATTACAACAAAGAGTTGAATTGAGACAATAGCATCCAAAAATTCCTAGTGTCAGTTTTGGTGAGTCTCATAGATTAGATTATGGACCTTTTGTCTGATTCTGCACTTTGCTTTGCTCTGCCTTAATTCACTTCACAAAAATCCTCTTCTACACAAGTAAAATTCGCTTAACTGATCTTCTAATATTTTCACACACATCAACAGATATTGGAAACAAATTTCTACTCTTCAAAATGAATTACCTATCTCATATATATATTTGAGCTACCAAAAATTTAGTTGCTATATGTCGGCTTCAACAAAATAAAAATATTTTCTAATAGTCAGCTCACTCCACATTTAATAATTGATGCGTACCCATCAAATTCATCCATGGCATAGCTAGGACCAAAAACAAAATATTCAAGTAGAGGATACCTTAATTAATTATACCTCGAATATCCGTGACATGCCATATTCACTAAGTTAGCCACTGTGAGCTAATAAACAAAAAATCATCCTATCGGATCTCCTAGCTTATACACTGATTAATGTGACATCACAAAACTTAACAATAAGATAATATAGATACTTAACAACCTTCCTTGAGATCCACAACTCAAAATGATAATTTGGTGAAGCATAGAGATTGACATACTAACCGGATACCCTATTCTTCATTCTTTCTTCTAGTAATACTTTTTTCTTTACTCTTCCTGCTGATATGAACAAATCCTGATCTCCGAACCAAAATAATGACTTAGGTTGCCATCAATGACAACACTAGAAGCCATATGCCAACAAAAACTCTTAGAAAAAATTCTCTTAGAAAACTAGTTAAGGACTTTGCTTAATCATGTTCCTAATTTCAATAAGACAAAGAATACGATAAAGATTGCATACACTTAGGAACTATTAGACACAAAATATATCAAACATAACTGAAGTCTTATCACTTTACAAACTACTCTTGCTAATGTAAAGCAAGAACAACTTATGTACATTGACATACAAAGGCACAAGAAATCCTTTTATGCACAGTTATCCAAAACCTTCTTATTTTGCATGATCAACAAGGAAGCATGTTATAAAATATTAAAAATCTCTTTCATGATGCTCAATGCTTGATACCAACTCAATCATAGATATAATCTTCACATCACACTAGTATACACATGGAGAATTTGCTTCAAGAATAAAATAATATAATGGTGTTGCATAATGCTATGATTTAGTTTTTTCCACACTATATAATCATAAACCCCCAACAACTCTGAACCTCATCCTTATTCAGGTGATCCCCCAAAGCTAGTTTACAATTTTTGGGAGATTTTGATTTTTATTGAAATCACATGTTTTTAGAAAATATAATTATTTAAGCCTTAAAAAGTTCCATTTAAAGCATTACAATTGAAGAGGGTTTGATCAAACCAGCTTAGATCAAATCCCCTTGGATAGAACCTCACTAGTTTTAAACCATACCTATAACGGAGTCTCCTTTACACCTATCAAAATGCTGATAAAAAACCACTTTTTACTTACCTTTTGGGGGATCAAATGAATTCATTTAAAATTCATTTTTTGTAAGCATGTAGTCCTTATTATAAGCTTCCCAAAAGGTATAATTTTAAATAATTTTAATTTAATTATTATATTTATTTTTTATTTCTTGTGAATGTAGGTTTTTCACTGAAAATAAAGCTCTTTGCACATATGAAAAAATAGCAAATTATGAAAAAAAAAAAGAAAAATATGAGTGCACTAGATATTGAAGTCCTTGATCCAACAAAAAAGAAAGAATTTCAATACAGACAAAAAATTTGTGCGTTATATGGTCGCACTATGTTTGAATTGAAATTGCTTTTGACTTCGAAACTTAATTAAAGAAAAAATATTCAATAAAAAAAATCTAACCAAGTGGAAGCACTAGATATTGGAGTTACAAATCTAAATTCTAAAGAATTAGAATTTTATCGTTCATGGAAAAAAATTTATGCATTATATAGTGAGTATCACTTTTTTAAAATGTTGTTTTATGAAAAAAACTAGTTTTTGAGGGAGATCGAAAATGAAGTCCAATATGATTCCAAAATTTTTGAAAAAAATATTTATAATCTATAGAAAAAAATTCACTAAACTCTAGTTTGCATCATCTTCAAATTCCTCATGATTTAGCCGCTATAGGTGCCAAAAAGTGAAGATTTAGTTTTAAAAAATTATTTCAGTGTCTAGTTTGGCAAAAAAATTGTAAACCACTATTGTGGGATCACCCATGAGCATACTAATATTTTAGTTTCTTCATTGTAGACTAACTTAACACAACCATAGTACCATAATGAAACTTTAATAATTTGACCAAAAACTCACATGTCATCTATTGGACAAGAAAAACCTCTGAATGCATTGCTACACTCTTTTTGTTTTTCAACATTCTATTTGTAGGAAGTTTGAAAACTATACTTACCAATCAAAACCTAATTACAACTATATCAATAGTGTTTCAAATATACCTATGTGAACCTTCTTCAAAGACTAATCATTGGTTTTAAAAAAAAAAATCTTAGATAGACACTTAAACAACATTTTCACCAATGATAATAAATCAACTTAAAAAATATGAAGGCTTGTATTAGAAATCATCACACGCCCTAAACGTTAGATATTTAGGGTTTTTGAATATACCTTTGAAATATGAGATTGACTTAACCCTTTTCAAATGTAATGACAACCCTTACCAATAAGGAAGCACAAAATGTTTAAACAAAGTTTGATTCAAACCTTTGCAAAGCAACCCTCATAAGCAACTTTAATCTTTAGATAATCCACATCAACATCAACATATTTCCTGTGAATAAAAAGCAATTTTTTCTCAATATTTGTGTTGGTTACTCTTTCTTGCAACCTTCAACCCTAAGGAGAAACACAATTCCTCAACTAGGGAATAAAATATTTAGGACAAGGAATCTACACTATAAATAGGTTGAAGAAAAGAAAAGCCAACAAACAAGGCTATGAAATATTTTTTCACTTTAAGCTCCATAGGACTCACGAGGGTGTTCCTAATTGTAGGCCTGAATATGTGATAAACTTATTCCAAGAAACAAACTACAAAGCTATGAAAGTGGATAGTTCTCAAGTATATGAGTGATGGGTATTTTATATTCTACCAAGTTCAAGCATAATCCCATTTGCATTGAACATTGCTGAGCACACATAATTTAGATATCTTCATTGTAAACACGTAGAGGGTTTTGAGGTAAAATTCGCTCAAATTTAGCCTCTAAACTCTTTCAAATACAATGAAGATATAGGAAACAGTTACAAATTAAACAACAAAGCAAAGATTCACTGAGATTTAAAATGATTTGAATTATTTATGAAAATGTCTAAGGATTTGTCATAAATCAGTGCCTAATCATGGGTGATAGAGTCAAATATAAAACTACAACAGATATCCTATTAGCAAACTAGGTTCAACCAATGGATTTAAAATATGTTAATGGATTACATTAACAAATCCACTCATATTTGTCATAAAATTCTACTTATCAATCCCACTTGTGCACTATAAATCATAGTTATCTGATCAAAGTAATTTAACTCTTTAGTTGAAAGAGAACCATGGTCAAACAACACAATCACAAGAAAGCTGCAATGACAAATTCAAACATCCTTGATATATTGAATTCATATGATTAAAAGCTTACAAATTTGGAGGCAAATTCATGAAAGTAATATATTGTTTGCAAAAATTGGCTAACACTTGCTTGAGCTTATAATTCAACCATTACAATTTAAATACTCAATTCATGACTCAAACTCAACACTCTTCTACCTTACTTCCTAATTCAGAATTTCAGAACCCTTTCAAATGAGAAGGAATGAAAAGAAAAAGAAGGAAGAAGAGCCCTAAAATCAATCTGTTGGAGACACTTGGATCCTTCATCTTCCATTAATCAATAAGTGCCTCCTGTCCTAAAAATTATTCAATATACACCTTCCCTTTGTATTTGTCTTGCACTCATCTTTATTCTTCAATAGAAAATTCCCCTTCTCATGAAAACCTGCACGTCCATTAAATACACTATAGTCAAAATGGGTCTTCCCGTGAAAGAATCTCACAATGCCTTTGCTATGTTGCACTCTACATATTCACCTCCAACAAATAAAATATTCTTACTTTATAATGGAGCCTTTGATTTATATTTTAACTTTCATGGTGCTGCACACAAATTTCACCGTGCCATTTCACCTTTAAAATTCCTAGTAACAAACCCATTATTTAATTGTGAAGGATTTTAAAACATTCACCCAAGCCATTAAAATATTTCAGCCATGCTTGTATTTTCTCTTCACTTTGCAATTTATTTTCCCTCACTCTTGAGACAGCATTTTCACTTGAAGTGAAAATACATATTTATATTCAACATAGGTTATAATATAGAAATAGTATAATTGTCTATTTCATTTCACCTCACATTTAAAATTTCTTCCATTTAATAAAAGTGAAAGGCCCTTAACGATTTATTTTACACTTTGTCCTTTAATTCACTACATTTAAAATGTGAGGGCCTTTAAATATTATGTCGAGCCTCAAAAACCTTTGCTCGTGCCTTTTAATTTCTTGACAGGGCCCACTAAGGCTTCCTTCTCAACACCCCGTGCACCCCACGTCCTTTGCTATGAAGTCACCTTCCTTCATGCAGGGTCAGCAGGCTAAGTCTAGGATCCATCCACTTCACCCATTTTCTGCAGGCCGTTGATCTCCTTCATTTTCCCTAGCTTTGCTCTGCATTTTGCAACTTCATTTTGTTGGTTCTTACTCTCATCATGGCGACACAAGAATGTTCAACATTATTTCAATGAGCAACTCAATCTTCTTCCATTAATTCCATGTGAGTGAAGGCTCACCATAGCTATTAGTCAACATTTAGCCTCATAATGTATTCAAGCACAACCAAATGAGATTAGGGTTTCATTAAAATAGAACTTCCTTAGACAATTTCGATACATTCTAATTGCATGCACAGGTACCTCCTTCTCCTAGCACGATGAGTGCCCCTGTAATACTAGAACATTTGAAGTCTCTGCTTCTAGACTATAAAATACATTACATGAGCTTTCTCACTATGGATTGCCTCGTTCTTTGAATCATCCCACTTCTCATTCGAATAACTACAAAATGACTCCAAATTTCAAGTGAAAATTTATCACAAGAATTCTTCGAACTTGATTCCCTATGTGCAATTGTTAAAATGCTTTCTTTTCATTTGAGTTGGTCCTCTGTTTGCAATTCCACGTGGCCCAACACTCACTTCATTTGATGCACTTTTATCCATATTAAATTCTTTTCATTCGAACAAGGGTTGGTTGGATATGACTCAAGCCAGAGCCATGGCTGCTTTTAGCATCATAAATACTTGATAATGTGATAAGTTGACCATGAGAAAGATCTCGCGCCATCTAAACCAGTGTTCACCGTTTTTCTTCAACATTATATGGTGTATCAAGGAGCATTTGAAGATTATCAATATCTAGTTCCAGATCCCTTGTCTCATCAATATCAACGTTTGGATTGGCATTCCTCAGAGCTTGTTCTGACGAGATATCTTGCATCTTGGAAGACTAATGAAAATCCTGAATTTTATCATCTATCGTTAATGGCCCACTGTGTACTGAAGAATGAATCATCTCATATTGTAGTTGTGTATTTGTGTTTTGAGAACATTGAGTGGAAACTAAAAATTGGTGTCGATGTTGTGGGTATGCAAACTTCCTTCGTGTGCACAAAGCCTTTGAGATTATATGTGGAAGGTTTTGTATTTATTTTTCACATGTGCTAGAGATGACCTATTTGAATTTTGTGCAGAGGATGCTCCAAAAATGCATTGATCAAAAATATTTTGATAGAGAGAAAAAATGTGGTGTTCATGATTAGTGACTTCCTTTTCAAGAATAACTATCTCTGTTAGTATATCCCTTTTGAATTCATTTACTGATGAGAATTTATGTAGCAGTATATCCTTTTCTATTTGTTTTTTCAAATTTATTTCTTCTAGCAGTTTCAACTTTTCCTTGGCAGCGCCATAAATTTCATTTAGTCTATAATAGTCATCTAACAATGCCTAATTTTTGTTTTTAGTTTCACACATTATTTTCTCTAACCTTTTTAATTTCAATCTCTAATATTTGTTCCTTATTAATCTCTTTCTCTAATTTACTTATGAGATATTTAACTTCTTCCAGCAAACCAGCCTATTTTTGTGAGTAACTCATTTGCAGGGTGTATTCTACAACTTCATTTTTGAATGCTTCTTTCTCTTCTTGTAAACCGCATCTTTACTCTTCAAGGTGGTTCATGCACCCCAGTGCATCTTCCAATTCATTCTTTTTTTACTGCCTCTCTCTTTACAATTCAGAATAAAGATTATTGACATTTTCCAAGTTTGCTTCCAAATCTCTGGTTTGACACATCGGGTTTCCTTGTGGGCATGACTAAAAAAAAATCATTTTCAAATAAGTTTTATTTTCAAGTGACTTGAGGCTTCCTTTGAGTTCATCTAAGGTGAAAACAATGAATCGTGTTGTCATTAAAATTTGTTTTCTAGCATATTTGTATAGTGATCAAAACTAGTCAAGTGGGCTCTTGAATCTCCCTAGAAATCTTGTCAAACAACCTCCTGGAGCTATGAAAATGCACAAGGATGCAAAAATTTGACTCAAGAGCACAATGCAACAAATGACTTAGCAAAATAGATCTTGAGGTGCACAATATTCAATTCCAAATTGACTCACTCTGACTTTTTTGTAGCTACACCTGTCCAAAACCAATTAAGGCTCACCAAGTCACCTCCTTGAAAAAATATCAAACCACCTCCTAAGTAGCTACCATTGGAAACATTAGATCATTTAGGTCCACTGAGCATGTGTGCAAGATGGATTTCCATCAATCCATGTTCTTCACAAGATATTGAGGTTCAAGTTTGACCATCTTGAAACATTCTAGAAATGCAGATGCAAAAGGAAAAGAAACTTCATTTGCTTTCGACTTGGTAGAAATATAAAACTTGATCCTATGGCTCTAAAAATAGACTAGGGAACATATACATTTGAGGGGAATGTAGGGAACAAATCCATTTTTCATGACGATCATCCAACTATGAAATATCCACTCAAACAAGAGGCCACTTCATAGAACTAAGAGTTCACAAACAACAAAATAGTCCCAGAAACCTCCAACTTTGTGTTTCAAAACCCTGTCAAAGCTCATAATAGGAAGCTGAAATCAGGCAATGATGATCAAATGCCAGATGAATACACTCACTAAGGGGCTTGGCATGAAAATCAACTGGCTTTGAATTATGACCCTACAAAGTAGGTCATTGGGGTAGATTTTTTAGGGCCACTTTTGAGTGTGCAAAGAATTTTTTTCATTATGGGTATTTCAAATTTGTAAAATTTGAAGGTGCCATTAGTGCCTCCAACTGGGGATGTATTCCCCCTATGGGCATAGCAAGAATTCATATCTCTGGGGAGTAGACTAAGTGCCAAGTCCATTGGGCACTCTAAAACTTCTCCTTTATTGAACTTTTTTTTACCTCATTTGATGGCCCCAGGCCACCAAATGAAAAAGGGAAGTGAAAATTTACCCCTTTCAAACACTAATCTATTAAAGGATCTTATCTCTCTCAATCCATACTTGCCTCGATCACATCACAACAACATGAGTGACTTCATTTTTGTAAAATCAATTGTCAGGCTACTTGTGTACAAGTGGAAACTTGCTCCCTATTTAGCTTTGTTGTAACATGGAAACCATATAACATAAACCACATCACTTCCACTCTCTTCAATTTTTTATTTTGTATCACATGATAAAATATGAGGATAATGATCAAGACTACATGAATACATAGTCTTATCACATTTATGAACCCCCATATAATAATTGTTCTTAGAGAAGATATCATGCCTTAAAAACAATGTGTAATCCTCTTATGTGTTGAGCAAAGGATGCTCACACATTTAAAATTACTTCAATTGAATTGCACCATAGGTTAGTTTATTATCATTCCAACAACACAACTCAATAACATCATCATATACCTCAAGGTTCTGAAAAAAATATTTATAAAAACCCATCGACCCATTATCCACATTCAAGTCATGGAATTAAAAAGAAATTTCAACATCCCAAACAATGTTTCCTACTTCAAACTCAGATAAGAATGTGAGCACTCAATCTGTTATCACAAAAAGAAACTTCAAGTATAGGTTCATGTGACTCAAAATATTCATTTGTAACAAACTCATCATAGTGAGTGTTTAAAACACATTCAACATTATATCCTATTGCACCAACATGAAAATGTGAAACATACTAATCATGAAAAGAACCATGAGTTGCAGATCCATAAAAAAGGTTCTCATATGCATCTATGTGATAAAAAAAATCACATTTTTCAAGTGAAAATTCATCATAAAGAGCTTCATCAGTTGTTCCAATATTTGCCTCTACCTTTTCTCTTTCATATACAACCACATTTGTGTTATTCTCATACAAACATTCAGTGATAACTTCAAAACTAGTAGAAGGAATAGAATAAGGTAAAGAATCAAACAATAAAAGAGTTTCTTGTTCATCACTTAAATTACCAACATTTGCATGCTCCTTATAATCAACTACCTAAACTGATTCATCCAATGAATCTCTTGCACACATATCTTCTTCTTTGTCCATTCTACTACAACAATCATCAGGGTCACATTCCTCATTGTCAAACTAAATATCATCTATTTCTTGATTGCAGATTCTTGTGGATGATCTCTCTAACTAAAATTTATTGCACATTTTGTCATTTGCATCTGGTACACTGACATTCTCAAAGGAATTCCCTAAATTAGAAAACTCCTTTATCTCATCAACATGGAAGCTTCTATCAATGCCCCACTCACTTGTAGAAGAGGTAGGACCAAGGGTACCATAGCACTATTGATCACATGTCCCTCATCATGCTCTTGTCTAAGAGAACTTGGAATCCCATTGTTCTTCACATCATCACACTCATTGCTTCAAGGGAAAATATCATCAACATAGTTTAAACTAAGATGATCATTTAGGAAATTATTTGCATAATTGCACCCTTCATCTGATATAGAAAAGTGGCTCTCTATTTCTATATTTTTAGAGAAAACAAAATAAAATTCATATGTTTCATTCATTTCATCATGAATATTATGGATGCAATCTTCATTTGCATATGTTTTCTCTATGGGCTGATAAGAAAAAGAATTTGCATCACTACATGATGCAGTATCATTGTCTTATGCTATACCATCCAAATATATTTGATCAAGTATAGAAAAGGTACCATCACATAGGGTAGTTAGGAAACCACATCCAATATTATTTATCATTTCTCCAATCATTGAAAGCCATTAATATAAATAGATAAGGCTAGGGGCTTCAAGTTAGCTTGCATGGTACTCAAACCTGGCTGACAAATTTTGGAAAATAAATCAATGCAAAATGATCCATCAAGTCTTTCTGATTTTGGTATAGCAAACAAAAATTCCATGAATCTATCATGGAAGTCATAAAGGGATTCATCCTCAGATCTCTTTATATCACATAGTGCATCAAGAGGTAATTTGGATTCAACTTTTCCTTCAGACTGCTCTTCAAATTCCTCTTGGATATGCAAATTTCTATTATCTAACAAGTACACATTGTCTGCTTATATTCCTTCAAACTGAACAATGAAAAGTATTCTAAACCCTTTCCATGAACATATGAAATGACTTGGAAAGCTAGAAAACTAGTCTTCTGCAATATTTTCTAAAGTTCTCACAAATAACTTCACGATAGCATCTACATGATCTATTTGATAGTCATCTATCAAATCAATGAAACTTTCTAAATGTTGTGATTCTAATTCGGGCTTCTCGCCATTGAGTCTTGGTATTTTATCTATAATTTTAGATGGAATGACATTTCGGTAACCATTAATGTCACTGAAATCAAGGGGTCTATATCTTTCAGTTTTAAAACCTCCTTGAAAACCTAGCTAAGGTGGATCACAAACCATCGTTTCCCTAGGAACCATACAAGGATGCATATATTGCTGAATTTTGATATGCCTTTTCAAACTTCAAATACCAAATCTATAGTTGATCATTCACTACTATATTTCTTGATTTCATCATGACCTTAGAATACCACATTGCATAACTCAAATATATCTACACCTAAGATCTATTTAGTTGGAATATTTTAAGAACAAGCATACTTCTTCAACATAATACATAGGATGTAAATTATAACTCAAAAGTATGCAAACTTAGTACTACTATCATCTCCCTTTCTTAGTGCTATTTCACTCAATAGGGAACCTAATTTTTTCACGATTTTCAAATATGGTTCTCACCCACAAATTTTTTGAAAACCAAAAAGTGAAAAATACCCAGACATTATGAAGCTACTGCAAATTCTTTTTCCTAATTGGAAATATTTGTATATCTAAAATTTTATTCACATCTTAATTAGGTTCTTTTGATAGAGTATCCACCTCTCTTCAAAGAGGACTGAACTTCAAGTAGTATGGATCTCTTTCAAAGATAAATCTCCTTCTAAGTTCCTTTCATCAATAGAGCACCACAAATCATGAAACTTTTAGGTTTACTACAACCATTTCTCTCTCCAGGTATGAATTCCTTCCATATTTTAACCAAATGTTCAGATCAGAAAATAATATGAATTTGTGAAGTATCAGTTTGCAACTAAAGATTCAAAGTTCTCCCTAGTAGAATCACCAATCTGTTGGTTACTTTTTCTTGCAACCTTCAACCCTAAAGAGAAACACAATGCCTAAACTAGGGGATACAATATTTAGGACAACGAATTTGCACTAACTGTAGACACCTAAAAATGACCTAGGCTAAGAAATCCCTTAATTGCATTGGTGAACCCGACACTATGTAGAGAAATCTGTGTGGGTTCTTGTTTGCTTTCACTGTTTTGCAGGTTACAGCCAAGACGTCATACGAAATCCCGTCACCTTCATTTAAACACAAAAAAAAGGGCGAATAAAATATTTTTAAACAGTTTTTGGGTTTTGTAGATCTCGCTCTCAAATTTCCAGAACATTAAACAGTTTTAAATTTTGTTGAGATTTGATAAAGTTATGGGCATTTTAGTGATCGCCTTTTTTTTTTCAATTTAATTTTTAAAACCACATTTTTCTTTTGTCTATAACATTCTTTTTGTGTAGAATCGTGGAAAACATTTTCTGGGTTTTGAAGGTCTATCATTTAGCTTTCTATGGATATCTACCACTTAAAATTTTGTTATGTTTTGAGAAAGTTATCACTGTTTTAATTTTCTGCTATCATTAATGTTTTCTTTTATTTATTTTTTGTATTACTAATCTTCTTTTGAAGCATGTGGCAATCCCTATTCATGTGTCGAAGACCATTGATTAAAGAGATTACTAATTCATTGTTTGCAGATTTGAATATCGAAGACAAGATAAACAAACATTGTGCTTATTTTTTTTCATAGATTAGCAAACATTTGATTTTGGTGCATATAAAAAGAACACATGTCTTCTTTGATTGATTGTGCTTGCAAGATGGTAGGTGAGTATGCTCTCACTTGGTGAAAACCTCATGATCAGAAAACTAGACCCATTTTTATGTGTTAATTACCCTTCATGATTCGGTATATCAGAGTATCCACTCCCCTTGCACATTCGTGCGATCCTGGGTGTAAGAGAAATGGTTACTGACTCTAGAACTTGGGCCTGTTCTGGTGGGAAAAATTACTCACCCCAGGATGACTTAGACCGGTAGCACCTTGACACCGAGGGACTTCCAGCCAGTATATAAAGGTGGGTTCTTGGGGAAAGCCCAAGAATCATGAGTGTGGTTCCAACGAGATGGATCCGAAAGGGGACTCTCGCCACATGGATCATGCCCCACGAACAAAATTTCTGAATTAAATACCCTTTGTTTTAGTGTCCAACCATTCTTTGACCATTGCTTGGTATAGTGCAGGGTACAGTATCATGTCTGAAGACACTCATGACTGATCCCCTTGAGTAGAGATAGCAGTTCTTGGGATGTCACTACCCAAGAATTCAAATTTGGTGTGCTCGAATGACGTTAATGAGCTGTGGAGGGGAGCCAATGCCACCAAAATTCTAAGCTATCTGCTTTCGAGAAGGAAAGGTGTTTATCACCAATTCGGGGTATATCAGTGGGCTATACCAAGTATACAAACCCTTGGCCTATTGGCCTTTTAGGATTGTACTTGTCTTATGTGTGTTTTCTTACACCCAAAACATTGTGCTTGTCAAGTGCTTGTTGGATTCCTCAAACATTATACACAATAGTCACAAATATAGACACAAACAATCAACCTTGGACAAATCAAACTTTTGAAAAAAACATCGAAAAACAATCTTAGTCCTCATTTTGAACCTTATACTTTGCATTGTTCATTTTAGACCTCATTTTGAACCTAGAATTTGCATTAATCATTTTAGTCCTTCGTCAGCATTATTGTCTTAGTCCACATTTGACACTTTGGCTTTGATCACCTTATCATCTTACATCAATCATTTCCTTAGACAAACATTATCATCACCTACTCATCCTAGTCAACATTTTAGGAAACATAGTCTTGCATTGTCATCCTTTATCCAAAAAATCTGAAAAGCATAGGTTGTCATCATCCTCACTTGAGCAAATCAATTTTACGATTGAGACTAGGCTTCAAAGACAACAACGACAAATGGCAAACTTTGGACAAGATTTCAAATCCAACATCGACAATAACACTCATGACATAAACCTACATTGGAATTTTTCTGACCCATTTCACAACATGAACATGCAATCTTCCACGAACACGCCATCTTCATCACAAAAAATTTATGAACCATTCATATAAAGAGACCAAAATGGACAAGTATATTGGAAAGACATAGAAGCTGCAGTGCAAAATCCTGATATATTCTCCTTTGTAAAAAAACAGTCTTACGTGACCCTCAAAGGTATCTAGCCATGCTTTTGGATGAAGGGGCTAAGTTACCACAAGGCTTTGACATAAATACTTTGCCACCATCTGTCTACCCTCACAATCAACAGTGACTTGACACAAATCCTGCCATTAATTCACAACAAACATCCACTTATCATCCTTATCCTAACCTTGACAAGGGAAGCCAACTATCCAATAGTCCATTCCAAACCTCCATGTCATATTCTGACCCTTCACCTATTAATTCCATCAAAGTCTGTATCCCTTATCAATCATCTACCAACTCATGTCAAGTCCCCACATCATACCATACCGATCCAGTCCAAGTCTCCATGTCCTATTTCAATCAACCTTACACCAATCCAGTCAAAGTCTCCATGTCATATCCTTGTCCTTCAACAGTTAATCCAGTCCAAGACTCCATGTCCTATCTTTGTCCCTCACATGCTAGTTATGTCCAAGTCCCCACATCCTATCCTAGTCCATCATTCATTAATCATTTTCAAGTCATCCCCTCACAAGCCACATCTAGTCATGAAAATTCTATCATAGTCCAAAGTCAAATCCTATTGTCTAAACTTGAGGATACATGTCAAAATGAAATCCTAAAGCATAACCTTATAATGTCACCCTCATCTCAAGAACAAGGTAGTCCATCCCATGACCCTATCTTTCAGTCCATCCATGAAGTCCTTCAAGACAATCATGAAATCCAAAACACACCTATCCATGACAACCCCATCTTTGAACAAGACCCTACCATTGACCAAGAAGTCCAAATCCATGAAAACTTCATTTTTGACCAAAACCCTATTGTTGACCAAGAAGTCCAAAACGATCCACTCCTTGACCTTTACACCATTTATGATCAAATACTTTTCAATCCTATACAAGCCTCGACTATTGACAGTTTCCAAAATGAGACACTTGCCTCCATTACACACAGATGATATTCCTCAAGCACAAGAGTACTCCAATATGGGCATATTTGAAAATGATCAAGCTATAGATAAATTTAGTGGAATATATAACACTGACCATCAAGATGGTTTTGACATTGAATTGGAAACACCAATAGAATCATTTGAACCTGACATGTCACAAGATAAGACCAAAGATATCAGTCCGGAATATGTCCAACATGAAAATGAAACTAAGACACTTTATCAACTAGGGTCATCTATCTTTGTCAGAGCAGGCTTTCTTGCAGATGAAAATATTACAAGTGATAGTATCCACATACCTAATGATGGGTTAGCATCTTTCTTTCAAAACAACAAATACCCCATCACAAATAGAATCTTTCAAAGCATGCAATATCAAGGCAAACGACTAGGCATACACGAGCAAGGTATTCAAGAACCAATACAGCTCCAGGAAAATTACAAACATCAAGGTCTTGGCTATTCCTTAAACAGCAAATCAAATGATGTCAGTAGTACCTCCTCAATACTGGGGGCAACTTTGTTAGATATAAACATCAAAATGGAGTCCATGAGAAATTCTCGTCATAAGATTGTTGCCAACACCCCATCCACCCACACCATGAACCGTCATTCCATCATGAATCAACCTCCCCTTTGGAACCAACAAAAACAAAAGTCTTACAAATCAAAAGATCAAAATCAAATGTCAAAGGCCATTGAATCAAACAAAAGGAAAAGTGGACAAATGAAATTAAAATGGATCCCAAAGAAAGATGGATCAAACAAAGACACCAAGTCAAATACACAAGTCAATCACAATGTGGAGCCACAATACAAGAGGACTCCCACATATAACAAATGTCCACCTCCTTCAAAATGGTCATCAAACAAGGCATCCAAAAGTGTTAGTTTCAAACACCATCCCTCCAAAATTCATCATCCAACATCCCAAGTTTGGAAAATAAAAAGTCATTCATCCAAATGTCCAAACAACCTTTCCACATCTACCATCATATGTCATAATCCTACATCTCACCTAAAGTCCAAAAATCCCATGTCACAAATCCATCACATATTGGTAGCAACTCCTTACCACAAGGACTCTCATGGCACTCTATTGTGATGTGCGTATTCTGATAAGGCCAACTCTAGTATCAGAAAGGATCACAATGACATCAATCAGTTGTACACAAGTGTTATGATCTTGACAAGACAACTCCTTCAACAAGGTCATTATTGGCATATCATGGCACCAGTCTCTACATTGGCACCATTAGTGGATTCAGAATGGGTAGTGGTCATCTAAAGCATCTAGACATATCAGAAATACAAAAAAATTAAAAAATTAAAAAATCGTCACTCTGATGAAAACCTGGCAAACAGGTGTCTTGGTGACACCAAAAAAATCAAAAAGTCAAGAAAATAGTAAAGCAAAAAATTTCATCCAATAGTGAAAACTTGGCAAACAGGTGCCCTGGATAAGTACCATGATGAAAACCTGGCAAACAGGTGTCATGTGTAAAATAAATCATCTATGTGGACTTTTACACTTGGGGGCAAGTCGTCTCATCTCCTAGGCCTTCCACTTGGCATTGGATCCCGACCATTTAATCCATATCATTCCCACCTATCTTGGTCTTGACATAAACCTGGCAAACATAAGTCATGCTTTGGGAAAACTCTTGACATGTCTATCCTTCGTTCATACACGATTCATGAAACATCATGTCATTGACCGTCAGTCTTATTGTCCTTATACAACATAGTCCTTGAAAATCATATGACAATTCCCTTAGTCTCATGTCTCTCGTCCTTTACAGAGGCCACCCCCTATCCTTTCATGCCTATCACCTATCTTGGCTTTCCCTTGTCAAACGGTCTAAGGATAATCATCATCCCATCTAGTCCCAACCAAGTCATTCCAAATGCTATGAGTCTTATCCATACAAGCACATTATCCAAAACATTACTTGACTTCATTCTTGGCCTAGCTGTAGACCTTCATACTTTTTTCACATTATCGCCATCATCCTCACGTTGTTTTGGGATGCGTCCTTCCCACGTCAAACAATGTTGTCATCACATGTCAATTGGTATTCAACTTGACTAGGGGCATAATCATTTTTTTCCTTGGATTCTCATGTGTAGGCATCAGTCGTATGCATTTTTCACGACCCTCTTAAACATCAAAAATCCAAAAAAATCATAAAATGACCAAAAACATTGCAAAATGTCCTGAAGAAAGACCAAAAACATCATAAAATGTCCTGAAAAAACACCAAAAACATGGCAAAATGTCTTGAAGAAAGACCAAAAACATCATAAAATGTCCTAAAAAAAGACCAAAAACATGGAAAAATGTCCTAAAGAAAGACCAAAAACATCATAAAATGTCCTAAAAAAAGAAAAAAAACATCACAAAATGTCCTGAAAAAAGACCAAAAAAATCATAAAAAGTCCTAGAAAAAAAGACCAAAAAAAATCATAAAACGTCCTGAAGCAAAACACAAAAACATCCAAATCAATGTCAAAGTCAGTCACATGGAGTCAAAGTTGGTCATGTCAGTCAGTCCATATCATCTGTCAAACTACAAGGTCTCTAAGTGTATGACGTAGGCAAGGCCATCTATTGATGAGCCCCCGAGGCCACACTAGGTCAGTCCATTAGGGTTCATGGCACTACACTGGCACACATGTCACAAGTCTTCAATCATTTTCCACATGGGAAAACTCCTACAACAAGGTAAAACAATAATTTATTCAACATGACAATCTCATCAGCACGTCACTCATATCATCATGACAATATAGGCATATAGTCAAACACAAGTCAAATTTGGTCAAATCAAGTCAAATCATCAGAAACTAGTTAAATTGTCAAATTTCAGTTAGTCTTCAGATGAATCCTTATAAATGATAACCATTGTCATTTACACCTTAGGATGTGTCCTTCCTAGGCATCATCATCGTCCTTTCAACATTTTGAGCTATCTTCTTGACAATTAAAGATCACTCTTCCTGACATCAGTATTTTTCAAATGAGTCCTTCTGAAGATCCAATTCTGTCATTTATGCCTTAGGATGTGTCCTTCCTAGGCATCGTCATTATTTTGAGGGACGTCTTACGACCATTAGGGATCAAATCCTCTCGACATCGACATTATTTAGGATGTGTCCTTCCTGAATTCACCAAGTCTCAACATTTTTCAAGGTCATCAAAACTTTAAACATTCAGACATCTCGACATTATCAAACATGGCATCTTGACATCAGAACAGTGGATATCCAGATGCACTTGGCAAACTCTTGACAATTGTCTTTTGATCTTTTAGCATGTTATTAGTTTTTCGGCGAGATCCCACTAAGCAGGATTTAGAGAAGTAGCGACGTAGCATGACAATTGACTACTAGCTTCTTAGCGAGGTCCTGATTCTGGGATTTAGAAAAGAAATGACATATCCTGATAGGGACTTTATTTTTGTATTTTGGCAATCATGTCACTATTTTCTCCAGGATGTCCTGGAAACAGGATTTAGAGAAGCAACAATGTTTCATGATCTGTCCTTGTCTTTTTCTGCTTGAGGTTGATTATGACAACAAGACTGAGGCAATCATGCTCTTGGTATGAGTCATGATCATCCTTGTCTGTGACTGTTTTTCTTACGTAATGTAATGGATGACCTTGCACACCTTGGTCTACGTCATCTCAGGGTGTTTGTTGTCCATTCATGTCATTTTTACTGCCCAATGATGATTAAGAGCAATAAATATTAAAAAGTCCTACAGTAAAGTTTTGAAGGATTTGGTCTAGGAACTTACATGCATCTCCTTTAGTCATGTCATCTTCTCTTGCTCATCTCATATAATCATTACATCCATATCTTTTGCACTAACATTTTCTTTGTCTCTTCATATTCGAGTCTTCTCATTAATTTTGAGAGCACACCTGTGTTCTTGGAACTTGTCTGTCCTCTCGAGGGGGCATACCATAACCCTCCTCGTTATTCTTCCTCATCTTATTTTGCACTGGGGCATTTTTTGACTCATTTTCTTTGTCACAATGCGACATGCTACATTATGACAAAGAGGGGCAAAATGTAGACACCTAAAAATGACCTAGGC
The DNA here is from genome assembly GCA_007258455.2 of Sequoia sempervirens. Lineage (NCBI taxonomy): Eukaryota > Viridiplantae > Streptophyta > Pinopsida > Cupressales > Cupressaceae > Sequoia > Sequoia sempervirens. The sequence goes on along the minus strand of VDFB02000015.1, from coordinate 355,907,436 downwards.
CTGCAAGCTTCATTTTTACCACTTTAATCCTAGCATAATTATGTCATTTAATTAGGTCTTTGGTCCACATTCGACTATTGATTAAATAATTCATAATTATTTAATTAATTCATGTCAGTTATTCTTCATGATTATTAAATAAATAAATTTAATTTATTTATTAAATACGTCATTAACTGTCTAAGTCTTCCCTTAATTAAATAAATTTCTTAATTTATTTAATTTCCCCTTCTGCATCTAATTCTTATTGATTATTAAATAAATGGATTTCATTTATTTATTTAATACGTCACGGATTGTCTTAATTAAATAAATTTATCAATTTATTTAATTAATTAGTCTTATCTCCTAAATTAAATAATTAAAATTAATTATTTAATTGCTGATTTCATATTCTTCTCATTTTAAATAAATTAAATTATTTAAAATGTCATGTCAATCTTAACTGTTAGTCCTTTTTGATAAATAATATTATTTATTATCTCTCAAAATTCGTAATTTGAATTGTTTTAATTGGAATTAGTAATTAATCTTCCAAAAATAAGCAATCGGGTAGATTCTTGATTTTCTAAATCTTATCTTCAGTCCAAATCTTATCTCTTTAATTTTTTGAATCTTGCAAATTAGGCAATCTTATCTTCTTAATTTTTCAAAAACTTTATTCTTTAATTAATTTGTCTCATCCATCCTCCATCGTCGATCTGATTTTATTTTGACCGGGAGATTAAGGATGTTGCCCTAACCCTAATTAGGGATTCTTAGGCTTAATTTGGATCGTTCATTTCGTCAATTTATCTCATTCGTCCGTTTGAAATGGCATTTTCTATAAAATGCCATCTTCTTCTCACTTTTTGATTACACACGGACAGACACATGCTGACATTTTGCGTAATTACTATAGGCATTCATTTACTTTCACATATTTTTTCATAGGCAATTATAGTACTAATTTTTATAAGAATTTGATTAATATTGGTATTTGTTTTAGGCATAGACATTGGCAATAGTCATAGACATTTAGATTTTGAGAAAATCCTCCAAAACTTTCTTTAGTCTTGTCATTCGTCATAGTTGCTCATACAAATCTGAGGGCATCTTCATTTACTGTAAGCTAGGAGGTGTAATGAAGGTCAATCATGGAAGATGGAGATTCTTGGTAATATCATTCCTTTTGTTTTCATCATTTTCCTTTGTACTTTGTTATTTCTTTGAATTTTTGGTGTTATTGATCTAACAATTAACAATCTGATTTTTCCATAGATTACACTAACAATAGGTTGAAGACAAGAAAATCATATGAAAAAGGCTATGAAAGCCTTCTGCACTTTGAGCTCCATAGGACTCAAGAGGGCGTTCCTGATTGTAGGCCTGAGTATGTGATAAACTTATTCCAAGCAACAAACTATAGACCTATGAAAGTGGATAGCTCTTAGGTATATGAGTGATGGGTATTTTATATTCTACCAAGTTCAAGCATAATCCCATTTTCATTGAACATTTCTTAGAACACATAATTTAGATATCTTCATTTGAAACACTTAGAGGGTTCCTAGGTGAAATTATCTCAAATTCAGCTTATAAACTCTTTCAAATACAATGAAGATATAAAGAACATTTATAACTTAATAAACAAACCAAAGATTCACTAAGAGTGAAAATGATTTGAATTGTTTTTGAATTTTTCTTAGCCTTTGTCATAAATCAGTGCCTAATCATGGGCCACAGAGTCAAGTATCAAACTGCAAAAAATATCCTATCAGCAAACTAGGTTCAACCAATGGATTTAAAATATGTTAATGCCTTACACTAAAAACCCACTCATATTTGTCATAAAATTCTACTTATCAATCCCACTTATCCACTTTAAATCATAGTTATCTAATCAAAGTAATTTAGCTCTTTACTTGAAAGAGAACCATAGCCAAACAACACAATCACAGGAAAGTTGCAATGACAAATTCAAACATCCTTAATATATTGAATTCATATGATTAAAAGATTACAAATTTGGAGACAAATTTATTATAGTAAGATATTGTTTGCACAAATTGGTTGACACTTGCTCGTAGAATTCAACCATTACAAGTTACATACTCAATTCATGACTTAGACTCAACACTATTCTACTTTACTTCCTAATTCATAATTTTAGAACTCTTACAAATGAGAAGGAATGAAAAGATAAAGAAGGAAGAAGATCCCTAAAATAAATCCATTTGAGACACCTAGATCCTTCATCTTCCTTTAATCAATAATTTCCTTCTCTTCCAAAAAAAATTCAATCTGCACCTTCCCTCTATATTTTTCTTGCACTCATATTTACTCTTCAACAGAAAATTCCCCTTCTTGTGAAAACTTGCAACCCCATTTTACCTTGTAGTGAAAATGGCAGGCTCTGCCCGTGAAAATCTTTCACTATGCCTTTGCTATGCTGCACTCCACATATTCACCTCCAAGATATAAAATATTCTTACTTTATAATGGAGCCTTTGGTTTATATTTTAACTTTCATGGTGCTGCACATAGATTTCACTGTGCCATTTCACCTTTAAAATTTCTAGCAACAAAGACATTATTTAATTGTGAAGGATTTTAAAACATTCACTCAGGCCATTAAAATATTTCACCCATGCTTTTATTTTATTTTTAATTTCCATTTTGTTTTCCCTCACTCTTGAGAAAGCATTTTTCACTTGAAGTGAAAATACATATTTATATTCAACACCTTATAATATAGAAATATTATAACTGTCTATTTCATTTCACCTCACATTTAAAATTTCTACCATTTAATAAAAGTGAAAGGCCCTTAACCATTAACCAGGAATTTTGTCTTCAAAGTATCTATCATTTAAAATGTGAGGACCTTTAAATATTATGTTAGGCCTCAAAAACCTTTGCTCGTGCCTTTTAATTTTTTCATAGGGCCCACCAAGACTTCCTTCTGAACACCCCATGCACCCCGCAACCTTTGCTATGATGTCACCTTCTTTCGTGCAGGGTAAGGGAGCTAGAGCTAGGATCCATCCACATCACCCATTTTTGTAGGCCATTGATCTCCTTCATTTTCCCTAACTTTACTCTGCATTCTACAACTTCATTTTGCTGGTTCTTCCTCTTATCATAATGACACGTGAATGTTCAACAGTATTTCAATGAAGAACTCAATCTTCTTCGATCAAATCCATGTGTGTGAAGGCTCACCACAGTTATTAGTGAGAAATCAACCTCATAATGTATTCGAGCATAGCTGAATGGGGTTAGGGTTTCATTAAAAAATAATTTCCATAGACTATTTTGATACATTCTAACTGCATGCGCAGACACCTCCCTCACCTAGCTCGATGGCTGCCCTATAATACGAGCATTCCAAGTCTTTTCTTCAAAACTTTACAATATTGTTCCTAAGATTTTTCACAATGGATTGCCTTGTTCTTTGAATCTTTCCTCTTCTCATTTGATGCACTTTTATCCATATTAAATGCCTCTCATTCAAACAAGGCATGGTTGGATATGACTCAAGCCAGAGCCATGGTTGCTTTTAGCATCATAAATGCTTGACAATCTGATAAGTTCAACATGAGATAGATCTTGTGCCATCAACACTAGTGTTCCTCATTTTTCTTCAAAATTATTTGGTATACAAGGGAGAATTTGAAGATTAAGATTCTCTAGTTCCAGATCCCTTGTGTCATCTATATCAACTTCTGGATTTGCATTCGTCATAGCTTGTTCTGATGAGATATCCTACATCTTGGAAGACTAATGCAAACCCTGAATTTTATCATCTATGGTTAATGGACCACTCTGTACTAAAGAATGAATCATCTTAGATTGTAGTTATTTGGTATACAAGGGAGAATTTGAAGATTAACAATCTCTCGTTTCAGATCCCTTGTCTCATCAATATCAATGTATGGATTTGCATTCGTCATAGCTTGTTCTGATGAGATATCCTACATCTTGGAAGACTAATGCAAACCCTGAATTTTATAATCTATGGTTAATGGACCACTCTGTACTGAATAATGAATCATCTTAGATTGTAGTTGTGTATATGTTTTGAGAACGTTGAGTGGAAACTAAAAAATGGTGTCGATGTTGTGGATATGCAAACTTGCTTGGTGTGCACAAAGCCTTTGAAATTGTACTTGGAAGGTTTTGTCTACATGTTTCACACATGCCAAAGATGCCCTATTTGAATTTTGTGTAGAGGATTCCCCATAAATTCATTGATCAAAAATATTTCGATAGAGAGAAAGAACATGTTGCTCATGATTAGTGACTTCCGCTTCAAGTATAGTTATCTCTGTTAGTAGATCCCTTTTCAATTCATTTGCAGATGATAATTTATGAAGTAGTATATCATTTTCTATTTGCTGTTTCAAATTTATTTCTTCTAGCACTTTCACCTTCTCCTTGGTAGCACCATAATTTTCATTTAGTCTATAATAGTTATCTGACAAGGCCTCATTTCTGTTTTGAGTTTCACACATTATTTGCTGTAACCTTTGAATTTAAATCTCTAATATTTGTTCTTTATTAATCTCTTTCTCTAATTTATTTATGAGATCTTTAACTTCTCCTTCCAATAGATCAACCTATTTTTGTAACTCATCTACAAGATGTGTTCTACAATTTCATTTTTGAGAGTGCTTCTTTCTCTCTTTGTAAATTTCATCTTTACTCTTCAAGGTGCTTCATGCACCCTAGTGCATCTACCAATTCATTCTTGTTTTACTGGCTCTCTCTTTGCTATTGGGAATAAAGATTATTGACATTTTTCAATTTTGCTTCTAGATCTCTGGTTTGACACATGTCGAGTCCCCCTGTGGTTTCGACTAGAAAAAAAATATTTTCAAACAAGTTTTCATCTTCAATTGACCTGAGGCTTCCTCTAAGTGCATCTAAGGTGAAAAATGAATTTGATTTTCATTAAAATTTGCTTTCTAGCATATTTGCATAGTGATCAAAACTAGTCAAGTGGGCTTTGGAATCACCCTAGAAAATTGGTCAAACAACCTCCTAGAGCTATGAAAATACACAAGCATTGAGAAACTTCACCCGAGAACACAGTGCAACAAATGACTTGGAAAAAGAGATCTCGAGGTGTAAAATATTCAATGCCAAAGTGGCTCACTCTAACTTTTCTGCAATTGCACTTGTGCAAAACCATTTAATGCTTACCAAGTCACCTCCTTGAAAAAACATCAAACCACCTCCTAAGAAGCTACCACTAGAAAAATTAGATCATTTTATTCCACTGAGAATGTGTGCAAGAGGGATTTCCTTAAATCCATATTCTTCACAAGACATTGAGGTTCAAAGTTGACCATCTTGAAACATTCTAGAAATGCAGATGTGGAAGCATAACAAACTGAATTTGCTTTTGACCTAGTAAAAATATCAAATTTGATCTAGTGGCTCTAAAACCAAATTGGGGAGCATATGAATGTGATGGGAATGCACAAAAAAAATCCATTTGTCATGACAATCATCCAGCTATGAAATTTATCCACTTGAACAAGAGGCCATTTTGTAGAACTAAGAGTTCACAAACAACAAAATAGTCTGAAAACCCTCCAACTTTGCATTTTGAAACCCTATCAAAACTCATCACAAGAAGTTGAAATCAGACATACATGATCACATATGTCTAATGAATACACTCACCAAGGGGTTTGGCATGAAAATTAATTGGCTTGAAATTATGACCCTCCAAATTAGGTCATTGGGGTAGATTTTTTAGGGGCACTTTTGAGTCTGCAAAGCACATTAATTTCCATCAATTTTCATCATTTTTTCAACCTTTGAACATTGCATGAATAAGCATGAGATCACATCATAGAACCAAGGACCTTGTGATGATGAATAGCAACACCATCAATTCCAAATGTGGACATCACAAACTCTGAAATATTTACAAATTTTGACATCTATGATATACGAATGCAACCTCTGAGCCTTTGACATCAATGAAAAAACAATTATAATCCAACAAGATCCCACTTTGGTATTGATGTCAACTAATTTGCAAATTCTATCAACTACCAACTGCTCTCCTCTATCTCCCCCTTTGAAAACAGTAAAAAGGTATACTTGATCACAAAACAAGCACTCCCCCTGTGAAGAAGCTCCATCACTGATACTTCTATGAAACATTGTATAGTAAAAACAAAAATTATCCAAATTCTCTATCACTGGTCAAGTAAATTTATTGTCACCGTGTAGTTGTAACTTCAATAATTCAAACAAGGATTGGTAGATAAATTCATTGTCATTGTTGCAACTTCACTTCAAAAATTAAAAACCTATCCTTCACTTTCAAATAAGTAATGAATTTTGAAAATCAACCATTATTCACTTTCACTTTCCTTTGAAGCATTGAAGAAATATCAAGTAGTAGTCCTTTCAAGCATTGAAGCCACATAAGCACTGAAGTTTCACTATCCTTTGAAGCATGTGAAGGAAGTGAATAATCTTTACCATTGTCCAAGAATGTGAATCGCTTCATCGCTATCCAAATATGTTTTTCAAACAAAGAACCACCACACAAGTATCCAAGAAAGAGAAGAGAAACCACTATCACTGTCATTTAGCACCATTCAAAAACTGTCAATACTTGCAAGCATTACTACCAAGCATTCACTTAACCTAGGATCTCTGGACTGTCCAATCATCAATGACCAAAAGTAGAATAACCAAAATCAAACTATTGAAAAAAAGTGAATCATTTACAACTATCTAAGGAAACATTATTTCCAATAGAAAATGTGCATCATTAGCACTGACAGTTCATGTAAAGAATTGTTATCTCATAAAGATCAATGCCACTTCACTAGTACTAGAACCAAGATACAAACATCTAATCAAACTAATAGTCATATCAACATTACACAACCTATTTTGACTCAAGTCTCAGTAGAGAAAACTACAAGATCACTATTCCAAGGTTCATGTTTCAAGTTCATAACATGGTAAGATAAAAAATACCATTATGTTCCAAGATCCTTCATAAACATGGTAAGATCAAGTTGGTCACTATCTAGCATAAAAAATATTGTCATTGTCACTACAGTTTCCAAGTAAGAGTATTTTGACAACAAGCCACAATCCATTTTAAATCCACTAATACTTCACTATTGCAATTGTTCCACACATACCAATCATCCATGGGAGTACTGACAAAGCCCTCAACTAGTCAATATCAACTAGACATTCCACACTATCCAATTCAATGAAAATACAAATGTTTAATCTGTCTACTTCAATACTCTCCCTTTCAACAACAAATGCCAAAAGTCTTCATTCCTCAAGAAATAGGTTGCATTTGAGTGATTGTTCCCTGCAATCTCATTAGAAACAAGTGAAAATTTTACCACACTTGCAAAAATAAATACTATTTAAAGACAACAAAAACAAACTATCAAAGAGTCAACAAGCAAGGATGAATAATGCATTTCTCCTCAAGATCACTTATAGCACTTGAAATGACTATTGCATTTTTGGAGACAATCCATTATCTTTACATGAGTTAAGAATTTAGTACCATGACACACACCAATTCATAGTCATAAATGATTTTCCACAAAAGGGACACCAAGAAAGCCTTATGAAGAGACACAAGACTGCCTTCATGTTGTGTAAAGACACCTTCTCAAGAACTGTCATCTTATAAGTATAATTTACCACTAATCACAAGCCATCTCAAAATTACAACCTATCACTGTAGATGTAAGCCAATATAAATTACTTTCAAGGAAACAAATAATTTGATTAGCAAGTTCATGATGCAAGAGAAGACTATTATCATTAAGCTACTACCAATGAGTATTATGCAAGATAAAGAAACTGTACTTTCTCAAGATTATTGTTGTTGTTAGGTCACTATGTTTTCATTCAAGTTTAAAAAATAAACAGCGTAAACTTGTTATCAAGTATGTTACAAATCCAATAAAACTCATGTACTTTATTGTCAGATCAACAAAGTGTACTATGTTCAAGGGAACGTCAAAGAAATATCAAACTTTCATCATCAATGGTTATTCTCATTGTCTTTACACTATGAGTCACTGTATAGCCAAGAAATTCACTATCCAAGCAAACAAGTAAAATTCCCAAGAAATGGTCATTGTCAAGCAAGCAAATAAATCTCTACAATCAAGAACACTATCTGGAAATGCAATCACTATGCACTTTCTTGAAGTTTATTATCCATTTCAGTGTCACAGTCTTGTGTATGCAACAATATGTTGTCATGTTGTTCTTGGTATATCTAAGGCATGGAGAATATCACCTCACTAAACTCATGGTGCAAGACACCATATTGCAAAGTGTGGATTGATAATAGTACTCATAACCCATTTAGTCAAACACACATATCTCTCCTAGCATAAATAATCTTCTCAACCCAATAAACACAAGCAACCACTATTATAAGAAAATTAACTCATGATGACATTATCCTTTGTGTATGCATTGTATGACAAACATATTCAAAATGCAAAGAAAGACCATGCACACAAACTACTAAGAACTCATAAAGCATTGCATTTTCCCAATCAGAAACACATTATGAAAGATGTACAACCTCACTGTTGTTAATTATATATCAATCCCAATGAGAATCAATGTTATTTGAGCTATCACTGAGATAAAGAATATTTAAAAGAATTCATTGGTAAGAACATTTTATCAAGTTTACTAAAGACACCACCAATAATGTAAAACCTTGGAGTAAGTGAGAAATACCTTAGTACCAAGCATGAACAAACCATATTCTATCAATTTTGACTAGTATGTATCAACAAAAAACCTTCACTTTGAATCAAAATCATTCATAGCACTGTATGAAATCAATAAAGCACTAGCTCAATAAACAACAAAGAGGTATAAGCCACACTTTCCATAAGAAAAAAAGGTAAACATTCACTGTGCACACTCCATTTTGAATCTTATAATGAAGCAATCCTTTATTTTCCTCTTGATGAAACCTCTTAGCTATTGACTAGATGGGGTTTATGTAATATAACATAAAACCAACTCACCCTCAATTTATGCTATCCTTTAAATAGTTATGAGAGTCTTTTGTGTAGCATGCACAATATTAGGTTCTTCTTTCTATTTTTGTTCATGTTTCCTCCTCCAAACTTTCTCAAGCTCTTTCCTTTTCTAGGATTTTTTAGACTCTTCATTTTCTTGTTACTAGATGCTTGTGACTTTGTATTTTTCTTATAAGCATTTCTTCTCTCCTATTTCACAAACCTAGTTTTATAGTACTTTGCAACATGACCATGGTTATGAAAGTTATAACATATTACATTCATATTCCTAGAGAATGCATATTGACTCCTTTTAGACCATCTTCTAGAATAATTTACTTTATGCCCATAACCATTACATGAATAACAATAACTAGGAAATGAATAATTGTACCACACTGATTGATCTTTCCAAGTAGGTGGAGATCCTATGAACCAGTTGGCTTTACTTCTTCCTCTGTTGATGTCCTTGAACTGTGTATTATCAGCAGTACTAATTTTTGATTTCTTCTTTTCTTCAATCTTAGGGATATCAACATGATAGATTAGATCTATCTTCTTTCTTGTAGTTTTTCTGACCTCAGAACTTTGTCCTTCTTCATATCCCAAACTAGTAGAGTACTTGTAATGTTTCTGCTTACTTAACATCTCATTCAGCTTGTTGGTACTCTCATCAATTTTTTTGTTCTTTTCTAACTACTTCCTAAAATTCTCAAGACCTTTCCTTAGAGAGACTATTTCTCATCCAAGATTTTTGCATTCAACTATTTTGACTTCCAAATAAAACCTTGTCGCATTAGCTATCCTTTTGTTTTCTTAAATCTCTAATTTCAAATTGAAAATCACATAATATTTTATAATGTGTTCTTTTAACAAAGAATTTTCCTCTACACTCTTTTCCAATGAGGCAATCTCACTCTCTAGCTTTGTAAACATCTCTTCCTTATTTTTAAATTTGTTTTCCATTTCCTTTTCAACCTTTTTATTTCCACAACTTGAACTTTACGAAATTCAACAATCTTTTCATATTCATTATGATTTTGTACTAAGAATTTATTAACCTTAATACTTTATTGAAGTCTTACCTAGAGTTTTTTATTCTATCATTTAAGGCTTTTAACTTCAACTAGGGAAGCAACAAGTTCTCCTTCAAGATCAAAAACCCCTCCTTCTTCATTGGTTTCTTGATCATTTTGGTCTTCCTTTACAATCTCTATGAACTAAGATTCATCATTTTTCTTTCTTGAAATTCTTTAGAGCCAAGAAGATTAGAAACATCATCAACCTTTGTAATAGACTCCTCTTTATTTTGATACATGCCTTTCTCATTTCTAAAAACTTTATTTCTATAGTTCTTTCCCATTGTACTCCACTACCAGGAACCCTTAAGTTGGTTAAACCTTTTGCAAGGGTCTAACTCTAATACCACTTGTTGGAGTACAATACCATTGAGAGGGGGGGTGAATTAGTGGTATGAAATATTAAAATGAACTTAAAATAATCTTTTACAACTATTAACATGTAGAACGCAAGCTTCAAAACAATTCAATTATCAAGTGTAGCATTATCCATGCAAAGCTATCTAACTTGAATGAAAATAAAGAACATAAGTAGATAACAAAAGTTGAAGACACCATAACACAATGTTTATAAGTGGAAAAACCTTTACAAGGAGGAAAAACCACTCAAAAAATATTTCCTCACTGGCTTAATAAAATATCATTGATTACAGAGCCTCACTGGCTAGTTTTATAGCCTCAGTGGCTAACAAAGAGACCTCACTAGTTATAGCCTCACTGGATTAAACAAGAAACCTCATTGTCATCTAATGTTGCTACATCCTTATTGACTTTTCAAGTTAGCAATTGCCTCACTGGAAAACACTCCATAGTCTTAATGACCAATCTCCAATGAAAAAATAGATATAACTTCAAGGGGTTTCCCTATTACAATATGCACCAATATTATAGTCCTTTAACACCTTGACTCAAAAACTCTTATGTTTCCTTGAAAATAGATTTATGACATTAAAAAGCATGAAAGAAGATTACACGAATATCCACTTAACTCTCCGGTATTACAAATTTCCTCCAATGAAATATAAAGACATGATAAGTTCATATCTCCCCACAAAACTCCTCTACACAATGAACAAAATAATATAAGAAATGACCAATCACCTTGCATACATGAATGATAATATTTGAATGGCTACAACAAGACTACAACTAGTGTTTATATGATCAATAATTCTTCAATCCTCTACACACATCAAAAATCTTGATAGAAACCCTCTTAGAAGACCACAAATGGACTTTACTTAATCATATTCCTTATTTCAATATGACAAAGAACATTATCAAGATTGAATATACTTAGGCACTGCTAGACACAAAAGATATCAGACATAAGCGAAGTCCTCATCACTTTCCAAACCAATCCTCATGTAAAGAAAGCACAATTTATGTGCACTGGCATACAAAGGAACAAGTATGCCTTTATGCATAGTTATTCAAAACCCTCTTATTTTGCATGATAAAAAAGGAAGCATGTTATAAAATATTAAAAATTTCTTTCATGATGCTCAACACTTGATACCAACTCAATCACAAATATAATCTACACATCACACTGGTATACACATGGAGAATTTACTTCATGAATACAACAATATAAGGGTATGTGCACGATCATGATGGGCCAAAAAGTGGTGGTATGATGCGTATGTGTAGGGTATGTGGCTGATGACTTTTTTTAACCCAAAATTGATGAAATCAAAAGGTTTTTAAATCAAATTCTTAGATTTCCACAAATATAAATTATGCTTTACTTTGAATTTAATAAATAATTATTATTCCTTTTCTATTTGAATTACAAGTAAACTCTCGATTAATAGGCTAATTAAAAAACATATATAGCTTCCAAATAGTATCACATTTTTTGAATCCAAAACATGTGTCACATTCTATGCTTCACATACTATAAGATTAAAAACAAATTTGAATTTCATGAAGTTTTGACCAAGTTAAGGTGGTTAGACAGTTTTTATATTTTTTAAAAGTTGTAATAAAAAATTCATAATTAATTATTTACTAAGAAAAAATGTACAAAAAAATTATGAATCACATTGAGACTTGAGTCCTCTAATTTTATATAAAATAATATAAAAAAATATTATCATTTTATTGTGGTTGGGGTGGTCAAATAGACACCTACTTCTTATTTTTTCCCTAAAATTTAAGCACTACTACATTGAAATTTCTATTGTTTACCAAATATATATATATATTTTTTAAATAAACCTAGTAGTTTAGAAACTACATTCAATTTGCTACAGATTCTATTCTTACATATTTTTGAAATAATATAGATAACTTATTCAAATTTCTAAGTCAACTTTCCTAACTCTATTGTTTTCGAATTTTGCACCACTTAATGGCCTATGTTTTCCATGATGATCAATCCTACACATACCAATAATGGTGTTATATGATGTTTTGATTCAATTCTTTTTCCACACAATGTAATCACAAACCCTGAACAACTCTAAACATAATCCTCATGAACATATTGATATTTCATTTTCTTTCATTGTGCACTAACTTAACATAGCCATACTACCACAATGAAACTTTAATAATTTGGCTAGAAACTCACATCTCATCTGTTAGACAAAAACACCTTTGAATGTATTATTATGCTCTCTTTTTTTCAATATTTTGTTTGTAGACAGTTGAAAAACTATTCTTGAGCAACCAAAACCCGATGACAACTATATCAATGTTGCATAGGATCTTTTATCATATATACCTTTGTGAACCTTATTCAAAGACTAATCATTGGTTTTTAAAAATAAATCTTAGATAGACACTTAAACAATGTTTTCATCAATGATAATAAATCAACTTAAAAAATATGAAAAATTGTATTAGAAATCATCACATGCCTTAAACCCTAGATCTTTAGGGTTTTTTAATATACCTTTGAAATATGATATTGAATCAACCCTCTTCAAATGACAATCCTTACCAATAAGGAAGTACAAAACCTTTAAATGAAGTAAGTTTGATTCAAAACTTTGCAAACCAACCCTCATAAGAAACCTTAATCTTTTGATAAGCCACATTAACATCAACATATTTCCTTGTGAATAAAAGGCAATATTTTCTCAATATTTGCATCCTCTGTTCAACCTTACCATGTTTCATGAATAAGCATGAGATCACATCATATCTCGAAGGACCTTGTAATGATGAATATCAACGCCATCAACTCCAAATATGGGCATCACAAACTCTAAGCTCTTTACAAATTTTGGCATCAATGATATACCAAAGCAACCTCCTAGCCTTTGACATCAATGCCAAATCAATGCCAATCCAACACTTTAGATAATTTAAACACGATTGCATTTTATTGAAATTCTCACTAAATACTCTTGGATATCATAAATCTCATTGCACAACAATGAATGTTTTAGGTGTGATTTAGCTTGACAAGAAAATAGTTGCCAATTAATTATTTGACAAAATTTAAGTAGTAACAAGATAAAATATGCTATAGATTGGGAAATAAAGATTCCTTAAGACCAAATTTCCTAGTTAAAAGTATGTTTTAACTAACAATGTGTGGGTAAAATGATTGGGAGTAAAAAATAAACTACAAAGATAAAATATAAAAGTAAATCAAATTTTACTTCTAGGTGAAAAAGTTGGATTAGATTTTTGAAGAGTGGAGAAAAATAAAATTTAGATATAGATAAGAGGCAAGGTGGAGAAATAAAAAAATGATAAAGCATATTCTGATGCTAGTTAGTTGTAGATCTAAGGATTCACATTGTAATATGTGTCAAGTGCATAGTGAATTTTATTTTTCCTCATTCTTTATAATGTCATATCTCTTTCATCTATAGAGGGTTTTCAGATTTTGATAAAATTTACAAAGGGTGGGTTATAGGTTTAGAGGTTTGTTTTCGGAAACAAGGTTCTATGTATGCAAATCCTCCATGAATGTATTGTTATGTTTTGAATGAAGCATACATGAATATATGCTTTAGTGGTAATTTTTTCCATTCTATAATATGATATTTTGTAATGGAATTAAATATTATAGGGTTCTTCATACAAATTTTTTGTTATGAACTATTTTCATTCATTGCTTTCTATTTGAGAAAAAGTATAATTTATTTTGTGAAAATAGGGAGAATGATTTGATTACAAATGGATTGTTAAGTATAATTATATTATAACTCATTAGTAGGTCTCACTTTGATAAGCTAATGGTGATTAATATGACCATCAAATTTCATGTTTTTGTAGTAGCAAAAAAAAAGTATTCCTTTTTCCTAAGTTTCGAAATGAATAATTAATAATAAATGAGCTTAATGTTGCCTTGATTTAGAGTCATAATGTGTTTTACACACTCACATAAAGTTTAGGTCCTTTTTAATTAAATGGACTCAATTGTGCCTTATTTAGGGTGTTGTAATGTGCATCTTTACAATTTCACATTAATCTAGGGCCTTATTAATTAATTGAGCTTAATTGTCCCCTTTAATTCAAATCCAAGCCCAATTGATTGTAGATTCCAAGGGATAAAACCCAACACTCTTAAATAATATTACACAACACTTAATTTTACAAGGTATGTGTTCTAGGCTAGTGGCCTAGGACCCATCTGCCACTTGGTGAATGGGCCTTCACTAGTTCATAGGACCCCCCTTTTACATAACATGTACATCCACTAAAGTGTGTCCTACTTAAGTGTGTCGGGACCCATTCTCCACGTGGAGAATGGGTCCTCACATAACTTAGGACCCCCTACAATTTATTTTTTCCTATATTTTAATGATTTAAAATCCTAGATCTGATGTCAACTTGTGTTATTTGAATTTTAGGAATTAAGAATAAGATATGTATAAATACAAGGTTATTTCAAATGGTTTCATCTAAGAAATCTATAATTTCATGAGCAATCAAGAGTACTTTTACAAGAGCATTATAGAGCATTCATGAGAATTCAAGAAGACATTCAAAGGAAGATTTATAAAATTTTATTGTAACAATCAAGATAGCAATAATCATGCCAAATTCATGCATTTTTTTGAGCTAATGTGATGATGTGGCATCTGTGATCAAGTTCAAGTGTTCAAAGCTATTATCTTATGCCAAGTTCATGATCAAGATCTACACTCATTGAGGCCATTTCATCCTAAGTTTCAAATTTCCAATCCAAGGTTGAATTGAGGATTGGTGAGTAGTGACATTACTTTTTTCATTCATCTCTCCTTTTTTTCTTTCATTCATTTCAAGGTTTAATTATCCAAATGGGGTTTGACCAAGGAAAACTCTTATTATCTGACAAAACAACATTTTTCTCCTCTTTGTTTTAGCTTGAAGATCAATTTTAGAGAAAAACTTGTCAAAATTGTCAAAGTTGCAAAGGTTCCAAAGCTGTCATCTTTATTGCAAGATCACAGAAACAAAGTTACATAATTTATGTTTGGGTTTCTGATAGTGTCCCACCAAATTTTGAAGTTGTAGAAATTGAAGAACAAAACCTAGAAAGCATTTTTCCAGAACCTTAACTAGGACCATTTCACCACTCGATGAATGAGATCTTAGTGAGGACAAAAAAATAATTTTGGAAACATGTACACAAAATTTGACTCTCTTCAAACCTTCATTTTGATTGCTATATTGGTTAGGTTTGTTTTTTAATATTCACTTATGCATTATAATCCTCATAATTGAGTGAAATAATAAAAATAGGTGGCATCCATTTGGTTAATCCATCTTGGATCTTCTCTCCACCACCATTTTTCTTTATTTCACTTTGGAGAACCCACCTTTTCGAGCATTTTTGTTTTCTAATTTTTGATTCTCTTTTCATCTTAGATTAGATCTTGAAATCATTTGCATTCATTTACATTGAATCATGTGTCATAGAAAAAAGGACCCTTTTCTTAGCATGGGATTAATTCATGATAAAATGGACTTAATGAGGTCTTAATCTAGTGTTATGAGGCATTTAATGCATCCAAACTAGGTCTTGGACCCTTGAAAATTAAATAAAATGTGTTTATTGACATCTTGTGAAGGTGTTGTAAAGTCTTGTAAAAGGACTTTCACGCTTTTCTAGACTTAATAAACCTATTTTCCCTAAATTCAACATTATAAAATGTGTTCAATAATATTATCACACCAATATAGATGTTTCTTAACTTAAAAATAATTTTAAACTAGTGTTGCAACATGTATTGCAAATTCAGATTGGTTCTTGTGCCTTCCTAGGCTATGTGGACCACATTTTAGTGTTGCAAAGTGTATTTAATCACAGTTTCACATTGATTTTTGTGTCCCAAGCCCTTTTTTACATTTACATCATCACTAATAGTCTCATATTAACCCATATTAACATGTGTGTATAATAATGTATTTTTCTCCTCATTTCACATCTCTTATCCATCTCACATCTCTCATCATTCAGTTATCCATAAACCTTTCATCTCAAGTCAAGAAACTTAGGGTTTTATCATTGCAAGATACCAAGAAAGCTTCTAAAGACATTCAATGGATGAATCTTCATTTTGTGCTACCAAATTTCAAGGTCAAACATCATGGAAAGGTAATATATTCCATTATTTCATGCTTCACTCCCTTGTCTCATCATTTTGGTTTAATTACCTAAACAAGGTTTGACCAAGGCAAAAGCAATTCCCTAACAATCACCATTTATTCTTCTCTTCTTGTGTGTTTGCATCTATTTAGATCCTTTGGAAGGTTGAAAAATATTGTAGATTAAGTTGAAAAGTCAGTCAAGTCACCCCTTCATCATTCAAGTCAAAATATCAACAAAAAGTCACTTTTAGACCCGAATCGAACAATTTGAAAAGTGGATACCTATAGGAAGTAGAAGTGAAAATCTAGCTCCATAGAATCAACTCCTTGATTTTTTTATTCCTTTAGGTGGAATAATTTTCCACCCATGGAAAATGTGCCCCATCTATATGCCTGAAAAGTGATTTTGTCATAATTTAGCTCCTGACAGTCAAAAACCTATTTCTTGGACTTTGGCAAGATTAACTCGCCATGCATGGTGAATTAGTACCATTGGCAATTAATAGTGACTTTTGGTTCATTGTAGAACCTTCTAGCAATAGTAATCTTCCTCCAGGTGCACTCTGTTCTGTTTCATCAATTTTTGTTTTCATTTGTTTAGGTTTCTAGTCCACATTTGTAATCAACACTATGTTTTCTAGCATCTTGCATTAGATTAGTTTATCATTTATTTTAATTTTTAAGAATTCAAACACATCTACACACACTTCACATAAATATCCCATCCATCCTTACATTAATCTTGATTGAAACAGTGTGCATTTTGGCCCATCTTTTCATTTGTAAGTGAAAAACAATAAAAGAGCAAGGAAGGATTTGGGTACCAAAATCCTTCATTTCATTTTGGTGAACCCACTATTTGAATGCTTTATTGACTAATTTCGAGTCGTTTCATCATCATAGATCTAGCTTGCACTAGGGTTTGCATCATTCATTTTGATGTTAGATGTTAAATTTTGCATTCATAAAAGTTCCTTAAAATTGCATTTTTATCATCTAAATTGATTTCACTTTTTTGAAATTCTACCTTTTTACTTTAGGTCTACATCATAGCACTTAGAAAACATGAAAATCACTCATTAATTTATGAAAATTCTAAAAAGCGTCCATATTGGGACTCATTCACCACCCTGGGCGAATCAATCCCTTCTAAGCCTTGAAACAACATTTTGTAGAACTCAGAACTTTATTTTTTATCTTTTTTTTGGTACCTTAACCTATTTATATTAGTTAGTTTCATTTCTGTAGCATGCATTTAATAAAATATAGTCTTAATTAGCTCATTTCATGCATGGTTTCCATTTCAAGTTTTCATTCTCATCTTGTTACATATTATAATTAGTCAATTATCATCTTTGAAAATTGAAACCTTATTCTTCATTTGCATCTTTGTTTTAGCATTTCTACATTTCAAAATTGTAGATTAATCATTCCATGATGCTTTCAATACAAAATTCTATGGTTCTCATCTTGCATATTCTCTTCATAGCTATTATTGCATGTTGTAAGCAAATATTGTTAAAAGCATATGAATATGAGGTTCTTTCCCCTCTCTTTTTGTTTGTTATAGATCCTTCTTCTAGTTCCCCTCTTGTGGATGAGGTTAGTTTAGTGAAAGAAACCTTGGATAATCATAACACTTACATTTTTTCTTCTATTATCTCTCACTCTTTTGAAGTAGGTATTTTAGCACTAAAAGAACCAATTGATGAGAGTTGTGACAATCTAAGTTTTTTCTCTCCTCTTACCTCTCCTATTAGACATTACAATACTAAAGAATAGGACATCACACTAAGTAATAATGGAAATCACATTATTTGTGAGGAGGATATGTTGACATTAAATACTCCAATCCTTAAGACCTATGACAATCCTCTTTATTTTTCTTATCCTATTTTGGAAGACTTTATTGGACAAAGGGAGGTAAGCAAACATAATCATGATAATTTTCTTGCTCCGTTTCCTAATGATCCCCCTATCCAAGAATACATACCTAATCAAAAGGATCCAATCATTGAAAAACATGAATGTGATGCTTTTTATTCTCTCGATGTCTATCCCACTTGTGATGAAGCTACTTTGTACATTTCAACCTTAGATGAACATATTACAAGCTCTCCTATTAGGGTGGGTAATATCGAACAAGAACTCTCCTTCTAGGGAGGATATTATGACTCAAGACAAAGATAACATGCCCTTCAAAGACAATGAAAAATCTCACTTTTTATGGGATTCTAACAATATTCAACCTCACTACACCCTTTACCCACCCTCACATAAATTTCATCCTTCCAATAAACCTCACTACACACTTTACCCACCTTCACATCCACTTCATCCTTCCAATAAACCTCACTACACCATCCTCCCACCTCAAACTAATGTATCACAACACTTAAGTTATAATACCATTGCTCATACCACAACCAATCCCACTCTCTTTACCTTTACCTAATCCACCTAGTGCTCCTTGCTATAGTCCACACACAAAGGAGTATGATCTTGTTGAACAATTAAAGAATATTCCTGCAAATATTTCCCTTTGGGATTTACTTTAGAACTCATCAAATTACAACAACATTCTTCAAACAACCTTACAACAACTCACAATTCCTCCTGGTACAACTCTGAACGATGTGGCATCTCTCATCTAGATAAAGAATCTTGACATTATCTTCCATCAACATGAGCTCCCACCTTTGGAGTTGCGTAAAAAACATGATGCCTTTATGATAATTTATCGATTCAATCACATAGGTATGAAACACACTCTCTTAGATAATGTTTTTCCCCTTA
Source organism: Sequoia sempervirens (assembly GCA_007258455.2). Classification (NCBI taxonomy): domain Eukaryota; kingdom Viridiplantae; phylum Streptophyta; class Pinopsida; order Cupressales; family Cupressaceae; genus Sequoia; species Sequoia sempervirens. The sequence continues at coordinate 355,887,980 of VDFB02000015.1, read as the reverse complement.
ATGTCTGTAGTGTGAGTCTCCTTGATCAATTACATGTTGATAGGTCACAAGTAATACTTGATTCTATCTCTATTCGCGGATTTGATAATATAGCAAAGAAACCACTTAGTGTAATCACTTTGCCTATTATGATTGGGGTGGTTACTTTGAAAACTCCTATTCATGTCATGCCTTATGATCTTTCATACAATATTCTTTTAGGAAGACCATGGATTCATGAGATGAATTTTATGTCTTCAACCCTTCATTATATAATGAAATATGTCTATAACAATAAAATCTATCAAGTTAAAGTAGATCCTGAGCCTAAAAGTTGCTTGCAGCTTGAAAGAGGAGCTACAAGTCCTCTAAAAACATTAATTCCAACATCCAATATAGATCCTCTTGAAATTGAACACAACAATGAGGAATTGCCATCTAAAATATTTGATGATGATTGGGGATCCTTAGAATTCATACTATCATAATTTATGGGTGAATACATATTCACACAAAAGAAAGGTGAGCCAAAAGAATAACCAACCATCATTTCAACACAAAGTTCAGATGACCCTTTGAAAGCATCCACCTCAAACACTTTAGACAACAAAGAAAAATCCACAATAACCCTTGAAGAACAAAATTACGAATAACCACCTAATTCCAAAGCCAAGAAACATCTTTATGGAAAATGGTATGAACTCATTAAACAACAAGGATATTGTGGAAAAGGCTATGGTACTCGAGAACAAGGTATCTGGAACCCTATAGAGCTTAACAAACAACAAAAATCTCATGGTCTTGTCTATTGTCATATGATTAAGATCACAAAAACTTGACTCAACATACACAAGCCCACACAACACACTCCTGAATCATCCTTAGTAACTAATGGGCTTGAAAATCATCCATTACCAAACATAAAACACACACCTACAACTACACCTTCACTTAAGGGAAATTTCATCTTGCAAAATGTTCATGATTTGAAGAATAAAATCTTGCAATCTAGAGACACTTGCGTAAGTATGACATCTACTACTAAGCAAGATGTATATTTGACACAAACCACAATACCAAGACCACCTTCTCCCAATGATCAAGAGGGTATCTTATCAAGACTTATTCATGATCACTTGATCTCCCTCCCTCCCTGAACTTGAAAGAAATGTTATGAAAAGACTTCATTTTTTTCCTATCATAGAGTTCATGGTCACTCCACTAATGAATGTAAAGCTTTGAGTCATAAAATCCAACATTTTTGAGAGTTTGGTATGCTTCCCTACGTGGGGGCACCCAGTTCCTCAAATTGATATTGATTTTCACTCTAGCATGAATTTCATCAATCATTTCGACTCACCTTTATCCTGAACTAAGTGGGGGAAAGGGGTTAGATAACCTTGTCCTCGTATGTCACTTCTCATTGCCTCCTTTGGGATAGTCATTAACCTTTCATGACTACATTGGAGCAAGCTTGGGATTTGGGCAATATTCCTTAGGTTGGCTCACATATGACATACTTCTTTCTTTCATGACATAGCTTCTCGAAAACATATGACTTGGAATAGGGCTTTCTAAGTAAGCTCTCATGTTTCCCTTCTTCTACTTTAAAGGAATTGCTCATAGTACGGGTGCCCGCAACTACTTTGAAGTGGGGCCATACATCAACACTCACATTTCATTGTCTTTTTTTTTTTTTTCTTGCGATTCCCTCTCTTGGAAGCAGTAGCAACAATGTTACCCAGCATGATTTTTTTTTCATTTATCCTCTCTTGGAGACATTGAGCATGATGTTACCTAAGATCAAACATTGCACGAATTAAGCAAAATCCCTTTGAACAATCCTTAAACTATTTTGAATTAACAATTTCTATGAATTTCAAGCATACAAATTTTTGCTTACTTCATAGAGCTCAGAAATATTTGTGGCACCTTATTAAAGTTATCAGGATGTATAACTTCAATATGGTTGAGTGGGTAGCCCATCTAGTGGCTCGAATTTCCCCATAACCACCTATGTGTGTATAGCAACTAGTGTATGTTCCTCAAATTTTTGGATTTCTCACCCTACAAATGGTCAAAAGTTTTGTGGTTCTAGATTGAGTATGTTGTGGACTTCTCACCCCATAGACGACCTGAAGTTTTGTGGCCCCAAAGTGAGTACATCTTTTTCACCCCATTTTTCTTCTTTGTTATTGCCATTGCATGATTTTGTATCTTGTTGGTTTCACTTAGGATCATGGATCTTGGGGTCTTGGCCACCTCATTTGATCTTTGTCATTCTTTTTCATTTACATTTTTACATGTGGATCTCTCTTGAATGTCTACTTTAGTGTGATTTTGAAGGAAGTTTATCCTCTCACTAAAGTAGGGGCTAAATGTGCCATAGAAAACAGGACCATTTGCTTGAAATTGGATTAATTCATTATAAAATGGAATTAATGAGGTCTTAATATAGTTTTTTGAGGCATTTTATGCATCCACACTAGGTCTTGGACCCTTTCAAATTAAATAAAATGATTTTATTGACATCTTGTGAAGGTGTTGTAAAGTCTTGTATAAGGACTTTCATGATTTTCTAGACTTAATAAACCTATTTTACCCTAATTCAACATTATAAAATGTGTTCAATAATATTATCACATCAATATAGAAGGGTCTTAACTTAAACATAATGTTAAACTAGTGTTGTAATGTGTCTTGCACATTCACATTGTTCTTGTGCCTTCCTAGGCTATGTGGCCCACATTTTAGTGTTGTAATGTTTATTTAATCACATTTTCACATTGATTTTTGTGTCCCAAGCACTATTTGAAAATTAAATCATCACTAATAGTCTCATATTAACCCATATTGTGCATCTTGAGGCTTAAATTGATCAAACACTTGATAGGGTTGCATTTTAGACCTTATTTCCTTATCTCTTGGTAGATCTAAGTTTTCAAAAATTTCCCCTATGGGACCCATTCACCATGCATGGAAAATAAGTCCCATCTAGGTGGGACCCATTCACCATGTGTGGTGAATGAGTCCCATCTGGCCCAATTTTGACCTTTGAGTGGGAAAAAAAGTGAAATTTGAGTTTAATTTTTCTTCATGTTAGCCTGTGATGAGGTATTAATGGGTTCCTAAGGAAAATGTGTGTATAATAATGCATTTTTCTCCTCATTTCACATCTCTTATCCATCTCTCATCTCTCATCATTCATTCATCCATAAATATTTCATCTCAAGTCAAGAAACTTAGGGTTTTATCATTGCAACATATCAAGAAAGCTTCTAAAGACATTCAAGGGCTGAATCTTCATGTTGTGCTACAATATTTCAAGATAAAACATCATGGAAAGATAATGTATTCTATTATTTCATTCTTCATTCCATTCTTTATCATTTTGGCTTAATTACCTAAATGGGGTTTGACCAAGGAAAATCCCCATGCCCTAACAATCACCATTTTTTATTCTCTTCTTGTGTGTTTGTAGGTTTAGGTCCTTTGGAAGCTTTTAGATCATTTTATATCAAGTTTCAAAGTCATTCAAGTCATCCCTTATCATTGGCTTAATTACCTAAATGGGGTTTGACCAAGGAAAATCCCCATGCCCTAACAATCACCATTTCTTCTTCTCTTCTTGTGTGTTTGTAAGTTCAGGTCCTTTGGAAGCTTGTAAATAATTGTATATAAATTTTCAAAGTCATTCAAGTCATCCATTCATCACTTAAGTCAAAATATCAACAAAAGTCACTTTCAGAACCGAATTCAACAATTTCAAAAGTAGACACCTGTAGGAAGTAGAAGTGTAGGTCTAGTTCCATAGAGTCAAATCCTAAATTTTCTAATTAATGTAGGTGGATTAATTCTCCACCCATGGTGAATGAGTCCCATCTGTTTGCCTACAAAGTGAATTTTTTAGAATTTAGCTCTTGGCAGTCATAAACCTATTTCCTGGAATTTTCATTAGAAGCAAGACTGATTCACCATGCATGGTAAATCAATCCTAGTAGTCATTAGCAGTGAATTTTGAAACATTCTAGAATCTTCCAACAATCTCAATCTTCCTCCAGGTGCACTTTGTTCAGTTTCATCAATTTTTGTTTTCATTTGTTTAGGTTTCTAGTTCACATTTGCAATCAACATTGTGTTTTCCAGCATCTTACATTGGATTAGTTTATATTCATTTATTGGCATTTGTAATCATTCAAACACATATAAACACACTTTAGATCAATATCCCATCAATACTTACATTAATCTTGATTGAAACATTGTGCAGTTTGGCTCGTCTTTCCCCTTCTAAGTGAAAAACCTTAAAAGAGCAAGGAAGGATTTGGGTACCAAAATCCTTCGTTTCAAATTAGATCTCATTTAGGGTGTTTAGTTTTCATTCAAATATTCATCTCATATAGGGCTTTAGGATTGCATTAATTTTGCATTCTTTAAATCTAAAAAATACAAAAAAATTAGTCATTTTTCATATCATCTTACATCACATAAATTTTCATTTCAAAATTCAAAACGAAATTGCATATCAAACTAGGTGTTTGAGTTCATCATTTTGTCATAATTTTCACTTATATTTCACATTTCATTTACAAAAATTTGATCTTGAAACTTACTATAGAAAATCTAATCTAAAATCCACTGAAAAAGACCCAAAAATTAGTAAAATTTTATTTTTAAAGACCTAATACAAGACCCATTCACCATAGCACAAATGAGTTCCTAATTAGGATTTAATCTACATTTATGGAATTTAAAATATAGCTTAATTTTCTAGGCCTTAAGCTAGGGAAAAAAATGTCCCTAATTAGGCCTTAATCTGCATTTCTAGAATTTAAAATCTACATTTAGTTATGTGTTTCTGTTTAATTTTATTAGATCTCTATTATAGTTTGTTGACTTTATCTTTCATTCATTTCATTATATCTATCTTAATTTATAACATTTAGTGCATTTTCTAAATTCAAATTTGAACTTACAACATTTTATTTTTAGATTGCTACATAGTGTAATAAGTAAATTTTCTTGTTTAGAATCTAAAAATTTCATTTAAACATTTCATTCTAGGTCATTGCACTACATTTTTAGTTTCTTTCCATTTTGGGTTTGCACACTAAGTTTGTGAAACTTGTAAGAGATTTACAACTTGGTGTCCTATTAACAATACTATTGTGAGGCGTAGTTTGAGACTCATGTCATCTCGTGATACATCATTCACCATGTATCTTGGGTTTTCTAACTCTCTTTCTATAGTATGATAATCAACCCCTTATGGATCATAGTATGCATACCTCATTTCCCATGACCAATGTGCATGGTGTTCATTTCTTGAAAGGAGGCATAAAAAGAATAGATGAAAGCCTAGAAAACTTGCAAGACTTTATCCTTACTGAAAGCATGGACATTAGTATGATTCCTACTTTACAAGATCCAAGGAAAGTGCTTAAAATTGGAAATGAAGCATAAATTGATAATAGTATCAGTTCCTTTTTTCATGAGTGTGACAAAGATTTTGACTCCCTAAAATCTCTAGCTCCTTCTTAGGGTTTTTCACCTATAAGGAGAGGAAAATGGGCCAAAATGACTTTGTTCACATTAGTAGAAATTGAAAGAGGGTTGTGAAGTGTGTGTGTGGATGTGTCTAAATGATGGAAACCTAATGAAGATGCAGATTAAGGAATGTATTCTAACGTAATGGAAAACTATTGGAAAGCACAATGTGTATTCAAACAACTTGACTAGGAATGTAAACAAACTGAAACATAAAATAACCCAGTTGAAGATATGAACCTAGAAGTTGGAAGAGGCTAGAAAAAGGCTCTGAATACTTGCAGAAGACACCAGAAATTATCACTCAGACTGATTCACGATGCATGGTGAATTAATCTTACTTTTTGCAGAAAGTGTTGGAACTAGCTTCGGGGAGTTGGGTATCCAAATAAAAAAATAACTATTAAAGCGCTGAAATGGGACTAATTCACCATCAATGGTGAATGATCTATAATTATATTTTTGATGAATCTCTAGATCTGAATCTACTAAACTGGACCTATAGGCTCTATCTCCAAGCTTGAAATAAGACTTGAAACACCTTGAATGACTTTAATGAGATATTTACACCTTTCCTCACCTTTCCATTTGATAAATTTGCATACATAAACACAATCAAAGGAAAAAAATTGTTGAAGGTTAGGAGATAGGGGTTTGCCTTGGTCAAACCCCTTTAGGTAATTCAACCAAAGTGATGAATTAAAGTAGTGAAACATGCAACAATGGAGATGATTACCTTGTCATGATGATTTGATCTTGAAAGTATACAACAATGAAGATTCAACCAATGAATGCTTTAGAAAGTTAACTTGAAGACTTATAATGAAGAAACCCTAGCTTGGTTTATTTGTATGAGAAGATAGAAGATGAATTAATGATGAGAGATGTAAAAATGAGTTGTGAGATGTAAAATAAGGATAGAAACACTTATTTATAGACAATTGTGCCTTAGTACTTGATAATACCTCATCACAGGCTGACATGTACTGAAAATAAACTTTAAATTTCACTTTTTCCTGCTTAAAGGTCAAAATGGGGTCCAGATAGGACTCATTTGCCACATATGGCAAGTGGGCCCCACTTGGATGGGACTAATTCACCATGCATGGTGAATGGGTCCCACATGGGCCATTGTGACACCTAAGAAGCCAAGGAATTAGGAAATAAGGTCTAAAATTCCATCTTGTTAGGTATTTGATCAATTAAAGCCTCGAGATGCACAATATGGGTTAATTGAGACCTACTAGTGATGATGTAAATGTTAAATAGGGCTTGGGACACATAAATCAATGTGAAAGTGTGATTAATTGCACTTTACAACACTAAAATTAGGTCCACATAGCCTAGAAAATCACAAAAACCAATGTGAATATGGAAGACACAATACAACACTAGTTTATCATTAAGTTTAATTCAAGATCCTTCTAGATTGATCTAATTATGTTATTAAACACATTTTATAATGTTGAATTTGGGAGAAGTAGGTTAATTAAGTCTAGAAAAGTGTGAAAGTTCTTTACAAGATTTTACAACACCTTTACAAGACATTATTAAAAGCATGTTATTCAATTTTCAAGGGTCCAAGACCTAGTGTGGACACAAAAAATGCCTCAGAACACTAGATTAAGACCTCATTAAGTCCATTTTATCATGAATTAATCCCATGTCAAGCAAAGGGTCCTTTTTTCTACGACACAATGAGAACATACACAAACACAAGAATAATATCATACATTCCTTAGTCAACTTTATCGAAGGTGGACCTCATAAGGGCTCAACCATAATTCCTCTTGATATTGATTTGTCACAAAAAAAAAAAACTTAAATATGCACCTGGTGGTCCTCTTTAGATGGCCAAAAGAATCAATGAAAAGCCTAGTAATGGGATATTAATTGATCCCACCTGTGGAGAGAACATGATCATTAAAGAATTTATATTTGTGCATGAACTCGACCAAGATACATATGAAAAACTAAAAGCATGGATCAAAACACATAATAGTTTTTCTTGTCCTATGATAGCCTCGATAAATCTCCCTCTAAAGGCCAGATCAAAAACATTAAATGTCTCATTAACCATCATCTCATTGTCAGACCAATTTCATTTGAAGTTAGGCTATCCATGGCTTCACTCCATGAATGGTGTCCTTTCAATTATGCATAAATGTTTAAAGTTTTCCTTTGGTAATGATATCGTTACTATGCATCATAGTGGGTTTAATCTTATGTCTTCTTGAGGGAAAATTTCATTCCACTTCTTTTGTCCTGAGCCTATTGAACCTATTAGACCTCATGAGGACTACATTTTCTAATCATATCAAAAGCTTAAGATAAAGTGCATAGCAGAACTATCCCTTAGAACATGCCTCAACCAATTATTAAGCCATCTATCTTTGAAAAAACAATGAGTCAACAAAAAGTCCTTCCAAATATCCAAGAGTAGCATATTTTAAATCCTCCTACCATTTCCTATAAGAGATTGATGGTGTTTTTCTCTAGCACACCCTTGAAATTTTCTAAAGGGTAGCCAACCCTTATGGTTAAGGATCCTCAAGGTGAATGGCCAACATAACAAGTAAAGGATTTTGCATTGTTTAGTCCTTCATGTCAGGATCTATGGGACCTAGGAGGGTGTTCCTTATTTTGTTCATTAGGATCTATTTTATGGAGAACACTTCTATGCACATATTTGTTCCTACTATTTGCAAATGAGTGTAATTCACCAAAGATTTGGTTGACCTTTTAGTAAATAACTATCAATCTACCAGGAACCAGGGAATATTTCAAATTCATCTTTCATAATTGAAATATTTTTTAATGAGTATTTTTCTCATTTTGAATCCACAACTATACCTATCACCAATTCATTTAATTGTAAGAAATCTTAACAATTAGACCAATGCTTCAACAATTGGGCATACGGGGTCAAATGTGCCATAATCGATAATACACAAGTTATTTAATTTAGATAATGGTGGATTATTTTTATAGTGCTTTGCAATATGAAAACTCACAATATCTAAATTGTAACTTATCAAATCCTATGCAAATTTTAGAAATTTGTGACCCTCTTCAAGTGTTTAATTAACTGTTTGAGTGAAAGTAAAAAAAAAGACACACATTCAATTGAACATTTGAAGATAAATGAGAATACCCTTGATATTTTCATTTATAACTTGCAAAATTTACAAGAAGAGAGTATGCATTTCAGAAATAAGATTTGTTTTGATATCTATAACTTAGATAAAACTAATTCAAGATTACTAAACACAAGACTTATACCCAAGATAATTTAACTATTCTATTCATTAGGTTTCATACAATATTTCCTTCATGTACTTAACTTTTACCTAGACCATTTACTAGACTCAAAAAAATCAAACCCATTGCAATGAGCTATGAAATTAAGTTTATGGAACAAAGGAGGAACAAGCATTAAGCTCCAATGTAATTACATTTCATTGAAATTTCAAAATTAATTTCATCCTCATTTCGGTCACTTCTAGGACTAGTATATTTAATCATTCCTCACTCAGGAAAGAAAAAGACAAAAAGGGTACCACATGATTTGTCAGAGAAGTGTAAGTCAGCCCTTCAAAATAATTGCTATCAAAATTAGTACATTCATACCAAAACTAGGGAAATCACCATAAGCACCAATAGCTCAAATCAAAGAACAAACTATCGAGCTAGCACAAAAGTCCAAAAATGAACAAGCACCATTTCATAGGAGAAAATGGGTGCTATCTAGCCTTCTTAGCTGTTGAGAATTTTTGTTGCACAAGGCTTAGCATCAGGAACATAAGCAAGAGCTTCCTATAGACTTAACCTCCTAGACCTTCTAATTGGTGCAACTGGAATACTTGGTTCACCCATCTTACCTAGAATTAAACACTAGCCAACAACCTACCTTGCGGAAAATACACCAGCCGTAATCCTCAGAATTCCTACTTACAAAAATGAAAACAACAACCAGTCCCATAGAAAATGACACTGAGCATGATTGAGATGTAGAAACAATACTGCCCTAGGAATGGATAACTAGACTACATGCACACACACTTACAGACCCAAGGACACTACACCACCACTTGTGTGTTGATTCAATCAACACTTGAATATTGCTCCTCCAGTACCCACAATAATTATTTTAGCACCCCAATAATTGCAGATGATGAAGGAAACTACAAGAGATCCTCATTAAATAGAGGAATTCTTGTATATGGCATTTAATGACCACCCTGACTCACTCGAGCAAACAAAAAATAAATCACTCCATGTTGAATCCTAGCCATCAATAATTTTGGAGTTAAAATTCAATCAATGAGGCCCATCAAGGATCATTACTTGCTTTTCCATCCTTACTTGGAAACAACGATGAGGTTCTTTTAAAACTGCCACATGTCCATTCATATCCTAGAAATATTGTTTGCAACTTTCCCATTGTCATAGATGTTCTCTTACATTTCCTTCCATCTTCAGTGACGAGACAAAACTGATATTCAAAGAAAAAATTCCTGGACGAAACCCCATCATTGGTCATCAAAGATGATTAATCCTTCTTGAACATTTAAGTGATTAGGAACTTTAGGTGATATCTCCTAATAACCTAGACCATCAGTCATCACAACAAGTTATTTGAAGTTGGGACATCTTCAATTATGGGTGATGGTAGGGATGAAATGTGAACCCAACACATGTCCATTGCACTATTCAGCCTCCCCTTCTATCACTCATTGTTGAAGTTAGAAGAGGCACTAAAAACATTTTGGTGATGGGAAATACAAAATACCACCACACCCATTACTCATCATAGAAATCAAGCTGATGGTTTGAAGAAATTTGGTGATGAGTGATGCAAGAGGAAAACTTGGTCATGGCTTGCCATAGAAAGAAACTCATTGATTGAAGGAAATTCAACGCTTGATGGATCCTTGACTTGGATGGATATATTTCATGTTCAAAAAGATTTTTTTTAAAATGCGGCCATGGGCGAGGATGACAAAACTGATGTAGGAGCATCCAGTAGTGTGAGGGCAATCTTGCATCACCCAAAAAGATGATTTCCATTTTTGTTCTTGTTGTTTTATTTTTGTAGATTTTTTTGCATTCTTAGATACCCTTTTCATCGAATAAGAGTTTCCAACTTTCAGAACTGCTTTTCTACTTTTTCTGGTCAACTGCTATTTTTAGCAGGCTTAAGTTTGAAGGTGTGGGAAGATAGAAATTTATGGGAAGATTTAGGATGGAAAAATACATACTCTGGTGAAAGAATCAAGTCAAGATCATTCACGATTTGAAAGTTATTCAAGTTCCAGTTTTTTCTTTTTGCCCTGAAAAACCTTCCAAGCTCAATTTGAGGCACTAAATGGTCTCGGATGGGCCTAAAAATTTTTGGGAATGCCAAAGTAGTCCTCAAAAGGCCTACTTTGTTGAAAATATCCTTTTCAAGAGATTTCCAAAAAGGTATTATCATTGAAGATCTGACGGTCGGATTGAAAGTTATGACTGCCAAAAGTTGGTGCATATTTTACAAATGTGCTAATTTTCGACTATGAATTTAAACTTGAATTTCAAATTGTAATTTTGGTGCCAAACCGTGAAAACTCATATCTTGAATGTTATTTTTGGCTCCAAACCAAAGAGGGGTTATTTATGGGCTAGTTTCTAATTTTTTGGGTAACTTTTTGGGGAAAGAAGTTGGCATGCTGCAAAAGGGGGATCTGGGTAATTTTTTGTAAGTCTATAATTTGCATGTATCTTAGAGCTCGAGGATTTGAGATCCTCTGCATGTAAGAGTTCCATATTTTTGAATAAAATATTTTTCTCTATTTTGTGAGTGTTATTTTGTGTCTTGGGTTTTCTTGAGCATGTGGATAGATCACCAATTGTGAGGCAATTCACACTAAGACTGTGGTTGTGGGTTTGAGGTATTCAAGATGCCTTCAAGAGTGATTCCTTGTAGGTGTGGTGGTGCCAGAGGTGGCAGAGGTGGCATAAATGCTAGTGGAAGAGATCCATTTGTGGCTAAGGATTTCAGAGCCCTCCAGAGACAAATTGATGCATTGCAGGAACAAATGAGAAGAGGGTTAGACCTGGGAAGGAGAGGAGAAAGCGAGGATGAAGAAGAGGTGGATGATATAGATGTAGAAGAGGAAGAAGAAGCTATTGATCAAGATCAAATGTGGCTAATTAGGGCCATTTCGAAGATAAAAAAAGACCCAGAATAGAAGTCCCCAATTATTCCAGAAGTTTGAACCCAGAAGAGTTGATCGACTAGATCAACGAGCTAGAGGAATATTTTGAGTATAAAGAAGTAGAGGACCCAGATTGAGTTAAGTTTGCAAAAATGAAGCTGAAGGGCCATGCCAATATTTGGTGGAAAGAGGTCCAGTTGGAGAGAAATCAAAGAGGAAAAGGAAAGATCAGTAGTTGGGATCATATGGTGGAGAAACTGAAGAAGCAGTTCATACCAGTGGACAATGAGTTAGATCTGCTGAAGAAATTGCACAAGTTGAGCCAAGGAAGTACATTTGTGAAAGAATACACAAAAGATTTTCACAAGATGATCATCAAAATAGGCCATGTAGAGGCCAACAAGGAGAAGGTAGCCTGTTATCTTAATGGGTTACGACCGAGCATTCAAGAGGAGCTAAGCCTAGTTAGAATGACCACCATTGAGGATGCATACTAGTTTTCTCTAAAAGTTGAGAAGAAGTTGAACAAAAGATTTGACAGCAAGCAAAAAGGTAGAAGAAGTCAAAGCAGAAGAAGTAGTGGAAGATCTTCTGGGAGCTGAAATGAGGATGAAAGGAAAAATGAAGATGTGGGTACCAGTCGAGGTCAGAGGAATGATAACGTCTACTGCCCTCATGATCAAAATAGTGGCAATTAAAGGGGTAGAGGATGAGGAAGATCTGGACCAGGACCTGGAAGAGGTGGTTTCAGAGGAACTTGTTTCCATTGTGGTGAAGAAGGTCATCGAGCCTATGAATGTCCACAACACCAAGGAAGGATAGACAAAAGGCCACAAGGTCATGAAAGGGTTGCACATGCAGATGAGGAGGCTCAATCTGAGCATTTAGATGATGTTGAAAGGGGAGATGTCACGCCCCGTCGTGCGAACCCCAAAGGAACTAAAACAATAGAACAATTTTTTTTTTCTTTAAAGAATATAATAAACATGCTTAAGTATTATAGCATAACAATGTATTATGTGGCACAACTAGTTCCAATGGGGTACACGAAGTGACATTACTACACTAACCCATAACAACGATAATATATTATACCATAATTAAATAGTTACATAAATCTATTCATTCCCATTTCATCATTAAAATATCCATTGACAATAACCATATTACTACCATGAGCACATAAGACAAAACATGTAATTATAAAGATATAAAGTGTTACATACTTCGATAGATACAACATAACATAACCCACTATTACAAGTGATCGTTCCTGAATCAATACATAGCCTGAATATACATTACATCCCAAATGATAATACAATACAACTGACTGAAGATACATCTCAATAACTACATATACCAATTACAACAAGGTCATCCCAACACACGTGGGAGACAATACAACAATGATTACATTACATCAGAAGCATAACATAAATCTGGTACAAGGAATAATTGGATCATCAACATCTTCCAAAAGCCCTGCAATAAAGATACACCTGCAACAGAAGGGGAAACCCAACGGGGTGCGAAGCACGTTCCACCCAACCACCCCCGTGCTGAGAGTAGGCAAGGAAGGGTCCCCAACCAAGCACGTCTAACAATAACACAAAACTAACTCCAGACAGACAACTTAACATCAAAGACCACTAAATACTCAACAACGACAAATCCAAAAGGCACAACAAACCACTGAAGAACATAACAACAAGTCACAATCACAACATCAATGAAACTCAAGACATAATATCAAATACCATTTCCAACAATGACCAATGATAAATCAACAAATCACTTCCAGAGGACTTCAGTAAATCAACATAAACAGAATGTTAGACGAGAGTGTCATCGCATGGTTTCACATGGATTCTCCAGACAACCTATTACAAGGTGTCGCCTCCATCTCTACATGGATTCTCTAGACAACCCAGTTAAGGTGCCACTTCCATCTATGGTTCTCCTAACAGCCTATCACAAGGTGCCGCTCCATAGGGTTACTCATGCGGAGTCATTAACCTTTCATGAAGACAAGGCAATGACCTTGCCAACCATGAGCTTCTCAGTCCCCTTTAGTCTGTGATAGCACTAACAGGTGGACGAGGCTTCACAATTATCTTGTTAATGTTTAATCCCCACTCGTGGTTTATTACTTCAGTTATCACTGATTAATCTAACTCTATGTGGGTTACCCTGACAGCCCCTTTGTGCGCCGGCCCCCACTAGAGCCACTCTCTCTAAACACTCAATCCCAAAATAACCAACACAAAAAAGGACTGCATCAACAAGACGTAATTGGACCAACACATGGATACTCCACGAGGCATAACCATCTCGCCATCACATATGAACATTACCAGAAACAGTACAATCCAAGAGCAACTAAATCATAACCAGGGTCGAATCGAAGACCAAACATCAAGTACGAGATCACAATTCACATTAGCAAACCCCGCCTCTGGAAGTTCTAATCACAACTTAGAATCCTATAATTGAATAAGTTAACTCAAAGGTTTTCTACATGACCTAGACTCAAGTTTAAGAAAATCAAATTAAATCAAAATGCCTGATCTCGAGAGTAACCAAAGAATAAACAACGCCATAATACAGTTAACCACGAACAACAAATTCCATCAAATAAATAAATCCACAACTCAAACATAAGTAACTAAATCAAACACATCGTTTACTTCTAATTTTCTCAATCAGACTATATCATTGCATGTCAATAAATATTATATCATTAATTCAGAATATCAATATATCGTATTCTTAAAATGTATATAAATATATTTATACATTAAAATATATATTAAATTTCATAAACGAATTACACAAATATATATATTAAAAATAAAATACTTTTGCAAAAGTCATTCTACCAAACGTATATTACGAAATCCAATAAATATCCCATTTTAAAAATTATATTTTATTAAAATAATTAACAAATAATAAATAATAATAATAATATATATATATATTAAATAATATATAATATATATGTATTAATATATATATTAAATAATATTAATATATATATTAACTAATATATAATATATATTAAAAATATATAATAAATAAAATAAAACACACAAAATACAAAACAAAAAAATAAACAAAAATAAACAAATCATGCCCCAATTGTTTACCGTTGCACTTATAGCTGAAATTGCTGCTGCCCACCATAGGTCGCCACCGTATGAGTCAATGTCAGGCACAAATGGCTACTATGTAGCCTGTGGCACCAGTAAGTCAAATAATCAGATCGGGGTACTGCTTCCGCACCCCATTCCCCAAAATTTAAAATTTATTTTAATATAATTTATTTATTAATATTTCAAAATTTCATTTTATTTTCAAAACTCTTTTATATTTTCAATCGCCCATACGGGCACGAAAAACAAGGAAATACAGGAACATAATAAAATTTATATATATACATTTTTATATTATTTTACTTTATTTTAACATTTCAGAACAATAGCTCAACACAGGGTATAATAAATTTGTTTGAATAGAAGAATAGAGTATATATTTATATTTTTTTCATATGAGGAGATTCAGAACCAAATTAGAGAGATTGTTTTCTTTCAGAACAAATTTTAAAATACCAAATATAATCAATAAGCAAAAAAAAGGATTTTCTCTCTTAAAATAATTATTTTTCACCACTAGGTTTCATAAAGCTTTTAAAAAGATTTTTCAATAATCACAAAATAGATCTGACAAGTAAATTCGATCTTCAATCAAGGATGGTTTTAGTTTTATTTTCAACAATAAATTTTCACTACTAACCTATATTGAAAAGTTTTAAACAGGTTCAATGACTGTTTTCTATAGAAGATTTAATATAGTTTCAAAAGAAATCATTCAAGAATATAACACAACCAAACCAAAACCCTCTTTCAAATGAAATATTGATTTAAGATATTACATGCATGATTTTCTTTACAGAATAAAAAGAATAAATAATAAATTCTATGGAACCTGGAGTCCTTCGTCGGAAGAAGTATCCCTTCTGAAAGCTCCTTTCAAATTCCTCCTGCAACTCCTCCTCGAATCTATCTATCTTCAAAACAATTATTTTCTCCCCAAGTTTTCAACAAAAAAAATTCTTTTATTTTATTTTTATCTTTCTTTTCCCAGATCCAAAAACAACAGAGTAGAAGTTCTGTGTGAATAATCTTCTCATAAAATAATAAATCAAAAATAAAACTCCATAAAGCTCTTCTGCTTTCTTTTCTCAAAAAGCCTCCTTCCTATTGGTCCTTTTCCAGCTTTTAAAAGCACAAATTTATCTACAATTTGTAATTAAAATAATTTATTTAAACAAGATATTATCTATGCAAGATTTGCTAATTTAATATTAATAAAAAGATATTATTTAATTATCTTCAACAATATTTATTTAATTTAATTATAATCAACAATATTAATTTAAAATAATTATTTACTCTTTTAATAACTTAAATCACTTTTTAATTTATAATATATTTAAATTTAATATTCAACTAACACACAATTAAAACAAACAACTAAACAACTTTAATCCATTATCCTATAAAATAAGGTTAATTAAATAAACATGAACCATAAACCAAAAGAATACCTCAACAATCAAACTACACAGTCAACGAGAATGAAAACTTCAGTCATAACACAACTCACAACAGATGACGGACTTGGGATGGGGATGCTTCCAAACCTACTCCCTTTTTCAACATTTTTACCCGTTGGGTTAAATTATTGCTCGCCCTGTCCTGCCGAAGCAGGTGGAATCGAGACTTAATCCTGCAATCCTGCATCCACGTAAACGTCAAGTAGCACATGTATATATATAATCAACATTCTATCATGAGAAGGAATTGCAGTGTAGCAGGGCACTCGTGAACGAGTGATGCTACCCTGTCCTCTCACCTAATCTACTCTAACAATTACAATATCAATAGCAAACTAACATTTCTAACCAAATAGATCATAAGATAACATTATACCTAACTATTGCATCATAACTAATTACTAAACCATTGCATTATAAAATAATATTGAATTCAAATCACATGATCACCATAGGATTATCACATCGACATATAAAACATTCGAGAGAAAGCATTGCATAATAAAATAATCCAAACCCCACATACAGAGTATCATAAATCATAATAATAATATCAATTGTAGCAATCAACTAAAATACGCAATCACACACACCAAGACGATGAATCAATCACCATCACAATTCAGTATCACACTAACTTATAAAGCAAACAATAGTAGTAAATAGTATCAGAAACATGGGGGTATTACAGGAGAAGCCCTAGTGTTTAGAAGAGCCCTGGTGATTGAAGAGAAGGAGCCAGAATAGAGGAAGAATCTTTTTCGCACAAGGTTCAAGTGTGAAGATAAATGTTGTGAAGTCATTATTGATAGTGGGAGCACCGATAATTTGGTGTCAGAAGAGATGGTTACAAAGTTGAAGTTGAAAAGGGAAAGGAATCCACACCCATATCGGATTGCCTGGTTGCAGAAAGACCACAAAGTTCTGGTCAATGAGCAGTGCCTGGTGAAGTTCAAGATCGAAAGCTATTGTGATGAGGTAATCTATGATATCATCCCCATGGATGCATGTCATATGTTGTTGGGGAGGCCATGGCAGTTTGATAGGCGAGCTGTACATGATGGCCATGCAAACACTTATTCCCTGATGAAGGACAGATTGTCATAAGTTGAAACCTCTGAAGAAGGATGAATAAAAGGTAAGTAGTAGTTCTAGAATTTGTTGATGGAAGGAAATTTTTAGAAGGCATGAAGCATGAGCGTATGTGTTATGCATTGATTCCTAGAATGGATAAGGAAAGTAGTGAGAGATACGAGTAGAAATTTCTAGGCTATTGGATGAATTCTAGGAGATTATTTCTAATAAGGTACCTGAGGGTTTACCACCAATGAGGAAGATTAGTCATCAAAATAACTTGATCCCCGAAGCCAATTTTCCAAATAAGGAAGCTCATAGAATGACTCCCACATAAAATGAGGAGTTGAACAGACAAGTTCAGGATTTGTTGAGAAAGGGTTTGATTCGAGAGAGTTTGAGCCCATGTGCAGTACCTGCAGTACTAGCAATAAAGAAGGATGGGGAGTGGAGGATGTGTATAGAATCTCGAGCCATAAATAAGATAACAATCAAGTACAGATTTCCCTTGCCAAGGATGGATGACCTGATGGACTATTTGAGTGGAGCACAATACTTCATGAAGATTAATCTGAAGAGTGGATATCACTAGATCTAGATTTGAGAGGGTGATGAATGGAAGACTGCCTTCAAGACAAGGAGGGCCTATACGAGTGGTTAGTCATGCCTTTTGGGCTAATCAATGCACCGAGCAAATTCATGTGGCTCGTGAATGAGGTACTAAAAAAGTTTCTGGGAAATTTTGTTATTGTGTACTTAGATGGTATTTTAATATTTAGTAAGTCCCTGGGTGAGCATTTGATACATATTCGTAAAGTCTTTGAAAAGTTGAGAGAAGAGAAATTGTTGATTAATATGAAGAAGTGTAGATTTGTGAAGAAATAGTTAGTGTACTTGGGGTTTGTTGTCTCAGCAGCAGGTCTCAAGATGGACCCATAGAAGGTGAAGGCTTTTCTAGAATGGCCTACCCCAAGAATTGCTACTGAGGTGAGATCTTTCCATGGTTTGGCCAATTTTTACAGAAAGTTCATTAGAAATTTTAGTAAAATTTGTGCACCCCTCATTGAAACAATGAGAGGGGATAGAAAAGAGTTCAAGTGGAGCATTGGAGTAGCGAAGAGTTTTGATCTGTTGAAGTAGAAGGTTACAGAGGAACTAGTTTTAGCCCTCTCAGATTTCAATAAGGTGTTTCAGGTGGATTGTGATGCCATTGGTTGTTCCATTGGAGCAGTGATGAGCCAAGAAGGTAAGCCCATTGCCTATTTCAGTGAAAATTTAAATGATGCAAAGAGAAAGTACTCTGTATATGATCAAGAATTTTATGCAATATTTCAAGCATTAAAGAAATGGAGACATTATCTGTTGCCAAAGGAATTTGTTTTGTTTATTGATCATCAAGCATTGCAATATTTGAGTAGTCAGGGAAAATTAAATCAGAGGCATATGAAATGGGTAGAATTTTTGTAGAGTTATACCTTTGTTTTAAAGCATAGGAGTGGCAAGTCGAATAGGGTTGCAGATGCCTTAAGTAGGAGGCAAACATTGTTGATAGAGATGCAGATTGAAGTGGTTGGTTCAATGAACTCAAAACATTGTATCTTGAAGATCTTGATTTTGTAGAAACTTGGAAAGCTTGCAAGGAGCCTATTACAGTTGACATGAAAAAGTGGCTGGATTTCATAATCTGGGATGGCATGTTGTTTAAGGGAAGTCAATTGTGTATTCCAAGGAGTTCATTGAGGGAAAACCTAATAAAGGAGAAACACAGTAGAGGAATGGCAGGACATTTTTGTTGAGATAAGACCATTTTCATTATCAGTGAGCATTAATATTGGCCTCATTTATCACAAGATGTGAAGAAGTTTGTACATAGTTGCAAGGTATGTCAGATGGGTAAAGGAGTGAGCTAGAATACTGGGTTGTATCAGCCCTTACCTGTACCAGAGAGGCCATGGGACGATATAAGTATGGACTTTGTTCTTGGTTTTACAAGGAGGGAAAGAGGGAATGATTCAGTATTTGTGGTAGTTGATAGGTTTTTGAAGATGGCACATTACATCCCATGCCAGAAGACCCATGATGCAGTCCACATTAATGACTTGTTCTTCAGAGAGGTGGTGAGGCTATATGGTTTGCCAAAGAGTATAGTCTCAGATCGTGACACAAAATTTGTTGGATACTTTTGGAGGACCTTATGGAAGAAGTTGAAAATAGAGTTGAATTTTATTTCTGCACACCATCCACAAATTGATGGGAAGACTGAGGTTGTGAACAGAAGTCAAGGTAATCTACTGAGATACTTGGTAGGAGATAAACCCAAGGGATGTGACTTGATCTTACCCCAGGTAGAATTTTCTTAGAACAATTCTGTCAACAGAAGCACTGGTAGATCACCATTCCAAATTATGTATGGAGGTAGTGCTAGGACTACTCCAGAATTGAGGAAGATGCACCAAGAGAAGAAGACTAGTGCTGAAGCTGAAGACTTTGCAGAGCACATCAAGAATATACATGAGAATGTCAGAGAACACATCAACAAGATGAATATGCAGTATAAGGCTAAGGCAGATCAGAAGATGAGGTATAAGGAGTTTTCAGATTGGTGATGAAGTGATGGTCCACTTAAGGAAAGAAAGGTTTCCCATGGGAACCTATAATAAACAGAAGATGAAGAAGTATGTTCCCTATAAAATTGTGAAGAGGCATGAATCAGGGAATGCATATGAGGTAGAGTTACCGAATGGAGTCAATATTTCCCCTATGTTTAATATTTTAGACTTGACAGAGTATCATGATGGCAATGCAGAGGAAGTATTAACAATGGAACAGTGTGGCATTCCAACACCTACTCTAGAGAAGGAGCAGATTGAAGAAATCCTGGATAGTCGTGTGGGAAGGAGTACTAGAAACAAGAAATATGAAGAATATTTGGGGAAGTGGAGAGGAAGGCCTATGGAAGATTCATCTTGGTTGTCTAAGGCAAAGGTTGACCATTTGGGTTTTCCTCAATCATCTGAGACATGATGGGGTCACTTCTCAAATTACCCTGGGTGTCTAATGCAGGAGCATCCAGTGGTGTGAGGGCAATCTTGCATAACCCAAAAAGATGATTTCCATTTTTTTCCTGTTGTTTTCTTTTTGTAGATGTTTTTGCATTTTTGGATACCCTTTCCGTCGAATAAGAGTTTCCAACTTTCAGAATTGCTTTTCTACTTTTCCTGCTCAACTGCTATTTTTAGCAGGTTTGAATTTGAAGGCATGGGAAGAAAAAAATTTATGGGAAGGTTCAGGATGGAAAAATACACAATTTGGTGAAATAATCATGTCAAGATCATTCAGGATTTGAAAGTTATTCAAGTTCCAATTTCTTTTTTTTTGCCCTGAAAAACCTTCTGAGCTTAGTTTGAGGCACTAAACGGTCTCAGATGGGCCTAAAATTTGTGGAAATGCCAAAGTAGTTTTCCCAAGGCCTACTTTGCTAAAAATCTCTTTTTCGAGAGCTTTCCAAAAAGGTATTATCATTGAAGATCTGACAGTCAGATTAAAAGTTATGGTTGTCGGAAGTTGGTGCATATTTTAAAAATGTGCTAATTTTTTACTATGAATTTAAACTTGAATTTCAAATTGTAATTTTTTGTGCCAAACCATCAAAACTCATATCTTGAATGTTGTTTTTGGCTCCAAACCAAAGAGGGGCTATTTATGGGCTAGTTTCTGATTTTTTGGGTAACTTTTTGGGGAAAGAAGTTGCCATGCTGTGAAAGGGGGATTTGGGTAATTTTATGTAAGTCTATAATTTGCATGTATCTTAGAGCTCGAGGATTTGAGATCCTCTGCATGTAAGAGTTCCATATTTTTGAATAAAATATTTTTCTCTATTTTGTGAGTTTTATTCTATGTTTCAGGTTTGCTCCCTCGTCAAAAACTCAACCCATAGAATGAAACTTAAACATTATTCCTTGCTATAAAGTATTTAGGCAAGCTTTGGAATGATTTAAGACTATGATAAAACTCAAGAAACTAGCAAACCTAAGAAGGGGCCAGTGAAAACATGCACTCAATGACTCAGATGGCGACTTAAGTGACTATCAACTAGTTGTAATAGGTCAACATAGAAGTAAAACACCCAAGAGTTAATAATAACAAACTATAAAATGAGGTTTTCTAGAGCAAAACCCTAATCCATCAATGGATGCATAAGCTTAAAGTTGTGACCCAAATAGGACCTAATCATGACTTTGATTTTTTTTTTGAAGCTCTATTAGTGGGTCATGCTCGAGGATGCATACCCTAGGCGGGTATTTCAAGAATCCAAATCTTAGGTTGAAGCAAACCAGTAAAGAGGCACAAAAAACTAGGAACCCTTCCTGGACAAGGAAAACAAACATGACATGGAAGAAGCACCATACCTATTTATAGAGCTATACAATATATTGCACCTTTTTCTTAGAAGCTTCTTTCATTCAATTAGCTTCAATCCCCAAATTGGAAGCCCATGGCTCTAAAAATACTAACCTTAACTCTTTCCTCTATCAAAGACTTTGTCCTATGCTATTTGTAATGCATCAATATGTGATTTAAGCATTTTTGAACAATTAGCATCATGATGATTGATACCATTTCTCCCACATATTGTGCAACTATCCTATTGACTAACATGTTCTACCACAGTCCCATCTAGTTGAATTGGAAATATAAAATATTCATATTCCACTTGATCATGAGCCTTGACATCACATTCAGTTTGCACATCAAACTGGAATCCTCCATAGGAACTTTGTTGCATGTTAGGCCAACACACCCCTGAAGTATTAGAGATAAAGGATACATATTCAGGAACATCTTCATTCCGCATTACATGGGTGTTATTCTCATTGGATCACAATAGATCCATAATGATGCCAAGAAGATGGGGAGCATAAGAAAATAATTCAATTGAACATTCATACTAATTAACATAATACCCCATGTTGTCTACATCATTTGACTATGATACACATAAACCAAATTATCATTAATTATTAGCAGGCAATAGAACTGATACATGATCCATATGTGTATCATGATGCACAATTTGGCTATTCAATACTGCACCTTCCTTTTCATTAATATATACCTCATCTTTTCCATCAATAACATACTTTATTACTGGTAGACCCAAACACCTTTTCCAAAATCCTTTAGGTGCAATTTTTTCATCCCCTAGTGAATAATTAATATCAAAAGAATGTGTACCCTTATATCCCTCATATGACTGCAACACTTTTGAATCATCACTATAAGGGAGACTACATCCTTTGGGGAGAGATTCAAAAAATTTAATATCCTCATGATCCTTGGACTCATCTTCAACATCAATACCAAATGTAAAGGGTTCATAAACACCACCATCAAATAAATTCTTAGTGTACTGCTTTTCTTGCTCACAACTATGTCTTGACCATACATCAAATATATTACCTAAGTTCTCAAAAAGTGGATTATCGCTACATTGATAAAGCTCCTTACTTATATTAAATGGTGGGGATGGGCGGCTCATCAAATAAAGGATTATCCATTATCTTCATTGTTTTCATGAGAACTCTTGAATTCTCAACATGATTATCCAAACCTTGCAACTTATCATCCTAATTAAAGTCATTGTAGTCACTTGAAGACATATAGAATCATTATTATATTTGGGTCTCTATCAGGGTGCATAGATTGATAATGCATTTTCTATACTTTTGTAAACCTTGTTAGATCTACCCTATAATTTCAAAAACAACTCAAATTCCCTTTGTAATTGCAACCTTAAACCTCACAATGCAAACCTCTTATATATTTTTCTTAATATCTTGAAATGTAACATGCTTCTTCATGATAATGCACAAATTTCAATTTTCATTTTAAAAGCATGCTAAATTACCATTATTATTCCCTCATTTAGTGCTACTTCACCTAATAGGGAATCATTAACATTTTAAGTACAAAAGACTTCTCATAATTTTCTTTCAAATAAAACAATGCTTTCTTTAGATTTATGAGAATACCTAGCAACTTTGTAGCAGTTGTTTACCTTTTTTCCTAACAATTGTTTTTGCAGCTCTAAGAATTTTCTTCACATCTTTTGCAGGTTTTGTAGATAGAGTTGCCATCTCTTTTTATAGAGGACTGAAATACAAGCAGTATGAAGCTCTTTCAAAGATAAATCTTGTTTTGGGTCTTCTCCAACAATGGAGTCACTCATAAATTCTTTGAAATTTGTTACAACAAAACCTTTTCCAAGTGTAAGAACTTTTTCAACATCTAAACAAGATGTTTAAATCCACCAAACAATTGAATTTATGCAAATGGATATTTATTTTCTTTTCCCCTAGCGGAGTCACCATTTTGTTGGTGTTTTTCCTAGTACACGGTCCTTGGAATTCTCTAAAGGGTATCCAACCCTTATGGTTAAGGATCCTCAAGGTGAGTGGCCAACGTAACGAGTAAGGGATTCTACATTCTTTACTCCTTCACTTTAGGCTCTATGGAACATACGAGGATGTTCCTTATTTTGTTC
This sequence comes from Sequoia sempervirens, assembly GCA_007258455.2. Lineage (NCBI taxonomy): Eukaryota > Viridiplantae > Streptophyta > Pinopsida > Cupressales > Cupressaceae > Sequoia > Sequoia sempervirens. Next base: position 355,864,018 of record VDFB02000015.1, on the reverse strand, counting down.
ATTATGATTTATTTGACAGAGAACACTTCTATGCATATATTTGTGCCTACTATTTGCAAATGAATGTAATCCACCAAAGATTTGGCTGACTTTTAGTAAATAACTATCAATTTCGTTGGAACAAGGGAATATTTCAAATTCATGTTTGATAATTGAAATATTTTTCATTGAGTTTTGTTCTCAATTTGAATCCACATTCAGGCATATCACCACTTTAATTAATTGTAAGAAATCTTAACAATTAGACCAATGCTTCATCATTTGGACATACGGGGTCAAATGTGCAATAATCAATAATACACAAGTTATTTAATTTAGATAATGGTGGACTATTTTCATAGTGCTTTGCAATTTGAAAAATTAAAATATCTAAAATGTAACTTCTTATCAAATCCTATGCAAATTTTAGAAATTTGTGTCCCTCTTCAAGCATTTATTTAACTCTTTGAGTTAAACCAAAAATAAGGGCACACATTGAATTGAAAATTTGAAGATAAATGAGAATATCCTTGATATTTTCATTTATAATTTGCAAAATTTACAAGAGAAGATTATGTATTTCAAAAATAAGATTTGTTTTGATATTTGAAACTTATATAAAACTAATTCACAATTACTACATACAATACTTATACCCAAGACAATTTTGTTCTATTTATTAGGTTTCCTACAATATTTTCTTCCTATACTTATATTTTATCTAGACCATTTACTAAACTCAAAAAAATTGAACCCCTTGCAATGAACCATGAAATACATTTTATAACATAGGGGACCAACAAGTATCTGACTCAAATGCAATTACATTTCATGAAATTTTTTAAGTTAATTTCATCTTCATTTGGGTCACTTTTGGGACCATTATATTTAATCATTCCTCACCCAGGAAAGAAAACAACAAAAAGGGCACCACACAATTGGTTAGAGAAGAGCAAGCCAACCCTCTAAAAGCATCACTATAAAAATTAACACATTCACACAAAAAATAAAGAAGTCGCCATCAGTACTAACATTAGAGATCAATGAACTAGCCATAGGAGAGTCGACTTAGAATAAAAGTCCAAAAGAGAACAAGCACCATTTCATAGGAGAAAACAGGTGCTACCTAGCCTTGTTAGTAGCTAAGTAAACACACCTGCCTGGTCTCTTAACTGAAATTGGAGTAGCTATTATCACATCTACATTAGAATCACCATAGGGCACTAGGGAAATGGGACAATGGCTAGAGTTAGGGCTTGTTCCTCCATCACTCGAAGAACTACTAGAAAATTCAATGGGAACATTATACTTCCCCAAAAAAACCTTAGGGCCTTTACTTTTCTTCTTCAACTCCTCCATAGGATTAATAAGGAATTTCCCTCTAGACTTGACCAATTCTTCTAAAATGGTCTTGTTCCTCAAATTGTAAGTACTCTAGATAATAACTTTCTTGTGCTTCTTAAGAACACTTCTCTTTCCAATTTGAACAATTGAAATTTTAAATTCACCAGGTTTAGCATCAGACACATAAACAAGAGGTTCTTGCATACTTAACCTACTAGACCTTCAAACTATTGTAACTAGAATACTTGGTTTTCCCATCTTATCAAAAATAAAGCACTAGGAAAAAACATACATTGTAGAAAATACACAAGCCCTAATCCCTAGAATCCCCACTTATAGAAATGAAAACCCCAACCAGTACCACAAAAAATGACACAAAGCACAATTGAGATGTAGAAACAATACTACCCTAGGAATGGATAACTAGATTACATGCACACACACTTATAGACCTAGGGATACTACACCACCACCTTTGTGATCATTCATTGAACATTTGAATATTACTCCTCAAGCACCCACAACAATTATTTTAGAACCCCAATAATTGCAAACGATGAAGAAAACTATAGGTGATCCTCATTAAATAGAGGAATTCATGCATATGGCATTTAATGACCACCCTGGCTTGCTCGAGCAAAAAAATAATCAATCACTCCATGTTGAATCCTGGCTATCAATCATTTTGGAGTTAAAAATCGATCAACGAGGCCCATTAAGGATTGTTACTTTCTTTTCAATTTGTACTTGGAAATAGCAATGAGGTTCTTTTAAAACTTCCACGCGTCCATCCATATCCTAGAAATATCATTTGCAACTTTCCCATTGTCTCAAGAGTTCTCCTAAATTTCCTTACATCCTCAGTGATGAGCATAAACTTATATTCAAAGGGAATATTCTTGGAAAGAAACCCATCACTGGTCATCAAAGATGGTTAGTCCTTCAACATTTTGATGATCAAGACCTTCCATTGATATCTCCTAATAACCTAGACCATCACTCATTGCAAAAATGAATTTGAAGTTGGGAACATCTTCTATGATGGGTGATAGTAGTGATGAAATGTGAACCCAACACATGTCCATCATACTATTTAGTCTCCCCTTCTATCACTTGTCACTAAAGTTAGAAGAAGTCATAAAAACATTTTGGTGATGGGAAATACAACATACCACCACACCCATCACTCATTGTAGAAATGGACCTGATGGTTTGAAGAACTTTACTGATGAAGGATACAGGAGAAAAACTTGGCTTTGACTTGTCACGAAAAGAAACTCGTTAGTTGAAGGAACTACAATGATGGACAATAGCTTGAATTGGATGGATATTTTCCACATGCAAAAATATGTTTTTGAAAAGGGGGCCATGGGATAGGTTGATGAAACTCAACCCTTAGAATGATACTTGAACATTATTTCTTTTTGTAAAGTATTCAAATAGGATTTTAAATGATTTAAGAGCACATGATAAAAATTGAGGCAACTAACAAACCTAAGTAGAAGAGGCCGGTGAAAACATGCACTCAATGAATTAGGTGGTGACTTAAGTGACTAGAAACTAGGTGTAATAGGTCAACATAGAACTAAAATTCCAAAGGCTTAATAATAAGAGACTACAAAATGAGGGTTTCTGGACCAAAACCCTAATACATCCATGGACACAAAATATTACACTTGTGACCAAAATAGGACCTACTCATGACTTTGCAAAAAAAAATTTAAGCTCTCTCAGTGAGTCATGCGAAGGGATGCATACCCCTGGTGGGTATGGTGAGAATCTAAATATTAGGTTGAAGAATACCATCAAAGAGGCACAAAGAACCAGGAACCCTTCCTGGACAAGGAAAACAAACACCACAAGAAAGAAGCACTAGACCTATTTACAGAGCTATACAATAAAGTGTACCTTCTTCTTGGAAGCCTCTTTCATTCAATTAGCTTTAATCCCAAAATTTGAAGCTTGTGGCTCCCAAAATCCTAAGATTAACTCTTCCCTCTATCAAAGACTTTTTCATGTGCTATTTGTAATGAATCAATCTCTAATTTAAGTATTTTTGAACAATCAACATCATTATGATTGATACAATCTATCCCACATATTATGAAAATGTATTTTTCACCAACCTATTCTACTATAGGCTCATCCAATTGAATTGGAAATATAAAATATTGATATTCGACTTGATCATGAATCTTTACATCACATTTAGTTTGCACAACAAACTGGAATCCTTCATAGATGCTTTGTTGCATGTTAGGCCAACAAACTCTTGAAGTATCAGAGAGAAAGGATACATATTCAAGAACATCTTCATTCTACATTACATGGGTGTTATTCTCATTTGATAAAAATAGACCCATAATGATTCCAAGAAGATGGGGAGTATGCGCAAAGAATTGACTTGCACATTCATATAGATTACCATCATACCCCATGTTGTCTTCATCATTTGACTTCCATACACATAAAGTAAATTATATTTCATTATTATTGGGCATTAGAATTGATACATGATCCATATGTGTATCATGATGCACAATTTGACTATTGAATACTGCACCTTCCTTTTCATCAATATATAACTCATCTTTTTGATCAGTAACATACTTTATTGATGGAAAACCCAAACCCCTTTTCCAAAATCGTTTAGGTGCAATTTTTTCATCCCCTAGTGAATAATTAATATCACAAATATTTGTACCCTTATATCCTTCATATGACTACAACAGTTTCAAATTGTCACTATAAGGGTGACTACATCCTTGGGAGAGAGATACAAAAACTTTAATATCCTCATGATCCTTATTCTCATCTTCAACATCAATACCAAATATAAAGGATTCATAACCACCATCATCAAAGAAATTGTCATTTTATTTCTCTACTTGCTCACAACTATGTCTTGACCATACGTCAAATATATTATCAAATCTCTCAAAAAGTGGATTATCTCTACACCAATAAAGCTCCTTAATTCTATTAAATGGTGGGGATGGGGGCTCATCAAATAAAGGATTATCCATTATCTATATTGTTGTCATGGGAAATCCTTCCTTCTCAACATGATTATCTAAACTTTGCAACTTATCATCATAATCAAAGTCATTGTAGTCAATTGAAGAACATATAGAATCACTCTCAACTTCTTTACTTTCAGTTGGTAGTATTGTTTCACATTCTAGAAACTCATAACATGAAACAAATTGTTCCTTCTCAAGTAAACAAATATTCTTGTTGTTATCATCATATCTCCTTGAAGGAAGTGACTCAATTCCCACTTCATAAGGATAATCATACTCAATAGAAAAATGATAAAACTCAATGCCATTACAACTACCACAACATTAAAACCCACCAAAACTAAGATTACAGTCAGGTTTCTCAAGTTGAATGTCCGAACCTTCATTTTTTATTCCTTGATCATTGGTTAGTGACAAAAAATTATCAATGTTAGCAATAATGTTATTGATCAAATCAAGGGATGAGATAATATCTTGTACCTATTCTACTCCTTTACCATCTAAGACATCCTAAGGATGAAAATTAGGCACATTCCTTCTATGGACATTTTGTATATCTCGATCTTCATCACTATTGTATTCATATGTAGGTATGTCATTTGTAAAGTGATTACAATCACTATATTCTCCCACACCACAATGTAGATGTTCATGTTCTAACAAACTCTCTCTACATGTTTGTAGTGTTTTATTATACTACTCCACAAGGCATCCACCACTAACACTCTAAAGCAATATATGTTGTGTATAATCATTATTAGCTTCCTCTACAATCTCTACCTAATCAATTACTTGGCTTAAATATTGAGGCTTCAACTACCTTGGTGAGGTACTCAATCCTGATTGATACATTTCACAAAATAGATCAATGCATATTAATTAAAGCTTCTAGTCTAACATTCTTAGTAACTTCCAATAGAACATCCACAAATCTAGAGAATAGATCATAAGGTGATTCCTCCTTATACCTATTCTTTTTATATAATCTTTTGATTGAAGGTACTTGGTCAACTTTGCTTTGATCCTGTAAGCATTTCATTTGGGACTCACCATGATTCTCATATTGTAGTGATGGAGAAATTGGAACAATGGGTTCCTTGTCATCTTGACATAAATCTCTATTGATTGATCCACTAGTTCCATTTGCATGAAATGTATTAGGGTGACAAACATTGGTGGATGAATATACCTTCATCATTGAATATTTCAATTTTTTTTCAATATCTATAGTGATTTAATATGCTTCATGCAATGTTGTGGGATATTTTTCATTTAATAGGTAACTCATCTTTTTATATAAGATTAAAAGAGGGGACTAACTCATCATCCCTCTTCTCCATACTCATGAACCTTTTGTCTTATTAGAATTGAATCAATGCTTTCACAAAACTATTCCATGAACATTACTTTAAACTCAACCCATGAATGTATGGATGATGCTTGTAAATAAGAGAACCGGTCTCTTGCATCTACTTTTAAGGAATGAACAAACAATTTCATGACAACATCTTTGAAGTCTAATTCATAATCACCCATCACATCAAAAAATTCTTGCAAATGTTATATTGCTAATTCAAACTTGTCACCACTAAATTATGGTACCCCATATTTGATCTTAGGCAACACAACATTTGGGTAACCACAAATGTTCCCAAAATTTATAGCCCAGTAAATTTCAGGATTGAAATTCCCTTGATGTGAGAAGGATTGTCCATTATACATTATTATATTTGGGTCTCTATCAGGTTGTATAGATTGATAATGCATTTTCTACACTTTTGTAAACCTTGTTAGATCTACCCTATAATTTCAAATGCAACTCAAAGTCCATTCTTAATTGAAAACTTAAACCTCGCAATGTAAATATCTTATATATTTTTCTTAAGATCTTAAAATGTAACATGCTTCTTCATGATAATGCATGAATTTCATTTTTAATTTTAAAAGCATACTAAATTACCATTATTATTCCCTCATTTAGTGCTACTTCATCTAATAGGGAATCATTTACATCTTAAGTAGAGGAGACTTCTCATAATTTTCTTTCAAATAGAATAATGCTTTCCTTAGATTTATGAAAATACCTGCAAACTTGTAGCAGTTGTTTACCTTTCTTCCTAACAACAAATTTTGTAGCTCTGGGAATTTTCTTCACATATTTAGTAGGTTTTGTAGATAGGTTCACCACCTCTTTTCATAGAGGAATGAACTTCAAGCAATATGTAGCTCTTTCAAAGATAAATCTTGTTTTGGGTCTTTTCCAGGTACAAGAACTTTTTCAACATCTAAACAAGATGTTCAAATCCACCAAACAATTGAATCTATGCAAATGGATATTTCTTTGCTTGTCCCCTAGTGGAGTCACCATTTTGTTGGTGTTTTTCCATCACACCCTTGGAATTATCCAAAGGGTATTCAACCATTATGGTTAGGGATCCTCAAGGTGAGTGACCAACATAATGAGTAAAGGATTCTGCATTCTTTACTCCTTCACTTTAGGCTCTATAGGACCTACGAGTGTGTTCCTTGTTGTGTTAATTAGGATCTATTTGATGGAGAACACCTCTATGCACAAATTTATTCCTATTATTTGCAAATGAATGTAATTCACTAGAGATTTGGCTAACCTTCTAGTAAATAACTATCAATCTACTAGGAACAAGGGAATAATTTAAATAAATTTTTCATAATTGAAATATTTTTTATTTATTTTTGTTCTCAATTTGAATCCACATCTAGGCATATCACCAATTCATTTAATTGTAAGAAATATTAACAATTAGACCAGTGTTTCATTAATTGGGCATACAGGCTCTAATGTGCAATAATTGGTAATACAAAAGCTATTTAATTTAGATAATAGTGGGCTATTTTCATAGTGCTTTGCAATCTAAAAACTCACAATATATAAAATTTAACTTATCGAATCCTATACAAATTTTAGAAATATGTGACCCTCTTCAAGTATTTAATGAACTCTTTGAGTTAAACCAAAAATAATGACACATTGAATTGAACATTTCAAGATAAATAAGAATAACCTTGACATTTTCATTTATAACTTGCAAAATTTACAGGAGGAGAGTATGTCTTTCATAAATAAGATTTGTTTTGATATCTGTAACTTATATAAAAATAATTTAAGAGTACTACATACACAATTTATAACCAAGGGAATTTTATTGTTCTATTCATTAGGTTTCCTATACTATTTTCTTCTTGCACTTAACTTTTACCCAGACCATTTACTGGAATAAAAAAATTGAACCCCATGAAATTAGCTAAGAAATCCCTTTTATAGCACAAGTGAGCAACAAGCATCCTACTCAAATGAAATTACATTTCATGAACATTTCAAAATTAATTTCATCCTCATTTGGGTCACTTTCAGGACCATTATATTTAATCATTCTTCACCCTGGAAAGAAATAGATAGGGCACCATGCGATTGGTCGAAGAAGAGCAAGTTGACCCTTGAAAAGCATCGCTATAAAAATTAGCATGTTCACACAAAAATTATGGAAGTCACCATTACCAACAACACATATCATTCTCAACAGCTGAGTAAACACATCTTCCTAGTCTGTTGACCGATATTGGAATAGCTATCATCATAGGAATTGGGGAAATGGCCAAAGTCAGGGCCCATTTCTCCTTCATCACTCGAAGAACTACCAGAAACTTCAATGGGAACATTATGCTTCCCTAAAAAAACCTTGGGGTCCTTACTCTACTTATTTAACTCCTCCATAGGCTCAATAAGGCTTTTCCCTCTAAACTTGACCAATTCTTCTAAAATGGTCTTGTTCCTCAAATTGTAAGTACTCTAGACAATAAATTTCCCACCCTTCTTAAAAACACTTCTCTTTCCCTTTGGAAGAGCTAGAATTTTCATTGTACTAGGTTTAGCATCAGAAACATAAACAAGAGGTTCCTACATACTTAACCTCCTAAACCTTATAACTAGTGTAACTAGAATACTTGGTTTACCCATCTTACCTAGAGTAAAACACTAGCCAACAACCTACCTTGTAAAAAATACACAAGACCTAATCCTCAGAATCCCCACTTACAGAAATGGAAACCCGAACTAGTCCCATAGAAAATGACACAAAGCACAATTGAGATATAGAAACAATACTTCCCTAGGAATGGATAACTAGATTGAATACACACACACTTACAAAAATAGGGATACTACACCATCACCTCTGTGATGATTCACTCAGCACTCAAATATTACTCCTCTAGTACCCACAACAATTATTTCAACACCCTGATAATTGTAGATGATGATGCAAACTACATGAGATCCTCATTAAATATATGAATTCATGCATATGGCATTTAATGACCACCCTAGCTTACTCAAGTGAAAAAAAAGAAATCACTCCATGTTGAATCCTATTTGTTGATCATTTTTGAGTTAAAAATTGATCAACAAGGCCCATTAAGGATCACCATTTTCTTTTCCATCCATACTTGCAAATAATGATGAGGTGCTTTTAAAACTTTGATGTGTCCATCCATATCCTAGCAATATCATGTACAACTTTCCTATTGCTGTAGAAGTTCTATATTTCCTTCCATCTTCAGTGACAAGCTGAAACTTATTTTCTAATGGAATATTCTAAAAAAAAAAACCCATCATTTCTTTCTGAAGATGATTAGTCCTTCTCAAACATTATTGGCAATCAAGACCTTCCATTGATATCACCTAATAACTTGGACCGTCTCTCATTGTAGTAATGAATTTAATGTTGGGAACATCTTCGGTGAAGGTGAATGGTATCAAAGAAATGTGAAACCAAAAACATGTCTACCATACTATTCATTCACTCCTCATTGATGTTAGAAGAGGTGCTGAAAAAATTTTGGTGATGGGAAATATAAGATGTTGCCACACACATCTCTCATCACATAAATGGGGCTAACAATTTGAAGAACTTTGGTGATGAGTGATGCAAGAGGAAAAATTGGACATGGCTTATTGCAAAAAGAAACCTATTGTTTGAAGTAACTTCAATGATGGATGACCACTTGACTTGGATGGATATTTTCCATGTGCAAAAAGATATTTTTAAAAGGGTTCCATGTGTTAGGTTGATGAAATTCAACCCTTAGAATGAAACTTGAACATTATTCCTTGCTATAAAGTATTCGGTAAGGCTTTGGAATGATTTAAGCCATGATAAAACTTTGGGAAATTTATGGACCTAAGTAGAAGAGGCTAGTGAAAACATGCACACAATGACTCAGATGGTGACTTAAGTGACTGACAACCAGGTTTAACAGGTCAACCTAGAATTAAAATTCCCAAGGGTTAATAATAAGAGATTTCAAAATGAGGGTTTCTAGACCAAAACCCTAATCCATCCATGGACACATAATCTCATAGTTGTGACATAAATAGGACCTACTCACAACTTTTCAAAAAAAAAATTAAACTCTATCAAAGACCATGAGATAACCAAAACAATCCCATTGTTCCTCCTAAAGTCAAACAAGTTTACAAAGATAGAGAGAAAGTGGTCTAACAATGTATTATGGTTCCTTTCATTTCTCTTCCAAGTGAGGAGAAGATGCCTATGATCAAAAAACCTAATCCTACACATATGCAAATGGACAAGAATTGAAATGAAATTGAAATGATAGAGAGTGTAGGCATAGACATCATGCTATTACTCATATGTTACAAAATAAAGAAGAAAATAACAACATAGAAAATCAAGATCCTAACTTTCCTGAAGCAATGTTTGATGATTTCATATCCTTACCCTAACATAAACTAGAATTTTCCAAAGACATTATCATTAAGCCTCCTATTATGATTAATCTAGATGATGACATTGATATTGCAAAGATTGATGAAAAAGTGCATAATGAGTTGAATTCATTTTATTCATCTTCTATGAGATTAAATGAAACATATCCTAAAAAGAGTGTTGAACTTGGTGATTCCCCTAGTTTGACACTTTCCATTGTCCCTTTGGCTATTTTTCCACCTTCTATATATATTGATCAATATTGGGATGCAAATGACTTGCTATAGATTGACTCACATGTGCCTTACTAATATTTTTCATTTTTTTCCATTTCATGTTCTTTATGTGATTATATGTGGATAATGTGGTCCCTCATGATGTTTCAATTGATGTATTTCTCTCCTTTTGTTGATTCCTCTATATGTATCTACATTCTTCTCTACATGTCATAAACATTTTATGTTTTCATTTTTCTTTTGTTTCCCTTTTAGGGATGACATAAGGCATTGAGAGATTTAGGTCTCTTCCATGTTGACCCAAAATTATTTTTCTTTTTTTTTCACTCTGTTTGTGTCATTCTTCCAATTCAATGAGTATTTAGAGAATGACATCATTTTCGAGCTCTAAAATAACATTGTAGGAAGGACATACTAATCCTGAATCCATAGATCCCTTATGTATTCTTGGGGAAACCCCTCCCTCTTTTTTTGTGATGTAGCTTTATTTCATAAGCATATGACTTGGCATGGGGTTTTTTGAGGAGAGCTCTCATGTCTTAGAAGTAATCATTGGCTACTTTACAACAATTGCTCACAATAATGGTGTTAGCAACTACTTTAAAGTGGGGGAATATATTGATGATATCTTTTAACATTTTTGCATGTTTTATGGTGTGATTTTATTTCTTGTGATGTCCTTTTCTTTTTTGTGTCATTGGCTTTGATTTCCTCCAAGAGTGTGATATTTCTAAGCATATGAATTTCCCTTAGTGGCTTGCTATGAAGCAAGGCATCGCATAAGTGGCAATCTATTACTCTTGACTTGTCCTCTCTTGGAGACATTAAGAACAATGATCCATAAGAAGAAGACCTCACATGAGTGAAGCAAAATCCCCTTGAACAAAAACCTATATACATAATGTTTGGCATAAGAACCTTCTTAAGCACGAGAAATGAATATGAGTGGTGCCCTATCAGAGTTATTAAAGGGATAGATTTGGTATGGTAAGTATAGTGAGAGTTGACATATTGACATGACTTTATTTCTAAGCCACCTCCTTGGAGTGATACTCAACTAGTGTATGGCCTAAGATTCCACTACCCTGGAGTGAGTGCATGTGTTTTTTACATAGTGGACATCCAGTTCTACTTGTGAATGTTTCTTAGATAAATAGTTGAGACGTGTTCCACATCGAATTGGGTAGTCAAGGCTTGATCCTTCCCCTTTTCTTGGACAAATAGTTGAGACGTTTTCCACATCATGTTGGACAATCGAGGCTTGATCCTTCTCCCTTTCTCCTTGTTTTGGTCTTTGATATTGTACGATTGTGTATCTTTATCAGTTTTGCATACATAAGTGGCTTGAATTCCTACTTTAGTGTGAGTTTAACATGGGGTCATACTCTAACTAAAGTGGGGACAAAATGTAGTAACAAAAATAGTATCCCTTTTTCATTAGTTTGGGAATAAATAATTAATAATAAATGAGCCTAATGTTGCCTTGATATAGTATTGTAATGTGTTTTACACATTCAAATTAAGTTTACGGCCTTTTTAACTAAATGGACTTAATTGTGCCTTATTTAGGGTGTTGTAAAGTGTATCTTCACACTTTCACACTAATCTAGGGCCTTATTAATAAATGAGCTTAATTAGCCCCTTTAATTTAAATCCAAGCCTAATTCATTACAAATTATGAGGATAAAACCTAAAAATCTTAAATAATATTACACAACACTTTATTTTAAAAGGTATGTATCCTAGGATAGTGAACTAGGACCCATTTTCCACCTAGAGAATGGGTCCTAGCTAGGTCCTAGGATCCCCTTTTTACATAATATTTACATCCCCTAAAGTGTGTCCTAATTAAGTGTGCTAGGAACCATTCACCACATGGCAAATGGATCATCACTTAGCTTAGGACCCCCCTTAGAATATGTTTTTGGTATTATTTTACTTATTTGGAATCATTCATTTGATGTTGGCTTGTGTTATTTGAATTTTGGGAATTAATAATAAGATAAGTATAAATACAAGGTTATTTCACATAGTTTCGTCTAATAAATCTATAATTTTATAAGCAATCAAGAGTAATTTTAGAAGAGAATTATATAGCATTCAAGAGCATTCAAGAAGGCATTCAAAGGAAGATTTATAGAATTTTATCGCAGCAATCAAGATAGAAATCATCATGTCAAAGTCATCCATGTTTTTGAGGTAATGTGATTATGTAGCATTGGTGATCAAATTCAAGTGTTCAAATCCATTATATTATGTCAAGTTCATGATCAAGATCTACACTCATTAAGGCTATTTCATGCTAAGTTTAAGATTTTCAATCCAATGTTCAATTGAGGATTGGTGAGTAGTGACATTACTTTGTTCATTTATTTAAAGGTTAATTACCAAAACGGGGTTTGACCAAGGAAAAGCCCAATTCTCTAACAAAACAAAAAGATTCTCCTCTTTGATGTGTGATTGGAGGTTTTAGGTTGAAGATGAATTGAAGAGAAAAATTTGTCAAAATTGTCAAAGTTGCAAAGTTTTCAAAGTTGTCATCTTTCTTGCAAGATCACAAAAACTAGGCAAAAAAAATTATTTTTGGGTTTCCAACAGTGTCCCACCAAAGTTTGAAGTTGTAGACATTGAAGAACAAAACCTACAAAGAATTTTTATGAAAACCTACCCAACACACATTCGCCATTGGGTGAATGAGTCCTCAATGAGGCCCGAAAAGCACTTTTTACAATAGGTACACAACATTTGACCCTCTTAAAATATTCCTTTTGATTGCTATCTTGTTAAGGTTTTTTTTTCTATATTCATTTAAGCATCATAAGTCTCATAATTTATTGAAATAGGAAAAATATGTGGCATCCATTTGGTTAATCCATCTTTGATCTTCTCTCCATCACCATTTTTCTTTATTTTAGTTTTAAATGTTTGAAGTGAGGTTATATAACATAACTTGACTCTGTTGCTCTAGATAGGCACTAGTCCATCATGAATGGTTTTCCCTCAATATCACAAACATATTTCAAATATAAAACTGAAAGTTTTTTTTTGTAATATTTACTCATAATTATTTTCACATTTCATACTTAGGTTCAAAGAGGATAAGGAATGAGATAGCCAATTTTTTATTTAGTAATTACTATCTATTTTTTATGAAGTCATGAATCTACTACATACTATAAGAAAACCTAATTTCACATCCATGTTCAAAATCGTGTAGGGAAACCCACCTAGGCTTTGCAAAGCATAAAGTGTAGAGAGAACAAGTTATAAAGGTGGTTCTCTATTCATTGACAAACAACCTAGAGTCATTGATTAAAGAGCTTGGAAATAATTTCAAATATTTTAGGCCATTATTTAGAGGAACCAATAGATTGGTGATTTTGCTAAGGAAAATAGAGGAAAATCCTTATGGAAATTTTCAAGAGTTTTTTAGTCTAAAGATTTGGTTTTGATATTGAAATAAATCACATCTAGATAAAGAAATTGTTACAACATACTTGAGTATTTTAGGAGATATAGTGCTCTAGTAGTAAAAAGCTCAAAAATAAATTTAAATTATATGAAAAAAATTCTATCTATTTGAATAGTTTGATCTCTGAAGAGAGGTGAAGAAGAGCTTAAGCTTACAAATTGGAACCTCCTAAAATGGAATATGGTGGATGTTTCTGGAATGATTGGTATGGATGATGTATGATTCCCACTTCACAAAGGTTTCACCCAAGGATAACCCTAGAGATCTTAATGTAAAAGAGATTGAAATATTGCAATAGGGTTGACCTAGGGATTGAATATGATATAATAAGGGGTTCATCACCAAGTGTAATCTTGTAAAAGACAATGAATTCGAAAACACGGTGTGATATGCAAACTAATGTTAAATGACCTAGAAAGATGAACAAAATATTGTAAAAAAGTTATGAAACTAGAAATGTGCACCTAGACGACTAAAGAAGACTGAATGGAGGTCTAGAATTCTCAAAAATCTACTATTAATGCTGATTGGGACTCATTTTCCAAGCTGGGTGAATTAGTTGAGTTTCAGGGAAAAAGTGATGGAATAAGTTTTATCTAAACAGGTATCCAGATCTACAAAAATCCCTGTCAGGCTTGTATAGTGGGACTCATTCACCAATAGTGGTGAATTAGTCTGCTTATTCTTTTTCAGAAGTTTTGAACTCAATTTTGCGCCTCTCTATCTGTTGTGCTCTATTTGATTAGTTTTCAAGTCTACATTTTCAAATTTCCACATGTAAATCTTCTCCAAGCTTCTCCAAGGTTTGATGACAACTATAGGGACTTGATAATTTTTCTCCAACTTTTCTTTTTGATAAATTTGTAACCTATCCCTACAAATCACACACAAGAAGAGGGATAAATGTTGTGGGGGTTAGTGAATGAGGGTTTTCCTTCGTCAGACCCCTTGTTGGTAATTAAACCTTGAAATGAAATAAAATAATGAATGGAGAATGATGAATGAACAAAATCTAATGCTTAAACTCATCAAGTCCTAGCAATAAGGTGCTACAAACATGTAAGCAATGGCTCCAATAGATGTAGACTAGGAATCTAGCTTGATTTTGATAGATCTTGAATCCAATGCTTGCTTGAATCACAAAATCCTACACCACAATTGTTATCTCTAAAACAACATGGTGCAAACAATCTTTGACATGATGATTGAAACTTGAAGAATTATCTTAAATGCTTAATAATCTTACCTTGAAATGCCTTGAATGCTCTTGTCACTACTCAAATTCTCTTGTGAAATCTTCAATACTTGATCAAAACTTTCTAGGCATGAAAATGAGAGAAAGAACCTTGCATTTATACTCAATTATACAATAATTATCAAAATTACAACACTACAGGTTGACCTTAGATCTTGGAGAATAAAATCCCACCAGAAATTTAAATTAAATTTGAATTTAAATCAAATGGGACTCATTCGCCTAGAATGGAAAATGCATCCCACCTTAGGAATTTGAGGTGGCTTTTTAGGATTTTGATGTTTTAAATGCCTTTTGTCATGATTATCCTTGAAAATGTACATAAATAAGGTTTATGGATGAAAAATGGGGCCAATTAAAGCATAATAAAGCACAATTACTGATGAAAAGTCTAGAAAAGTGTGAAAGTGTATTACAACACTTTACAACACCTTGAAATAAGGCCTGATTAATGATGAAAAGAGGCTATTTAGGTGAAATACATTAACAAGACCTTAGAAAAGTGTGAAAGTGTGTTACAAAA
>VDFB02000015.1:355775639-355838704 GCA_007258455.2 Sequoia sempervirens | reverse complement strand
GTAATGCAACTTTCATTTTGAGAGTCATGTGACTAAACAAACTATTCCAATGTGTCTAGATAGGTACTTTTATGATAGGTATGGTCCTCTTTCACACCCAAACATATAAAATCACTTTGAGCTACGTTCAACCAGCTTTATCCCTTAAGGGTCCAAAGTGCAAAAGGGTAACAATCTTTGATAGGATATTACTCAAAAAATTTTATGCTTAAGAACCATCTATTTGAGCCTATAGGATCATGTTAGTCCCCTTTACAATAAAATATCTTGATTTTTGTTATCTCAAAGTCATTTTCCCATGGTGTCCAGTTTTCACTTGATGGAAAAAGTGTCAAACGCAAGAAGTGTAAAGTTGCAAAGTGGTGCAACTTTTGTTCTACAACTCATGTGACCAAAAAAAATATTTTAACGTATCTGTATGTGTATGTTGACACTAGGCATGGTCCTCTTTTGCACCCAAACACACAGAATTTCTCTGAGCTATGTTCAACTTGCTCGATCCCTTAAGGGTCAAAAGTGCAAAAGGGAAGTGATATTTGATAGGCTATTACTCAGAAGCCATGACACTTACAAACTCTACATTTGATCCTATGGGATCTCATTGGTCCACTCTACAATAACCTCTCTTAGTATTTGTTATCTCAGAATTGTCTTATCGTGGTTCCTTGTTTTCACTTGATGGAAAATGTGTCAAATGCAAGTAGTGTAAAGTTGCAAAGTGGTGCAACTTTCATTCTGCAACTCATATGACCAAAAAAATTGTTCCAACACATCTTGATAGGTAACTTTATGCTACGCATGGTCCTATTTCACACTCAAACATGTGGAATCATTCCAAGCTATGTTGAACTAGCTCAATCCATTATGATGGCATGCAAAAAAATTGAAAAGAGAAACATCCACATGACAATTGAGAAGTCTGAGTTTTCCACACAAAAAGCATATGATCATCCTCAATTCTAGCAAGTGCAAGACATTTTTTAATTATCCTCCTTGACCTTAAAAGAATATACAACCAATTGTAAATGTGTACAATGGTGAAACTTGGAAACATTTTATTTTTCCTCAATGAACAACTTTGACTGTGAAGCACTTTTCCATTTTCATTTGAAATGATTTGCTATTTTTGAAAATTGGAATCTAAGAGAAATAAGTGATGCTCTCACATACATTTATTATCTAGTGTGATAAATAAAGTCTCCACCCTTGAGTCTATTTATTATTTGTATTATAAATTATAAAGATTTCTCCCGAGTCCATTTCCTATACAAGAAATAATATTGCAAAAAATTGAGATATACATCTTTTGATGTGTTTATATGCTGATGGATCAACAACATAACAATTCATTTTGTACTATGAGGATTATGTTGTGAAAATGTTTAAATACTATTCAAGATAAATGTTTGTATGATAATGTGTTAAGAAGTTAACTACTCATCATCTACTATGTATATTATGTTTTGCAAGTGTTGTGAATATTATGTATCCCTTGCTTAATTGAGTTGTTCCAATCAAAAGATTAAATATGATGGAATCTTTTTATGAAACATCTCATGGAATACCAATTGAAAACGTGCTTTTTTATTTCAAATAAAGTATTTAATGGAACTTTTTGGATTAAAATAAATTGAGATATGTAAGGACAAGGGAGCATTAGGAAATACATTGCTCAAGGATCTTAAATAGACCTTCTCTCCCATTGCAATCTTGGGTGGATTATTGCTTTCAAAGTATTGGGAATGATTTTCTTATTTTCTAGTTGGTAGTTGCCATTTTAGAAAGCTCTTCTCTTGATATATATTATACTCATTCTTAATCAATTATCGCGTTAATAATTAGTGCATTTATTTACAATTTATCTTTTCTTTTCAATTTGTGGAATTTTGTAATTTATAAGTCTACTAGTCTTCATAGAAATATTAAAATTGTTTAGCATCAACTAATAAAGTTTTTAAGCATCAATCAATAAATATTCAAGACAAACCATGAAGGGAATAAATGGTCAATGCTAGGGATAGCTAATTAATAAATATAGACATGAATAATCCAAACATACATGTGAATAAGGGAAGAACAAGTACTCAAAAAAATGTAACCCTTGAAGTATAAACATGAATACATAGTATAAACAAATTAATACAAAGTATATACATTAATACAAGGTATACAGATGAAAACACATTAGTCTCAAAGTATACAATGGAATACAAGAAAGTCATAAAGTATACATGTAATTTGTAAAGTATACATTTGAATACATGTAACTCATATCTATTGAACCATGAATTCATAATACAAATATGAACATCATCGATAAAAGAAGATTTGTATTAACCAAATAGCCATGTAGGCATACATAAATATATTTTGATATAAGTATAAAATATATACAAAACAACCATATAGACATAAGATGTCATATATATCAAATATGTAAAATATGTACAAAAATAACATATAGGCATACAACAAAGGGCTCTAGAATCAGAAGTCATTACTTTGCATCCTCTCAAAATAAATTCTTTCCCTTTTCTTGTTGGGAAGATGGTGATAGGTCTATCACTCATTTATTATGGGGCTGGGGAGTGATTTTGGTTCTCCTCCTAGGGTTTAGCTCCTGGTCAAGCTTTATCAATTAAAATAAGAAGTAAAGACATTAATATACAAAAATTACATTATAAAAATTGATATATTTAACAAAATAATCACTTACCGCCTGTAGATGATCTCTCTCCTCATGAGAAACATTCACATTCTCATGTTGTGGTGTGCTAAAGCCTTGTAGAAACCATCAAAAGATAAATTAAACTATAGATCAATAATGGTTTGATTATTCACTAACTAATAGCTATAACAATGAATGTAAATTAAAATTTAGTAATCTGCCTCATACCTCCTTCGTGAGAGCTATCAAAGACTCTACACTAGATGAAACACTGAGCTCCATTTCCATATGAACATTCGAAGGTGTATCTGCTTCCAAATTTTGAAAATAAAACAACAAATTATTCAATCACGAAAAGTACAATAGCGATCCACATCATGGCTTATAATGTATGAGATAATGAGCAAAAAAATTGAGTACTTATTAAACTATATATTTTTTAATATCATGATTACTATTTACCCTATCCATATCTTGTTTGAAAGAAACTATTTTATTCTTTTACCCATAGCAGCAAGGCATTGAACCATTTGATAAAATTCTTTCGTAGACATGTACAATAATTGTGGTATCATAGAGAAGGCAGTGAACTATTTGAAAAAATGCATCAAAGAAATGGGGTCTCATGGTGATGGAATTCGATTACAAACAAATGTTTCATTACATTCCATCACAATAAGACCACATTTCTTTGATTCATTTTTTCAAATAGTTCATCTCCTTATCTATCCTATTATGTTGGGATGTGGTGGATGGTATAGTGTGGTCTTGGTTATGAGATGGAGGGTGATCATGACATGAAGAGGGAGGGGTAGGGACATGAAAAAGTGGAATAAAAGGTGGAAGGTTCCATGGACTGGTAAATTGAGGATGAGGATCTTAAAAAAAAATTTGGAGGGGAGTTTTGGAAAAAGGGTTGGTTTCTATTCTTCAGGCAGTGAGCAACTTGAAAATATGCCTCAGAGAATGTTGTCTCATGGTGATGGAATGGCATTCAATCATCATGAGACCACATTTCTTCATGGAATTTTATCGTACTACTCACTTCCTTGACTATGATATTTCTTACTATTATGCTTTGATAGATTTTTCCCAAGCATCCATAGTTTGTTGGAAAGAACCTATTTTAAGCTTTAGCCATAGCAACAAGGAAGTGAGTAGTTTGATAAAATGATTTGGTAAACACGTATGGAAAATGTGTTAGCATAGAAAAGGTGGTGATTTTTTTTAAGAAATTCCTCGAAGACATGTGGTCTCATGGTGATGGAATGGAATTCCATAAAGATGAGACCACATTTCTTTGAGACATTTTTTGAAATTACTCACCGCCTTGTCTATACTATTGCTTACTATTATTCTTTGATAGATTTTTTCCAATCATCCATAGTTTGTTGGAAAGAACCTTTTTTAGGCTTTTAGCCATAGCAGCAAGGAAATGCATAGTTTGATAAAATGCTTTGGTAGAAATGTATGGAAAATGTGGTAGCAGAGAAAAGGAGGTGAGATATTTGAAAAAATGCCTCAAAGAAAGTTGGTCTCATGGTGATGGACATCACCACGAGACCACATTTCTTTGAGGAATTTTCTCAAACAACTCATTTCCTTGTCTATTCTATTTCTTACTATTATTCTTTCATATATTTCTTCCAAGCATCCATAACATAGATAAGACAGGGAATTGTTTGAAAAGATTCCTTAGTAAAAAATGGTCTCCATGACAAGAAAATGCAATTGGAAGTTGATCCTACTTATTGCTTATGCTCTGTGAAGTAATTGCATCACTGCTTATGTTGACTTTCTAAACAACTACATTGTAGTTGAAATTTTGTCATCTATTTACATGTAGTTATTAGTTATGGAATGTGTAGTAATGTTTTTAGTTTAAAAGATGTGCAATGAAAGGTAATGAATGATATGAAATAAACTACACAAATATATTAAGTACAATTCATCAGTTAAACTATTTATTCTATTACCTATGTGTAGGTTTGTATAAATCCACTGGAATTGGGAGGTGTTCCTACGAAACCTCCAATATTAGCCTATTCAACATCCAAAATCACCTATTAGAACACCATTCATAAAACAATGTTATTAATGTGTAATAAATTTATAAGTTTTTACTAGTTACATACCTCAATGGTAGATGTTGTGGAGTAATAAGCAGGTTTAGGGCTGGTGTATCTAGTATCAACATTGTGACCTTGAAATTTTATCAAAATCATAACACTAAATTAGTTAATATTGCATTTAAAAATTGAAATTTAATAAATTCAATTCAATGAAAATTCTAACATTTACCTAACTATCAATTCCATAAGCCTCATTCAAAATTTTGGTTTCCCTCACCATCTTCATAGTTGTAGATGTATCCTATGTAGCAGCCTCCTGAGTGTAAGTGGGGTTATATGAACAATTTTCTCTACAAGATTGACATAAATGTGGTCGAAGCACACCACTTGAATACTCCCTTGGATAGCACTGTAGTATAGGGATGGCATGCTAGATGACACTCTAGGTCAAAGAGTTGATGGCCTACAAAGTGTATACCTCAGCAGTCTCCTTCACGATGGAAGGGATAACAATGTGCACATGAGGTGGCCTAGCGAGAGGTCATTTTTCTTGTCACCTACAATCCTACTATGCACCAGGTCTATCTTGAGCCAACCCCCCACCTCTCCCTTGAAAGTCCCTCGTATCAAAATAGTTTGGGATTTTGTTTAGGAGGAACTCACAGTATAGTTTCTTAGGGAATTATTGTGGGACTTCACAATTGTTGCATGGTGGTGTGTCATAGAAAATTGGACCCTCTTGAGAAAAGAGACAATTTCACACATAATTGGACCCACTTTTGAGTCCCTTTACATCATTTACCATTCAAAACAACATTTATGGGCCCCTTAGACCCATTGATTTTGATCTAGAGGCCCATTTTACTTGAGAAATCATGCAAAACCTAACAAAGAGAATTTAATTATCTCATACCCTGAAAAATCCACTTTTAAATAGTAGTAGTGGGATCCATTCACCACCATGGGCCAATGAGTCCCCTTTGGTAGGACCCATTCACCAAGGGTAGTGAATGAGTCCCCTTAGAGGGAAAATTCAAATTTAAGTGAGAATTTAATCAATTTAACTTTAATTTCTAGTGAATGTCAGCCTCTTAGGTCTAATTAACGTGAAAATAAGGTGCTATTGCTTATAAATACTCATTTCAAGTCAGTTCACACATCTTTTTATGATTCTCCAAGAGAAATTCTTAAAGTCAAGTCTTCCTCAACAAGTTTCATTAACAAAAGTTGAAGTTTTACGACAACAAACTAGGGGTTTTTGTAGGTCTTAAAGATCACTTCTCTTGTCAAGATCCAACATTGAAAAAGGTTGTTGATGGATGCCTATGGTGAATCATGAAGAAATATAGGGTGACGAGGTACAACTAGCCACCAAATCACACCTAAGGACTTGATTTCCTATTGATTCCATCTTCCATTTTCAATCTATCTTCAAATTAACATTTGCATTCCATTTCATTCCTTTTTTCCATGTGTTGTAAGGTTTCTAGGGTTTAGATCTTGATCATATAGATCATTCTTGTATGTCTTATTCTAGAGCAATATGATAGGATATTTGTCACATGTCATCTTTTCCTAGTCTTTAACACATCTAAGGCTCAGGTTTATATAGATTTTTGTCCATTAAAGGTTTAATTACCTAACTAGGGATTTTACTAAGGAAAATCCCCCATTAGAGAAATAATTTTCAGCTATTTTGTAGGAATTTTTTGAGATCTCAAATTGAGTTTTCGTTAGAATTTATTATGCAAGTGTCAAAGTGTAGGGATTTTTTTTGAAATTGCATAAATATGAAAGTAGATTTATTCTCCATGCATGGCGAATGAGTCCCTCCTAAGGTGAAAATTTGAGTGAAATGCAGCAAGTTCTCGACTCTCAGAAAATAAATTTTGTACAGAAAAGTATTGATTTGGGATTGATTCACCCAAGGTGATGAATGACTCCCATTCAGCTCAAATTCAAGCTTCATCAATTTTCTAGATTGTTTTTCCAGTCTTCTCCAGTTTACTAGGTGCACTCATTTTGAGAAACAACCTTTTGTTTAGTTTAATTTTTATTTTTACTCATTCTTTAAAAGCTTTCTCACAAATAGCAATGTGTTTTCAAACATAGCATAGATCTTAATCTTGTATTTATATTCAATCATTTAAATCATTTAATTGCATTTAGTTTACTTCATTTAGCTTAGAGAATATTCTACATAACATAATTTGAATGAACCCTTCGAATTTTAGGCCTACCTCTCTCCTTTTAGGTGAAAAACCCTAGAAGAGTAAGAGAAGCCCTAAGAGCCAAAAATCTATGGTTCATTTTGGTGAACTCGAATTTTGAGCATAACATCGTTCTAATTTAAATTTCTATTTGTGTATTAGGAATTAATTACTACATCATCTTGCATTTTTTTTCATATTTAGGTTTGTTAAGCATTCATTAGTGAAAGAATTATGTAGATCTCATTATTACATTGTAGTTCATTTAATCATTTCAACATTTTGCATTTGCATTGTCTTTGCATTGTACAGACTTGAGAATCTTCATAAAACACAAAAAAATCAAAAAAATCTTTAAAAAACTTAATCTCCTAGGACTCATTTGCCATCTATGTAGAATCGGTCCCTCTATAGTTTTGCATCAGCATTTCTTGATTTCAGTTTCCTACATTGCATCATTTTGTTTCCTATAATTATCTTTCTAGTATAGTTCATTTGTTTCTATTTTCATTAGCATAAATTTCATTTTTTTTCATGGCATTCATGGATAGTTTTAGATCTTTGAAAATTTACTTTTCCTATTTCATTGCTAGTTCTTTTAGATCAGATTCATCAATACATAAAGACGCACAAATTGAAACATGAAACCATCCCTTTAAACACATGATTCAAATTATAAACATCTCATCTAAGGCTCTTATTAGTGATGATGTTGATGAATTAGATGAAGGCCTTCAATATTTCTTCTCACTCACTTCATATTCTAATGCTTGAAATGAGAAACATAAACCTGTTAGTGATAAAGTTTCCCTCAAACCTTTTTCTTGTGATAAATTTTATTTTTTAGATGAAGCCCTCCAAGACTTCATCTCGCATAAGCCATCCACTAAGGTTTGTGGGTACCAACTCATGATAGCGAATGTTACAACCTCTAGTACTTCTCTTGAACATTTTAACATAGTGGATGACAATTTAGCCCTCAAACCCTTTAGTCATGCTGATTTGCACATGATAGATGGGTCTCTTCAAGATTTCATCTCACCCAACTCATATAATTTGGTTTGTTGTGAGACCTCTAACATCAAGTACATTAATTTAATTCAACCTAAACTTATCCTTTACCCACCCTCACACAAACTTCACCCCTCTAATCGACCTCAGTACACCCACTACCCCCCTAAAACTAATCTATTGCAACAATCTAGTAATGATATTGTTTCTCACACATATAAAACCCGAAACAACCTACAACCACCACAACCAACCCCACCCTATTTACCTTTACCCAATCTACCTAGTGCTCATCACTATATCCCACACAAAAAGGAGTATGATCTTTTTGAACAATTAAAGAATACTCTTGCCAAAATTTCCCTTTGGGATTTTCTTCAAAACTTGCCAAATTACGACAATTTTTTTCATACCACTTTGTATAAGGTGGCAACTCTCATTCACAAAAAGAATCTTGACATCACCTTTCATCAACATGAGGTCCCTCCTTTGGATTTATGTAAACAACATGATTCCTTTATGATAATTGCTCAATTCAATTGCATAGGTATCAAATTCACTCTCATAGATAATGGTTCTGTCCTTAATGTATGTAGTGTGAGTCTCCTTGATCAATTAGATGTTGATAGGTCACAAATAATACCTGATTCTATCAATATTTAAGGATTTGATAATACAACAAAGAAACTACTTGGGATTATTACTTTGCCTATTATGATTGGGGTGGTTACTTTGTAGACTCCTATCCATGTCATGCCTTATGATCTTTTGTACAATCTTCCTTTAGTCCAACCATGGATTCATGAGATGAATGTAGTTCCTTCAACCCTTCATTGTATTAGGAAATATGTATATAAAAATCACATCTATCAAGTTGAAATAGACCCCGAGCCTAAAAGTTGCTTGCACCTTGAAAAGGGCATTACAATTCCTTTGAAAGCACTAATTCCAACATCCAATATATACCCTCTTCAAACTGAGCACAGTGATAAGGAATCAGTATCTAAATTATTTGGTGATGATTGGTGATCCTTAGAATTCACAGCTTCATTTATGGGTGAATACATACTCATGCAAAATAAAGATGAGAAACACGATGAACCAACAATCATGTCTACTCAAAATTCTAAACAATCTTCTCAAACATCTATCTCCTAGAATCTGGATGACAATGCAACATACACAACAAATTTTTATGAGATAGACTATCAATCCCTACCTACTCCACATGAAATACAAAGAATTTATGGAAAAGGCTATAAATTTGTAAAATAATATAGCTATACTAGAAAAGGGTGTGGAAAGCATAAGCAAGGTATTTGTGTCCCTATTGAACATAATACACAAGAAATAAAAATTGGATTGGGATATTCTTTTTCTAAAATTACCAAAGCTACTCAATGGACATCTTTGAACATTAATGTTATAACATGTCACCCATGACACAAACTTACAATCAAACATCCTGATTTTCTTGATATAACCTTACCACCTTCATGCAAGTATGTTGATAATGATGAGGGCTTGAAAAAAATGTTAGGAGTTTATGATACCCCATCCTCACTTACATGGAAAAAAAATACTTGTTCCATGAATTTTACCAAGCAAGAATCAAGAGATGTCACTGAAGAGCTCTTTGAATTTGAAACTCCTAAATCCAATGCACTCCCTTTAGGAGATACAATTGATGTGCCAATGTACATTAATGATAAATATAAAGTTATTAAGATTGAGAAGTGCCTTGACGATTAAGAACAAGAAGATACTACTAATTACTTCATGATTTTCCTAAAAAAAATTCTTGGAAATATTTTGATATGCCAGGAATTGAGCCAAAAATTGTGATGCATAACACAATTTTACTTGCTAAAAATACTAAACCCATTTGTGAAAAGATCTAAAAAATGAATCCTAACATAACCTTGCATGTTAAAGAGGAACTCGAAAAAATCCTTGATGTAGGCTTTATTAAACCTATTGATTATTCTCGATGGATCGCAAACATTGTTGCAGTTGCAAAACCCAATAATCATATTAGGATATGCACAGATTTTTGAGACTTGGGTATGTGTAGGATCATGATGGGGCAAAAAGTGGCAATATGATGGATATGTGGCTGACGACTAATTTTTTACCAAAAATTGATGAAATGAAAAGGGTTTTAAAATGACATTCTTAGCTTTCCACCGATATAAATTATGCTTTACTTTGAATTTAATAAGTAATTATTATTGATGTTTTATTTGAATTACAACTAAAGTCCTAATTGATACGCTGATTAAAAAAATTTTATAGCTTGCAAATGGGATCACATTTTTTGAATCCAAAACATATGTCATTCTATGCTTCGGATACGATAGGATTAAAAAAAGAAAATTTGAATTTCATGAAGTTTTGACCAAGTTAAGGTGGTTAGACATACGAGTTTTTATGTTTTTAAAAGGTTGTAATAAAAATTTCATAATTAATTATTTACTTGGAAAATAATTACAAAAAAAATGCATCACATTAGAGCATGAGTCCTCTACTTATATCTAAAATATTATAAAAAATAATTATCATTTTATTGTAGTTAGGGTGGTCAGATAGACACCTACTTATTTTTTCCATGAAAGTTAAGTACCACTACATTGAAATTTCAAATTTTCACCAAAGAGATTTTTTTTTTAAAGAAACCTAGTAGTTTAGAAACTAAATTCAATTTTCTATAGATTCTATTATTACATATTTTTGAAATCATATAGATAACTTATTCAAATTTTTACATCAAGTTTCCTAACTCTAATTTTTCTAAATTTTTTGCCACTTAAGGGCCTATTTTTTCCATGATGATCCTGCACATACCAACTTGAATAAATCCTCTTTAGAAGATTATTTTCCACTTCCTAATATAGACATCATCATGGATTCAACTACTGGATATGCTTTGTTGTCATTTATGGATGGATTTTCCGGTTATATTCAAATCCTTATTAACCCTCAAGATCACTATAAAACTGCCTTTACAATTGCTTGGGGAACATTTTTTTGGGTTGTGATGCCCTTCAGTCTAAAGAATTCTGGTGCAACATATCAATGTGCAATGACATTAATATTTCATGATTACATTCACAAAATTCTAAAAGATTACACTAATGATATCCTAGCTAAATCATTAATAGGACAAGACAATGTAAATGTACTTCATAAAATCTTCAAATGAATACAAAAATACATGTGATTGAATCCAAAAAAGTGTGTCTTTGGCATAGATAGTGGTAAAATTTTGGGGTTTGTCATATCTCATAGAGGCATTGAGGTGGACACAAAGAAAATTGACACAATTATTAACATGCCACCTCCTAGGGATATTTCTCAGTTGCACATGTTACAAGGTAAAATTCAAGCTATCCATTGTTTCATTGCATCTTTAGCTGATCACACATTACCTTCCACACATCTCCTTAAAAATGGTGTCTCTTTTGATTAGTATGAGAATTGTAAATAGGATTTTGAGTCTCAAGAAATATCTAGTCACTCGACCTATTTTACAACCTATTGTGCCACACAAACCATTTATTTTGTACATCATCGCATTGGCCCATGCTCTTGCAACATTATTGGCTCAACACAAAAATCATGGTGATCACTAGCCTATTTATTACATTAGTCACACCTTAATTGATTATGAGAAATAATATTCACCAATTGAAAAATAATATTTGGCTCTTGTATTCGCTAATAGTAAGTTGCGACATTATTTACTAAATGTTGAAATGCAAGTGGTCACAAAATTTGATCCTCTTAAATATCTTTTCAACAAAATAGACCTCTCTGGACACTTAGCTAAGTGGGTGATGTTGTTAATTGAGTTTGACCTTAAATTTGTTTCACAAAAAGCAATCAAAGACCAAGCCTTAACCAATCACTTAGCTGACGCTCCTTCTTTGTTTGCATTACCTACTCCTAATGATCATATCTTAACCACTGACATTAAACCATGGGAGTTATTTTTCAATGGATCTAAGTGTTGAATAGGTTTTGGAACTAGAGTGGTACTAATTCCACCTGATGGAAAACCTATTCCCTTATCCTATCGATTAAATTTCCTATGCAAAAATAATACAACTGAGTATGAGGCATTGATCACAAGTTTGCAAGCTACTTTATCTCTAAATGCTAAACATATCAAGATCTTTGGCGATTCACAATTGGTCATCAAACAAATCAATGGTACATATCAAACTAAACATGAAAAATTATTAAAATACAAGGATCTTATAATGAAACTATTAGAAAAATTTGACTCATTCATCATTGATAACATCCCATGCAAAGATAATTGACATGTGGATGCAATGGAAAGTGTAGCTTCTCTCATATCCCCACATGATCCTTCCACAAAGTTCACTTTCATTATCCATCTTATCACATGAAACCTTCGATCAATACTCTATTAGAAGACATTTTGGTGATCACTAAAAGCTACTTCGTGTGAATGGTACAATACAATATACAACTATTTGAAAGATGGTACCATTCTCAAACCTACCACAATAAATACTTGAAAGAATTTATGTAAAGTCATGGATAAATATGTGATACTTACAAATGCATTGTAGAGAAGATATTTTAATGGTCTTCTATTAGGATGTCTTAGAGATTCTGAATTCCCTTTAGTGCTCAAACAGGCTCATGCTGGTACTTGTGGAGGTCATCTTGGAGGTCATTAGTTAGTGCAAAAAATTATTTGTATGGGTTATTATTGGAGACATATGGAGAAGGATTGGTTTACCTACATTAAATTGTGTCACAAATTCTGAGAGCATACCAATTTGATCCACACTACTACTGTTGAGCTCCATAAAATTTTTCCCATTTTTATTATTTAGTATTGGGGTTAGACCTTATTGGAAAAATTTCACCGCCTTATTCAGCTGGACATACATTTATTATAATTGCAATAGACTATTTCATGAAATGGGTGGAAGCTATTTCCCTCCATTCTACACCTACTAAATCAATTTTTCATTTTATCTTGGACCACATAATTTCTCACTTTGGACTCCCTCCCGCAATCATTTCTGACAATGGAACTCTATTTAAGAATAAAGAAGTTCAATTTTTTTTTGAAACATTCAACATTAAACATCACTTTTCTACACTGTATTATTTTCAATCTAATGGACAAGGTGAAAATAATAATAAGCTTATATAAAAAATCCTCAAGAAAACTATCAACAAGCATCATAAAGACTGTCATATGCAACTATCTTATGCAATTTGGGCTTATAGACTAATGTTCAATCATCCACAGGAAATACCCATTATAGCCTTGTTTATGGAACTGATGCAATTATTCCCTTGGACTTAGAAATTCCTACTTTGCGAGTTACTCTTCAATATTTTTTTGACAATGACACTTATAAAGATCAATGATTACATCAACTTGAGATGTTGGATGAATAATGCATTAACACTCTCGAACATCTCCAATCTCACATCAAACAATTACAATGCAAACACAACATTCATGTCATCCCTCTATTGTTTTTGAAACGAGATTTTGTTCTTATTGAAAAGCAACAAAATGCTAGTGCTAATAATGAAGATAAAGATAATTTCAACCATATTTGGTTAGGACCTTACATAGTTGATACCAATTATTAGTTTGGTGCTTATCTATTAATGCAGCTTGATGGAACACCCCTTAGGGAACCCATTATTGCCACATATTTGTGTCAGTATCATCTCTAACCCCCTTTGAATAGTATGGTTGATATAGTAGTGTTGTTTAAAGTTATTTGATAACTTTCACATTGCTTCATTCTTGGAAACTAAATTTGTGTTTGTCTTGAACACTAAGGTAATTATTTAAGTTCATTTTATAATTTCTTTAGGCTTCATACTATTCACATTCCTATTATGTTAAGTTAGATCATTATCAATGTATTTAATTTAACATATTCTTTTCTCATTATCAATGTTGTATCTATGCTAAAACTAAAATATGTTTTACATTATATCACATCAATCCTATTAAATCATGTAGCCACTAATTAAATACTTTTACTATAAGTTATTTAATTAATCACATAGCATCTAACATCCACATAGAAGATACATGCTATCATAACATCACATGTGCATTTCTATATATATATCAAAGTTTTATATACATAAAATATTATATACAAAGTCATAATGGTCTATGAGAGCTAAACCCCTCAAGATCTAACGCTCGTGATTTGGTCCCCAGACATCATGATATAGTCGTGTGTGACCATGATTATGAACTATTGAGTCTAAGTGCATACTCTAGACCCTGTACTCAACTAATGGCTATAAGATGCTCATCTACCATATGTCCCTCTTTGCTCATGCATGTGCCAGCTCTGCATGCAATCTCTCTACCTTTGTAGAGGCCTGTGCTAACTATAGTGCACTCTTAGCTTGATGGAGTCACCTCCTCACACTCTCATACAGTGCTTGTAACCTCATGAAAGGTTTGAGTGACTCTAGCTCTTCCTGCATGATCAGTGAGGGCATGTAGTTAGGATCCATCTCCTCCTCATTGATGGATGGAGGCACTATCTCTATGGCAGCCTAACAATAGAACTCTCACCAGTCTCTTGTTGCTCCTACAAGATAGATAATTTACACAATCAGTAACATGTCATCATGATATATATATAAAACTAAAGAATAAATCACTACAGGATGTGTAAAATCAAATATCATCACCCGTGTCTCTAGATGCATGAGGAATGTCAACCTTGTCCTCTCTCTGACTCTGGGTGTTGATGTCTGTTGTAGCTATTGCTTGTGATCTAGCCCTATTAGTATGTGAGGACTCTCCATGCTCATACCGATCCTCAATAGCTACCACATCACCCTTTCTCAGGGGTGGGTCCTCTTCGTAGTGATCATCCTCCTTATAATCCTCCTCCTCATCCTCTCCTTCATCCTGGTCCTCATAATAAGGATTGGCCTTGGACTAGTACTCATCATTAATAACATCTATACAAATATATATTGGCCTATACCATACCTCCTTTTCTCTCTCCTCTGGTTCATCACCCTCATCTGCTACTAGCTCTACATCACCTATAAGAAAATCCATGGGGAACATAGGCATTTTCCATGCATATGACCACCAATCCTGGTGCTTTTCTATGTTTCCAACATCATCAACATCAGATGTTGGTGGCTAGTTGTAATCTAAATCATCAAAATCACTCTCATGAATATGATCTATATTCAAATGAACAATATCACCTAGCCTTCAGGAACTTTGCACTGATCAACTTAAGAAGGGGAATACCCAAAGTGGTGTTTTCACTTATACAAACTATCATGTGACTCGCTAGTAATAGAATGGTCGTACAATGTAGTCATGCCTCCCCACTAGATACCTATCCATCTGCATCCTCTATAACTGTCTAGTGGGATCTGGCAACTGTAAGGTTAGTAGATAAGGTCTCTAAAGGATCTCGTCCTCCTCTAGTTGGTCAAATATCACCCTCCAAAAGTGTAAATCCCAATACTGCCACAGGCTTCGCAAGGGATAGATGAATGCTCATGGATATCCTACAGCTATCATATAAGCGTATCTAATAGGCCTAGTACATGTGATATGCTCAAGGAACCAAACCTATAGAAGCATAAAATGGACCATACTATTGATCTAAAAAAAAAAACCAACCAAGATCATAATAAAAGTGTGCTAAAATGTAGCGGCCTCAAACATAAATTGTCCCCTACTAATACATCCCTTGTATTAAGTGTACCAATCCCCCATCCAAGTGTGTCACTCATTCATCTGGATTGAGAACTAGTTCCATTGTATGCATCATAATCCATCTGACCACAAGAGGTCACGAATATATCAGTATGGGCAGCTCAATCTACGCTATAACCCTATCATCATGTATCGATCCACCTAGACAATATTGCATGTCTCTCTTCTTCTCCCAGAATGACCAATCCCCTTGAAAATATACCTACTCTCCTTAAATGGGAACTCAAATAATGTGGTGTATGTCTTCAAGAGTGATAGTGATTTCCCTAGTGGGAAGATGAAAGGTATAGGTATTAGCATCCAAATGCTTGCATAGAGCCATAAGCATGGTGTCATGGTATCTCATAGGTGGAATAAGATATGCCCAATATACACCCACTAACTATAAATGTTCCACCTCTATCATTGATAGCAATAGGGCATGATCTCTTAGAAATGTGATTTCTCTTCCCCTAACCATTGTCACGACCGGGTAGGAACCTATCAAAATCATCACAAAATGCTCTTAATTTAATCTAATTTCATTAATTTTCACATTATTCATCAAGAAAGTGTGCTAAATTTAATCTAGTGTTCTTTTCTAATGGCCCTAGATACTTTAGAACCCTTTTAGAAAATTTTGTAATGAAACAAGACACTTTGCGAAGAAACGAGACACTTTGCGAACAAAAGGGACACTTTGTGAACAAATGGGACACTTTACAAAAAAAGGGGACACTTTGTGAACTTTTTCCAAGAACCCTAAATTAACCTATCCATGGATAAAAATCATTAAATTATTATAAAATTACAAGGGAAATGTTACAGAATTGACTCACCTTATGATATAACTCACTGTGTGTTGCCTGCTCACAAAGATCATCCAGTTGTGAAGATGTGTAATCCTATCTTCTCAACATGTCCTTATCTCACCTATCACTCTCAAGCTACATGAAGGTAAGATGAATAGTAAGTGACAAGTTACTTTCTTCTCCTTTTAATCACTTTTCATCTCTTTTTACTTTTACACATTAACATACAGTTATCATCTTTTCAAGAACTCATAATGTAGATATTCTTCAAATAAATGCAACAAGAGCTAGGGTAATCCATTTTCAACATTTTTTGATATGTTGGAATTGTGATTTTGTACTCGACATCATCATTCATCTAGCATTATGTGGCATGGTACTTGTAATTGGCCAACAATATGATGTTTCTTATTCGATGTGGCTAGATTGCTGCCTTGATTCCACCTCCATAAAGCAAGGGAAATCAAGGGGGGGCATACATATACCTTTGAATTGGATTCCTAAGAGTTAGATAAAGGGATTTTTTAGTAATTAACAAATTTGTGTTGTAGGATGTAGTTCCTAATGCTATGGTTGTGTAGATAACTACACTAGGGGCTTCACTCTCTAATCTTTTGAGTGAGTATCCTTTTATGTAATTAAGTACATCATTTAGAGTTCTTTAGCTTACATATGCACATAGAGTCATATGGGTGCTAAAGTGGTGGCTAAATGTGCCATAGAAAATTGGACCCTCTTGAGAAAAGAGACAATTTCGTGAATAATTGGACCCACTTTTGAGTCCCCTTACATCATTTACCCTTTGAAACACCACTTATATGCCCCTTAGACCCATTAATTTTTCTCTAGAGGCCCATTTTACTCGATAAATCATATAAAACCCAACAATAATTTAATTATCTCATACCCTGAAATCCCACCTTCAAATAGCAGTAGTGGAACCCATTCACCACCTTAGGTGAATGAGTGCCCTCTGGTGTGAACCATTCACCAAGGGTGGCAAATGAGTCCTATTTGAGGGAAAATTCAAATTTAAGGGGAAATTTAATCAATTTAACTGTAATTTCTAGTGAATATCAACCTCTTAGGTCTAATTAATGGGAAAATATGGTGTTTTTTCTTATAAATACTCATTTCAAGTCATTTCACACATCTTTGTATCATATTTTCTTATCTGTTTATCATTCCTTAAGAGAAATTCATAAACCCAAGTCTTCCACAATAAATTTCATTAGCAAAAGTTAAAGTTTTAGGGAAAAAAACTAGGGTTTTTGGCATGTCTTGAAGCACACTTATCTTGTCAAGATCCAATATTGCAAAGGTTTGGTGATGGATGCCTATGTTGAGTGCAACTATCCACCAAATTAAACCTAAGGACTTGGTTTCCTATTGATTCCATTATCCATTTTCACTCTATCTTCAAATTAAGGTTTACATCTTTATTTTTTATCATTCGCAAGTCATTTTATTCCTATTTTTCATGTGTTGTAAGGTTTATAGGTTTGAGATCTTGCATCTTTTAGATCATTCTTGCATGTCTTATTTTAGAGCAATAGGATAGGATTTTTGTCACATCTTAGCTTTTCCTAGTCTTTGACACATCTAAGGCTATGGTTTCTACAAATTTTTCTCCATTCAAGGTTTAATTACCCAACTAGGGTTTTGACTAAGGAAAACTCCCCCCCATTAGAAAAACAATTTTAAGCTATTTTGTAGGAGTTTTCTGAGATCCTGAATTGGGTTTCTGTTAGAAATTGTTGTGCAGGTGTCAAGGTGTAGGACAAAATTTTGCAATTGCAAAAATCTGAAAGTGGACCAATTTCCCATGCATGGTAAATGAGTCCCTCCTAAGGTGTAGATTTGATTCAAATGTAGATCTAGGTTCCCAACTGTCAGAAAACAACTTTTGTGTTAAAAAGTCTTGATCTAGGACTATTTTTCCCAAAGTGGTGACTAAGTCCCAATCAGCTCAAATTCAAGTTTCATCAGTTTTCCAAATTGTTTTCTAGTTTTATCTAGTTTTCCAAGTGCACTCATTTTGAGAAACAACCTTCTATTTAGTTTAAATTGCATTTTTACTCATTCTTTAAAAGTTTTATTGCACACAACATTGTGTTTTCAAACATAACATAGATCTTAGTCTTGTATTTATATTCAATCACTTCAATCATTTAATTGCATTTATTTTACTTCACTTAGCTTACAAAATATCCTACATTACATAATTTGAATGAACCCTTAGCATTTTTGGCCTAACTCTCTCCTTTTAGGTGAAAAACCCTAGAAGAGTAAGAGAAGCCCTAAGAGCAAAAAAATCTACACTTCATGTGGGTAATCAAAACCATGTACAACCTATGCCAAAAAATGTTCCTAATATGTTGGTGGTGGAAACAATGGATATGAAGCCTATTTTGCATTGCTACTAAGATTTTCATTTGTGTGTGGGTCAATGAATAATGAGCTCAAATCTAATTTTGTAATTTTTAGATCTTTTACACCTTTATATGCTAATTTATCCTAGTAATAATCCCTAGCCACCTACCTCCTATCTTTCCAACTAGTTAATTGTTCACTGATTGAATTTTGTTGAGTGCTAATAGGATGCCGAGAGATTGCTGGAGGAGATTGTTATTCACATGGTTGTTGAAAAGTTTGAGGATTTTGTTGATGTTGTTGTTGCTCTACTTGTTGAGGATTTTGTTCCTATTATTGTTGCTCTTCTTGTCGAGAATTTTGAGGAGGGTTTACAGGTTCATTAACATCTACAAATTCAACAAATAAATATTAAAAAAAACCTAAAAGTTACAAATTCACAACAAAGAAAAACAATCCCTACCTCTTATACCTCCTCATTAGTATGGCAGCATCCTAGTGACGAAACAACAACAATTTCATGAAAAAAATTACAAGATGACTCCTCCTAGAACATGAGCATGGAAATGAATGGTTTTGTCGACGGGTAGGAAAAAAACACAGTCATAATGAAAATGATTTTGAATTCTTTTTTTCTTTTCTTTTAATTCCTTATAACGCAAGCACCTTATAATGTGCTTATGTTATAGGCTTGTTGTGGCCGAGCCTTAGGCTCAGCACACCAAGCCATAACATGAGCGCGTTATAACATGCTCAAGTTATGAGCTTTCAAAACTTTTTTTAAAATTTGGCCACAAATTGGCCCCCCATATTTTTTCACCCACCCTGATCTTAGTCCCAATACTTTAACAGATGGTGTAGAGTCCTTGACTAAAATTGAGCTATTTTACAAGACTCTTGTAAGAGCAAAAGGTTCATGGGAAGAAGGTAAATCATCATGGAAGGCTATCCTAGAGAGTCTCAGAGGTTCTTCTTTGGGTTAATTCAATCTTGTGTTCATATCTTTTTGGTTACACTTTGATGCATATTTACATGTATTCTAGATCCCCTTCCTTTGTCATTGATGTCAAAGGGGGAATGATAAAGAGATAAAGAGATAAGGAAAGATAAATAGATAGAGATAAAGAAGAATTTTTTTTTGTGAAGAACAATTTTGATAGGGGGAGTATTCAAGGTATTCAATTGCAATATAATGGAAAATTCTTTTATCATGCATGTTTCCATCAATGCAAAATGGGGAGATTGTTGGAAGCCTTGCAACTTGAGCATGAAGTATTGATGGTTTTTTTGGTTTCCTATGTTGTCATTTATTTCAACATGGCAATAACTATATGGGAAGTCTACTTGGTTTACCAAAAAAATTTATCTACCAATAATACCCTTTTGTGATGGATCAGTGTGTTGGTATTTGTGTTCAGAATTCACCATGATGGAGCTTCCCAAAAAAAATTCTAATTTTTGAGGGTCCCATGAATTTGGTCTATACATTAAACCCTTGTCCTCATGGCTTGGGAAAAGTTTTATCTTTGAAAACCCTTGTTCATTCTAATTTCACATTGACTTTCCCTACCAGTCTCTCATTCTTTAAGTCACCACTTGAGCCATCATGTGCATTTGGCCAATGAACCCTTTGGTTTAGAGAATTGGTCACCCAATTGGACATCAAATTTATTTTTTCCTTAAAGTTCAATTTTAAATATTTTCCAAATGACTTAAGCTAAAGTCATTCATCTGTGAGGGTCAAATCATCATTGACGTAACAATGGCCCCTTATTTAATGCTAACCTTGTCATGTGTACAGGTTTAGAGATTCAAGATCATGGGAAAGGATCCTAGTAGTACCTCTCTAGCTTATGGACATTAAATTCTAGCTGATTATGCACTGCAAGGATAGCAAGATCATGACGTGTGACCTTATATAGATGTCGGGCCCAATCTACATTGTTTGGCTCACTGCCCATGGTTGTGAACCGATGGAAAAGATTAAGAATTGGGAACAATCTCAGCCATTCCCCACTGGCTCGCAAGGAAAAATCAAATGCTCATTAAATGCTATGAGAGCAGTGAGATCCCAACACATGGATTAATCCACCAATTTTGTGAAATGGATGAAACCTGTCGATAGAGGAGTTCCCATCTGATTTGGATCAATGCTATTGGTTGAAGACAAATGAATGAAGCACTATTGGAATTCAAACCTAGTTAGCCCAATGTGAGCTATTTGATCTACCATCTCATCAAGAGATCAATTGTTGACATTTAAAATAGATGAAAAAGCACGTGATAGCCATTTAATTCTATAACCAATGGGAATTAATGATCTTCTCTTTGCAAGTTTGATCAAATTGATCTTTGTGCATGTGGATACTTAATTCCTAGCAATCATGAAGCATGATATGTAGATTTCCATACATTTGGGAATAAATGGTGATAATAGGCATGCCAATGAATTTCCCAATTTGCACAAATGTTTTCATAGAGAATTGATGATTACTATCATCAAATTATTCAATAAATACATGTTGAGAGTTGTTACTTTTTCCATCACAATTAGCCTTCAAGTCTTTTGAGTTTGTGCAGGAAACAAAAGTTGCAAGTGTAGATTCTTTGAGTTACAAGATTAATAAGTTTGGTGCTTCATTTATTCCAGTGTGGAGGTCTCCTCGACTCAATTTGTAGAGGTCTCATGGCGAAGACCTGGAGCATACACAGGGAGCTCATAAGGATATTCATGGTGAGAAATTTGTACTTTTCATTACTAGATGTAGCCACAAATTGAAGGGCCAAGCTATGAGCTTAGAGGTAATGGGAGAAAAAGAAAAATAATTTGTTGGGCCCTCCAACATAATTCAAAGGAAAAATCAATATGGTTGTGGTTCTTTCATATGACAAAACTAACCTATTGACATCATGGACAACTTGTCTAAAAGTGAAATGAAGGACTCTGGCTATTGCCAGTATCTTGTGACCCTAGGACGAGTTCCATCCCCTAGAGCATAGGTATTATCTGTCCCACCTTTAGCTATTAAGACTCCTAGCGAGTGAGGTGGTGTTCTGCTAAACTAGGACAAAGACAAAGAGGGAGTTGAGGTTTCTTCTCCATCTCTTGTGATGACACAAAGTGGCATGTGTACCATGGATTTTGTGTTGGTGGTGGTAAATATTAAGGTTGTTGAAAAGGTTGTATGTGGAATGGAAAGTTTTGTGTTTGATAATTTTTGTGGTGGTTTATTTTTCTCTACATGTGTGGCTGGTATTTTTGAGTTGCTTGATGTTGATTGTGCACTCTCATGGTAATATGAACATTGGATTTGTTGCTTACCTAGTGGTTGAGGTAAATTCTGGTGGAACTTTACTTTCCCCTTTTGGTGGCTATTGCAATTGTAGTTTCCCTATTTCAACATGCTACTATAGAATCAACATGTGGGGAATTTTGAAATGTAGTTGAAATTTGAAATGAAATGAAATTTTGTAATGTGGTATGCATTTTGATCTAGGAGCTTGTCTACTCCCTTACATTATAAAATGGAATTCAGGGATCATTTGTAGGGGTTTCTAATATTTTGAGTCTTTAGGTCCAATATATGTAAAGGGTAGAAGTTAGAAAGAATACCAGTAAATGGGTTTGTGCAAGATCATGATGGGCCAAAAAGTGGCAATATGATGGGTATGTGGCTAATGAATTTTTTTTTGCCCAGAAATTGTTGAAATGAAAAGGATTTTTAAAGGAGATTCTTTGCTTTCCACCAATATAAATTATGCTTTACTTTTAATTTAATAAGTGATTATTATTCATTTTCTATTCAAATTACAACTAAATTCCTGATTGATAGATTGATTGAAAAACATCTATAAATTTCAAACAGTGTCACATTTTTTGAATCCAAAACATGTGTCACATTCTATGCTTCGCATACTATAGAATTAAGAAAATAAAAATTGAATTTCATGAATTTTTTACCAAGTTAAGGTGGTTAGACATACGAGTTTTTTATATTTTTTAAAAGGTGGAATAAAAAATTCATAATTAATTATATACTTGGAAAAAAGTTACAAAAAAATATGCATCACATCGGGACATGAGTCCTCTACTTATATCTAAAATCTTATAAAAAAATATTCTCATTTTATTGTGGTTAGGGTGGTTAGACAGACACCTACTTCTTGTTTTTTCCTTGAAATTTAAGTACTACTGCAATGAAATTTCAAATTTTCACCAAATATAATTCTTTTTTTTAAACAAACCTAGTAGTTTAGAAACTAAATTTAGTTTTCTACATATTCTATTCTTACATATTTTTGACATAATATAGATAACTTATTCAAAATTTAATGTCAAATTTCTCAACTCTATTTTTTTTGATTTTTTTGCCACTTAAGGGCTTGTTTTTTCCATGATGATCCTGCACATACCCAAATGGAATAGTCAAATTGTTTTGGTCTTTGAACTATGCATAGGTAAATTTTTTATAAAAAAATTGATATAGAAAAAAAAATCATGCATAATCTGTATGCTCTTCTCTATACATCATCTTGTAAATTTTAAATACAATATCAATCATATTTTGTTCATCTTCAAATGTTTCATTTGAATGCATCTCTTTATTTTTTCTTTGGTTCAAATAATCAATTAAATTCTTAAATGAGGTCATGAATTTGTGAGGATTTATAGAGGATTTGGTAAGAAGTAATGCTTTATGTACAATGATTTTTCATAATGAAAGGCCTTATGAAAATAGTTCAAAATTATCATATTTAAAGAATTTCTATATAACTAATTCTAAGATGCATGACTCCATTCCGTAAATGATGAAGACACTAGTGTATTTGTCATGGTATTTGTCAATTGAATGATAATGATAATTTATCAGACCATGGACTCAGGGTTAGAATATAAATTTCTTAAAATTTACTTACTATGAGGCATGTGTGTGAAACTATCCCCTTGTTCCTAGTAAATGGATAGTTATTTTCTTGAAGATTAGCCAACATTTGAGTGAATGGTGTTATTAACCTCTCATAGGAACCGATCTATGATTTGCTATGTCATTCATTGGGATAATCAAATGAAGTGTTAGAAGGAACACCCTCCTAGGTCTCATAGAGCCTAATTTGTAGAATACTTCAATCTTTGGCTGAATCTTGTTAGTTGGCCATTCATTTTACAGGTCTTGAATATAGGATTTGGCTAGTATTTAGAGATTCATTAGGTGTACTGGGAAAAACACCAACACACTGCAAGATCTGATATGACTCTAATCTCTTAACCATGTTTTCTTGACTCATTTAAACAATTATATCCTAGATCTTGAGATGTCTTTTATTGTGAGCATAAAGTTATCTCTGATAGAGTTTGACTCTATATCATACTATTATTCTATGTATGTCATAATATGTGGGAGACTCCACATTTTACTAAGGTGAACATTCTTATGTTGCGGTTTTGATGATAGTCTCTTTGCTAGTAGTATGATGGGAAATTAATGTGTTCTCAAATCTAGGTGTTTTCTTTGAGGATTATTTGTTGGTTTGGAGAGTTGTGTTCTAGTCTTGGCTGACTTAGTGCATGCAATATATTATGAAGACTAGTTATGTTGTATGGATGATGGCCAATTTGGTATAATCCACTATGTGGATAAAATGTTTAAATATTATATGGTTTCAATGAAGAATGTTTTGATTATTTTTTATGTTCATCTAATTAGTCCAACCGAATTGATGATCAAGATATACTTGTATATATATAAGATGTTTTGAGGAATGTGCAATGAGCAAGAAGAGTAAATGTTAAAGTATGTGAGAAGTGGGAGTGGATGTGAAATGTGAATAATATTAGAGCCTAAATGCTTTATTAGTTTTGATTAGTGCATTTTTTTTAGTAACTTCTATGTAAGGTAGTACTTCTTATTATGAGCTTCAATGGAACTGAACCCTACACATTGAAGTTCTATCCTATTAGTTCAATCTTTTTGCAGTGAGCCACTATCATTGTATCTTGGTGGTTAGCCATCTTTTTTACTCAAGTAGTGATCCTTTTAGGGAAATTAATTCCTGATAGTGAGCCTCATAATATTTTGTATCTAGATATAATATATTGTGAGTTAACTCTCACTGTGGTTTTTCCCATTTTGGGTTTTCCATGTAAAAATCCTAGTGTTCATGTGTATGGTTGCATTGACTTATTCTATGTTCTCTCTTGTTGATTCAATTAGAATTTTCATAATGTTGAACTGTATTTTATTATGCTTTTATGGAATATTGATTCAACCCCCCTCTCAGTATTCTAGATATTCAACATATTAATGGTTAAACTAACATGTAATTTGTAACAAAAATATCATTCATTACCATGTCGTAAAAATTCAGGAGAAATTTATTCACTCACTTCGATGCCATTGTTGTTTATAATAAATATTGTTCAAGTTTGATTAAGAACCATGTATACAAACTTAAAATACTATAAAGAAAACATTAATAGTGAAATTAATATGAATAACTCTAAAAGTATTTTAATATACAATATGCCAAGATTAGATATGTAACTTAAAAATATCAAAATTATACATAAATGAAACCCTCCAACTTAATTTGTCCCTTAGTTTGAATTTTCAAACTATCAAAATAATATAATTTTTTAACTAGAATACTACATTTAGTATATGAAAAATAAATTTTAAAACCATTTATATTTAAAATTTCTATATTAATTTAATAACTAATATTTTTGCTTAACTTTTGTTCAAGCTTTTCTTCATTTTAAATTGAATCTCCCACTTACATTATTCTAGCTAACAACATCATCATTCCTATTACTATTAGTGTAACTTTTGTTTTCTTATCGATGAATATAGAGCTCGACATGTGCAAAGCATGAGACTCCATAATTTTTTAACTAGAATACTAAATTTAATTTATGAACAATAAATTTTAAAACCATTAAATATATATTTAAGATATCTATTATATATTCACTAGCATTTAAACTTAGCTTTTGTCACTTTGGTCTTCTTGTTTGTCCATGAGATGAGATCTCAACATTAGTAGAGTTGGAGGCTCTGTCTTCCCTTCTAGCATCCACACCACTTGTTCTATGGTTGGCCTCATCTCCTCCTCCCTTTCAATGCATAGAAACCCTACAATGCTTTCCATTTTAACCTCACCAATATTTGTCTCCTTTATAACAAATTCATCCATAATATTAATCATCTTCACCTCATAAATTTGAGTTGCAACCCATGTGGGAAGGTAATACTTACTCAAATCTTGCATGTTTAAGTCTATAGTTCTTTGGCTAGAAATGATTTCTGAGAGCATCATATCAAAACTGTACACATAAACCTTGGGACTGATAGGAAAATTGATGATCCACATTGGAGCCAAATACCCTTTCGGTCCTCTCATTGTGGTCAATACATGACTTAGATCTCTACCCATGAGCTTTGCCAACCGAAAATCTACTAACTTCAATGAAAAATTAGCATCCAATAGTATGTTCCCAAGATTTACATGTTAATGAATCATGTGATCTTTGCATTCCTCATGGAGATAAACTAAACCTCGTGTAGTACCTAAAGCAATCTGGAACCAGGTATTCCAGTCAAGTACCTTTCATTTAAATTTGGAATTACTAGTGAATAATAAGGAATTTAGAGATCCATTGGCCATGTAATCATAAACCAATAAGAATCTTGATCATTCTACACCAAACCCTCAAAGTCTGATCAAATTTGGATGTTGTATGTTGGCAAGACAATTGATTTCCACTTGAAATTTCTTATCATGTTG
This sequence comes from Sequoia sempervirens, assembly GCA_007258455.2. NCBI lineage: Eukaryota > Viridiplantae > Streptophyta > Pinopsida > Cupressales > Cupressaceae > Sequoia > Sequoia sempervirens. The sequence goes on along the minus strand of VDFB02000015.1, from coordinate 355,812,014 downwards.
TCTTGAGCCTACCAATTTCTTTACTCTAGAAGCGTACTGTCTATTAGAGATCCTTTGAACACTGACCCAAATCCTCCACTCCCCAACATATACTTGAAATTACTTGTTATAATCTTCAATTCCATGTAAGTAAACATTCTAACAAAATATTTTGAGGCATCCACACACATCTCCTTTGATCATACCTGAAACCTTTTCCAAATTAAAAATGAAAATATACTTAAAGCAACAAAGAGAAAACTCACAATACTTGTGGCTTTAATTTTGGAGGACCATTTATTACCCTTTGGAAGTGCAGAGACAACTACTCGAATGAAGATATTCCATCTACTATTTGATGGAGAGTTACACATGTTTAGCAAATCTTTGAACAATATTTGATAACATTTGGAAGTAGAATTTAAAGTAAATGTAGTGCATGAGAAGTTGTGGATGCGTGCTTTCTAGAAATATTTCTTTGTGGGTGTAAAGTATGTTGAATATGATTCGTCAAGAAATACACTAATGTTGATAAATTTGTTAGTGTTACCTCTTTTGGTATCATAGTTTATCGAGCTCTACCAAACACAACCACTAGACCACCACTCTCATGAATCCTAGGCATGATTCTCTATTGGGGTTAAGCCTTCCAAGAAGGTATATAACTAAATATTTTTGGTTTTTTAGCTTCCATAAGCACCTCAAAGACCATGTATGATGCATTGATCTCTGGGGCAAGTCCCCACCATAGTTTGTTTAGTGCCATCAAATAAAGAATATTCATGTATTCCTCTATAACTAATCTGTAGAAAACATGTGATCCCTTTTAGTAATTTATAACTAAAATAGAAATAGAGCTAATGTTTTCAATCATGATATTGTAATAGTCTTTGTTTATCATTTCTATTACTGAACTAAAAAATTGGTTATCCCAAGTTCCACTGTCCCAAGACTGGATTGAATTGTGCCATGTTATTGTAGTAACATTAAAGTATCCATTTTTTCTTAATTTGGGAATAATTAATATTAAAATGAGATTAATTATACCTTGATTTAGTGTTGTAATTTGTTTTACACATTCACATTAAGTTTAGGGCCCTTTTAAACTAAATTGACTTAATTATGCCTTACTTAGGGTGTTTTAAAGTGTATATTTATACTTTCATACTAATCTACGGATTTATTAATTAATTGAGGTTAATTTTTATTAATTAGACCCTTTAATTCAAATTGAAGCCTACTTAATTGTAATTTCCAAGAGATAAAACCTAGCATTCATAAAAAAATATTACACAACACTTAATTTTAGGTGTGTGTCCTAGGTAGGTGACCAAGGACCCATTCGCCACATGGTGAATGGGTCTTCATTAGGTCCTAGGACCCTATTTTTACATAACATTTCAGGTATGTGCAGGATCATGATGGACCAAAAAGTGGCAATATGATGGGTACGTGTAGGGTATGTGGCTGACAACCTTTTTTTACCCAAAATTGATGAAATGAAAGGGTTTTTAAAGGAGATTCTTAGCTTTCCACCAATATAAATTATGCTTTACTTTGAATTTAATAAATAATTATTATTCATTTTCTATTTGAATTACAACTAATGTCCAGATTGATAGGTTGATTGAAAAACATCTATAGGTTTCAAACTATATCACATTTTTTGAATCTTAAACATGCGTCACATTCTATGCTTAGCATAATATAGGATTAAAAAAAATGAATTTCATGAACTTTTGACCAAGTTATGGTGGTTAGACATATGAGTTTTTTAATTTTTTTAAATTTGTAATAAAAATTTCACAATTAATTATTTACTTGGAAAAAAATTTACAAAAAAATATGCGTCAGATCTGGACATGAGTCCTCTACTTATATCTGAAATCTTATAAAAAAATATTATCATTTTATTGTGGTTATGGTGGTCAAACAGACACCTACTTCTTATTTCTTCCCCGAAATTTATGTACTACTACATTGAAATTTCAAATTTTCACCAAATAGTTTTTAAAAAAAATAAACCTAGTAGTTTAGAAACTACATTCAATTTTCTATAGATTCTATTCTTACATATTTTTTAAATAATATAGGTAACTTATTCAAATTTTTACGTCAAGTTTCATAACTCTGATTTTTCTGAATTTTTTGCCACTTAAGGGCTTTTTTTTTCCATGATGATCATGCACATACCCTTTCACATTGTCTGAAGTATGTCCTAGTTAAGTGAGGTAGGACCCATTCGCCCTATTGAAAATGTGTCCTTACATAGACCTAGGACGCCTCCTTGAAATAAGTTTTTGGTAGTATTTTATTGATTTCAAATCCATGATTTGATGTTAGCTTGTGATATTATAATTTTAGGATTTAATATTATGTTATGTATAAATACAACATTATTTCACTAAGTTCATCCTAGAATTTCAAGAGAGCAACCTACAATTTTTATGTGATCTCATGAGATCAAGCTAGAGCATCAAGAGAGCATTTCAAGAGAATTTCTAAGGAAATCAAGGAAAGATTTATAGAAGATTATTGCAAAAATCAAAAGTCATTTCATCATGCCAAATATTTAGTGCATCATGCATGTTGTTGAGCTAATGTGTTGATGTAGCATTCAAGATCAAATCAAGCATGTATTCAATGAATTGTTTCACATCAAGATTCATGATCAAGGTCTACATTCATTAAGGCCACTTCATGATAGTTTACAAAATTATATTCCAAGGTTTCAATTAAGGATATGCGATTTGTGACATTGAATTTGTTCATTCATCATTCCTTTCATTCATTTTTTGGTTTTAAGGTATAATTACCGAAATGGGGTTTAACCAATGCAAACACCTATCCCCTAACAAAAAATATTTTCTCTCCTTTGGTGTGTGATTGCATGTTTTAGGTTGAAGATCAATTAGAGAGAAATATTTCAAAATATTTCAAATCACGGTAATTGAGCTACAAGATTTATTTCCATTTTTTTGATAGTTCCCAACAAGGATATGGGAGTGTGGACTGAGAGGAATAAAACCCAGAAAAAAAAATTCTAGAGCACTTTTTGCAACATTTACACAAAATTTGATACTCTTAAAACTTTCATTTTTACTAGTATTTGGGTTAGACTTTATGTTTGTAACTCATTTTTCACATTATTGCACATATTGAATGAAATAGAGAAGAATAGGTTCATCATTTTGTTTCATTTTGGTGAACCTGTTTTTTGGTTTTTCATTATGGTGAACTTGACATTTTGAACATTGTAGCTTTCTAATTTTGGAGTCATTTTCATCCTAGATTTAGATCTTGCATTCATTTGCATTCTTTAAATTTGAAAAATACATTGAATTAGATCTCTTTTAGGGTGTCTAATTTTCATTCAACTTTACATTACATCCAGGGTCTTAGGATTGCATTATTTGCATTCTTTAAATTTGAAAAATACAAAAAAATAGTCATCTTGCATATCATATACATCATATTAACTTGCATTTGGAAATTGAAAAAAAAATTGCATATCAAACTAGGTATTTTAGGTTATCATTTTGTCACATTTTGGGCATGCAATTCAAATTGCATTTACAAAAACCTAAAACTACAACTTGTTGTAATAGACCTAAATCTAAAAACCATTAGAAAACACTTAAAAATTTGTAAAAATCGGTTTCAAAACCCTAATCTAGGACCCATTCGAACTAGAGTGAATGAGTTCCTCATCAAGTCATAATCTAAATCTATAAGCATCAAAATGTTCATTTTTGTGCTTCTGTTTGGTTCTTTTAGATTTCTATTACTATTTGTTGATTTTTTGTTTCATTAATTTCATCATATCTAGTTTAATTTGATAACTTAGTGCATTGTGTGATTTGAAAAGTCCATTTACAAGACATAATTTTCATGGTTTTGCATCGTATCATTAGTAAATTACCTTGTTTAAGTTAAAAATTTGAAAATGGATAAATGTTTTAAAAATATGTGTAAGTCCTTTTTGTCCCTGTGTGATGTTTCAAGCTGTGTTTTTGGCAATGATCCCAATGCAATTGAACCTACTCATCCTCATCTAACTACTAATGAGTGTCCTCATGAATTTGAGATCATTGGAGAAGATGTTTCTATCGTGCATGAGTTCATAAATGACTCCCTTAAAAATCTTGAGAATAAGGCATCTTTCAATAATTCCATTAAACAACCAACAACTTTAAATTTTTGGTCTTTTAAATCCTAAAATTGAGTGACAAACTAACCGTAAACTCCTAACAATGAGTGAACCTAGCTCCTCTAATCAAGTGCACAGTAATTCATCTTATGTTAACAAAGTGACCAACACTCCTATCAACCTTGAAGAGAATTATGGCCAAGGCTTTAAGGTTTTAACCAACCAAGGATGTGACATAACCAATGAGCATGAAATTCATAAGATTTTAGAGAAAATTCCTATTGAACAAACCAAGGGATTAGGATATCAAGATCCTCCTCCCAACATAAGCATCCTCATTCCTAAAGAACAACCAATTCCTAATAGGATGATAGGATCAACTTAGGTCCTCCTCCTCAACATCTACCTCAACAAGTCAATGAATCAAGCAAGAAACTGAACCAAGAGTTTTGTTGTTTCTATAGACTTCTCTTGCACTCTTAGGATATTTCACCTAAAAGGAGAGAGATAGAACACCTAAATTGTGATGGTTCACTCAAATAGAGAATTGTATGATGTGAATATGACTAAATGCAATGTTGTAAATGTAACTAAATGATGAAATTGATTGACTATTGATGCAAAACCTATAAAATATGCAATTTTTGAAAACATAGTGAGATATGTAAGAATGAACTAAAACATGAATTAATGCAAAAGGGAATTGAAAGAGGCTAATCAGAGTGCACCTGGAGGTAGCTTGAAATAGGTTTTAGTTTACTTGGTTAGAGTATAGCAATTTTCCTTGGTCTAATCCCACTTTTGTAATCGAAGCCTTCATGAAGAAGTGGAATGAAATAAGCAAGGAATGATGAATAAACAACATGCAAATTTCCTAAAGTCACCACAACCTTGTTGAAGAAATCTGAAGTCCTGTCAATGGCTACTCCAAGATGCTTGATGAGTACTTGATTGAATGATGCAAAGTGCCCAAATGCTAATTGATGTTTAGTGAGTGCAAGTAAGTGACAATATGTAAAATGAGGAGTAAACCCCTTATTTATACAAACTTATGCCCTAATAACCCAATGATATTATTGATGCCAAAAATTGTCAAGGTAATAGCCCTTTGCAGGAAACTTAGTTTATTGGGGACTTATTGTGCTAAATTGAGTGACCTCCAGATTTTAAAAGAAGCCAACTTATTTTGAAATTAGGGTTTTGGAATGGGAAAAGGAAGCAAATATAAAAATAAAGAATCTAACTAAGGTGATACACCAGAATTTAGATAAAAGGAATGATAAACCTATCTTTTGGATATGATCTAAAGGCCTATTTAGCAATTTACCAAGTCCAAGATTAATAGAAATTAAAGATTGGAGCATCAACAACTCATTCAATGACATAAAATATTTTTCACAACCATTTACTAAAAAGAAGAGCCAAAAGACATGATCTAAACTAGCAAACATGCATTCAAATTATAGAAGTATGGAAAATAAACCATTCAGACAATAATGGCACAGTGTAAATTTTATCAATAGTGTTGATGGTTTTTTTGCACAGTAACAACTCAAACAAGATACAAGTATCCTATCTCTCTTGAAAGGAAAATCTCTATCAGCAAGTCTCAAGAGATAACCCCAAGGTCTCTAATGTCAAGTCTTGAAAATGAATAAACAACTTAGATAATATGTGAAAATGTTGGTAATCACAAAGGGACCTTACTACAAACAAATACTAGAACTTCAAACTTATCAGATCTAGCAATATGGTGATACTTCAAATCCTAAATCTAACCCAAATGATAAAATAAATAGCAAAAGTAAGGGTTCAAAGAGACTTCTAAGATTAACACTAATTCTAAAATTAACAATGCAAATGGAAAAATACTTGAAATGGACCAATCCCTCATAAACTAATTCTTGCTTGACCTGGATAAATCTGCAATCTTACAAAAATAGTGCAATCTTCTAAGGCACATAATATTTTCAAATCATGAAAATTTATCCAAGACAATCCTATTGCAATTGAAATGAAAAAGCATTCACAACTTAACTATGCACAATGAGTATCAGAGTCTAGGCTAACTTTGCAAAGCGACTAACAATCAGCTCACTGCAAAAAGTATGGACTAGAGATTGTTACAACACTTCAAGCATCAAATCATAAACAAAATTAAGTCATCTAACATTAAATCTAACATATATCAAATAAACTTAAGCAACTTAAAAAGATAGAATCACAAGAACCATGCTATATAGACTAACACAAGGACACCAAATCACAATTCCTTTACTTGCATTAAATCATCCAAAGTGGCAATGATTCGAGTCTTCTGTTACAACAATTGCTTGAAAATAACCTAACTACTAACTTCTTGCTCTAATGCTTAATTTTCTCCAATGTAATACTATCTAGCCCTTTCAAATGAGGAAATATCCTTATTTATAGAGATTACATCTTATGTTAGCCTAGATAGGGTTACAAAATAATAGGCCCCCAAAAATGAGTCAGCCAAGAAGAATTAAAAATAAATTAAAATTTGCATTAAATTTATGAGCTTATCCAAGTCAGCCTGGGATCTCCAACATGGCTCAATCCAATGCATGTGAAAGATGAAGAGGAATAATGGAGAAGAACAAATTCCAATGAGGCATTACATTAAATTCCCTCCCCTTTATCCTTATCTCATTCCACTTTATCCTACACCATCAAAAATACCTTCTCCAAGTTGGTTATAGGTGGAATAAATAACAGCTCAATTTTCCTCTCAATGGACTTGATGTCCTCTCTTGACTGTTTAACAACCTTATCCCAATCCACCTTCAGTGTTTGATACTTATCCATTACCATAATGTATTGGGTTGCATCATCTAATAGGTGTTCAATAACTAGGTCCTCATTGACTGGAGAATATACATCATGCCACCATTTTCTCAGTAACTAGATTTTAGTTAGGGTATCCTCAATTTGCTTCCCTTGCTTATACACCTTCTTCAAAATCCTTTTCCTTATTTGCAAATATTCATACCATTCCCAGGGTTTTGAAGCTTTACAAGGAGGAATAATTCCATCACTGACTAACTTGTCTTCAGTATATTCCATGATGGTTTTGGTCTTCTGCAACAAGAGATCAATATCCTCCTTATCTTGAGCTACTACATTCTTCAACAATTCTATTGATCTTATAGCATCTCCACCAGTTGAAAGGATATCTTTGATGGCATTATCTCCTTTGGTTTCCACTCCCTGCAACCAATTTAGTGTGGCATGTGTAGTGGTTTTCGTCTTCTCCAACTCAGTTATTGTCTCTTGTCATAGAAAAATTATAGCAGATGATGAGGAATTGATGGATTGCAATGGTTTTATCAAATCCTATAGATACCTTTTCAATTTTTCATTCTCCTTTTTCAAATCCTACTTAGCTTGCACCTCTTTCTTTAATCTGCTCAAGATAGCAGCATTGGAGCCTTCAAATTATTTAACTGTTTGCATCATGGAGGTGGGTCCCAAGCTAATAATTTGCACATTATAATCCTTTCTAGTAACTTCATATTTATTCTTATCTAGTATAGGCGTCACAATGTGAATCACCCTACTATTAGCTTCATCCCTCTCAATCCTAGAAATAAATGTGGCTTTCTTCTTTTCTTTTCCCTTTCCTATGTTTTCCAATACTTCATCCTAGTTGGGAGGAGTATCATCTACCATAATTTGTTTACTCCTTAATTCCTTATCCATCCAAGTAGGAATAGTGGAATCTGACTACACATCGCCTTGTCCAACCACATCTTGTTGAACCTTAGAGAAATCCTCATTCAAATTTTACTTTTCAGGAATCACTTCAATCTTATCTTCACTTCCCTTATCATGTTATTCTTTTTCATGTGTTGGTGAAGAGGTCTTGATTGGCACTTCCTCTCTCTATGGAGGTCTATCTTCTTCATTTCTTATAGGTGAATTTTCATAAGTCACTAGAGGGGACTGGAATATCTTCTCTATTTCTGTCTCTGTACTGTAGAGTTCACCTTATCTAAATTATTCTTCTCCATGATCTTGGTTATCCTCTGTATCCTTGGATTCCCTTGGTACATTATGAGTTTCATGAGGAGGAACATTGTCATGTTCTATTGTAGGAATAGCTAAGGGAACAATTTTCTTTGGCACACCATCCTTGGGAGAGGGATTTCTTGATCTTCTTGTGTACACCTATGTTTTCTCTCACAAAATTTCCCCACTTACTACTTGTGGGCTAGCTTCATCCCCTACCTTGGAAGATTCCTTCTTATTCTGATACAATATCACTATTCTTCTTCACTAAGGCATGGAAGCACTACCTTCTTTTTCTTCTTCCTTAGCTTCTTCCTTTGCATACTTCTTTGTCTTTGAGATATGTTTTCTTTTCTTAACAATAGGCCTTATTTGATTCTCTCCTTCTACTTCTTTTGCTTGACCATCCTTAATATTTATCTTGAAAGGAGAACTCACCTTAGCCTTACCCTTAGCGTCCTGCTTGATTGACTCTTCAGAAGTGGAATGAGACTCCATGTCTCCCATTAGACCATAGGTGCATTGTGCACCTTTAATCTCTAACTCCCAAATCTTGTGTTTGAGCCATAACTTAGTGTGCCTGATTACTGGAGTCATGATCCACTCTAATTCTATATTCTCTTCCTCCATCTATTCTATCTCTCCAATGGATTTATCCTTCATAGCTTCATAAACATGGCCCATAATCAAATCTCCATCATCTTTTATATGATCAAGAATGGTGTTTATGTTGTATAGTTAGACCAAGTTCAATGGTAACCTAGAGAAATTATTTCTCCTAACTTCAAATTCATCCTTTTTGTTAGACCAATAATCCTCTACATCATCCTTATGGTTATATCCCTTACTAGCCTTTCTTTGTACCTCACTAGTCCTATCAAATGTGGATCTCTTAGAATGGAAAGAGACCCAAAAATACTCATTTCCTCCTCAGAAGCATGGGCTGAATTAATAGAGGGACAAGCTTCATTACTACCTATTCTTAAAGGAGAATCACCACCAAATCTGGCTTAATTTTTTCCTTCTTGACAATTGCATCAAAATCATAGATCTTTCTTGTGACTTCCAAAAGTATAATGTGATATGTGGGATATCTAGGGAGTCTATATGGGGCCCTCTAACAACCATCTATTATGATGTATAAGAAAGTAGGGAACTTGATAAACCAAGCTCCAAACCTCTTAATTATCTCCTTGGAATTGTCTAAGATCCAAACATGCTTTGTACCCTATAATAACCTAGTGATGTGCATGGTGAATGTGTCATTCACCCTCCTATAGCTTGTGCTATCCAAGTGTAAATGTGGATACACCTCATAAATCACATCTTGCCCAAACATGCCCCTTGTATGGATGGAACCTCACAAGTGCATAGACCAAGTAAGAGGTCATTGTGAAGGTCTTTGTCTATAGGACATTGCACATTTGGTCATGTATCATTGCACTTATAATGTGTACCCAATGGTAGTAAACATTCTGCTCCATCCTCACAATGACATGGAACATCCAATTTTCAAATACTCTTGCACTTTTCAATCTGACCGATCTACTAAGGAGTGTGATAGCATCATAGTATCCCTGTTTGAATTTAGCTCTAAATAGTTGCTTGGGTAGCTTGGAGAAGTGAGACTTGGGTTTCTATAACTAGGAATTGATGATGTCTTCATCATATTGCTTCTTCGCTATGTCCATATCAAAACCCACCATATGAGACCTATCAGGCATGTCAAAGGTCTGAGCTATAGACGTAGGGTTAAGATGTGCCACTATTGTCCCTTGAGTACCAACTATCCTTTGTGTGCCCCTGTCATAATGTCTGGCACATTCAAGAACCAGCTTGTAGCATTGAACTATGGGAGGAAATCTTGCTGCATGGGCCAATCTTCACTCCAATATCCTTCTAGGCAACAGGGGAAGGTTTTGTGCTACCATTCTTGCCTTGAATTCCTCATAATCCCATTGACCTACATTTTTATTTGTGACCTATGACCAAATGGAGGTTAAGTTGATTTATGGAATCCTACTCTTAATCCATTTTGATCATTTCTACCTCAAAGATAGTAGACCCTTAGCACTTGTATCTTTCTACTTTTCCTTGGTCTTCCTAACTATTGTCTTACTTGATTCAGCCTGCACCTAGTAGAAAAACACACAATAAATCCTTTTATGACATTAGAATTAAGGTTAGTCACCCATGAACAACATATTCATTATTGAACCAGCTCAAAATCATGACAAAAGTCCCTCAAATCAACCATAGAACACAATCATTTTAAATCCATGATTTTGAGCAATCTGGGGGAAACTAGAAGAGAGGAATTTTGGGAAATTCCATGTTTGGCAGACTTCACTGATCAAGCACAAATTTCATCAGTTTAATCATTACAACATGAAAGGAAAACATGTAACATCATTTAATTCATCAAAATCATCGATACCCACCATGAGATACCAAATATACCACACTAAACTCTATCATCTCTCAAATTCTTTATACTATGAAGTCCTTTTGAGAAAGCCCAAAAGAAATTTCCCGAAATGGAAATCTGCAAAGATCTCGAAACTCCAAGCCTTTTGCACACCTCTAGGAAAATGAAAGGGCGAAGGAAAATCAATAAATTTTGAGGGTGCGGGAATTCTATGAAGGTCTCAAAATCCTAAAAACTATCAATTCTCATGATCTCACCCAGAAACAAAGAATGGTCACAAACTTTGGATTTTAGGCTCAAATGTAATTCGTTTTACATCCCCTATTTATCATTTTAAGTCCTCAACCTACTATCAGAGGTGAAATGGTGAGGATTGGTGATTCCTTAGGTTGAGGTTGTGAAACATTTGCCATGAATGTAGGGAATGAGCTCATATTAAGCTTCAATTGAACTTGATTGTTTGGTTAAGCTCAAGAAAAAAAAATTGGAACATGCATAAGTGAGCTATTAGTCTGATAAAGTTAGAGATGGGCTCACAAACTCACTTAGGGAATCACCTTCAATCAAGAGAACCTTTAAAATTGTAAATCACAACAAAAATACTCAAAGGTTAAGCTTGAAGGAGTGATTGGGAGAGCTTGGCACTGTAAAAAATTACTAATTTTATTAGGGATCTCAACTAGGTTCTAAGATTCTATGAAGAAAATAAACCAAACCCTTGCTCTAGAAAACTCGATGCTAAACTTATGAAATTCAAGCCCCAAACACATTCAAAACATTCAATTCATTCATCATTCAAAAGGTGAGGCAAAAGGTTACATACCATGGATTCATAAGAAAATTTATCTTCAAAGGAGATCGATAACAAACTTGGATACCCTAGCAATAGCTACAATGACAATGCAATAAATCTTGTACCAAACCTAGAAACCAACCAATCCAATCGCCAAAATGCTAAACACCCAAGACTAGTATCTCAAAAGCAGCTAAGAGAAAATGATGAAAGCTCAATGACAAATAGTTTCCCAAAATCCACCTAAATACTTGCCACAAAGATCATACAATTAAGCATTAATTCTATTGACAATACAACCCAAAATGAAACCCAAAAATTCGATGGAGTATAGGAATTTTGGATAAATCTAGTCAAAAAAAAAATTTGTGAAGAACCAAAATACCTAGATCACAACATAAGTTCCCCCTTGTCAAGTTTTCAAGGAAACCATAAAATTTTGCCCAAAGTGGAAATTCCTGAAATCAAAAGGAAACTCGAAAATGACTTAAAACTTAAGAATTTCAATAAATAACCTAAAGGGATCATTAGTGCAACGAGGATAAACATTCAAGCACATGCCTAAGAAAGAAAATCCTCAAAACCAAAGGGCCAAAGCACAAAAAATTAGAGTGAAAAAAGGGGGTCCCTACTTTTAGTGGGGCATGTGTGCACAAAATGTATAGAAAATACCATAATAAAACAAAGAGGCTAAATAATGGTGCACTCTGTGAGTTCTTGCAATAATCTATAAAATAAAAATCCCTGGTGTCTCTCTAAAATTGTGTAATTCTTAAACTAGTGGAGCTTGAAAAACATGTAGCATGTAATCTTTGAACTTGAAACCCCTCCCCATAAACAAAGAGTAGTATATATAGTCAACATTTCCACTGCCTGGTGAGCAGTAACTGAAAAGATTCATAATCATAAGAAATGATGTCACAACAATGATTACACTTGCCATTGTAATAGAAAAGCTTTGCACCATAGCATTTGGCTGCTCCCCATTCAAGTGCATCCCTTATGAATGATAGCAGTGGTCCTGGCAATGTCCCATGCAAACAAGTGTCACCTCCTCATGTAGGTAGTTAGAACATGTGGTAGCATATCGCAATCCATAGTTCACTTAATCCCTTGAGTTGAAGAAGTATGCACTGAAGAGACATGTGGCAACATTTTGCTACTCATAGTCTATTTTTCCCTTCCTTCATTGAAAGCTTGCATTAAGATGACATGTAGATTTTTTTTTTACTATAGATGCTACTTGTGGGGTCTACCAAATATTTATACGAATGGAATCAATTAAAATACTTTGTGGTGAAGACATGTTGGGCATAGCAGGGCCAATAGAAGAGTAAAGGAGATGATTCCCTCAAAGAGAATTGAGCATACAAGTGGTGGAGGCTACAGTGATATCAAAAGGGGTCGATAATATTGATTGAAGTCATGGGCTAGTACTTAGAAAAAAACAAAACCCGAAGGGAGCATAGTGAATTTTGTATTCATAGGTTTTGGTGACTATCAGGGGCGTTTCACTTGAGGAACATGGAACCCAAAATTTTCTCTGGTTTGAAGACTAGAGTGCCATCCATTGAAAATAGAAATAGAGCTTGGAAATGACTTCCTATAAGTGCAGCTAGTCATCTTCAGATGGTCTTGTTATATTGCACAAATTTTCTTGTACTCTGCCTAGGTTGAGCATTTCTTTATAAGGCAGCACCTCAGGTAAACAGGCTCCTAGCTCACAATGGAAGAGTAGCTATGCAAGAGGATTAATAACACCTTCAATGTATACTATGGTAGGAGGTTGGATAAAACTATGGAAAGTGGTTGGGTCTTTCTCCTTTTCTCTATAATCTACTTGGCTATGGTGATCAACCCATCTTCAAGAAATGGGGATGGAAGACCCATCTCTCTCAGCTGGGAGAAATTTTCTTGCATTCCATCCATCGTGTAGTTTAAAGTAGCTATGGAAACTTTAGTTCATTGGAAGGCCGAGTGGTGATGGATGAACTTGTTTCTCATCTAGGTAGAAATATCCCAATCTTTGATTCCTACTTTGGCTAGGTCTTCATCAAAGACCATGTATAGCTTTCTAAGCAAACTCTTTTCTTTAGGAGACTTCTCTATGATGAACCATGGGAATTGCTCGATTGTTTCATTAACCTCTTCGCTCGATTTTTTTTCCTTTGCGATGAACCAAAGTGTTGGCTACAATGTTAGGTAGAAGGCTTTAACCTTTTCTCAATAAGAAATATATAGCTGTTGAGCTAATGGGATGAGGTCTAGCTACACAATGTAGGCTTGGACAACACTCTTTAGAAGGGAAATCTCTAAATCCTTTGAATTTACATCCTCTGTAAATTTCATAGTTCTCTTTTTTTGTAGATGCAAGTTTCTTCTGAACCTACTTAGCTCTTTATGCCAGTTCTTTTTGGCTTGGGCACTATTCACCAATTTTTTCTGAAGAGATGGCTTTGTCTCTTGGAACTCCCTTTCTAATTGGGCCTTTCGGCCCTCAAAGTCTGTATGATTCTTTTCCAATTCCTACTCATGTAGAGTGCATTGAGATGCTAACTCTTTATTCTTTTGTTATAGATTTTTCTCTATCATAGTCAATTGGCTCTAATATTTCTAGTTCCTCACTCATAGCTCATTAATCAATGAGGGGTAAATGGATTGGGACTTATTGGGTTGCTCTTAGAGTCTACTCTACTCCAACTCTTCTGCCCACACTTTCTTCGATAAGCACACAACTTCTTCTTCTAGTGACTTCTCCTTCATCTCCAAGAAACTAACCATTTCTTTGACAAGCTTCAGCTGCTCCTCCTTCTTCATCAATTGACGGCTAGAGAGAAGGAAATAAGTCATTACCACCCACTACGTTTCCTCCATGAGTTTAACTTTTTCCTAAGGCTAGAATGTAGCTAGATCAAGCCTCATGGCATACATGTTGTAATCACCTAACAACATCTCCCATTGTGGTTTGACAACATTCGAGTACATGGTGGCGAAATTCATCATTTGTTGTACTTCATTATAAACTATATAAACCTTAGACTCCACCTCCTTTTTGTCATCTTTCACTTTTCACTTTTAAATCTTGAGGGGTTGTGCTTCCTTCATCGCATCACCTTGCACTATGAACTAGCCTAGTGATTGAACTATCCCACCTGCAATAGGTGTAGCAAGAGGTAGGGGAAAATGGAATACAAGTGTGGCAGGCCCCTACATTTTCTTTTGTGGGAGATTGATAGTTTTTAGGGACAAAAAGGGAACCTACCATAGTTCGGTTTGTGAACTGACATAAGGGCTCATCAATTTTTTTGGTGATGGGATTGTCATAATCAAGTCTGTTTGATGGGAAAATTGGGTTGGACCCAAGGTAGCAGTAGTAATAGGGGTACCAATGGTGCTTGAGCCTTCAAAAAGAGAGTCAAGGATAGATTGAGCAGTGATAGCTGGTGTTAAGGTTTGTGGAGGCATTAAGATAGATGGCCTTGTCTAGGAAAATTGTGAGAAACCTCCTACAAACATTGGGGTAAGTGTAGATAAGGTAGGGCCAACACTTGTAGTGAGAGGCACCGTGGGAATGGAAGAGGATACTAAATATTGAGAAGTGAGAGAAGGATCTAATGTTACCTACTAACTAAATGTTGGTGGTGCTACACTCGTTGTTGGATCCTCACTTACTTCAGACTCCTAGTTCATTGCGAGCACTTGGCTTGCAATAGGCTCTTGTGAACCTTCCCCCAGTATAGCTTCCATGCACTATTGTTTAGGGGGAGGGGAATAATTTATCTCCATAGTCTCTAGTTGTTGTTGTTGGGATACACTTGTTGTTTTCGAATCCCAAGTGAGTGTCCACAAGGCTCTTGATATATTTTGTCACACATTTAAAGTGACATAGGTAGGTTGTGTATTTCTTCTTTTGTTGAGTAGAGGAAGTCAATGTATTGGCTTCCTCCTCCATCTTCTCTTCTCCTTCATTGGGGTCATTGCCTCTTCTAGAGCTTGAGTCAGAAGTAGGATGCTCCTCATCCCATAGCTTATCAAAATATTCATCATCTAACATGCTTTTATAAGGTGCATCAAGTTGTTTTGTCTCTTCGTGATACACCCAGAAGGCTCTGATCCTTTCTATAGTCCATTCTTCTTCCTTTCTCAACCTATTGTATAGAGTTTTTCCCATTTTGAGGTTCTCATCATGATCCGCCTCAACCAAATAGAACCTATGCCATGGTAGCCTGCTATGCTCTATGGGAATATGAATTAGGTCAACCAACAATTCATCATCATCCTCAAGCAGGTTGTGTATCCTCTTTGAGTAAGGCCAAGGGTTGTGAGTTACCTTGATATGCTAATATGGTAGATCATTGAAAGGGTTGTAATCCCACTTGTCACAGATCATTACTAACCCTAAATGAGCCAACTTATCCTGCAATAGTGCATGCATCTACTTCTTTTTCATGGCCACTATTTTGAAGCTTTGTGGAAAGACAAAGAATCTATTCCTCTTGGCCTTCTTTCCATTGTAGAAGGTAATATCAATAATTAATGCACACTTGTTATAAGAATTCAAGGGCCAAAACCGAATTAGTCACACATGTCAGAAGGTGGAATGGTTCATCAGTGAAGCCTCACATTTGGATGAATGTAAAATCTTCTCTAAAGAACCAATCACATCTAGGAATGAAATTTTGCATATACTCTATCTTTGTCAAAGTGATCCAATTAATACTATCTTCTCCTTGCAAATCTTGAAAAATCAAAGTCAAGAAATAATCTTAAAATGCATAATAATCAAACCTGCAAGAGAGGAGAGGAGTCTAGACAGAAAGTGGCTTTCTTCTATTCCTTTTGTCAAAAATAGACAACTTCACTCACTTATCAAGGAAATCAGGGTTCTAATGCAAAAGCATATTAGCAAGATAGGAAGGAAATATCAACCTTTGTTCAGCTTGGTATTTGCTAATTTTCTCTATCATCTTCTTTGAGGTACTCTATAAAATCATACTAGAAATAAGATTGTTTCCTATGAAACTAGAAACCTAGGCTCAATTGAAATGGGTGCACCTCATTTTCAATATCTAGACTGAAAATAAATGCCATTGTTGAAAAGGAATCTTGTAGGTCTTATGTGAAAGTGTCATGTTGCACCATAATTCTTGATGGATTCCCTTGCTCTACTTCAATCCTTTGGGTTTCTTTGTTATAAAACTCTAGAGCCTTATTCTTGGTGCTCCATATATGATCCCCTTGTTTAGGAGTGAATGCCTCCATTGTCATCCATGTTTGCTTATGATCATGAAAAGACAACATATTTTGGATGGCTCCTAGAGTGATATTAACTGACAAAGTCCCACCCTTGATAGTGTTGGTACTTGAGTTGAAATTATTAATGGTTGCATCGACTAATTATAAGAAGTAGTGCACAAATGGGACCATATATTGAGGAATATCATTGAACCATACTTTATTTTCCATCAACATTGTCTTTTTGGACACCTTCATTCTTTCGTAGGCTACTTCCCTCAATCCTTTAGGGTTTTTTACAAGAAACGGATCATGAATATTATCACCATCCTCCTGAATTAAGTTTTGGTCTTTGTAGCCTTTGGGCTTGTCAAGAATACCTAGTGTGGCATAGGAAATGTCTTCAAAGATATTGATGACTGATGATCCTCGTATGGATTTCAATAAGCTTTTCATTTCCCCTCCCTATAATCCTTGGCTTATACCTTCTACCATTTTTTATTCGTGGGAAGCTTTTGCTTAGCTTGAATATTTCTACAAGTTTACCTCGGCTCTAGCTCTACGCTAGAAATTACTTTTTCTTTGGGAAGCATGTTGGAAAAGACCTTTTAAGTGATTAAAGATTTCACATGCAAAAATTAGCTATTTTTTGTCAAGGTGGTAGATGGGAGTTACATTTTGCATTTAATTCGACATGTACCACCAACCCTTGGCTTGTGCAAAACGAATCACTTGTCATTTTGATGTGACAAGAATTCATAATTGCAATTAGCAACCATATTTTAGAGCACAATTCTCTTGGAACTTGAGCCAATTTTTTGCTAGCACCCTAAGCATTCGTATAAATTGGAAATTAATATCCCAAAAGGAATGATTAAGCCAAAATGCAATTGGCATTTGAAAAGATATGATCTTTTCCTTGGCCTAAGCAAAACACCTGAAGAATGACACCTCAGTCCTTGGCCATGCATAACACCACTGATTGTTGCTACCAGCTTAGGCTAATTAATTATCCCTTATTAGTTTTGTACACAACAAAATGTACTTAGCAGATGCAACTAGGTAGGAAATTTGAGCATGCTCAAGCACAACTTTCATGTTGGTACTCAATTAGCATCATGTTTATGGCAAGAAAATTACTAGGAATTCCTTGAAATTTTCTATAAATAGGCATCTAAGCAGTAGAAAAGTCACACTCAGTGATTAGAGCAAATTTGGTAGTAGGTAATTGGTTTAGCAATTTAGCATTCGCAGTGTGTAGCATTTTCATAGGCTAGACTTATGCACTTTACAAAGATAGTTTCAGGCTAGCTGCAGAGTGATTGTCAGCATGAATACCCCAATTAGGCTAGTGTGTCACAAGTATTTGACTACCCTCCTAGGTGAGATTTATACTAAGCATTTGAAGAGGATGATGAAAAATAACTACTTGCTGGCTATTATAGCCATGAAATGGGTTCTAGTATGGGATTTCCTCAAATACGAGGAAAAGTATCAAGTTAACACTGATTTGTCCTCAAATTCTAAAGCCCCTGATTCTTCATCTTGTCAAAAAACTATTTCCCAAAAAGTACTTGAATGGCCTAAGAGAGGTAGTGGCCATTGTTGCATTTGGAAGAGGCATACCGACCACAAGCGACCTATGGAGGTTCATAGAAGAGGATGTGGTTGTGTCATGGCTGCCATTTATGAGTGGCTTTCACCTCCAATCACAAGATGAGCACCACCAGAGGGTGCCTCGAGGCTACAATTTCTTGTTTCACATCCACAACATGGTGTCATTTTATGACATCGATTGGTACACGAACTTTAGGAACCTTGTGCTCCCTCTCCCTCTAGTTGTTGCTCCTATTAATGATGTTGTTGTTAATGATGATGCCCCTGTGGATGAAGATATTGTGGATGCTACTATTGATGTGTCTATAGTTGTTGCCCATGTTGTGGACTAAAGACTATCATGCTTTTCTTTTTCCCTTTTAAAACTTGTAGCAATTATTTCATTTTTTGTGTACATGTCTAAAAAAGGATTTTTTGTAAAATATATGAAAGAAGCAGAATAGAACTATATGCTTTTAGAAGCATGGCTTATGACCCATTTTGACATTGTAAATATCAAAGCACATATATAACGAAAATATATTTTTTTATTATCATCTTGTTGTCTTCTTTTGGATTCTTCAATTGGTTCATCTTTTCTGTTTCAGCACATATGTATCAATTCAATTTGTGGGTGTTTTATGTTTTTCAATCTTTTCAGCTATGAGTTTATTTCCTTACTTTCTGCAATTAATAGGTTACCTACTCTTTTCTGCCTTGAACCAAAAAATAAATAAAAATACAGGCCAACAAAACAAAAAGAGAAAGAAGGGAAAAACATTATAGACATATTTACGTTAGTAGGGTAGCAAGCTTAATTAAATAGTTTCAAGTGAATTATGTTGACCAAAATTCCCAACGCTTCTTTTTCCATAATTTCTAACTCATATGCATTATGCTCTTTGCATTCAATTATTTTGAATGGGTCTTCCCAAAGGTTGTCAAACTTCCTGTGCTAACCTAGCTTCACAACCCTTTCATTAAAATTTAGCACTAGATCTATGTGCTTTAGACCTTGGTCAGATGCTTTCTTGTCAAACCACCTTTTAACCGCTTGTTGGTAGTTAGTCATGGCTCTTAGGGACTTTTCTCTTTTTTCTTGTACTTCTAGCAATTCAACTAACTGAACCTCCATTGCACCATTTTGTTCCACCTAAAGAGATTTTAGCAATTGCAACACCAAAATCTCCATAGAGATAGGAAATAATGCCTCTTTTGCATATACTAGCTCATATGGTGAAGTCTTGAGGACTTTCTTAGGAGTGATGCAGTCCACCAAAAGCAATG
Organism: Sequoia sempervirens; assembly: GCA_007258455.2. Classification (NCBI taxonomy): domain Eukaryota; kingdom Viridiplantae; phylum Streptophyta; class Pinopsida; order Cupressales; family Cupressaceae; genus Sequoia; species Sequoia sempervirens. The sequence continues at coordinate 355,792,514 of VDFB02000015.1, read as the reverse complement.
TTTGAAGGTTTTTATGCCATTCCCTTTGGTATTCTAACCCAATTATTTTAAGGAGTCAAACCAAATTCATGTTTTTTGACTCAGCTAAGTCATTCCCCTACGAGTGGTTGTTTGATGATGTTTTAAGGAATATGCCATGTGTAAGTGTGAATTGACTTACCTTAGAGCCCAAGAAAGCTTTAGCATTGTTGAAGATGATAGTTTTGGGTGGGTTGAATCTCATCACTAGCTTCTCTAGGAAATCCACTATCTCTGCCTCTATCACATTCTTCAATGGAACAACTTAGGTCTATCTTGTGAAGTAGTTTGTGGTTGTCAAGATCCATTTATGTCCTATGCTAGAGGTTGGATTGATCATTTTGATGAATTCCAAACCCCATTGCATGAATGGCTCATCAACCACTATCAGATTGAGAGGAATTACAAAATTCTTTCTTCCAACGAAGAATTGGTATTCCTTGCAAGCTTTTAACAAGGAGTAGGAATCATGAAATAGCACTAGCCAATAGCATCCCACACACATAATTTTAAGGGTAGTTGTCTTTGTGAATAAATTCCCACCTACAAAATTGTTGTGGTAAGTGTCGAGGATCCTTTTTGCTTGCTTTGTGGTAACACACCACAATAGAATGCTATGAAAATTTCTCTTGAATAGGATCCCTTCAATAAGTGTGTATCCATTATTTTATAGTTAGTAGAATCTCTTCTTTTGAGAAGGAAGGCCAAGTGGATAATTTCTTGTATGCATAAATCTTACTCTATCTACCATCCAACAACCTTTGGACTCTGATTCGTTCATTAGAACTAGCTCCTAACTGCTCTTCTTCAATGGCCATTCCTTCATCGTGCACAAGGTAGTCACACAACCCTCCTCACCAAATGGTCTTTGTAGGCTTAACCTTAATCTCATTTTCAAGGATCCTGGTGATCCAATTGGCTCTTTTCTTGGTGATCTCTCCTTCCATGATGTATTCATGCACCCTAGAATGCACAACATAGACAATCACCAAGTTATTGCAAGATATTAAGTGTTATAACTTCTTGAGCCCCTTAACTATTGCAAAATATTTCCTCATTAAAAATTTGTAATTTTTATCATATTCCTTCAAGGTCTAGGAGTGAAATTCTATTGGATGTTCTCCCTTGCTCTCATCATCTTTCTTAGTTAAGACAATAGAAATGCTTGACTTGCTACTGAATAATTACATTATGTTTAGTCCTTTGATAAGTCTAGATTTACTAGAATAGGAGTAGAGGAAATAATATCCTTGACTCTCTCAAAGTATTATGTGGCTTCCTTTGTCCATTCAAATTTTTGATCCTTTTTTAGCATCAGGATAACTGTCCTAATTATTTCTGCAAAATTAGAAATAAATTTTCTAAAAAAATTCACCTCCCAAGAAGGACTGGACACTTTTATTTTTGACCGAAAGGGGAAGCTCTTTGATTGCTTTCACCCACTTAGGGTCAATTTAAATTCCTTCTTTGGACACCAAATACCCCAATAGCTTTCCTTGCGGTACTCCAAAGGAACATTTTTTGGGATCAAGGATATCCCAAACTCTTGTCATTTCTTGAAAACCATCTCAAGGTGATCAAAATGATCATCTTTGGATTTGGAGAACACTATCAAATCATCCAAATAAATTAGGAGAATGTTTTGTATTACTTCACTAAAAGCGATATCCATTGCTTGCTGGAAGGTGGCTCCCATTTTTGAGAGGTCGAATGGCATCTTAGCATATGCAAAAATTCCCCACTTGGTAGTGAATGTTTTCTTATTTTGATCCTATTCTTTGACCTGGATCTGGTTGTAACTAGAGAAGCCATCTAACAGGGAGAACATCTCTAATGCTACCACCATTTGTAGGATTGACTCCATTGAAGGTACTGGGTAATGATCCTTTAGGGATGCTTTGTTCAGGTCCTAAAAGTATACACATAGATGGATATCCCCATTCTTCTTTTAGACTCAAACCAAATTGTATACTCACATGCTATTCATGATTGAGAAGACAATTCACAACTGGATTGGCTTTGTTAATTCTTGCGCCATTAGTTCTTCAATCTTTGGATTCACTAGCCTTTTTTTTGGCACACAAATTTTGCACCTTCTACCAACTCTATTGTACATTGAATGATATCAAGATCATATCCCTTGAGGTCATCGTATGACCAGACCATCACTCCATATTTTTTGCAAAATTCAATAAGCCTTTCTTTATCATAATGTGGGACATCCTTCCCAACTTTGAGCTTTCTTCCATCTTCAACTTGAAGATCTGCATAGTCACCTTTGTCTGTAGAAAATTTTTGTTTTCCATTTCTTGCATCGTCACAATTGAAAAGATTCTTAAGAGTGACCAACCCCTTCAGAAGCTTGTTGGATTTTAGCTGAATAATTTGTCCTTCATAAGCTTTCCAAATCTTCTGTTGGAGTTGGTCAACAAATTCTCTTGATTGGTGGATCGAGGTAATGTATTCATCAATTTCAAACACTTTCTGGCTTTGGTCATTTTTTGGAATCGGCAGTCGAACTATTATTTGTACAATTTTTTTGTTGTGAATTAGGCCTTAGGTAGGATCAAACTAGGATTTGATTGATGTCATTAGTTTGCATCTGTATTTTGTTCTCGAGGAACCATCTAAATTTTGAAAGCTTCAAAGCCCTTAATCAAGTCCCAAACTCAGTGTCTATAGGATTGTATGCGGACATTCTTGGCCAAAAAAAACCCTTGCACTTGATTGACTACTACTTTAGAATCTTCGAACACCATTAATTATTGTATACCCATTTGTTCCACAAGGCTGATACCTTGCACTAGTCCTTCATATTCAGTTTCATTGTTTGAGGAAGTGAACTAGAAGTGAAAAGACATCAGTTTCTTTTCATTCTATGGGGATATTAAACATATCCCAGCTCCTGCACCATTTTTAAATCTTTCTTCAACAAAATGTAGCATCCATAACTCTAAGGCTTGACCATTCTCTATTTTTCCAACAACCTTCGAGGGCACTAGATCTTCATCATAGATGACATAGGTACCCAACCCAATAGTATGGTAGTTTCCAAAAGGATCAGTGCCCATATGTTCGCTCAATAGAACATCTTCTTGATCAGTTTGATCTCTGATAACCTTTTCATCTTCTAGTAGCTTGGTGATAGAGGTATGAGCAGCCTCAAATTTGATCATGGCCTCATTGGCCACATGTTTTAAATGTAGAGCTTCAGATTCTATCTTCATTTTCGCATTGCACTTGGTCTTGAGAATCATGTGTAACCAATCTAGGGACAGGTATCTACCCACCTTTGAAGTAAATTCTCAGGATAGGAAAAGGAAAAACATGAGGGGAACATCAATGATCATAGTGTCTTGCAACACTTTGATGCTAGATGTGATGCATATTTTTTTGTAATTTTTTTCGAAGTAAATAATTAATTATGAAATTTTTATTACAACTTTTAAAAAATATAAAAACTCATATGTATGACCATCTTAACTTGGTCAAAACTTCATGAAATTTATTTTTTCTTTTTTCAATCCTATAGTATGCAAAGCATAGAATGTGATGCATGTTTCAAATTCAAAAAAAGTGATACTATTTCAAAGCTATAGATGTTTTTCAATCAGCCTATCAATTAGGACTTTAGTTGTAATTCAAATAGAAAATGAATAATAATTATTTATTTAAATCAAAGAAAATCATAATTTATATTGGTGGAAATCTAAGAAGCTCATTTCAAAACCATTTTTTTCATCAATTTTGGGTTAAAAAAAAGTCATCAACCACATACCCTACACATACCCAACATATCACCACTTTTTGGCCCATCATTATCCTGCACATACCCTCGTGTAATACTAAAAACTCTTCCGTGATCACATTCTCGCCATAGGTGGGATCTATTCATATCGCATTGGTGGGCTTATCATAGATTCTGCTAGATATGTAAAGAGGACCATTGGGAAGCTTTTTAAGTATACGATGAGAAAAAAAAGTAATATCAAGAGAATTTTTGGTTGGACTCTTACATTTTATAACATATATCATACCCACAAGTTCATCCATAGGATTGACTTGGGTAACATTTGGAGTTATATCATGTTGTCCATTATTTGTATCAATGTTCATCACATGAGTGTTTGAAGGTTCACTAGCCTTGACAAATGAAACATTGTGTTTAGGCATAGGGTTGGTAAAAATTTGTAAATTCTAGTTAATGGGTGAAATAGACTTATTCCCTTGATCATTGACACCTAAATGGACAAATGATAAGATTCAATGAGGTCTTGAACTAAGTGTCTGAGATACTTACATTGTTTGGTGTCATGTCCATTTTGGCAATGAAAATGACAATAAGCATTTGGTTTAAAGGTGGGTGGTAAAGGCTTGGTGGTATCAAGTCGTCTAATAGTGAGAAAAGTGATCATTTGTTGTTGGAGCAATTGGTTCATTGTGTTATGGAGAGTATTGGGTAAGAGGATAAATTGTCTCTTCAGGTCCTCATAGATAAATGGCACCATTGCTTCAACAACTACCACTTGAATCTAAATAGGTTGGGTTGGTTGCAGAGAAGGTGGATTGAACTATAAGAAGCCTCTATTTGGTTTTCTAAATTTTTACACATTTTTTGGTTGTTTTGTTTAGACGTTCTAGCTTGGTTAGAAGTGGACTTTGAATCATGACTAGAAACTGAGTTGTGATAGTCACAAATGGCCATGCATAAATGCATGAACAAAGGAAATTTCATCACAATTAACTTATCTTGAAGGTGAGTGTGCATTTTTTCAATAAACATCTTTTGCATATGTGAATCAAGAATCTTGACATCAATTTAAGTGTAAAATGAGTGAAAATGTGAAATGAAATCAGTTATGGGTCCTAATTTTGATTTTACACCTTTCTAATCATTTTTTAAAGATGATCCCACAATTTATGCCTAATGGGACTCATATGCCACCTTGGGCGTATGAGTCTCGTGTGGCCCAAAATCAAAATTAATTCAACTTATTGGTAGGATTTTTTCCTCCTAGATCTAATGTAAGGTTGTATTGCTATAATTTTGGTATTTTTGCATAAAGAAGTATAATACAAGGTTCTTTCACTCATTTTCTTCCTAAAATCCAAAGCATTCAAGTATTCATGCATATAGCAAGTTTTAGTTCACAATAGCATTCAAGAGTTTTTAAAGGTTGATTATCAACTGGTTTAGTGCATTATTCAAGCATCAAGCATCATGTCAAAGTCTTCATGCATCATGTTTATTTTTGAGAAAACAATTGTGATGTAGGGTTTCATGATTCAAGCTAGGATTCAATTCAAGATCTATCCCATTCAAACAAGATTCAAGATCCCATCCATTAGAGCCACTTTATACATGTTTACAACACTTTATTAGTAGGGTTTGGTGAGTTGCAAAATCATATTTTGTTCATTCATAATTCTCAATTCTTATTTCATTTCAAGGTTTTATTGCCAAAATGGGGTTTAACTAAGGCAAACCCCTATCCACCAATAATTTTTTTTTTCCCTCTCTTTAGTGTGCGATTTTTAGGTTTAGGTTGAAGACATATTGAATAGAAAGTTTGAAGAAAGTTGTCACCTTGCATTGGAGATCATTGCAAGACTTCTACATGATGCAAATTAGGGTCTTAGATCCAAAAATCTATTGGGAAGGATAGAGTAAATAATGAAGACTAGATTAAGACCTAGAAGTTCCAAAAAACCCTAACTAAACTGATATGCCAACTCTGACATATGAGTCCCAATATAGGACATTTTCTAGATTTTTGCGGCTCAAGACACCCTTTTTCTAGATTTTAGTTTCTACCCAAAAACCCTATTATGGGAGTAAATAACTCGGAATGGTGTATGAGTTCCAACAAGCTTTAAAATAAAAAATTCAACATTTTAGGCCCTCATTCAATCTCCTTCAAGTTTCCAAGTGCACGCTTTTTATCTTGCAACTTTTCTTTTTTTACATACATTTTTAGGTCATTTAGTGAAGTATTACATTGCATTAGGTTTAAACATTACATCTTGCATTTAATTTATCTTTCCAAACCTTAGGTTGGTTGTGAACCCCTCTTTAGTTTATAATTAGACTCTAGGATAATCCTACTATAAAATCTCTTTCTCCTTTGCATACTCTAGATTGAGGTATGTAGGGTTTCCCTTTAATGAAATGGTTGTGAGTTGTGTTGTTTTATGTCCTAAACCATAAAGTATTCTCATTTTTCCAAGCTATTATTTTGGTGAACCTACATTTAGAAAATCATGATTTTGATTTGGAGTGCATCATCATCCTAGATCTTTCTTGCATTAACATTGCATTAGGGTTTGTATTAGTTAATTAGCATTCTAGGATTTCTAAATTTTGCATTAGTGAAATTACATATATGTTGCATTTTTGCATCTCAAATCATTGAAAATCATATAATTCTACATTTTCACTTAGGTTGTAGATCATACAACATACAAGGGATAAAATCACTTGAAATTTTGAAAAAAAAAACCTCGTAGGGACCCATATGCCCCTTTGGGTGATTTAGTCCCAGTGCAAATTTTGCACTACATTTTCTAGAATTTAAAACTCTGATTTGGTGCTCCTATTTTCTATTGATAACTTTCTATTTCAGTTTATAGAGTTTTTGTTATATTCATTTGATTGCATGTAGCTTAGCTTGCATTATAATCCATCTTGCATTTAGTATCCATTGCATGATATTTTCTACTTGGTGTCCTATTACTAATACTATAGTGATATGAACTTTGAGACTCATGTCATCCCACAATACCACAATCATCATGTATCTTGGGTTTTATAGCTCTTTCACTCCTATTATTGACACTAATTCGATAAGTATGGATCATACCATTGATAATTCCTTGGCTTCAAGTAGTGTGACACATGTGGAAACAATAGTCGGTAGTTTTCTGCAAGAAAACATAATCCAAATCCATGAAGACTTAGAAAACCTAAAACATCAAGTGAGAAATGACAACATTTCAACTACTACCATCCCTACCATAGATAGCATTCATTTCATTCTTGAAAGTGAAGAAAAACTTGACCTTGTGCATAATGTAGTTTAAATCTTTGGAAAACACCTTACCTCAACCACTAATCATCCTTTACCCTCAAACAATGTCACAAGCCAAGGAGGAATTCAAATTCATCCTCCCAAAACAATTGCCTCTATTCCTAGCTTCACCAATCCTCAAGTTACAGGAACAATGCAACCTACTAATAATGTGATTCCTTTCTTAGGTATTTCCACTAGCATCCCTTGTACCTTTGTGGCATCATGACATATCTCCCACCACCTTACCACCAATAAGAATTCCATTCACCTGTCCCTCAAACACATACACACCTTCACATTTTTTACCTCCATCACATAATACAAGAAATGATCCTCTCATAAACCAACTTTGCAAACTATTTCTTCCCTTCAAAAGAAAGTTTACACTATCAACCAAAATCAAAATGTTCCACCTACATATTATGTCAAAAGTAGTCCATTGTCCTTGGATATATTGTGAAAATTGATGCCACAAGGTATAGAGGTTCTTATATTTGAGAAATATGTGGGGAAGGGGGATCCTTTGAACCATGTTTCCACCTATACCGCCTTATGTAGGGAATTTTTCCTTGATGAAAAGCTCTTGGCTAAGATTTTCCCTAGGTCCTTGAAACATATTACCTTGGAATGGTTCTCTTCATTATTGAACAACTCAATTCATTCATTCAATGAACTTTTTGAAGCATTTATAAAACATTTCCAAGTTCATATGTCTCCTAAAATGACCTTGGCTTATTTGATGAGATGTAAGAAAAAAGAAGAAGAAAAAATTATCGACTTTATTTTGTGCTATCAATCGCTTTATTCCCAAATCGATGACCAAGTTCTTGACCCTCACCTTCAAAAGATGTTCATAGAAAATTTATAAAGTAAGGTAAAATAAAAGCTTATCGTGATGAAATTCTCCTCCTCCATGCACTTATGGACTACCCTTTATGATTATCAAAACTCGGTTAGTAGTTGTGATGAAAAGTCCACCTTTAGCTGAGCTATGAAGTTTGAGTCTATAAACTAGAACAATTATCAACTTTTAGAAAACAAAATAAAGGTTTCCTCCAACTCAATCCCCCTCAAAAAACAACTCAAAAAGTCAATACCCAAGTAGCCATCATAAAAGAAATGATACCTCTCATCTATGGGGACCCAAAATGACAGTTCACTCCCCTACCTGATATCTTTCATAACTCAATGACCACAATTTTAGAACAGAAAATGATCACCTTGCCTCTTGTTAAAATCCTTGATCCTAATAAACCCATACCTTGAAAATTTAGATCAAATGCTTATTTCCATTATCACCAACAAAACAAACACAATATGGAACATTGTTAGCATCTTAAACATATTGTGCAAGACCTCATTGATTCCAGTCAGCTTTCCATTGGTAGTATTATTGATCAAGGAAATAAGTATGTTTCCCCTCCTAATCAAAGCTTTCAAATCTTTACCAATCCCATGCCAAAACATAATATTTCATTTTTCAAAGCTAGTGAAACTACAATGACTAATCTGGTGAATGTTGAAAATATTGATAAGAACATAGACATGATTCAACAAAGTCCTATGCACACTAATCAACAAGAACAAAATTGTATTGATAATGTTGTTGCATTCATTAAAACTCAACATCATAAGGGACAAACTAAAATTCCTCTTCGCATTGCTTTCTCCTCTAAATATATCCTTAAACATGCACTAGATGGTCCTCTTTACATAGTCGATCATATCTATGATAATCCCACTACTGGGATATTAATAGATCTTGTCTGTGGAGAGAATTTGATCACCAAGGAATTATTACTTTTGCATGATCTCTATCAAGAAATATATGACAAATAAAAACACGAATCAAGACACATAATGGTTTTTCTTTCCCTATAATGGGATCAATCACCTTACCTTTAATGATAGGACTGAAAGCACTAGATGCCTCATTCTCTATTAGATCAACGTCAGATCAATTCCATGTGAGGCTTGGTCATGTAATGCCCAAAATTTTTAGACATAAAAAGAAATGAATAATTTCTTTTTGACACATTACTTAAGTGGTATCTCTTTTTTGAGGGAGATACTTGCAATGGTTTGCATTCCTAAATCACCATCATTTGACATAAGAAATCACATACCATACGACTTAACTAAATACATAAAGGTTGAGGTCATGGGTGGCCTTAAGAAGATTTGATTTCCTCCTTATCTTAAAATAAGGGAATGGAATGAATCATATATGGCAGTCATATCCAGGTAATATTCGAGGGCATTCGTACTCCTAATAATTTTCCATTTTTAAAAAATAAAAGAAGAATCCCATTGTGATCTAATTTGTACCATCCCATCACTAAGGATATCAATATGCAAGGAAAAGCTAAGTTCAACTAGAAAGGTTTGGCATCACTTTAATTATACTTTATTACATAATTTAGGTACTGTAACATATTTACATGCTGGTTATAAATTGAGGCTCACAATCTAAGCCCTAATAAAATTAATTTTAATGTGGAGTGTGCATTAGCCTAAGGATTATTGAAGGAATTAAGAAATAGGGTGAATGTACTCAAAACTATCACACTACAAGACACACCCTCTCTTTTTTAGGATAACTTAATTTTATAACATCAGTAACCTTTAGTTTCACCCTACTATTTGAATACCTAGTATTTATTTACACACCTCAAGAGGCTTATATTAGTTTATTACTATCCTACCCAACCCATGATTTAATGTTAATATCAATACTATTGTAGTGCTGATAAACATTAACAATCCTAATATGGATAATAGTGTGCACTATCAAATTGAGATCTATACATATATATATTTTATAATAGTTCTTATCTCTATATTAAATGTATATTACAAAATAATCAAGTATATTTTTTTAGAATTAAAGTTTATCTATTTCCTTATGAACCGATATGATTCTTTTGTCCTTTTGTTTATTTTATTTTTTGGTTGGAAGAAAATTTAGGCAGAAGATAATACGTAAACTCATCAACAATAATAAGGGTTATATCTGAAATTATTTTTGAAATGAAAGTAATTTATTTTTAAGAGAATATATTATATTATTATTAAAACCAAATAAAAAAAAATCCGAAGTCAAAGCATAGAGTCATAACCAAACATTATCATCTAAATTGGATTTCTAGAAATGATATTAACATGTTATCTTAGCTCACTGAGTTTTATATCCCCACACAACAAATTTAACTATGTGGATTAATCATTATTTTTAACTATCTTATGTTCTAACATTACACATATATGGTCTCTTGATTCAATAAATTCCAACATCAACTATAGCTATTTATATGATACTATCAATTGTACAATGTTGAACTTAATTTCTTAACTACAATAATATTACTGAACTTACTTTCTTAACAACTCTAATATTACTTAACTCAATTTCTTAACAACACAACATTGCTGCACTTAATTTCATAATAGCTCTAATATTACTTAATTTCTTAACATCACTAATATTGTTGCACTTCTTTTCTTAATAGCTCTATTATTACATAACTTAATTTCTTAACAACACTAACATTGCTGCACTTAATTTCTTAACAACACAACATTGCTGCACTTAATTTCTTAAAAGCTCTAATATTACTTAAATTCTTAACATCGCTAATATTGTTGCACTTAATTTATTAACAAATCTAATATTAATTAACATAATTTAATTTCTTAATAGCTCTAATATTACTTAACTTAATTTCTTAACAACACTAATATATAGCTGCACTTAATTTCTTAACAACTCTAATGTTACCAGCTTAAACTCTTAACAACACTAATATTAATGAACTTAATTTCTTGAAAGAACTACTATTGTTGTGGATATTTACAAGCATTTTTATGTTAAATAAAACTACAAATGTATTTATTGAGGAGGTGGGCAATATAGTGTCTTAAAGATGAATTTCTTTAACTAACCAATAAACCTAATTAATAAACAACATTATTATTCATATTAACATGATCTTACTCATTCTAAAATGATAATATGTAGGGCACATAAACCCATAGTAATATTAATATTTATTTTGGTATTCTTATTAATATAATCTCTATAATAAGTGATGGCAATAATTAGTTGATAGGCTATATGTTTGAAATTTTCATCATATTTTTGTCAGCCCAACTATGAATAGATTTTCTTAGCAGCAAAAATATTGCAGTCAGTGATGAGTTCCTTGAGGTATTTTATCATGACCTAAAGTTTTCTAATTATGTGGGGTTGGCAGTGGTGGAGTTGGTTGCCTCAATACATGGAAGTAGAATGGTAATTGTTTGCTCGCATGAGGGTTAATGCATCATGGCATTCTTGTATGATGGTGTAGGAGGAAGTAAATGCAATATTCAATGTTGTAGTGTGGAAAAATATACTCTGAAATGTGTGAGAAAATATATTGATTCTTGAAAGAGCTATTATGATGTTGGTTTGATAGTAGAGGCTCTGTTTCATAGAAGATTGGAGGGTTTTAATACTGTTGTGCTCCAGAATATGCAAGTCATTTTACATGGGTATTTTCCATAAATGATTAATTTATTGTTCATTTCTTCTTATTGTATGCTTGTAACTTGGGTGTTATATCCATTTTTGAGACTTCAAAGAGATTATGCCTTTGTATGTATGGAGAAATTGCATTTAAATCTTCTTTCGTTTGTCAAAAAATATGGTTACAGTTAGTAATTTTTTTCCCTTCATTTATTGTTTGTAGTTATCTTTGTGCATCTTTGGTGTTATTCTAATAGCTCTTTTACAATTTATCTACTTGTCTCTAATATTTAGTGCAAAGTAACGTAGCTTGAATTTTCAATTAAGTCTGTGGCGTTATACCCAGTTTACATAAGTTATTTCTACCCATTGGATTTACAAGTTCTATTTAATGTGGGTTTTCGATAATCTATCATTTACCTATGATTCTTAAGTGATTTTCTAATATTTGGGTATGTGCAGGATCATCATGGAAAAAAGAGGCCCTTAAGTGGAAAAAAATTTAGAAAAATTTGACTTAGGTAACTTGACATAAAAATTTGAATAAGTTATCTATATTATTTCAAAAATATGTAAGAATAGAATTTCTACAAAATTGAATTTATTTTCTATACTACAAGGTTTATTTAGAAAAAATAAAAAACTATTTGGTGAAAATTTAAAATTTCAATGCAATAGTACTTAAATTTCAGGGAAAAATAAGAAGTAGGTGTATGTCTTACCACACTAACTAGGATAAAATGATAATAGTTTTTAATAAGATTTTATATATAAGTAGAGGACTCATGTCCTGATGTGATGCATATTTTTTTGTAATTTTTTTCCAAGTAAATAATTAATTATGGATTTTTTATTACAACTTTTAAAAAATATAAAACCTCATATGTGGATATGTGTAGGATCATGATGGGCCAAAATGTGGTGATATGATGGGTATGTGTAGGGTATGTGGCTGATAACTTCTCTTTTACCCAAAATTGATGAAACGAAAAGGGTTTTCAAAGGAGATTCTCAGCTTTCCAACAATAAAAATTATGATTTAATTTTAATTTAATAAATAATTATTATTCATATTCTATTTGAATTGTGACTAAAGTCTTGATTGATAGGCTGATTAAAAAACATCTATAGCTTTCAAATGGTATCCCATTTTTTGAATCTGAAACATGCGTCACATTTTATGCTTCACATACTATAGGATAAAAAAGAAAAATTGAATTTCATAAATTTTTGACCAAGTTAAGGTGGCCAGATATACGAGTTTTTATATTTTTCAAAAGTTGTAATATAAAATTCATAATTAATTATTTACTTTGAAAAAAATTATAAAAAATTATCTATCACATCCAGACATGATTCCTCTACTTATATCTAAAATATTATCATTTTATTGCGGTTAGGGTGGTAGACTGACACCTGCTTCTTATTTTTCCCTAAAATTTAAGTACTACTACATTGAGATTTAAATTTTCACCAAATAGATTTTTTTTTAAATAAACCTAGTAGTTTAGAAACTACATTCAATTTGCTAAAGATTCTCTTCTTACATATTTTTGAAATAATATAGATAACTTATTCAAATTTTTATGTCAAGTTACCTAACTCTAATATTTTTGATTTTTTTGCCACTTAAGGGCCTAGTTTTTACATGATGATCCTACACATACCCATGCCTGACCACCTTAACTTGGCCAAAGCTTTATGAAATTCATTTTCATTTTTTTAATCTCATAGTATACAAAGCATAGAATGTGACACATGTTTTAGATTCAAAAAATATGATACCATTTGAAAGCTATAGATATTTTTCAATCAGTCTATCAATCAGAACTTTAGTCATAATTCAAATAGAAAATGAATAATAATTATTTATTAAATTCAAAGTAAAGCATAATTTATATTGGTGGAAAGTTGAGAATCTCCTTTAAAAACCCTTCTTGTTTCATCAAATTTGGGGAAAAAAAAGTCGTCAGCCACACACCCTACACATACCCATCATATTGCTACTTTTTGGCCCATCATGATCCTGCACATACCCAATTATTTTACATTTTCTTTATTTTGTCTATAATATTTAGTGCCAAATAATATAGCTTGAATATTGAACTGAAAAACCAATTGTTACATATATTTCTTGTTTTGTATCAATATGTTTTATGATATTCTTTCTTTTGAATTTCGCAAAGGAAACTATTCATTATCATATTTTTTTCTCTTCTATTCTCCATATTCTAGTAAAAATGGTCATTGAATTGACAAGTGAGCTATTACATAGACTACCAGCTATTACATAATGAAAAATTTGCTTTGTGGAGCCATTCTGCTTTCATGTATCGAGGCAACCAACTCCACCACCACCAACCCATGTAATTAGCAAGCTCCACTACTTTCATAAACAACCCCAGGCAATTTGTTGCAAGGGGCTTCAAGCATATGAGATAAAAAAGAATACCATGAAACATATTGATACAAGATTCAAGCTATTTTCGTCGGTAATAAATAGTGAGGACAAATAGAGAAATTGTATAAGAGGTGTTAGAATAACACTTATTTGGTACTAAATATTATTGACAAAAAGGGAAATTGTATTGAATTCCCCAAAACATATATATATAAAAATAGCATACACATCTATTTAGACATACATGTGTATATATAAATTATTTTTGCATTGTCAAATGAGCCACAATGGTCTTGTTCTATATATATGGATATATATTTTCTCCTATATGCATATTTTTAAATATGAAACAAGGAATTCAATACATACATACATACATATATATATATATACATACATACATACATATATACATATATATATATATATATATATATATATATATATATATATATATATATATATATATATATATATATATATGTATGTATGTATGTATATATATATATGTATGTATGTATGTATTGAATTCCTTGTTTCATATTTAAAAATATGCATATAGGAGAAAATATATATCCATATATATAGAACAAGACCATTGTGGCTCATTTGACAATGCAAAAATAATTTATATATACACATGTATGTCTAAATAGATGTGTATGCTATTTTTATCTGTATTTATGTAGGTATTGATTTAAAAAGAGTTAAAAATAGCATATGTAAGTATTATTTAGCTTCTAATAAAATTGATACAATACAACTATAGTATTCAATGTTATAACATTGGGATGTTAATAATAGAGCATTTAATGGTGTAGTATGTGTAACATGTTCATAATAAAGTTGTAAAATTGTTTCCACTTTGGTAGTGCAATGTGCCTATCAAAATTGAATACATTGAAAAACACCTAAAACAATGTACAAAAATATAGTTCAAGCGAGCAAAAAAGTAATTTTTTGAGGATTGAAATGTTGAATATTGCATTTGCTTGCTCCTGCCATCTTGATTTCCATTGTCTAGCACCATGAACAACCTTTTACCATTCTTATTTTGTGTTCTAAGGTGGCCAAGATCCCCTTGTTGCATATATATTTTAATAACTTGCAATATTTAAAACATGTTGCTGACTTGCAAAACTTCCGCCCTTTGCTTATTGTTCCTTCTTGCCACTGTACACCTTTGATATTATGCCAATTTTTATGGAGGTCCTTGCTTGGCATGTCAATGACTACATAGCTAGGAATAAATATAGTGTACACATCTATTTAGATAGCAATGCATATATAAATAGATATATACATGTGTACATATGGACATATATATATATATATATATATATATATATATATATATATATATATATATATATATATATATATATATATATATAGTTATATGTGTGTTTTTTAAATGTGCAAACAAAGGGGAAATTCAATGCATATATGAACTTAATCATTTTTATTCTTATTTTTGTATATCCTATTATTTAGATAAGAAAAGATGAAGGGACCAACTAGCAACATATACAAATATCATCATATAGGTATATGTAGAAATATAGTAAAAACTACATGCATACATATATATGCAACCTCAAAGATAAATAGATAGATATAGGGATATATAAATTTTCATTTGTAGACAAAGGGGAAATTCAGTGCATATATGTGTTTAATCATTTTTATTTTTATTGTTGTATATCCTATTGTTTGGATAAGAAAGGATGAAGGAACCAACTAGCAACATATACAAATATAGGGATAGATATACATATACATATATACATTTAAGCAACCTCAAAGATAAATAGATAAATGTAGGGATGTATACATTTGCATTTATCATTTTTATTCTTGTTGTTGTATCTCTTACTGTTTGGACAGTATTAAAAGTTTTTATTTTTATTCTCATTGTTGTATCTCCTATTGTTTGAATAGTATCTAAAGTGGAATGGTTATACCCATTTTAATTTAATCAAATCATTAAAATGGTTGAAATAATATTGATATTTCTAAGTTATCTACTAGTTACCATTAGACATTGCAATACATTAATCTCTTATTTTTATTGTGAAATAGAAGTTCCCAAAACTATTTCTACATGATCGGTGTTTGTGTATGGGTCTCTAGAGCCCCCCAAGATTGATTTTTTGACATCCCCCATAGGTTCTATTGTAGAGTCTAGCTCTAGGGGTGAAAACCACCAACCTTCATATCATAATTGTGTAAGTTTATATTTGCTTTTCCTTATACCTGTTGCAAATTTATTGTTATTTTTTCCTTTCTCTTTTGTATGCAACCTAAACATTTCCTTTTAGTTTCTTTAATTTTATGATTCTCAAATACAAAATCACACAATGCATAGCCTTTCCTATTTTTGTTTCTAGATTTCTTCGCTTTTATGGGTATACACACATGGTTGATCTTGGTAAACCATATAGATATGGAAGTAGATACACATTCATCTTTTCTAGCACATAAAAAATATCCCTCTCCAACCTTTGTTTTGCTTACTCCTTTTATCCATTTGGTATGATCAAGTACATTTCCCTCAATTGAACTTGTCCTTGTAAGATACAAAGAAACAACGAACTTTGAATTCATAGCATTCTACAACATTGCAATGAGATGTTGTTAATAAGAAAGCATTTAATAGTGCAGTATGTGGAACATGTTCATAGTAAAGGTTTAAAATTGTGTATACTCTGCCACTACAATTTGTTTATCATAATTGAAAACATTGAAAAATAGCAAAAATAGTGCATAGAACTATTTCAAATAATCAATTTCCATGTCTACACATCTTTGGTGTTATGCTAATCAAACCTAAAAATACCCAAAAACAACCCAATAGAATTGAACTATAGCATTCAATG
>VDFB02000015.1:355683139-355773139 GCA_007258455.2 Sequoia sempervirens | reverse complement strand
AAACATATTGATATCAATGTCACAAGATATGTTCAATATACAATCTCAGATCAATCCCACTATTGCACCAGTGCTCCACCACCTTAAAGAAATTTTCAATAACTTTCTTTGGTGAAATGCTTTTGACACTGCATAGATGCATTGTCAAACCTTATTTTCTGTTATATATGCAAAAAAGCTACATTGGGATGTGCACTCATGTATCTATTTCAACAACCATGTGTGCTAGATGTTACTATGAAAAAGGCTCAAACCGTTTTAGCTCTACCTTTAATGGCATTGACCTAGGCCCACAACAATTCTTGCTAAATAAGTTGACACAAGTTGAAGAAATGCTTATTGCTCTTGGTGTCTCAAGTTTTACAAGTGTCCCATGCTAGAGGAGTCCAGTTTAAATACAATGATCACATGATAAGCTTTCCTCAAGATATCTCAAGCATTGTAAAAATTTTGTCACGCTAATTGCAAGACCTTGAGATTGTGACCGTACGACAAACCACCATTGAAGGTGGAAACTATGACTGTTATGCTAATAAACACCATGTCATGGATGCATTGAAATATAAAATTCAATATGAAAAATACTACAATGATGTTGAGATTGATGTTGAGGCTCTTAATAAGTTACCTGATATTGTTGTTGATGCCTCCAATTTCTTGCATACAATAGAGCAAGTCTCTGATGAAGAGCTGATGACATCAACCAACTCAACAAATATTGTTGAATATGAAAATTGGTTTTCATCCTTTTCATCATTTGTCCCTTTCTTTCCAAATGCTACACAAGAGCTCCAATCAATCAAATAGGTATTAAAAATTGAAAAAAAGGAGTAGAATATCTTGCGTTTGCCTGAAATTAGCTCTTCTCCTATTAATGAGTACAACACCAAAGGTTTATTTACAATGAATTTTCCAACATTGTTCCCCACTAGAGCAACACTTCCCCTCCAACCAAGGAATATTCAAATTCAGTTGCATGAATATTCCCTCCACTTAATGAGATATTTTTATCACAAATTTATCAAACATGTTAGGTTTAGGTATTTCCTCTACAACTTGATAATGAGACATCATAGTCAACAAACTATTTATGTCTTCTTCAAAGCAGATTTGGAAGAAAAAATCCTGAAGTCTTTGTTTTCATTGCATGAATGAATTCAATCTACTCCTAATGACCAAATAGCAAAGCATTTGATGCATTTTGGTGCATCATTGTGTTGGACTAGCTCTTTTTGGAACTATTGCTAGGCTCAACTATCTACATTATTTAACAACTAGGGATACCTACCATTTTTTTCAATTTGAGATGTGCAGACACAAAATGGCCTGATCTACAAAATGTTTTCTCTTATGTGGCTCATTTGGTGATGGATCCTTCAAAAAATACCCTGATAGATAATGTTATTCAAAATCCACATATAACATCTTTATCTCTGAATCATAGATTCTCAATTTTCTATGAAGAGGTGATTGAAAAGGTTTTGTATGAAAAAGATTATTGGTATAGATATGAACGACAACATTGTGGCTTTTCACATGTGCATGGTCTTTTATGGCTTCCAGAAGCCTCAAACATGGACACTCTTGATTGGTCGAATCACCATGATGTTACCATGGCAAGAAACTTTTTTGATAGATATGTTTCCACTTGGAATCCATGTTTCCCTACACAAAGATTGCTCAAAATGTATTGATGTTCTAAAGAAAATTTGTGCTTACTTTCCATGAGCTATATTATTTCTAGTGATCCAATCATAGATTATGAAGATTTTCTAAATATAGTTCATAGGCACACAAAAGGCTCTGAATATACTTGTTTAAAGAATAAAGGAGAGAAATTAGAATGCCAGTATAAAACACCTTGATAGCAACAACTTACCTCTACATTGACATTTGATGTTGAGTCTAACAAATCCTACAAGCCAACAAGAAATGATGATTTCATAAATATTCAAAGCCCACCCATGGTTGAAATCTTGCATGCCAATGTTGATCACTAGCCAGTTGTTTCTAGGAAAATTGTATTAAATATATCTCTAAATATGTAGCTAAATCTGAGTAGAAATCAGAAAATTACCTTGATATGTTGAAAAAACTTGCAATTACAAATATAGTAAAGGATAGAACACTATTTCATATCAAAAATTCATGATGAACATTCTTGTCAATCATGACATCTCTGCGTAGGAGACATGCCATATGTTACAGAAATTTCCCCTTGTCACTTCAAGTTGACAATATGTTTGCTTAAATGTTGGAAAAAAGGCATGATTCTATATAAATAAAAATGATGTTGATGAAGGCCTACCAACAAATTATATTCATTTCTATATGCAAAGGCCTCCAGAGCTAGGTTTTGTATCAATAATTGACTCGATATGCTTATATACACATTTAAACCAACATAAAAAGGATAATTGGAAACTGAGACACTAGTCTGCAATTGTTCTTATGTACCGCTTGTTCAAGACTATTCCCCTTGAAGATAAACAATTATTTGACACATTTTGTTGGACTGTACTTATGTCAAACAAACCTTTCCAGAGAATATACATAGATATAGGTCTTTCCAAACAAGACAATAGAACACTAGAAAGTATTTAAAATAGCTAGTTATCATCCTTGGCATGTTCATAGAATTCTAGTTGCATCCATGATTGAAGAATGCCATGATAGTAATAGTGATGATTTGAACCATCAACCTTCTACGGATGAATATGAATGGGGAGTTTTCTCTCAGCTTGGTGCTACTACTAACTTTAGTATAAATCAGCTCCAACTATTGGGTAAGCAAGACTTTGATATGAACCATTCATGGAATACTAACCATGTTCCTAGAAAAATTCATAATATTTCTTTGCAATTCATCACATCGACCAAGGCATAGTGTGAGTAGGCTATGATACAATCCTTGCCTGTAAATATATCAACCCATCAAATTTCACCAAAACAACAACTAGCTCTCCAAATCATCCAATCCAATCACATGCAACCTTCCCCCAAAGTCCCTCTCCACATGATCATTCAAGGAACAACTGGCACTAGTAAATCCTTTTTGATAAACTGTATAATACAACAAATAAACACCTCTAGTACTAGATGCGATAGCCTATTACTCACATTGGCCCATAGAGATGTTACTGCCTACAACATATGCACCACCGCAATTCATAAAACCCTTTACATTTCCATAAAGGATATGAATCCTTTTCAAGGAAAACCATTGACAACATTTCGAGAAAAATTTAAATATATTCAATACATTTTTGATCTATTAAATGATTTTTCTAGGCCTGAAGTTAATACATAAAATAGATAGCCAATTGTGCCAAGCTTTCCCTGATAACCAAAGGAAACCATTAAGTGGTGTTTCTATCATCCTTTTTGGTAATCTTGCCTAGTTTCTTTTGGTCATGGATACTTCTATTTATGCTTCACGCTCATTGGCTATAGCCTTATGGCATACTTTCACAGTCTTAGTAACATTGGACACTATTTTTTTCCAACAAGGAGATAATCGTGCCCAACAAAATTTTTGGGAAATCCTTCTCCAGATAAGAAATGGTGAGGCTCTCCATGATGATTGGGAAGTGTTGGAATATGGATTCTGGTGATGTCATTGATGGCAATTGAAGAAATTGATCCTATCTACACTATAGTATTTGACTATATCGAAAGGTAGAGTGAAGAACAGGGTATCTGGTTGAAGTTGAATATGTCAAGTGGTTTGCATTACACGGTTATCATTTTGGGTTGTGGATCTTAGGAAAGCTGATTGGGAATATGCAATGTCTTACTCTCAAGTTTTGTGTTGTAGTATCAATTGGTGTACAAGTTAGGAGATCTAGTTGTTCGATTTTTTGCTTATTAGTAAATGAAGGCCAACTAAGAAAATGTTGGGTGTTGTAGATGTTTAAGATGGAATTTTTTATAGTATTTTTGCATTCAAATATTTTTTTTTGGATCATCAATATGTTGTGGCAGACTCTTGTGGATGCGCATTAATGTTATTCATGATTTGAGCCTACAGTTGGAAGATATTTTTTATTTCATTGAAGCTGACATATAGTGACTAAATTCTTGGTAGTGGATATATATATGAGAACAATTAATTCATTTTGGTGTGCATATGTGAGAGTTTGATGTGTGTTGATGTGTGTACAAATATCATAAGATTAGTTGAGTGATTTTCATTTGTGCAGAAGAGGATTTTTTGAAGCAAGTTATAGTAGAGCATATCGAAGCACAAAATCAGACAGGAGGTCCAGAATCCAATCTATGTGCCTAATTGGAACTATAATTAGGCATTTGTAGATGCTATCTATTCAATTCAAAATTTTGTTGTAATCCAAATATTTTGTAAGGCAGTGAGCCTTCCTGGTTTTGAGCAGTGAGCTCTAGGCAGTGTGCCTGAATGCAAGTGCATTCTCTTTTGTAAAACACTTATATTTTGAGTACTCAA
Organism: Sequoia sempervirens; assembly: GCA_007258455.2. Lineage (NCBI taxonomy): Eukaryota > Viridiplantae > Streptophyta > Pinopsida > Cupressales > Cupressaceae > Sequoia > Sequoia sempervirens. The sequence continues at coordinate 355,768,677 of VDFB02000015.1, read as the reverse complement.
ATTTTGGATTGATCTCCACCATAGTTTCCCCCCCTAACAATTTTTCCACATAAAATACTTGTGTTATGGTGTTGTGGCTTATTGTTTCATGTTCATGCATCTTTCTTTTGATCGAATGTTTTAAGAACTTGAAGGGACATATTAATAAAGATTAAAATTGCACAACATTGATTCACCCCCCTCTCAGTATTGCTTGAGTCCAACCATTGGTATCAGAGTTTAGTTCCTTTGAAAATTTTTAATGGATTGAGGTAGACCTTGGAATGTAATGGACTCTGGTAGTCTTCAACAACAGCTTGTGGTGGCACTTCATGATCTTGATCAATCTAAGGTAGAAGTCTAGGAATTGAAATGAAATCTTAAGGATGTTGAGAAATTCATTCAAAAGTTGAATGATTAGGTTATTAAATCCAAGGAAAGGAGAATGGACCTATGTGATCAAATAAAGAAAAAGAAGAGAAAAAATATTGAAGAGATTAAAAGTATGGATGATGATCATCTGAATCAAATCTTGAAGGAAATAACTGAATAATGTGAAAAGACTGCTAGAGACAATGATACCCTAAATCATGAGATGGAATCTATGATGATGAAGCTGACAAAGGAGATTGAAGATAGAAAGAAGAAACAGGAGAATCTTGCATAATCCCTAAAAGAAAGATCTAATGAATCCAAACAAAATAATGTAGAATTCATTCAAATGGAGATGGAATTGCAACAATCTAGAGACAATGAAGAAGAGCTTGGAAAACATATTTTTATTCTTAGAGATTAACTAGATATTACAAATGAATACATAGAGAAGTTCAAGATCAGTTATGTTAAGCTTAATGAGCTGACTCAAGGGAAGAAGAATGCAAATGATAAGCGAGGTCTTGGTTATGAAAAAGGAGAAATTTCTGGATCTAGACAAAGGAATTTAAAGTAAAGAAATTTGATGGACAAAGAAAAAAGGCATCTTGTAAGACAACCTAATGCTCAAAATTTTAATTGATACTATTTTTCTTGCAATAAGTTTTTTCATATGGTTGCTCATTGTAGAAGTAAAATGAAATAAAGAGATTCATCATTTTATGGTCAATGTTTCAATTGCAATAAGTTTGGTCATAAGTCACTTGAATGTAGAAATGTGTCAAACAAATTTGTCAATAAAAGGAATGTAGAATGTTATACCTATGGAAGATTTGGGAATATTTCGAATCAATGCAGATCGAGAAGAAATAAATGGAATGACTATTGTGGACAAGGAAATGTTGTGTGTTTCAATTGCAAAAAATATGATCACATTGCTAGATTCTAGAAATAGAAATATGGATAGAAGAGGTTCGACATACAAAGGGAGAAATATCTAGAGAAATGATAAAGGAAAGGGGAAAGTTACTATGGAATAAATAAGAGATCAAATGAAGAAGATATTGGTGAAGAAGAGTTCCTTTATTGCAGGAAATGAGCCAACACCAGAACCTACTTTTTGTAATTCTTCCAAGAACTGATTTTAGGCCTTTGGCCTAGGGGGAGCTGTCAAGAAAATCCTTCAAACCCCCTGCTGGTAATTGACATCAGAATTTAGGTGAGTGTAGTGTAGTTTTTGGTGGAATTAATTAGAAAGGATATTATGTTGATTTGAAGGTCCACAGAATATTTTGGTTGACAACTAAGAAAACAGGGTATCCAAATAAGTTAGGGAAAAAACATTTATTAATATAAAATTTAGGTGTGTTAGTTATTAAAAGGAAGTTGAAACCCTCATTTTACACTTTGTGTTGAAGAAAAGGAGAAGAAGAGCACTTTGCATCAAAATTTCAAAACCATAAAGAGAATTCAACAATTAAACCCTAATTCATAAGATATTTCTAAAATTCTAGTTTAATTTGGTTTGTGTATGGAAGGGAAAATGCAACAAATCAAAGAGAAGGTAAACCTAGATGAAAATAGCTGTGAGAAGATTATAAATGAAAGAAACATGGTTTTTCATGATGAATTGAAGTGAGTGAATGAAGAAAAACACAAAAGCTTGGATATTTGGAGTGAATTTCCTTATTTCAAAAGTAGAAATTTTTGAGTTTATTCTAAATAGATTGAATAATGATATTCTAACTTTGGATAAACCCTACCATATCTTGAAAGAAGTGATCACAACTATAACTGGGTTATGCAAGGTTGGGCATGTGCGAAGGAAGAAATCAATTCAGAATAAAGAAGTTGAAACCCTAACTAGAGTAACTAGAGATCATAGGGAATTGATAATATCCACAATTAAAGATTTAGTGACAAGGTACATCATGCATGGAATATCTTACAAAACCTTTTTTAGAAATAGAGAAGGTGCTACTTCAATAGATGTAATTTATATTTCACACAAGATGATAATGGAATATCAACATTTTGATCTTTGTGGATTGCTAAAAGATCAACTAATGGAGAACATGCAATTCACAAAGGAGATAGGTTCCCCTTTCAGGTTTTGTACTTTGGTTATATGCCTTGTGATGTATTTTTTGAATTGCTTACCCCTAAATAACAATGTAATGTGGGAAGAGAGTGAACCAATTTGTAAGCATATTTAAATATACTCTAACAATTTGGAAAACTATGATCAAATATATGAAATTTTCTTTAAGGATTTTCTAAGGAAGTTTTGTTCATCTCATGTTTCCATTCTAATAAGAGGACTTGAAGTTGGTTCCTCCTCTAGTGAGATGGAGAGAAAGAAGATAAGAACAAAGGAAATTGATGTCTGTACTCCACCAACATGTAAGACTCTAAAAGTATAAGGAAAAGGAAAAGAACAAGTGATTGTGGACATACCAGATGAGGAATCCAATGAGGAATCTATGGACACCCTTGGAAAATAACTAAGAAAAAATGAACTAGAACAAGAAAAGGAAATGGCATAAGGAAGTGAAGAAGAAGGTGATCTAACCAAGGGAGATCTAATGCAACTTATTCATGAGGAAGATGGAATGTAGAAGAATTTGAACATGTGGTCTATCAAACCTTCATATGAGTAGAACATGATCTTAAGTGTAGTAATTACTCATTTTGTGCACAATCATATCAAATTGGAGAGTTTGCATACTAAGTTGTCAAAAGAGATGATTGAATGTATTAAGGAAACCATGGACTCTGAATCTCAGAATAAGGAAGAAGAAGAAATGATTCTGCACCTGAAGAAGCAATATAGATTGTCACTTACCAAGCTCAAAAAATGCATAAGCATTGGAAACAGGATTTATAACTATTGTCTTTGATGGTCTCATGCAATCATCAAGTACAAAGAGAAGCTCAAACAAATTGAAACAAAGTTGAATGGTATTGCAGAAAACTTTGACATGTTTCAGGATGTTGATGGTGCAATAAAGAAAAAAAATTAGGAACTATAGTCAAAGAATACAAGTGTTCAAAACACTACGAATAGGATTTTTCACACCTTTTGGAAAGTGAAGGACATAACCAAATGTAGGCTAGATCAATTGGTTGAGATACTAAGGAAGGGAGAAGTATTGGAATATTAAGAATTCACACTAGAATTATAATCTATTATTTAAATATTATCTTCCATAAGAATCTAAATATTTTGAGAACAACATGATCATAATCAAATTCAATATGATAATGACAACAAGAAGTTTCAAAAAACTTGTTTATCTTCACATAATATGGCTTTAACCTTTTAAACATTGTTTTCCCAATCTTTATATGAGGATATGCATTACAAAAGTTCATATACATCTCAAATTGTGTTATTTCTATCCAATGTTTGATATGATTTTCATAAATACTAGGTCCAATCTTGTGTCTCATAACATCCCTATTATTTGATGATGGACTAGTCTAATCATGCCAAAAACCTAAGACCAAGTTGCTAACAACATCTTCAATCCTATCAGAATGGGGAGCTCTACACATAATTTCCCAATTTCCTTCTAAACTCTCATCCAAAAACTCTCTTTTTCTCATATTTTATCAATGCGGTTCTACTATAGCCAATTTCACTTGAAAGTGTAGACATTTTTCTTTTTATTACTATATTTTGATGTACAATAGATGTCAACATAACACTTCTTGTAGTGGCCTTATCCACTGATCGAGATCCTTTTCCAATGGAATCTAAACCCTTTTTAAATGAATCTTGAGTAGTAAAAAAACAAGTTATTTTACTGTGGAGTTTGTTGTTATTTAATTCATAGGTATGCACAACATATTTAGTAATTTTAGAATTTTGTTAAAGTGTAAAAAATGTATATAAGAGGTATAATTTGAATTGAATTTCAAGTTACGTGTCAAAAATGTATAATAGAGGTATAATTTGAATTAAATTTTCTTCATTATATTTGAATTGAATTTCAAGTTACTTGTCAAAAATATTATATGTTGTTCTCAACTCAATGGTTCATGTTGCTTAAGTCATTTCAAAAAAATATATTTATTGTGATCAACATGAATGAACTTAATTATAAAGTGGCATTCATTTCCCTAAAATTCTACTAGAAATCAAATGTATATTGAATATAAGGAAATGCAAGTTGTAAGAGATCATAAAATAAGAAAACATGTATGTATATTGAATATTTAAAGCAAATGCATACATATATTATGTGTAAACATGTTTAAACCATAAGCAAACACATGTACATACATGTAAAGGAATTCAATACATATAAACATAACACATATTATAGGCAAAGAGAAAAATGTATGTATATATCATATAAGAAAATATATGTACATATTATATAAGCAAAATGTAAATTAAAGATCATCAAATGTCAAATAGTAAAGATCAACAAATAAGCAAATGTAAGTTAGAGATCATCAAATCTCAAATACTAAATATCATCATGTATAAGCAAATGCATATGGTAAAGATAAAAAATCTAGTGTGCATGGCCTAATATGAATGTCTACTCCTAGTCGAATGGGCATCTGAACTGCTCTGATGGATGTGTTGAGCCCTACAAGTAAAATTGTGTACAAGATGTGCTAAATACATATAATTTATATTAAATAAATTTTATGAAAGTTATTTTTAGATGAACTTGTATTTTTAAATATTAATCTAGATCTATGCATACATAAATATTGCATTTACATATACACATGTGATTATATAAAAATGAAAAACTCACATGTCCACTAGCAAGAGATTCATCCACAGAGTCACATCAATCATGCACATGATCTGGACCAAGGCTAGGAGTGATATGAGGTATGTCCACCTGTAACAATATATACGTACATATATACATCATCTTACATGAATACCTAGTTAAAAAAAATTAAAAATAATGAAAAAATAATTGAAACATGCACATGCACACATACATGAATATCATCTGATATCGGATGACCTAAGTCCTCTAAAACAATCACCTCCACCATATCCACCAAATGGTCAAGCGAGGAATCAACATCTGCATCCATCCAATCTATCCCATGTCATGCCAAAAAATGATGAATGTAGAGGACTATGAAGATGAGATGGCATCGGTGATGATGAACCGACACCAATCAACATATCAGTAAAACCCATAGTCTGTGCAGCTGTCGAATGAACTATAGGTGGATCCTACTATGCACTAGTGCTCAGCTGAGAGTGATGGGATCCTAGAACTAAACAACCTCTACATCTCAAATGATCTCTAACATGCTCTATACTGATCCCATTGTCTAACGCAATGTTGGCATATGCCTCCAATAGGTCCTCAGCCAAACAATGTAGAGTCATGCATGACATATCTCCTGTAAGTGCATCAAGTTGTGTAGGAGTAGGGATTTTGGTGAATGTAAAAGGATCCATGGTGGTCCACTATGCTGAAAATGGCGTGAATTAGGAAAGTCTGGAAATCAAATACTAACCTAAACAATCATCAAATATCCTAGTGGTGGCAGCCGCAATGTCACCTATAGTGTCAATTCCTTCCTTTTGGGAAGCAACAACAACCTCATCTACTATGGAGGCTAGAGCTCGGGTGAGAGTAGGAGACCTCTCACCAACCAATACCCTAAACACTGGGGGTGGTCTATCTACTCGATGATAGGTGGGCCTATCAGCAATCCTGCCATGCCCCTGACCAACATATGGTGGAATGTCCAGGTAGTTAACTTTGAGGCCCAAATGGACCTTAGCATACAACTGCTAAACAAAATACAATGGAATCTAGTCATTGTTTGTGTATAGACCATGTGTTGGAAGAAATCGTGGGTAGATCAATGAGGCCATAGAATGATCAACACATCTAGTGACTTGGTATCCCCTAACCTTACACACATTTTGATAAAATGGAAAAAAAGTGAATTTTATCATTTCTTTGGTGACACTATCTTGTATTTGTTTAAGGGGAACATCACCATGTACTTCTTCCCACATGTGGGAAAGAATAGTAGTCACTGTATCTGAGGAATATGCACTAGTCCTCTCAAGTTCATCTTTTAGTTTTTCTAGACTATGCAATATTAACATGCATGGTTCACTATATATCCCCAGGTTTGCACCCTGTGCTAATGAATCTCTCAATTTTTTAATCTCATTACTAGTATTTTCAAACAAGGAATCTAGCATAGGTGGAACATGATCTACATTTTCCATGTTATATATCTATATATACAGTACACCTAAAAGAGCAATGAGACTTTGGTAAATAATATATCTAGATAAAGGGAATACAAATCTAAAATAGTTGGAATAATTCATCTACTCATCAATAATATTTTCATACCATTAACAATTTAAAAATAATTGGAAGACAACTATAATCTATAACATATAATATAGCATCCTTAAATAGTTCAAATTTTAAATGAAATGATGAAATAAAGAATAAGAATACAAATATTAGTATTAAATTATTTGAAAATAATTGGGGATAAAAATATTTAATCTAATAGTTGCTAACATAAATTAACTTCAAAATAGGATTATGTATTGAAAAAAAAGTTCTATTACATAAGAATCTCAATATTAAGAATTCACACTAGAACAACATGATCATAATCATTGGGATTGCAGTGGAAGCATGGAAGAAGTTTCTTCCAGAGATGAAGGAGAAGCACAAAATAATCTTCAATTAGCAATTGTATTTCTTCAAGTTTTTGAATCAATTTTTGCACAAGTTTTGGTTACACTTCAAAGAGGGAGAAAGAATTTTTTTTTCATTGATCTCAAAGGGGGAGAGAGAGTAGTGAAAAAATCCTTATCAAACTTAGGGGGAGTTTTGTTGAGTTTTGTCACCTATGGCATTTTGAATTTTTAAAGGTTTTAACACTTAGTCATTTTTCACTAAGTGTTGCCATCAATTCCAAAGGGGGAGATTGTTGGCATATGGATTCTAGTGTTCTAATTTATGGCAACTGAAGCCATTGATCTGGTCTGCACTATAGTATCTAACTATACTAGAAGGCAGAGTGAAGAATAGGAATCTAGTATTTAAATATTATCTTCCATAAGAATCGAAATATTCTAAGAACAACATGATCATAATCATTGGGATTGCAGTGGAAGCATGGAAGAAGTTTCTTCCCAAGATGAAGGAGAAGCACAAAATAATCTTCATTTAGCAATTGTATTTCTTCAAGTTTTTGAATCAATTTTTGCACAAGTTTTGGTTACACTTCAAACAAAAAGAAAGAAAAAAAAAATCATTGATGTCAAAGGGGGAGAGAGAGTAGTAAAAATTTCCTTATCAAACTTAGGGGGAGTTTTGTTGAGTTTTGTAACCTATGGCGTTTCGAAGTTTTGAAGGTTTTAATAGTTAGTCATTTTTTAGTAAGTGTTGCCATCAATTCCAAAGTGGGAGATTGTTGGCGTATTGATTCTAGTGTTGTCATTTATGGCAACTGAAGTAATTAATCTGGTCTACACTATAGTATCTGACTATACCAGAAGGCAGAGTGAAGAATAGGGTATTCAATTGAAGTTGAATCTATCAAGTGGTTTGCATTACCAGGTTATTAGTTTTGGTTGTGGATCTTTGGAAATGTCATTGGGCATATAAAATTTCTTACTCTTTAGTTTTGTGTTGTTGCATCAATTGGTGTATGAGTTAGGAGATTCGGTTGTTCGATTTTCTATTTATTAGTATATGAAGGCTAAATAAGAAAATGTTGGGTGTTGTAGATGTTTAAAATGAACTTGTTTAAAGTATTTTTTTATTTGAATATTTTGTTTTGGGTCCTCACTATGTTTTGTCCAACTCTTGTGGATGCACATTAATGTTATTCATCATTTGAGCCGACAGTTGGAAGAAATGTTCTATTTCATTGAAGCTGACATATAGCAACTAAATATTTGGTAGCAGATATTGTGAACCAATATCCTATACCTACAAGAACACAACAAATGAACACATTAGAAGATTGAAATACAACTTAGAATAGAGATTCCCCATAAAATCCATTAACATGATTCAAAATAGGAAATGAAAGCAAGAAATGCAATGAAAAGCAATAAAAGAGATTAATCCTATTCAAATAATGCAAACTCTTGATCCTATGGGGGAGTTGGTGCCAATTTGATGTGGAAATTGGCCCTTTCCCAACTTCTTTGCAAAATTTGAGGATGAATGGTGATGGTGATCCACTTTGTTGAAGATTCAAGTGTGCTCCATGATTAAAAACCTGCATAACCTAGCTAAGGATTTGATAAATTGATGAATATTGCAAATGCTTTGAACATGTATTTTAGTATAGTAAGCTTACTCAAATTGTGGATGATAGTAGTTAATGATAAGCTCTCTATTTATAGAATAAATTAAAGAGATGAATGTGGGACTAATCTTCAACCAATTAGAAGAAGCCACATGCCATCATGTGAATGGTTGAGGAATGAGCACATTTTGGAGAATGTGCAAAGAGGGGGGAGATTCAAATTCAAAAGATGGCTTAAAGGATGATATGAAAGGTGAAGTTAATGCCACATGGCTCAATAAAAGGACTTGTAAGAGATGTTAAATGCCATGTTTGGAGGACAAGACCTTTTGGGGGGAGATTTCAAATTTGAGGAATATTCTATCTTTCATGCCCTTTTTGAAAGTAAAGAGGAGAATTAATAAATCAAATAAATTGATTTATTGTACACATGGTAAAAGCTAGAGGATTTGAGTGATTAAGATTAACATTAATCATGATTTGATTAATTTTGAATGATGTTAGTTGATCTAACCATTTCAACGAAGATTTTAGGATTTAAATAACTCAAAATGAGAAGAGAATGATTTAGACTTAGTTAAATAAATATTTTTTATTTATTTAACCAAAGCGGGTGATGTTTGATTAAATTAGATAAATTTTTCATTTATTTAATTTATTTAGATGAAATTTAGAAATTTAATAAATTAATATGGATTATTTTAATTAAATAAAGATAGGAAGATGAAATGACCTAGCTAATTACATAGAGACAATGATTTAATTAAATTGAGGGATTTATTTAATTTAAAGGGGAATTATGATGACTTTAATCAAATAAGGCTATTCGATTAAATGGTTAGACAGAGGGATAATTGAGGATGAAGTGATGTTAGTAGATTAGGATTGAGTGTATGATAGCAATCTATATATTTTCTATGTGTACATTTTTCCCCTCTTTAAAGTGATGCACTTGTTGCATTGGTTCAAAGAATAACCTTGCCATGATCAAAAGTCAAAAAAATTCTTATTTTTTCGGAAGCCCCACTATTGCCCTAGTGAAAAGAATTACGTTGGTATACTTCCCCCTCAAGAGATCGGGCGAAGCGATTTTATTTGAGGGTTGATCTCTCAAAAAAGAGGTTCAAGATCAGTTCAACTCAAATATTTGATGTAGACATATTGGATGATGTAGATAGTCATCAGCCATGGGTAGCCTCATGCCTATTTTGATATATTACACCCACTTGATCTTGATTATCATGATAGTTACATTATTGATGATATAAATGAGATGATTATGATGTTTATATGTAATGGATGATATGATGATGCATGGATGATATGGATGCACATGATGTGATATGATGATGCTTTTATGCTTATGTGTATTGGTGATAGATGTATGGTTTATGAAATTCTTAGTATAACCAATCTATATTATGCAATGATGGAGATGAATGCATGTGTTATGATTAATGCTTTCTATATGATATGATATGCATTATGCAGTATGGTGACAATTTGTGGATGTAGGATGGATTCATTAGCGATGATTTATGATTAACTTTCATGGTATCATGTTAGCGTGAAAGGAAGTATGAAGAAATAAGATGATGACAAGAGACACCAACAAGCCAAATTTATTATAGATGATGATAATGATGATGATGATGATGATTTTCTTACCGAGGAGTTGGTATTTTTAAAAGGACCAATTACCTTATGTTTGATAACACATGTAGGCATGATGCATCAGGGTATAAAGAACTAGGGTGGCGTTGCACCTAGTGTGATAGAATTTGACTCAACAAACATATATGATTATTCTTGTTCATACCTAACATACAAAAACTTTGCTAGGATGCACCTAACAAAGCAAGTATTCGCCAAGTTATATTACAAGAGCGTCCAACAAGCACAACAGACAAAAGATAGTGATCAATGCCCCATTCCTTTCTCTCTAAATCATTTTGATTAGACATCATCGAGAGGTCATTGGAGTGTGCACAATAAGATAATAAAAAAGAAAAGATCAAGTAAACAAACAAGCCAATGTTCTTCATACCTCTAGCCAAAGGGATTTGTTTTGATTAGGATAAGTATCCAAAGTGATATCCAAAATGAGGGCCATTGTCGGAACAATATATCCTAGTACATGCATTGTATAGGATGATGATGGGTTGATAAGTTTTTTGATAGGATTTTGATATAAGGTTGACTAACATGTTTGAAAATGATCAGGATTTTGATTTTACATTTAAGGGCTTGTTGTTTCAATTTTGATTTTACATTTAAAGCTTGCTTTTGCTGATTGTTGTGGTTGTTTTTGTTTGTATTGCCAAAGTGGGAGTGTGATGATTGATTTATTATGGATGAGATTATTGCAGTTGGAAGTGAAATGGGAAAGATGGATTTTTTCAAATATTTGGATGTTTTTAGAGATTTTAAAAAATGTTTTGAGGCTATTTTGTTATTTTTGGGTTATTTATATTTTATGAGATTTAATGAATGTTTTTGGATTTTGTGTCTCGTGGGCGATCAAAGATTATCCTTTCCTACATTTAAGCTCGGAGATGATGTAGTTTGGATCACATGTTTTTGACGATTTTCTACTTTTAGATTTTTGATTTTCTAATGTTTTTGGATTTTCGCATGATTTTGATGATTTGGATATGGATATGCATGATTCTATTAGTGTTCTATTTGGGATTTTGTTGAAAATCAAGTTAGGTCTGATTGATCAGATTGATGGATTGATGATAATAACATTGTTGAGGATACACAACAATGCAAGGATAGTGTTAAGCAACACAAGGATTAGGATGAATATCCTAAGATGATGAATGATTGATTGGATTTGATTGATTAGGATTTTGAAGCTTGATTTGAAAGAAAATTGTTTTGAATGATTCGATGTGACGTTGAAGCACATGTTAGATGCAACTAATATTGATTATTTGGATTGATGTTTGATTGAAGATAGAACTTGATAAGGAACATCCTCTTGTCAAAATACACCATGGGCTAGTGATTTGGATGTTTTCTCCCAAATGCTTTGACCAATTTCATTTCATTTTTTCCAATGTTCAGATCACCACATAAGTTGGAGGATATATGTCAAGATTTATTCCCGAAGCAAGATGTAAATATCTACCCCCAATGTCTAGCGATGTATCGAATGCCATGGGTGGATGCTTGGATAGTTTTATGGATGCATGGATATGGATTATCTTGCACCAAGATAAGGTATTAGAATAAGGAATGCTCATTTGGATAGTGCTTCATGGCTTAGATAATGTTGCATAGGATAGGATCAATGAAAATGGCCCATGTCAAGATGGTTACCATAAGCAAGTGTAAAGTGTGCACCAAAGTTTCATCAAGATCAAGATAATTTGGACTATGGATGCAGATATATGAAAATGGATTGGATAAATGGTATGTGGATGAGTGGATTTATTATGGATAAGATGGATGGAATGTTGGATTTATTATGAATGGGATAAGATACTTCCACCTAAACTGGCACATGCAGATGCTTGATTCTACAAATGATGCCTATTTTCTAGGTTTTCATCATGTTCCCTATCCAAAGTGCCACCTATGTGGTTTTCACTAGAGGATGATTTTTTTCTTTACTGTTTTCAATCCTTTTTCTGATTTTTTTGGATTTTTATATTTTTGGATTTTTTTTTGGTTTTCTTGAAAGATTTAAAGCTCATGTTGAATGACCTTGTGGTGTTGATGTAGATGCTTCTTTCATAATGTGTCATCTATATCCTACTTGAATAAGTTGTTTTTCCAAGATACATGCACTTGAATGCAACTTTTGAGATTCCTGATATGCTTTGTTGATACCAAAGTTAATTTTTTATTTGTGCGAACATCACAATAGAGTTCCTTTTGAATCCTTATGATGAACGGTCATTGCTAATACATGGTCAATGTGAGAATTGGATATCATGTGTTGAGGCATGGATGGAGTGTGTTTAGGAATAAAATATGGATTGGTTGATAGTTTAGAAACTTTGACTCTCCAAACTTGCGAAGATAAGCAATAATGGGTGGATACGAAAGCATGCATGGAATTAGGACCAACTGCTTGATACACTTTGTACATTGCTTGAGAAGCCTTATTTATCCCTTTTGGACATCTTTGATGGATAATTTTCCCTTCATTATTTTTCCCCATAGTTTCTTTGACTAATGGAGTTTGATAGGGATAATCTTTCTTTGTATTCTTTTGTATCCACTTGTATTTGATTTGTCCATTATGATTCTCTGATTCTTCTAATTTGATAATGTTCCTTGTGATTTGATTCAAATCCTTCTTTCGATGTTGGTCCCAATTCATGGATGGTGTGATGGGTGGATGAAGATTCATGACGTGGTTGGTTGTAGTATTGGCATTGGTTTCATCATAAGGATTCTTCTTGCTCCCTATGTTGACATTTGTTTGAGACATATTTTACCCTAGTATGGTGGTAGTGGCACCTTTGTTCCTTGATTCTACTTTTTTTGAAATGTCTTGTTTAGTGAGCATGCTCTGATAAATGACTAATGCAGATGATGTTATTAGAATTTGCTGCTATGCTAACATTGAAATATTTTGTTATGTCTAACCTATTTCCTTGAGTGGATAATGTTGGTTATCTTTATTCATGACATCCTTAGTCTGAATTTGGGATATATCTAATCCTAATGTTGACAAATCAGTTTGACTATAGGAATCAATAACCTGCTCTTTTTGTATCATAATGTCAGGATTAAAGGAATCTTGTTCTTTATGAAGATCAACTACACGTGCATCCACAGAAAGCATCTCATGGGTAGATGGAGGAGTAAGTGCTATGTGGATATGATAATCTTGTATAGATATGAGAGTATCCATTAGATCATTGTAGTATCTTGGAGATATAAATTCTTGATCTTTATTAATTTTGGGATTGCTTTTGACATACTTTGGATCAAGTTCTTGACATGGGTTAGTTTCAAAGGATGGATTGCTTTCAAAGGGTTCTTGGACATCATCATTAGTCATGGTAAGTGGTTCAATATCATCTTGATCTTTCAGTGGACTTAGATCAAGTGTTGAGTTGAGTATTCTTTTAGTATCTGTAACCGTGAGGTCAAAGGGTTTCAACATGTCTTGGAAAGGACCATTGCTAGACCCTGGTGAAAGATGTTGATCATGCTTTGGAATAAATTCTTGAGATATGTTCTCTAACTCATTAGTTGATGTAGAGACATTTTCAACATGATCGTTGGTAGATGGGTCATGGATTATGTCAATAGGATCAAATAACTCTAACATTCCTTCAAATAGATCACTAAAGAGTTGCTCTTGATGTATGGTGAGTTGGTCATCGAATGAGGTGGAAACATATTCCTTGATGGATAGATCTTGATCATTATTTTCAACAACTGTGATGGGGAGATTGTTAATGCTATCACCAGTGGTTGAATTTTCATCATAATCCCCAATAGTGATTATCTTTTGATCAATGAAGTTTTGGATGAGATTTTTGAGTCGAATACAACTTGATGTTGTGTGTCCCTTTGTTTAGTGAAAATCACAATGGTGCTCCTCGTTATACCCTGGTGGTTTAACTAGGAGTTCTTGATAGTTCCCATAGATGGGGATCTTGATGATATTTTCTTGTACTAATTGTTGTAGCACCGATTCAATTGGTCTCCCTAGTGGTGTGTACTTTCTCTTGTTACCTTGTGAGAATTGTACTTTAAATTGACCTTAAGGTGATTGATTTTGGAGATGTGGTGGTTGATATTTGAGATGTGGTGATTGATATTTGAGATGTGGGGGTTGGATTTGTTGATGTGGTTGATCTTGATATCTAACTTCTTGACATTGGAGATATTGTTTTTGATGTGGTTGTGCAAACAACTCAATGCTTTGATGACATGGTTTAACCAAAGGAAGAGTGTATTTATTTTGGAGTGAAGATGTCTCTTGGATCAATAAGTTAATTAGTTTGGCAAGTGAAGCAAGTTGATCTATCAAATTTTGATCTTGATTTTTATTTTGACTCCCTTGATACAATTGATTTAGCTTTTGTTCAAGAAGATTTGGAATGTACACTTTTGGTATTTTCATGGGATCATGGAAAAATTGATTTTGGAAAATGTTCTGACTAGGGATGATGTTTAGATTTAGCATTATGGGTCGAAATTGAACATTGTTGTGGTTGGAAAACATATTGCCTTGATTTTTCATGGTGTTACCTTGACTTGGACCAATACATAGAGTTGTTAACATATTGTTTGGGCTTTGGATAAAATTAGTATTATTTACAAACATATCCATCCCGAAGTTTTCCAAGTGTGGATTTGAAATGTTCATGTTTGGAAAACTTGTACTTGGCATGTATGGATTTGGTGGGATGATGTTGTTTTGTGGAAGACGCGTGCATTGAGTATTTGGTTGATAGATTTGTAAGTTTGGACTTGGATTTAAATCTATCGTTGGAAGAGGTGTTTCAAAATTTAGATTGGGTATACTCACATTTATTGTACCTTTGAGGTTTGTAGGAGATAATGATCCCATGTATGGATTGTATAAATGTGAGTTTTGAAAATCAATTGGCATTGTAAGGCTTTGATAGTTTGGTTGATTTAGACCACTCATGATGAATGAATCAAGTTTATATTCCATGTTATTCTTGTGTTTTGATCTTGTTGCAAAAGTGACCTATAAGGTGTTTAGGACCAATGATGAGATGAAGGATGAAAGGGTGAGTGATATGGGTGTTGAATTTTAGCAACCTTGGAGGAATACTATACTTTAGGACTCTTTGGATTCTTCAATTTGGATTGGATTTGATTTGATTTGGATTTCATTTGGATTTGTATTTTTTATTTGGATTTGATAATGAACTTATAAACTCCAAGAGGTTAGATGTTTTGTTAGAATAAACCTTTCCAAAAGATGATAGTTCAACTAATTGTATGAAAAAGGATTCATCTACACACACTTGGTCAAAAAAGATGATTTTGTCTTGACTTCAAGAGGATTTTTCCAAAATCCTAGTATGAGTGGTTTTTCCAATGGTTCAAAATTTTCTTGTGAGATGGGATTTAATTGATGTTTTAGATGGATGAAATGATTGGTTATTTTGATCCTAAATGAGCCTAAGAAGAACTTTGTTTACAAGACCAAGGTTTTGAATAACATGTTTTTCCCTTCAAACCAAAAGATCAAAGTTTGCATGAAAAACCATATGAAAAAAGATACACAATAACATGTGTGGGGTTCAATTGATTTCATCTTGAGGGTATATGTAGGATCATGATGGGCCAAAAAGCGTAAATATGATGGGCATTTGTAGGGTATGCAGCTGATGACTTTTTTTTACCCAAAATTAATGAAATGAAAAGGGGTTTTAAAGGAGATTCTCAACTTTCCCCCAATATAAATTATGATTTACTTTGAATTTAATAAATAATTATTATTCATTTTCTATTTAAATTATGACTAAAGTGTTGATTGGTAGGTTGATTGAAAAACATCTATATCTTTCAAACAAGATGATATTTTTTGAATCCAAAACATGTATCACATTCTATGCTTCATATACAATAGGATTAACAAAATAAATTTTGAATTTCATGAAGTTTTGACCAAGTTAAGGTGGTCAAACATATGAGTTTTTTATATTTTTTTAAGTTGTAATAAAAAATTCATAATTAATTATTTACTAGGAAAAAAATTACAAAAAAATATGCATCACATCCAGACATGAGTCATATACTTATGTGTAAAATCTTATTAAAAAAATATTATCATTTTATTGTGGTTAGGGTGGTCAGACAAACACCTAATTCTTTTTTTTTCCGTAAAATTTAAGTACTACTGCATTGAAATTTCAAATTTTCACCAAATAGGTTTTTATTTTTTTTAAATAAACCTAGTATTTTAGAAACTGCATTCAATTTTCTACAAATTCTATTCTTATATATTTTTGAAATAATATAGATAACTTATTCAAATTTTTACGTCAAGTTGCCTAACTTTAATTTGTTTGATTTTTTTGCCACTTAAGGGCCTATTTTTTCCATGATGATCCTGCACATACCCTTGATTAATGAATTGATTTTACCACATCCAATGTCTTGCTTAATTTCAAACTGAATGTCTAATGTCTCAAATCTCCTCTTATCCCAAAAGTGTGCTATGCAAAAATTAAGGAAAGTCAAGGAAAAAGTTACCTATTGTTGACTTTAGGGGAGAAATTTGAGATATAATCCAAGTGTTTAGAAACCTCTAAGGATAAAATCCCAAGGGCAATCAATAACACATGAATTTCATCAATTCTATTTGCTTCCTAAAGGGTGTGAAGTTTTGACGACAATGTTAAATGTTTGTTTCCAAATGTTTTCGAACAATAAAATTGTTTTGTAACCAAGAACAAGCACAATCCTATGGATATGAAAGACTATATTTCTTGAGTCCCCACTTGGACAATTCTAGCTACACTTATTTTTAGTGAATGGTTAGATGCTTGACCCCATTGGCTCCCCTCCATGATAGTCACTTCTTGGGGTAGCTAAGCATCAGTACCCATGAAACTCCCATGGCATACTTTCCATTTCTACTAAAAACTATAAAAGTGTGGGGCGGCTTCAGAACGACCATTCTTACACCAACAAATAGATAGGGATTTTGGATTTTCTACAACAAGGTTTTTAATTCATACTTTTCATTCATATGATTTGACCCAACATGGCAAGAGACCATTGTTTCCCTTCTCATCAAAGCCAACCATGTGATAATGGCCTTTGTTCTAGTACCCACTTTTATATCCTAGCTGGAAATGCTCTTGGATTTAGAGTGTTACCGATTGAGTCATTCCATTGGGTGAGTACCTTTTCCACAAGGCAGGCCCTCTCAAATAAAAAATAGCGAGCAAAAATATTCATAGTTTCATCAACCTTCATTTAGACCAAAACATAGAAAGGAAAGCCTTCCTATGTGGTCAACAAGACACCTAAAACATCCTCCCTACACCTAAACAAAGCACATGTATCCAAGGTTATATTACAAGAATATCCAACAAGCAAAACAGATAAAAAGATAATGATCATTGCCTCATTTCTTTCTCTCTAAATCCCCTCATTTGGGACATCATTGAGAGGTCATTGAAATGAGTACCAAAAGATAAGTCAAAAGACAAAGATAAAATAAACAAACAAGCTAATGTTCTTCAATACTGCTAGCCAATACTAAACTATGACGATGCTTGATATTGATGTTCGTTGTAGGAAGGATTCATCCTAGGACATGATATCAAATGTTTGATTTGGGACTGATTGGATGATAGGCTATTCATACAAAGAGTTGACCAACTTGTTTACATACCAACCTAGACTTAAGACCTTGACATTTGAGTTTTCACTTTTAACTTGGTAGACTTGTTTCTAATTGTTTCACCAAAGATTGAGGATGATGATTGATTTATTATGAGTTATGTTTATTGTAGGTGAAATCGAGATGAGACAAATGGATTTTTTAAAATATTTGGATATTTTTAGAGTTTTTTGAAATGTTTTGAAGCTTTTTTGGTATTTTCAAGATATTACAAATGTTTTGATTTTTTATTTTCAAATGTTTTGTGGTTTTCTAAGATTTTGACCAAGAGACTAATGTAAAGACCTATCCTAGGGGCCTCAAGGGTTGATCAACTAGAATAGCCTTTCCTACACTATACACATAGAGACCATTTAGTTTGACTAACATAGACTTTATTATTGACGAGATATGAACAAATGGATTGCCAGTTTATTATGATGAACTCTTAAAGGACTGACCTAAGTGTCTCGGTGGATAATCAAAGATCCACCTTGCCTACATTTAGAGCTCAAAGACCTGTAGTTCGACAAGACAACTATGTTTTTCATTGAATTTTGACCTAGTTTTTGATTTTTATATGTTTCTAATGTTTTTGGATTTTATGATTTCATGGTTTTTTTCGGATTTTTTGTGTTTTTGATGTTTTTGGATTTTTTTTTAATGTTTTTGGATTTTTTTTTATGTTTTTGGATTTTCGGATTCTAGGAAGACTTCAAAAATATACACAAATCTGATTCGATGAGAAAATGCCCCCAACGTGGTGTAATAGAATACTCCAATATAGGCAGGACAAACTGACCTTAAGAATGGGTTGAGTAGTACTAGGAGGGATCACAACATGAACACAAGACCAAACTATGATGCAGATGTGGATGGATGATGGACGGAGATAGATAGATGATAAAAGTGTAATGGATTGATGATGTATAATGATTCATGAAGATCCTATTGGATGGAACATGCTTATTTATGCAAGGTGCCTATTTGCTAGGATTTCACCAAGGTACTTGCCCAAAGTGCCACCGAAGTGGTTTTCACTAGAGGATGAATTTTCTCTTTACTATTTTTAATCCTTTTTCTAATTATTTTGGATTTTTTTTTCTTTTTTTACTTTTTTGTTGTCACAAAGATGCCTATTTTCCATTTTTTCACCGAGGTGACCAATTTCTAAGACATTTTCTATTTTTTTTATATTTTTTGTTTTATACCCTGAGAGGATTAGGCATAAAACATTTTGAGATGGGAGTTGTTCATAGGCTATTATAGAGGTTTGCCTTCTGATGTTGATAACTGATATGCCCCTAACTTATAGCTCACTGTGATAAGAATGGTCCCAACCAATTGGCTTCAAATTTTCCCTTGCTATCTAGATTTGGGACATTCTTCTAGTTCTCCTTTAGCACAAGCTCTTCGACTTGGAAGGTCCAACTGCTGATCTTCTTGTTATAACTCTACTTAAGTCAATTTTGATAAACCTACAAATGGTTTAAGGAATCCATATGTCTCTCATCCAGTATCTCTAGCTTATTCAGTTGTGATACTTGGTATTCCTCATCCATGATGACATTCTACAGTGATATTCTTAGTGATGAGAGATCGATCTCGATGGGTAATATGGCTTTTGATCTGTAGACTAGGGAGAATGGGGTGGTAGCAATTGGTGTGTAGATAATTGTTCGATAGGCCCATAGGGAAAGATTTAGTTGGATATGCAAATCACAACCAACTTTATTGACTTTTTTCTTGAGTATTTTTAGGATAGTTTTATTTGTAGCCTCAACTTCACTATTTCCTTGTGAGTAGTATGGGGTGGAAAAGCGATGTTGGATTTTGAACTTTTGGCATAGGTCACTGACATCCTGATTCTTGAAAGGTGTCCCATTATCTAATATAATGGCTTGAGTGACACCATAACAACAAATGAAGTAGTTTAGGATGAACTTTGATATCTGACTTTTGGTGATGTATGTCATGGGAATGGCTTCTACCCACTTGGTGAAGTACTCAGTGGAAGTAATGATAAATTTATGTCGACTAGATAAGGTGGGGGTGATTTTTCTAATGAGATTGAGCCCCCACTATTAAAAGGGCCATGGTGTGGAAATCAGATGGAGCTCTTGAGTTGGTGCATGGATGAGGTCCCCATGCTGCTGATATTGTAGACACCTTCTAACATAATCATGTGCTTCTCTTTCCATCATAGGCCAATAGTACCCTGTCCTCAGCAATTTCTTGGCCAAGGTCATACCTCTCGAGTGTGAACCACAAATGTTATTATCCACTTCGGTTAAGGCAATCAATGCCTCCTTAGCCTTTAAGCAATGTAATAGGGTACCTTCAATGCTTCTACAATAAAGGGTATCTCCTAGGATGAAAAAAAGGGATGCCTTTTTGACAAAGGCTCTCTTGAGGTTCAAGGTTATGTTGGATGGGAGGACTCCTATTCTTAGATAAGTGTATATATCATGGTACCAGGGATCAACAGGACCAAGAATTTTGCACACAAATTCAGACTTTGGTACCTTGAATGTAGGCATGAAAAGCTACTCTACAAGGAATTCTTTCTTTGGGATGTGATGTTGGATTTAGATATGAGTGATCTGATTGTAGCCATTACATTTTCCTCTCTATTGTTTACTCTTGGTACCTTCTCGAATGCGCTATCAATGAAGAACTCCTTAAGACTTTCCACCAATTTCTTGTAGGGAGTCAAATTATTGTCCTTTGTTTGATACTCATCATTGACTTGATTGATTATGAGTTGTGAATCCCCGTATACCTTGAGTGTCATTATCTAACATTGAACTACAATTCTTAGCCCTATAACAAGAACTTCATATTCTACTATGTTATTTGTGCATGAGAATAACAACTTGTATGATTTTGGAATGCAGTATCCTTGTGGGGTGATGAATGGTATGTGCAAGATCATCATTGATAAAATAGGCCCTTAATTGGCAAAGAAATAAGAAAAATAAGTGTTAGGCAACTTGATGTAAAAAATTGAATAATTTATATATATTATTTGAAAAACATGTAAGAATAGAATCTATAGAAAATTGAATGTAGTTTCTAAACTACTAGGTTTATTTAAAAGAAAAAAAAATCTGTTTGCTAAAAATTTGAAATTTCAATGCAGTAGTACTTAAATTTCAAGGAAAAAATAAGAAGTAGGTGTCTATCTAACCATCCTAAACACAATAAAATGATAATATTCTTTTATAAGATTTAAGATATAAGTAGAGGACTCATGTCCCATATGTGATGCATATTTTTTTGTAATTTTTTCCAAGTAAATAATTAATTATGAATTTTTATTACATATTTTAAAAAATATAAAAATTCATGTGTCTGACCACCTTAACTTAGTCAAAACTTCATGAAATTCAATTTTATTTTATTTAATCCTATAGTATGCGAAGAAAATAATGTGATGCATGTTTCAAATTCAAAAATGTGATATCATTTGAAAGCTATAGATTTTTTTCAATTAGCCTATAATTAAGGAATTATTCTTAATTCAAATAGAAAATCAATAATAATTATTTATTAAATTCAAAGTAAAGAATAATTTATATTGGTGGAAAGATGAGAATCTCTGTTAAAAATGCTTTTTTGTTTCATCAATGTTTGGTAAGAAAAAGTTTTTGGCCACATACCCTACACACCCATCATAACGCCACTTTTTGGCCCATCAGGATCCTGCACACACCCTGAAGAAGATCTTTGCCCTTGATCCATGCTGAGTGTAGGATCCTTCAAAGTACATTTTCCAATGATCTGCTACACTTAGGTTGAAGATTGATTTTTCAGGGAATTCTAAGACAAGGGGATTCTCTTAGTAGATTGGTGCCTCCACAAGTTGGTTTGCAATAGCTTGTCTTTGGATTGCCTTGTGTTCCATGTACTCTATGTCATGATCTATGAGGATCATAACCCACTTTTCGGTTTGTCCTATAAGTTTTTTTTTGGAAAGTAAGTATTTGAGTAGATATGTCTTTGCGATAAGCTTTATCTAATGGGCTTGCATGAAATGTCTGAACTTTTGTGCTACTAATACGACTACTAGACATGCCTTCTCAATGGATGTATAGTTCAATTCATGGCCCACCATGGTTCTGCTCATATAATAGATAGCTTTCTCTTTTCCATTTTCATTTTGTTGTGCTAGGAGAGCACCAAGAGGTGCCACTATTATGGATATGTATAAGATCAAATGTTTTCCTAGAATTGGTAGCATGAGGACTAGTGATGTGAGTAAATACTCCTTGATCTTGTTCAAGGCTTGATCACACTTTTCATCCCACTTGTATGCTACCCCATTGTGGAGTAGATAAGAGTAGGGGATAACATTGTCTGCTAGTTGTTATATGAATTGGCAGATAGATTGGAGTGTTCTTTATAGGTCCCTTAGTTGTTTAAGTGTCATTGGTGCCTCCATTTCGATAATGGCTTTGACCTTAGTAGGATCTATCTCAATTCCTCTCATGGACACGATGTACTTGAGGAGTTTCCCTAACTATAATATGAAGACACACTTCTTTGGGTTGGGTCTAAGTTTATATTCCTCTAAGCTATCAAAGATAGAGACCAATGCAACTATGTGATCTCATATTTTCTTTCAATTGGCCAAAATATCATCCACGTAATCTTCCATAGTTTTTTGGATCATGTAATGAAAGATTAGTGTCATTTCCATTTGATAGGTGGCCCCGACATTCTTCAACCCGAACGACATCATATTCCAGCAATATGTCCCCCCATGGGCAAGTAAAAGTCATTTTATGCTGGCCTTCTTTAGATATCATGATTTGGTTGTAGCTTGAGAACCTATCCATCAATGATAGCATCTCATGTTCTTCTATCATATCCATGATCATATCAATGTTTTGAAGTGAAAATTCATCCTTGGGACATGCCTTGTTGAGGTCTCCAAAATCTGTATAGATGTGGATGCCCCTAGTGGGATTTGAAAGAGGTACAAGGTTTGAGACCCATTTTCAATAATCTATTAGTTGTATGAACCCTGAATCTAGGATCTTTTTCAATTCCATTTTGACCAACAATGCAATCTGGGGATGCATTTTTCTGAGCTTTTGTCTGATGGGCTTCACTTCAAGATACACAGCTAGGTGATAAACCACAACCTATGGGTCAAGCCCAAGCATGTCAGCATAGGTTCATGCAAATTTTATCTTTCTTTCCCTTAGGAATATAGCTAGAAGTTCCTATTCTTTTGTGAGAAGTCACTCTACATAGAATGTTAGATGCAGTTTTTCTTTTATTCCCAAGTTGACTGGATTTCATTTTTCTGCTAGGATTGCTGACTTCTTTTGATGGATTGCATTGAGAGGAAGATTGAATCCTTCATCTTCCAGTGCCTTAAAGAGGTTTTCACCATCGGATACATCCTTTATTTTTACTATTTTTAGGTCAAAGAGTGCCTCAATGTGGTTTTTAGTCAAGGACCTAGAGCGTATTCGTAGATTTTCACTTTTGCAACTAAAGGATTCAATCATTTCCCTATAATAATCTTGTGTGTCCAATATGATGTCAAAATTTTCCTTGTGATCTCCATATGATACCATATCCTGTAATCCCATGAATTCCAAGAGTGCCTCATCATTTTTGAAAGTGTCCAAAATTGGTGGTCCTCATTGGTTGTAATCAATGAGCTAAGGATAGACTAGGTTTATTACATGGGTTTGATGGTTTGACTCAAAAACTAAGGTACTAGTCATGAGTAGGGAGGAATCTTCTAAATGCATAGGCAAGTTAGTTATGGGATCTTCATCACTACTACACACATCAGTTATGTCAAAGGTAAAGTTGTCTAAAGGTAGACTTGTGGATACAGGTAATTGAAGGGTGGTTGCTAATTTCTGAGGAGTTTTGACCTTTCTATCTGAGGTTCCTAAGCCAAGTATGGTCACCTTTGAAGGGGTACATCTGAGACCAAGGTAGTTGCTTCTCCAAAATGAGGGGTTGAAATAGGCTATTGTCATTCTACTTGAGTTTATTATTTCAGTCATAGCCCATACCGAGCATCATTTGTAGTCCTTTTCTACTTTCATTCATTAGAAGATTAGGCACGATCCTTTCATCTTGATATAAGAGACTAGATATGTCTCTTTCATCTACTATTTCTTGACTTAGATTCCCCCAAGACCTGAATCTAGAGGGGTCTACTTTGAAGGTATGGGATGATGCTTCAGCTAGTTGGGGTTTCTCATGAGTCTTAGGAGATTGAGGAAACTCTCCTATGATGAAAGCACTTTTCATTAATCCCCACAACCATTTTCCTTGATAATGACATTGATTTTGGATATGTAAGGGATGGAAAGTGTCCTTTTTCTCAGAAGTACAAGCTAATTTAGCTGGTTCTACATATGGAGTTGTAGGGCCTTCATCATTTTTTGGAACTTGGGGGATTTTATAACATTTTTCTTCTAGGATTTTGTAGTGGGCGAAGGGCTCAAGATCACCATGAATTGTGACCTCCTAATTTTGGTATGGGAGCTTGATGCATTGATGGAAGGTGGAAGTGACTACTTGTATCCCATGGATCCATGGACACCGTAGAAAGATATTATAGGGTAAATCAAGGTCAAGGACCTGGCATGTGGTTTCCATAATGGTGGGACCTACTTGAATAGCAAGTTGAATAGTTCCTTGAGACAATCTTTCCTAATCATCATAAGCTCTAATGGTGATGTCCTTGCTCTTTTTAATGGAATCTTCTGAGAATCCTAGATTCTTTATTAATTTGAGGGAACAAATATTGAGACTCACACCCCCATCCACCAAGACCTTCTTGACTTTGTTTTTATGAACCGGGACTTCAAGGTGGAGTGCATAATTATTAGATGGTTGTACGGGGAAGTCCTAATTGAAGAACGTTAGGAGGATTGAGTTGGTGATATTTCTGACCATAGCTTGGAACTAGTCAGCATTGAGATCCATAGAGATGGTGGATGAAACTAATAATTCCTCTAGGATTTTTCTATGGGTGGGTGATCTTTTCAGCAACTCCATGATGGAGATATAAGCTGAGGTTCTTTCTAGGTGGTCAAGGACATTATAGCCATTAGGAATAGTTCCTGGATTTGAAGTGGATGCTCTAGGTGGCTATGATGGTCCAGTAATGGTGACTTTTCCACTACATGTGGTGACTCCATAATCAACTTTGGCTCCTTCAATGGTGACAACGGTGACCATTTCATCAATGGATGCAACAACATGGTCATACACATTGATCACATTGGCATAATTTTTTTCCATGGTTTTTCCCTTAGTTATGATCTAGCATCAGATTCATGTATATTTTTAAGTTTTGATTACGAATTGGTTGTTCAACATTTATGATCTTATCATCAATGAGTTCTTGGATTAGATTTTTCAGCCTTATGCAACTAGATATTGTGTGCCCCTTGATTTTGTGGAAATCACAAAGGTGATTCTCATTGTACCATGGTGGTTTCACTTTGGGTTTTTGATAGTTCTCATAAGTGGGAATCTTTATGAGATTTTTTGTTTATTGGTTTCTTCATGACAACTTCAATTGGTTCCCCAAGGGTAATGCATTTTTTCTTTGGGGGATTTCTATTTTGTGGGGATGGCCCCCCTTGATTATTTAGGTTGTTGACCTTATTTTTGGTTGGTTGTTGTGATACCACATTGGTTTTCATGTTGTTTGGATTATTGTTTTGTAGTTGTTGGTATGTTTGGGTGTTTTGCTTCAGAGCACTGATTATGAACTTGGCGTCCACCACACTATCATTGGTGACATTTTTGTTTCTTTCCCATGTGTTGGGTTTCTCATTGTAGCTAGTGGATGGATGATTGTCTTGGTTTTATTGATATGAAGGTTTTCCCCCTTGTGCAATAAGGGTTTGTTCAATGTTGAGTGCCTTGGGGATCATTTGGTCATAAGTGGTGATACATTGCACCTTAAGATGAAATGACAAGGTCTTCTCAAGGTTGGTGATGATTGTGAAAATTTTTTGTTCTTCGAGCATGGCCCATTTGCTTCTATTGGCCTTGGATCCCCTTCTTTGTAAGAATGAAGCGAATGATTCCCCCTTAGCTTGTTTAAGTGTAGATAGTTCCTCTAGACTAACATCCATATGGATATTGAAGGAATAGTTTTTTATGAATGTTTCTATGATCTCTTGGAACTTTTTGATGCTAGGAGGAAGGCAAGAGAACCACTCCATGGTGGGACTAGCCAAACTTTGAGGAAATAGCTGCATCAGATATGTATCGTCATATGCAACCTCCATGAAATGTACCTAGAATTCCCTGATATGATCTTCAAGATTACCAAGCCCACAATATTTGTTGAACATAGGGATTTAAAACCCCTTTGGGAATGGTACCATTGCTAGAGTCCTATCAAATGAATAGGGACACAATTTTCTTGGTGTATTTTTTTCTTCCCTGATTGGAGATCAAGCACTTGTTGCTAAAGCAATTAGATTTGTGTTGTCACATCATCTTTTAGGTTAGGGGGTGAAGTGAATGTGTTTTGTATTGGTCAAGGTGTTTGAGTGATGGGTGGATTATTGGGTGTGTTGGTTGCAAGCTCTTCTGCATGATCAAGGATTACTAATATTCCTACATTTTTTGTTGTGCCAACAATGCTTATTGTTGGTCTTGTTGTTGTTATGCCAACAATGCTTGTTGTTGGTTCTATTTTTGTTGTGTAAATAATTCTTTTTGTTGGTCATGTTGTTGTTGTGCCAACAATGCTTGTTGTTGGGCTATTAATGTTGCTTCTTGTTGCACTTGGTAGTGTTGCAAGGGTTGCTGGTATGCTTGTTGTTGGTCTTCTTTCATTTCTTCCTAGTATTAAGCCTACACTTATGCTTTCTAAGCTTGGTATTGGGCTTTTGCTTGTTGGGAAACCTGTGTAGCCTGAGCGGCTTGAGTAGTTTGAGTGCCTTAAGCAACTTGAGTTACTTGCATAGCTTGGGAAGCTTGGGTGGCTTGTTGTTGTTGTAATAAGGCTTGAGCTTGAGCAACCTATTGAGCTTTTTGTGCTTGTTGTGCTTATTGTGTGGCATGAGTTTCTTGTGCTTTTTGTGTGGCTTGGGCTTGTTGAGTAGCTAGCTATGCAGCTTGTTGATTCTAAATTTGTTGAAGTGCCTTTCGATAGGCCGCTTGTTGAGCTTCTTGCAACATGATGCTATATGGGTTTTTCATGTTTGATTTTGGAGGTGGTGGTGGTGGATTTGGAATGGTTTTCATTGTTGTGATGATAGGTACCATTGTATTGATGGTGGGGACTTGTGTAGTGGATGGTGCAATTGATATGTTTGGTCCTTGAGAGACTACACTAATGGATGGTGTTGTGATTGCTTGGGTTGCTTAGATGGTTTCCATCTATTGTTTTGATATCAATGGAAAGATTGGGGGATTTGGTATGATGTTTTGATTGATGATCGAGGGGTTGTTTTGATTTTTATTGAGTGGTGGTAAAGGAGGTAACTCCAAACTAGGAGGTGATGTGGATGCTAATGGAAAAGGTGGAATTGGTGGAAAAATGGGTAGTGTACTCCCTTGGGGAAATGAAGATGAAGGTTCAAAGATGCCCCCTCATCAAATACCACACCTCCTCCTTGCCATGTCATAGGGAGATAGGTTTTTGTGTTGAGAGGGTATGTTGGTGTCACTCAAAAATATGATGATGGGTCATTGGGGTCTTGAAAGGTGAGTAGAACATGTGGGTGTAATTGATTCAATAGGATGGATTGACCCAAGATAGTTTTTGAGCCCAAATATTGGTTTTTCACAAGGGGGTGTGTTTGTAATGCATTAATAAATGAGCTCCCCTTGTTTACAATGGGTTGAGTTGGGGCTATGCATGATCTGATTTGTGGGATGCTTTGGGTGATGCTTTGGAATGGAGGTGTGGATGAGATTGGGATCATGATCTCAGGAGGCTTCTCCACAATAGTTCTTGCATCAAAATCAGAAGGGAGTTTATCCCCTTCATCTAATTCAAGTGAGTATTGGGAGGGATTGAGTCTCATCATGGTATTGATAATTCTATGAGTTTCAAAATTTTGAACCATTTCAATGATCTCATCTTTTGTCATTCCTAAGATATTATTGGTGACATCTTCCACTTGGCCTTCCTCTCGAGGATTTTTTTATGATAGAGGAAGATTGGTTAGGGGATTACTTGATCCAATGGGATTGATTTCAAAATTGGTTTGACTTAGGTCACTTGAAGTTGATGTTTCTTTGTTCCTCTCCATGTTCTTCTTGTGTTGTGCTCTAGTTTCAACCACAAAATGAGGATCAATTTTCAAGAATGTAAGAGATGAACCTCTAATTCTTTTTATTGATCTAATACTTAGCTACAAAAAAGAAAGTCTAAGGCAATGAGGATCAAAATGATGATGATGGTGATAATGAAAGGTGGAGGATTGTTGGATGATTGAACTCTTGGGAAACCTTGAGGGGGATGCTAAACCTTAGGACTTTGGATTTGATGTTTTGATTTTTGATTTTAGATTGATTTGATTTGATTTTGATTTTGATTCAGGATAATGAACTCATAAACTCTAAGAGGTTAGATGTTGTCCTAGGGTGAATTTATCCACAATATGATAATTTTACTAAGTGTGCAAAGAAGGATTCATCTATACACACATAGTCAAACAAGATGATTTGGATTTGTTTTGATTTTTTATTTCAAAGGGATTTTCCAAAAGTTTAGCATAAAGGATTGTTTCAATATTTAGAAGAGTTGTTTGTGAGGTGAATTTGGATTTGATTTTTGAAGGATGG
This sequence comes from Sequoia sempervirens, assembly GCA_007258455.2. NCBI lineage: Eukaryota > Viridiplantae > Streptophyta > Pinopsida > Cupressales > Cupressaceae > Sequoia > Sequoia sempervirens. The sequence goes on along the minus strand of VDFB02000015.1, from coordinate 355,739,885 downwards.
ATGAAAGTTTTATTTTGATCCTAAGAGACTTAGAAAGACTTTTGTTTACTAGACCAAGGTGTTGAAGAACATGCTAGTACTTCCTATGTGAGATATCGAAACATTTGAAAGAGACATGGATTTTGACAATAGTAAAATGAATACAAATTTGGATTGTTCATTGATGCACATTTGTAGAATTTGAAGGCCAATCTTTCTCTAAACTTGTAAAGCATAGAAAACCTTTCCTTGTGAGCTTTTTGACGAAGACCTTTGGTCTTTGGTTTTCGGATCTTTATCTTTCAGGAAATCATTTGAAAGAGCACATGTGTGAGGTTCAATTGTTTCTTAGCTTTTATTAATGAATCCCTTTTACCACAAACAATTCTTGATTAGGTTTTCAAACTAAATGTCCAATGTTCTAATTTCTTCTCATCCCATGTGATGCATTATGTGGAAATCAAGGAAATTAAGGCAAAGGCTCCCTATTGTTGGATTTAGTGAGAAAATTGAAATGTAAATTCAAATTCTTAGAAACCCCTAAGGATAGAATCCCTAGGGAAAGAAATAACTCTTAAATTTTGTCAAAGATATTTTCTTCCTAAATGGTTTAAAATTTTGATTATCATGTTGAATGTTTGTTTTCCAATGTTTAAGATCAAGAAAAGTGTTTTTGATTGCAAGAACATGCACAACCTATGGATATTGAGACAATATTTTTTGAATTCCCACATGCATAAATCTAGCTATGCCTAATTTTAGCAGATGATTAGATTATTGACTACACAGGCTTCCCCTTACAATGTACTTGCTTCTCAGGTAAATCAAGCATCAGTACCCATGTAAATCCCATGGCATACTCTCATATCTACTAAAAGTTGTAAAAATGTGGGCCAGCTTCAGAACGACCATTCTTGCACCAACAAATAGTTTAAGGATATTGGTCTTTTAGGAAAAAGGTTTTAATACGGGTATGTGCAGGATCATCATCGAAAAAATAGGCCCTTAAGTGGCAAAAAATTTAGAAAAATCAGAGTTAGGAAACTTGATGTAAAAATTTGAATAAGTTATCTATATTATTTTAAAATTATGTAAGAATAGAATCTATAGAAAATTGAATGTAGTTTCTAAAATACTAGGTTTATTTAAAAAAAACAAAAATCTATTTGGTGAAAATTTGAAATTTCAATGTAGTAGTACTTAAATTTCAAGGAAAAAATAAGAAGTAGGTGTTTGTCTAACCACCCTAACAACAATAAAATGATAATATTTTCTTATAATATTTTAGATATAAGCAGAGGACTCATGTCTCGATGTGATGCCTATTTTTTAATAATTTTTTTCCAAGTAAATAATTAATTATGAATTTGGTAATACAACTTTTAAAAATATAAACAATTGTATGTCTGACCACCTTAACTTGGTCAAAACTTCATGAAATTCAATTTTATTTTTTTAATCCTATAGTATGCAAAGCGTAGAATGTGATGCATTTTTTAGATTCAAAAAATGTCATGTTGTTTGAAAGCTATAGATGCTTTTCAATCAGCCTATCAATCAGGACTTTAGTCATAATTCAAATAGAAAATGAATAATAATTATTTATTAAATTTAAAGTAAGGCATAATTTATATTTGTGGAAAGCTAAGAATCTTCTTTAAAAACCCTTTTTGTTTCATCAATTTTTGGTAAAAAAAAGGTCACCAGCCACATACCCATCATATCGCCACTTTTTGGCCCATCATGATCCTATACATACCCATGCAAGAATTTTATTCATGGGGGATCATCCATATGGTAAGAGACCATTGCTTCCCTTCTTATCAGAAAAATCCTCTTGATACTTGAAATGTCCTCAAGTACCCACACTTATATCCTGTGTGGAAGTCACTTGGCTTTAGCATGATCCTCATTGGATCATTCCCTTGGGTGATTACTTTTTCCCAAAAAGGTATGCCCTCTAGAGATAAATAAAAGTGAGAAAATACATCCATAGTTTGATCAATCTTTGTTGAGAAACAAAGAGAGAACACACGTGATATACCTAACTCACACTCACAAGATTTTATTAATTTTAGAATCCACATTGAACTATGGAGGAAATCACTTACACAACCTAATATCACAAAAATCCTTTTGATTCTCAAGATCATTGTGAGGCATGAGAGAAGCGTATGCCTTTTTTAGATGATATTATTATGGGTAACTGATTACAAAACATAGATGCACATGATAATTTTTAACCTTCAAGGAAAAAGTTGAATTATTTTTAAAGCACCAAAAGGAAAAGTGAAAGTTGTTTGTTCAATTATTAAATTTTAAAAAAATCTAGTAAGTTTGCCTAAATTTATTTTTAATCCTTTTGTCTTTGTTCTTTTTAAACCCAAATTGAAATTAGTGAGTTCTAAAGAGATTGAAGAAACTAAATCTTTAGATTTGGAATTATAATTGCTTCCAAAAGTGTCTAAAGACACTTAATACAATAGAGAAATGATGTTATAATTCCAACTTCTCCTTGCTCTTTCCTTGCTTCTACTTGCAAAAACTGATTAGTCCAATGAACACAGAGACAAAAAATAGGTTAAAGAGCTCAAAATGATCAAAAGAAAAAGGAAAATGTCAAAATAACTTGAAATTTAACCTTTTACCCCACCCTAGTGGCATAGTTCATGGGTGCAATGCTATTTAGAGGAGACAACAACATTGTATGGTGTCATTGGACTAACAAGTAGCATTGTATGGCAATGCTAGACTAACAAGCAGTGGACTATAGAAATCTAGAGAGGACAATTGTTGTGCTATTTTGATTAGCAGTGTAGTTTGGAGTCTTCCATCTCGTCCATAGGAGAAATGGTCAACTGTCGCAATTTAGAAATTTGAATTTTTAGGTGGGAACACACAATGGTAGAGTTTGGAGTTTGTCAGTGTCACTATATGGCACTGTTGGTTCAGGCTAGTGTCGTTGTATGGCATTGTTGGACTGATAGCAACATAGTTTCCTATAGACACACAAAATCTTAAGAAATCCACAAAATTTCTCAAAAAAAAATATTTTGAAATCTTTTGATTCCCCCTCCCTCTGGTCCCAAAATGTGAACCCCAATCCTAGACTTGCACAAACACAAAGAACAAACACAATTTTAGTCACATATGTAAGTTAGAACTAAGATTCCCCATGTAATTCATCTACAATGCTCAAAATAGGAAATAGATGAAGAACAAACAAAGAAAAGCTATTAAATCCTATTAGAGCATGCAAACTCTCAATCCCATGGGGGAATTAGTGCCATTTCGATGTAGAAAATGACCCTTTCCCAACTCCTTTGCAAGCTTGATAATGACTGATCCACTTGATGATGATGAACACTATGTTTCCTTGATGAAATTTGCAATAACCTAGCTATGATGATGAACAAATGCTATGGAAATGGGTGAATTTTCTCTAAATATGAAGACAGTAACTTTGCTCTAAGTTGTACATCCAAAATGAGAAGATGATCCTTCTATTTATAGAAGAACAAGATGGAAGAATGAGAAAAATGGAGGAATGTGGGATTAAGAGTAATTTAATAAAGATTTGATTAAATTAAAAGGAGATTAGTTGATGTGATAATTTGATCTATATTTTTGGACTGATTTAAATCAAAGTTGAGAGGAATATGATTTAGATTTAATCAAATAAATATTTTTATTTATTTAATTAAAGAGGGATAATGTTAGATTAAATTAAATAAGTATTGATTTAATTTAATAGAATGAATTTAGAGATTTAATTAAATAAAATGGATTGTTTAATTAAATCGAGATTAGAGGATTAATTAAATAAGATTGATTTATTTAATTAAAAGGAGATGGAAACTTAATTAGATAAATTTGGTTTATTTAATCAAGGGATGAAAGCTGATGAATTTAATCAAATATAGACTATCTGATTAAATGATTAGCAAAGGGGATGATTTAGGATGAAGCGGTGTTAGTAATCAGGATCAAGTGTGATTGGTACATTTTACGTGTCTACATAAGCATTTGGGGAAATGTTTAGAAAGCAAACTTGCAAATTTGAGGTTTGAGCAATATGATCCAAAAGGTGCAAAATGGTGTTTGACTGCAAGAAATTGCAATTTTGTTTAAATAGAATTATAGATTATTGTATTTGTGTTGTAACTATTAAAGTAAAGATATTAAAGGTTTATTGATAGTTTGGAAAAGATCCTAAAAAAAAAATTGTTGTTTTGGTGTATTTGAACAATGTGGAGTCAAGGTAGGTTGGGTGAGCAATTTGATCAAATTGGTTGATTTCAGAGTTTGCTAATGTGGTTTTTATTTTTCAATCAAATTATGATAATCAGAGGTGTGTTAAGATCTTGTAATGGGTTTGAACCAAGATCAGATGAGTGGTGGCCTTTTTTCCTTAATTGAGTCAATTTACAATGAATGGTAATAGTTAAACATGTGGTAGTTTAGAATTTCTAATGGTGTTTTTGATTTGGTTCAATGAATTTGACATTGGTTAAGGTATTTTTGAGTCTAATAAAGGGTTGGAATACTGATGTGGTAATTTGGCTTATTGGTAGCCTTGCAATTTCATGTAAATTTGATGGATTTTGGTGAAATGAATAGTGAATTTTTGGTGATTTGTGAATTGATCTTCTCAAATTGTGAATAGGGTTAGAATTACCCTTGGTGGTTTGTGGTTTTTGGTAGAGGATTTGCATCAATGATCTTTTGTACCTTTAGTAATACATTTTTGGTTAAATTCACTATGCAAATACGCACCCATAAATATTAATCTGCCCACTTCTCCTTTCAACATTTCATTGTTTCATACATTTTTCATATGGCATCCAGAAGAATACACTATTTTGTATATTACACCTATCCATGTTTGTTCAAGTTCCTTTAAATTCCATGATGTCAATTCTTTATCGCGATAACTACAATTCTCTTTCAACCAATTTTTAAATATAGTAGTCTAAACATACAATTGCAATTGTTACAAATTGATATATATGCACATACAGAAAATATCAAGTGTCGAAGATGCATAAAGATACCAACCAACAATAAGTAGAGGGCAAAATTTTTATAGTTCAATGACATGTTTTGAACATTCCAGTATATTAAACTATATATGCACATACTTTAGAAAAAATCTCAAAAAAATTGTGTTGCATTTGACTAATAAGTTTGAAATTTGGAAACTATGTTCTATTTTCCATTTTTTTAGTGCGTATATACCCTAAGTTTTATCATTTTTCCTTCATGCTTTGCTTGCACATATTATCATGTGTTATTGCTAACTTTTCAATTTGTTTTATTTAATTCAAATAGCTAATAAATGTTGATCTACAAAATTATCTTTTGAGAATTTCACTCTTTCGCTCTTCCTATATATTGCATTTAGAAATATATAGTCTTGTCTACATTGCATTTTTTGTCCAATATATGAAAAGACTCCATACAATTTGTGATGGGTTTCCCAAAGCTATTTACAACAATGGTGAACTACAATAATGAACAGTACGTTGTGAGGAAGTGGATATTGATACAACACAAGAAATCTATGTAATAGTTGGCTTGTCAATTCAAAATTCAAGCTAAATTATTTAGCACTAAAAATTATAGAAAAAATAGAGAAATTATAAAAGACTATTAGAAAAAAATTTAAGAATCACATGTAAATGACAGATGATAGAAAACCCACATTAAACATATTGATACAAGACAAGAAGTATATGTAAGAGTTGGCTTGTCAATTAAAAATTTGAGCTATGTTCTTTGGTAGTAAACCCACATTAAATAGAACTCATAAAGCCAATGGGTAGCAATAACTTGTCCAAAATGGGTATAACTCCACATACTTAATTTAAAATTTGAGCTACATTACTTGGAACTAAATATTATAGACAAATAGAGAAATTATAAAAGAGCTATTAGAATAACACTTAACAGCCACTAAACTAATTTTATCTTCAATATCTTTATGCTTTCATAATAACCCTATGGATATATGTATGCAATTAATCTTTTGTTAATCTACAATTTCTCCTATGTTAATGGGTATAAAGCCAAAGATGCATGAAGATAACTATACACAATAAATGAAGGGAGAAAAAATTACTAACCCTGACCATATTTTTTAATGAAAGAAAGAATATTTAACTATAACCTCTCCATCCATATAGAGCCATAATCTCTTTGAAGTCTCCAAAATGGGTATAACACCAAAGATACAAACAAATAGAAAGGAACAATAAGTAGAGGGCATAAGACATGAACAATAAATTAATCATTCTAACACCTCTTATACAATTTTGCTACTTGTATCAATGTTTATTAGCAAATCTGAATGTAGCTCAAATCTTGTAAAAATATGTTTCATGATATTCTTTTTTTCTCATTTGTTTCAACTGGAGACCCATCCACAAAGCTTGATTCCACACACTATAGAAGACTATATAATAACTAAAAAGATGCATCTAAGTTTACAAACATATATATCAATATAGATTTTGTTTTGCAAGTGCTTATATTTGCATTGCATGGCTAAGATGTATATGCACAAATTAGTTTGTGAAACATGGGCACATATAACAACCAGTGAAAAAAATGTAGTCATTTACGAAATGGAAACCATGCTAAAGGTGACAATTTTTATAATAGTTTTCTATGAAACCAACACCACAATGGCTCTTTCGACAATGGAACTTAATCAATATATTTTCTTGTACATTTCACAACACATCAGGGTTAAAACCCTCCAACCTGCTATCAAATGGAGATGCAGGAGATGTTTTTTCCAATACTCTACTATCAAACCAACACCATAGTGGCTTGTTTGGAAATGCAACCAAAAATAATATACTTTCCCACACTGCAACATTGAATATTGCATTTACTTCCTCCTGCGCCATTCTACAACAATGCCAGGATGCATTAACCCTTACAAGATCAATCAATTACCATTCTGCTTCCACACCTTAGTGCAGCCAGCTTCACCACTGTGAACCAATGTACTTAGAAAAATCCATGCCGTCATAGACATCCCAAGGAAACTCACTACTAGTCATTAGTGTTTATTGATTTCTAGCACTAAGAAATTCTACTCACAGCTAGGTTGGAAAAAATACCCAATAGAAATTACTTGGGTAGAGATCTAAAGAATACAAGAGCTACACTATGACAATGAAAATTCTATTATTGGCAACTTCAAACATATGAGAAAAAGAGAATATCATGAACCATATTGATACAAGACAAGCAATCTATGCAACAGATGGCACTTACCTATGATTCTTAAGTTTTTTTCTAATAGTTCTTATACAATTTCTCTATTTTTCTATAATATTTAGTGCCAAACAATGTAGCTTGAATTTTGAATTTACAAGCCAACTATTAAATAGATTTCCTGTGTCATATCAATATGTTTTACGATATTCTTTTTCCCAGTTCCACAAAGAAAATTGTTCATTATATAATAGTTTCTATACTATGTAATAGTTATATTTTCAATTTGATGACCATTTTTACTATATGATTCCTTAGATTGCAATTGTATTTTTTATAAAAATGCATTTAGAATTGCATAATATAAATGTTGTTATAACTTTAGGAAAAATTTCCATCTCCATAAACAACTATATGTAAATAGTCTTCTAAATAAGCTTTATACCAATATATATGTTTGTGAAGTTAGATACACCTTTTTACTTATTATACACTCTTCTATATATTCCACCATGTATTCAAAATTTTCTATTTCACCTCTTTCTATTTACAACAAATAATGCTAACCTTTTTTTATTGTATATCGATATTATTTCCTTTATAATGCTCCATATATACAATAGACATCCAAAAAAATTAATGTATTGCAAACTTTCTATTTCAAATTCTCTAATGGTCCAACAACTTGATCCAATGTTGCTCACCTTTGTTAAGCACCATCAATAGTACATATAAGTACAAAACTTTTCCATTATCAATAAATAGATTCAGTGAATCAATTGTAAATATTATTGATTATTTTTAGTTTCAAATTGCCTATATTCATTTTACACATATACTTACTCACTTTTTATGCTTCATTTTTTATTTTTCTTGCTCATCCACTAACATACCCCTTTCTTCAATTTGTAGGAAGTAGGCTAAAGCATGCAAAAGTATCCGAAAATCACAATAACTATTTTTTTTAAAGTTACCACAGTAGAGAAAACACTACAATATGACATATCATAAATGAAAACACTAGATTTTCCTGAACTTTGTTATTGTGTGATGTATGTTGGAACTCCATGAAATTTCCCATGGACGTTTCATACTTTTCTTGCTTGGGGGTTTGGCTAGAATCCATGAGGCTCCATGATACCAATATGGCAGGGAGTATAACAAGCATGGGTTTTGTTATTTTTCTTTTAACACCATATATTTCTTGTTTCATAGATACATGTGTACACAAATCCTTGTATACACTTGGATTTCAAAAGCATAGTCTATAATAACATGTTTCCCATGTCATAGCAAGTGGTGGGGAAGCACTTGAGACTTTGGTCACATCACCTCAAAACAAGGCATACCTTTTATTCATTTAAAAATGCAAAATATGTGTATTGTGCTATCACATTCTTCTTTTCATGAGATCTATTTATTTTTTTTGGATTAAAGATGGTGTGACTGAGTCTTCAATTGGACTATGAAGCAATTCATAAAAACTGATATTTTTATTTTCAATTTCCTTGTAATTGAATACTTTTGAATCCTTTCTACTTGTCTCCATTTTATTTTACTACTACTAACCCATAAATCACGTGCATACTAATGTTTTTATTTCCAAAATGGTGGTATAAATACTAATTATAAAAAGTATTGAATATTAAACATCTTTCTTTTTTCAAAAATATGTCATACCCAAAGTTATCAACTAACTTTTTTAAAGAATACTTTTTATTGAATATTAGTAATTAAAGGCATGGGTAACAACTCTTTAAAAAAGGAGAATCCTTTAATCTTCCATACTTTTCATAAATATTATTTAATCCACGACTTCAACTCTTCCATGTATTTGTATGCATATGTATGTTAACATAATTAAATAATAATCAATCAATTGATTGATTAACCTAGAAGAAAAGATCACATATAGATGTGCATCTAGGTCTAATAAATATAAAATTAAAATAGAGATAAAATTATCTCATATCTTAAATTTTGGAGAAAAATTATTGTTCTTAAAAAAACAATTATTTAAAAATTTATATTTTATTTAATTTTTCAATTCTGATTTTTTAACAATAAATTTATTATAACATTTAATTTTTTGAGAATTAATTTACTATATTCCTAAGATTATTAATTAAAATCAATTTTAAATAACTATTGTAACTAAAATTATTAAATATTACATATTAATAAAAAAAAGTTATTGATGATTACTTGCTTAAAATTAAAATTAATGGATACATTGCAACTAATAAGATTTGTTCAACATGATCTATGCTTTTATTTTACATTTTCATAATCAATTTTCAACTAATAAATTTCTATGTGGAAACAAAAAGATCAATTTCTCATTTTCTCCAAATGGTTCTTATTCTCGCATTGAAAGCCCGTGAGATATGAACTATCCTCACGTTATTTCATATTGGCTTATTATCACACTTTGCCTTTCTCGAATCAATCAAACAATTGCATTCCAAAAAAATTTGTTCTTGCTTCCCACTGAATAGCCATTTGCAGTGGACCCCTATTGGCTGATTGCTGCATGCCTATGCATGCGACCGCTAGTAATAATCTATTTTACATTTTTTATGAAAAATTGTTCAAGGATAGAGATCCAACAAACTTTAGAAGAAAATATCTATGATTATATTCTAGATATAAAAAGAATACAAATACTACAGATTATGTATCTGTCGTTAAGAGTTGGAAACCTTAAATGCATTCAGAACCATAATGGTGGAGATAGTCATCAATTTCAGTCAAATAAATTTTGTCTTGTCTGTATAAGCTATAACTTAATTTCTCCATTAATACAAAAACATTGTAGCCACTTAAAACTATAGTTTTTTTCTTTTTGGTGCTGCACAAGTTAGCACATATAAGATTTTTGAAAGAAAAAAGGATTGTTATATGGCTAAAAATTAATCTCCAAAAGTGGCGACTTGTGCAATACAATAACATTAAATTTCGGGTGATTTTCTATGAAGGTGGTTTCTAGGCACGTGATGAATAACTATGATGAATTTATTGTGTAAACCCTAACACACAGCCCTAAGGCATTTCGAATTTATTGTGTCAACAAGCAAGAGGCTAAGAGAGGGACATTGGAGGGAAAACAAATTGATTTCCTTAACTTGCAAAGGATTCCCATCAATTATCCAGTGCTATTTTTTGTTTAAAACAGGGCGACTTCATGGAGCCAGTGTTAGGCAACGGCTTGTGGACGAATTAGTAGCACAATATAAAACAATATGGCGCCAGTATTAGGCAGTTGTCTATAGTATGAAGAATTACTGGTTTGTTTAATAATTACCCACATTTTAAAATGGGCTAAATTAAATACTGTCATGTAAGATGAGAAGTGAGTGAAGGATGAGGGATTAGTAGCATAATATAGCTGGATTTGAATTAAAATACTAGTAGAGCTCAGCCTTCACTTGAATGGCATTGCAATGTATCAGTCCTATGTTATCTTAACTAGATTCCTTTCTCAGGTATTACAACATAATTTAATTATCAAGGAATCTTGAAACAAAGATTGAGGATGCCTTTAATGTAACAAAACTGCTGCTACAGTACAAGCGAGTGTTCATACACATTCAAGGATTTTTATATTGGAACTAACAGCCCACCTCTGTACCCAGCAAAATTAACATTTTTCCTTCGTATCTTATTATGCACAAAAACTATTAAATCCTTCAGCTATGAACAATGAGGATAATCGATAAGTTCTAGCTATAAATTGTAAACCTAAAAACCCAAATAGTTAGTATAGGTAAAATAAAACTCTTAAATCCACCTCACAACTTATTTTAAGATGAACATAATGAACATTTCTTCTGTTCGCACACAACTCTCGGGCTGTATAACAGAGGAGAGCAACAAATAGGGAAGAGATCCAACTACAGCTTTCATACCTGAAAATTACATTAATTTTCAGTCAATGGAAGATTGCTCTCAACCCATCTTATTTGGCATCATCAAGACCAAAGGCTCTAACCAACCCCCGAGCCAAGAGGATCAACCAGAACCCAACCCAAATACATACATACATGAAACCATAAGACCAACTTGCACACAGACCCAAATATATAGCCCCATTACTTGGTCAGTCTCACCATGAAGGATTTACCAACATAACAAAATAGAAGACAACAGATTTTAAGGAGCATAGCATGTCAAGTTAAGTCCAACACCATGGAATGCACAAAAATAGAAAAAAAAGGACACGCGAGGGCTTACCTATCAAGTTGAACAAACTGTTCTACCAGCCACTAACCAAACCCCTTCTTCCTCCTTCCCACAGCCGTCAGACAACTTTTTTAAAAATATCTCCCTGAATGAAAAGAAATCCCCCCCCTCAAAACAAAACCCTCAAACCCCTTTATAACCTCTTTTTCATGTATATGGGTAATATATTTGCAACTTGTATAAGTGACCAAGGCAAGAACTTGGGACAAATTCCCCAAAATTATCTGATATAGGAAAAATAATGCTTAAACCAATTTCACATCCAATCTCAAACAAATAAGATACATGAGTTCACAACGTGAAGTGGAGACAGTTAGGGTTCTAGTGATCCTCTCATTCTCCATTGGCCATTTATATTCTTGCACACTTTTTCGATCATCAATATCTCATGGTATATGTAACTGAAATAAAATAATCATATTTACATCATCAATTGGAAAATAACAAAATTTGCATACCTTCAACATGCTTAGTGTACACCACTTGGAATGATCATAACCAGTCTCAACAATTCAAAAGAACCATTTTATCACTCAATGTTAGAAATTTATAATTCCATTTCTTAATATTTGTCAACACACATTTTTGAAATTTTAAATCTAACATATCTGAATAACTAAAAACAATGTTCAAAAGTCACCCGCGTACAAAATTATTAGGCTCCCTCTCTACGGATGATCCACGTAGCATCAACCTTGTATGAAATCAAATTCATTCAAATCGAATTAATAAATGATAACTCACATTAAAATTCTTTGGCTAGAAAAATTGTAACTCTACACCATTTCAACTCAACCCCTTTTCAAACTAAATTGAATTACTGAATTCTAAAAAATAATAGATCAACATGCATATGAAATCATATTTCTTGCGATATTGTCTACATGAATGCATATAGAGATATTTTTGAGGTGTCCTCTTAAACAATGTTCTTTTATTTTATTTTATTTTTTATAATATTCTAATTTTAAAACAAAATTATACTTTTCATTGCTATGTTGAGAGGGACCTCATAATGTAAATTCAATGATAATAGATGATAGGTGCAATAAAACTTTTATTTTCAACCTAACTAGAATGTAGGAAATCTAAAATGGAAAATAATAACTATCTTAATTTAGTTTTCCTCTCATGGCATAAAATAACCACCAATGACACTAACTTGTATAACAAATTGATATCATGAGCATTTAAACCCATGAAACGAGACCACAAATCTTATTAACAAAACATACAAATCCTTACTATCACTATGCAAGATAAGGTCATAAAAATATAAAATTATAGTATTAAAATTTGTTTTCTAATCTTAGGCATTTTCTCATACTAACATACTATGTAGGTCTTGAAACAACATACAATCAAGTTTTCATTGTCCATCAATTCATCTTGAATAACCAATTATAGAGGGTTCTAACAACATTACACAAGGAGATGTAACTATTTATTGAAAGGTGGGGTCTTACATTCCCCTCCCCTTAGTTTAAATTTTCTCTTGGAAGTTACTAGGATTTGGAAAAAAAATCTCTAAACAACACACATAATATCATTAGAGCAACATTATCACTTACTACAATAAGGATAGATTAACTTATTGGACAACACTTATATGTTAGCAATCTCCTATGCCATATAAATTTCCTCACAACTAAAGCAAGAGTTAATACAAGTTGACTAATTACATAGTTCTTAGATTATCAACCACATTCATCTATTTGAGGTCACATAATTATAATTTAGAACCACATGAGTCTTGTCATCATTCAGTATAATTTCCTTTATAAGTATCACTCATAATATTCAAATTTAACCAAACATACTTTCAAAATAAATTTTCATTTATTGTTTGACCATCACACTCATCATGCCATCACTCAAGATCAGTTCATTTCCTTGACATTAGTTGTTATTTTGTTAATAGCTAGTTCACAACTTATCCCCACCCCCTTCTCTAGAAAGAACATATATACCACAATTAATTCCACATAATTCACATTACAAGGTTCACGCAATGGGATTTATGAGGATGAACTAGGCCGAGTGCCCATGAATAGACCATATTACAATATTACTATAGATTTTGTAATCTAAAATACTTAGTAAATGTAAATTAAATATGCCACATTGTGTACCCATAATCACATAACCACGTATCCAATGAAGCCACAAATCATAAATGTCATAGTCATATTAGGAAGGATGGTCTTGGGGCTCATCTTTAAAAAGCCCTCCATACATTTCCTAGTACCTTCCCATTGTTTTTCTAAGGGGTTTAGCCTCCAAAAGGAAGGTACACATGAATCAATCACATATAAAATAGGGAGAAATGGATTATGACCGTCCCATACCGGTCCCCATTTACAACTCCCATCCTCACAATAAGATTCCTCAAATCATCTACTCCCCTATACAACCTATTAGGGATACCTCCTGGATATGGTAGTTTACATAGATCACATTACAACATACACAAGCCAATAGTTACAAGTCATAAGAAGGCCTCAAAACAAACAATATGAAATCATAAACCAAAATCATGGTAAAACCAGATGTAAAAAAAATGTAAAATTCAATGATCCAATGAGCAATGATGCAACATTTCAACCAAGAAGGATAATCAAGTAAGTCCTTGAGGAAAAGAGGACTAAATTAACTCAAATGGCTAAGCAACCTAACATTAAAACTCAATACTATTGGCTTCAATTCATGAAAACAAATCATCGCTTAATAAAATAACAATAAATTACATTTCCATAAAATTCCACATCACATGCACCATGTGACTTTTCTGAGGCCACGCAAGGGGGGGAGGGGAATAGTAGTCTCAAACTATGTAACATATATATATAGTAGCATGCATAATCATGGTGGTCTCAAACCATAATAACAACATAGTAACCATATCTTGAATGACAAGCATAGTCCCACACAACCTGGGACTTGCCAAATAGTCAAACCATGAATCTTTTGCCATGAGTATCCCACATGTAAGTAACCTATAATCATTTTATAGTCCAAAGCATATCTAGTGCTATTTTCCACCACAATGTCACTATTATAGCCATGTATGATTACCTCTTACCATAATATTACGTCCATGCCTCATAATTTTGTGCAACTAATTGTTAATCAAAACATGTTCCTATAATTTTTCTTCTTTTATTCTCACAGTTCAACTTAATGATTTTTTTTGAGTCCTCTCGATCATTTGTATCTTATACACATTACCAATATACTTACTAACTAGCTCTTGATGTTATCAATATCCAAAAGTTTTCAAAGTTGACTTAAATGCCCTACTCTCAAAGCACCAATGTAGTCTAGAATGTGAGTAAAAGTAAGTCCAAACCAAGGCACATCATAGATCCTCCTCAACCTGCTAGGGCAATGTTAGGTTTACACTATGAACCAACTAGCATGGATCTCATGTGTGGGGGAGAAAATCATGGTCAACGTCCATGAAAAGTCACAACATTTTGATATTGATCCTTTATCCGGATTAGGGACAATATCCAAAAAATCATAATTTCCCATTAGATGGACCTATGTCCCTTGACCCCTATGTACTTTAGTAGATCCTCTTCCAAAAAGAGGGGTCAACACTAAGGCAGAAACATCAACATGAAACAACACATGACCAACATTTCCTATCAATGGACACACACCATTCCCAATTTAACATTTAGGGGTTAAAACACACACATGAATGTCACAAAGGGTATACATAAGTAGATCATACTTGACATCCACTCAAAGCATGAACACAACTTTTATAGGCTTTCCACAAGTCACATTACATAACTATACAATTATTAGTTTTCCATGCATCACATCATATAAAATTCCTAGGGACTATATCAATTTATTCTGCATGGGATAAAACATGCATGACTTCCACTAATCTAATAACTTGGTTCCTCATGCAAATTTTGCTTAATTATAACTTATTTCATATCCCCTTTTTATTTTTCTATTTGGTGGATAATTAAATTCATGGGTGGTCATGGTTTAACTATTAACATTCATCTAATATGATCACATTGAGCACACCACACTTCTATCCCTACTTAATTTATTAAGTTTGCAAAAGATAAATATATTGTGGAAATGATAACAAGAAAGGATAGTTACATACAATAATAATGCTCACTCTCCTAGAAATCATACACTACCCTTCCTTTATTTCTACTACCCAACATGCTTTCATTTCTTCATAACCTTACTTAGCTCATTTCTCTTACAATTTCTAGTCTTAAAATGCATGGAAGAGAGAATAAGTTTTCTTGAAACTCCTATGATATTTCATGAACAAGGTAACATTGTGAGATAGTAATATATATAACACACATACCTATTAAAAAATATAACATTATGAAATATTAACATATACAACACATGTATGCCAATGAAAATTACATGCATTTATTATTTCCTTTCCTAACATAGAGAATTCATGAGAATTCACGAAGTATGAAAAAAAAAAACCCCATATATCAACTAAAAGAAAAATACCTATATATATATATATATATATATATATATATATATATATATATATATATATATATATATATATATATATGTATGTATCTATGTATCTATGTATATATGTATATGTATATATATATATATATATATATATATATATATATATATATATATATATATATATATATATATATATATATGTATATGTATATGTATATGTATTTGTATATGTATATGTAGACATGCAAAATTAGCATCATGCATTTAACTAATTCATATTCATCCATCCATGAAATAAATTTAATTCATTAAATTCAATCTCTAAAGTCTCCAATTTAAATTAAATAAATTCATCTTTAATCACCCCTTTAGCTAAATAAATCAAATATCTATTTAACTAAATCTTTATCATTTTCCATCTCCTTTTTTATTTAGTTTAATTCATAAATCTAAAGTAAAAAGGTTAAATCACCTAATCTTCACTTAAGCTAGCTAAATCATGATTCATGTTAATCTTAGTGCAAGTCCCATCCTCTAGCTTTTCCCACTTGCACAAATAAATAATTTTAATTAATTTATTAAATCTTCATTTTCCATTAACATGACAAAAATGGAATATTCCCCCATTTCAAATCTCCCTCCAAGTCGACTTTTCCCTTCAAACATAGCATTAATTCTCCTCTTACATGTCCCCCACTAGGCATTTAAGACCCCTTGTTCTCCCTCCAACAAGCGAATTTTGAAATTTGAAAAGGCCACCTAATGTCATTTATTGACACATTCACCAAAACTTGCACACCCTTGGCCTATTCACATGGTGACTAGTGGCTCCTTCCTATTGGTTGAATCTTTGTCCCACATTCACCCATTTTGCATGTCTCTCCATAATTCTCTCTTATAAATAGAGACCTCATCCTTTGCATTTGGGCATCCACAATCTACAACTTCATGCAAAGTTGCTCTATTCACATTGAGAGCTAATTTTTCCCATTATCTTAGCATTGCATCTCCATCATTGGCTTATCAAAGATTAGGAAATGGATTCTTTCCATAGAAGCACCAATCCACTATGAGATAATATTTACTTCATATTTTATATGCTTTTAGTTATCTTGTCATTTGTTTGCATTTTTAAGCATGATGTATTACTTAATAGGGATGTTGAAGGTTTGTTTTGTTTTAACTAACCATGCTAATGTTTGTTATAGTTAAAGCATATGCAGATTTTAGCATCCACTATATATATATATATATGTTTATATGTTTTCCTAGCATATATACTATATTGAACACTATAACCTAATTGATTATCATCCATCACACATATAATAACTTAAATTATTGTATTTATTATCCTTCTAAAATGCAACAAAAAACAAAAGATAAATGAAATAATTATGTTTTCCAACTATTTACACTCTATGTTTTATCCATAATTTATCCTTAAGCTCACATACATGATTTCACTATGTGGAAAACATTTATATCATAATACATAAATCCACTATTGTGGACACTCAAATCAAGAGCATCATGGTACTATCAAGTTATCCTAGTAGAATGTGTATGATTACATTAAGAACCATTATTTACTAGGGGTATCTTAACTAGCAACCATGATTACACCACATACAAACAAGATGTGCAAATACCCTCACACCATAAATACTAGTACACACATTATAACTATGATGAAATGGGGTATCATAACCACAACACATGAGGAGGGAGGTTGTTATTTCAAATCATGCATCAAGATATCAATAGGTGAATGGGTGTCAAAACTATTAGTGCAAACCATGTATACTAACAAAACTTTATTATGTGACATCAAAGGAAACCGTACTATTAATGGTAGTACTTACACATATATTTTATCTAGGTTAATAGATCTACATCATGATCATAGATAAATAAAACTTGGGGTGTTCTTATTGTTCAAAAAAAATTATATAATGTTTCCACTCCCATATTGTAGTGTCTACTATTCAATATACATATCCATACAATTTCATATAACCTTGAGCATCTACCACACCACCGTGCATAAAAAAAAAAATTCACAAAATTTCTTATAGAAATTAAATAATAAAATAAATAAATTAAAAAATTAAAATCTCTTGTTTGACATTGTGATACACTTTGTTTTATGAACCTTACGTATGTGACCAATTGATAACTTTATTTCAATTTTTTATGTGCAACATTGAACAATAAGGCTTAAGGTACTTTACCAAAACTTTAACACCCATTTCCTCAATAATATGATACGATACCCCATAAGGTGGCCTTTAATCACAAGTACCTAGGCATTAAACATGCAACCTTTTAATGTATTCAATAGAGGAAAAGGCACAGGTGGATGTTTAACCATTCACACATAGGGTGCCCTCACATCAGAAGAAAATGACAAGGAATTTAAGGTTTCTCACATGCCCACTCTTACATAAATAACCAACATAATGCTTATCTCATAAGTATGCCCATATATCAAGCTCCCAGTGTTGAAAAGTTGTGCTTTGATACCAAATTTAATGCCCACAATTTTAAAACATAAAAAGATGTGAATAATTTTTTTTTGACACATTACTTAAGTGGTAGCTCTTTTTTGGGGGAGAGACTAGCAATGGTTTGCATTCTCAAGTCACCATCATTTTACATAAGCAATTGCATAGCATATGAGTTAACTAAATACATAAAGGTTGAGGTCACAGGAGAACTTAAGAAGGTTCGATTTCCTCCTTAACTTAAAATAAGGGAATGGAATAAATCATATGTGGTAGTCATATTCAAGTAATATTCGAGGACATCCATACCCCTAATAATTTTCTATTTTGTTTTCTTTAAAAAAAATCCCACTTGATCTAATTTGTACCATCCCATCACTAAGGATATCAATATTCAAGGAAAGGCTAAGTTCAACTGAAAAGGTTCTCATCACTTTAATTATGCTAAATATTACATAATTAAGGTATTGTAACATATTTACAATACCTTAATTATTGTAACCATGGCGGAGCACAAGCGTGAGCAAGGGCGGGAGAAAAGGAATTTCTAAATTAAAAGCAATGGGAAAGTAAACGAAGCATGATCATAAAATATACAGTCGAATCAGGAGCTGGAGTCATGTCAGAAGCAAGGTCAGGATGACCAGGATGATGTGGACTCTGAAAACAAAATATAGGTGGAACCTGGGGGAAAGGAAAATCTAGAGATTAACCCTACAGCATCATCCACCAGTAATAATGAGAAAGCTAAAGGGGGTGTGGGGACCACAGTTGGCACTAGAGGTAATCACAAACCATGGACTACTCTGTTTGGGGTAAAACCTAATGGAAAATATTCTTTCCCTCCAGTGCAAAATATTTCGTCTCCAGTAGGAGGTAAGCTTGCTATCTCTATTCTAGATCAACTCATTGACCATAATATAACTCTAATGGAATGAACTCTGGTAGGAAATTTTATGGGCCTTAGACCAAATATTGAAGTGGTCAGGGAGTTTATTAAAAATAAATGGAGAACTACTTGGAAATTTTTAGTTACTGCTCTTCCAAAGGGTTTTTTTTGTGTTTGATTTTACTTGTAGAGAGGACATCATGGCAATTAGAAGTGGAGGTCCTTGGGTGATAGGGAAATCTTCCCTGGCTCTAAAGAAGTGGTCCTCCAACTTAGATCTATTGGACTCCATCTTTGAGAATGTCCCATTTTGGGTTAGACTTCTAGGCTTGCCCCTAGAGTACTAGAGTGAAGATATCTTTCATGGTATTACAAGATCCTTTGGGGAGCTCCTCTCTATTGATTCAATGACATCGGCTAGAAAGAGACTGGTCTTTGCTAGGATATATGTGGGAGTATCCCAAGAAGCAGATATTCCATCTTCGATTGAGATTCAATCTAAACTAGGCTACTAGGTGCAAAATATAGAGTTTGAAACCATCCCGTTTGCTTGCTTCAAGTGCAAGAAATTTGGTCACTAGGCAAAAAAATGCCCCCTAAATGCCACCTCAAAGAAAGAAAAACCAGCAGGACCTGGAAAAAAGGATTGGAAAAAAAATAATGATTCAGGAGGAGAAAGGAAGGAAAACAAAGAGCAAGTATTGGAAAATAAAGAGTCTGATACTGAGAGAATCTCTCCAGACATTGAAGTGGTTATGGAATCTAAAGGTGAGATCCCTTTTGATCATGATTACATGAATCTTATGAATAAGTCCTCATCTAAGGAAAGGGAGTCTGATGAAGACACCTTAGTTGGAGAAGGAGGTCTGAACCTTTCTACCTCCTTATCCCAAATGACAGTCTCTTCTAATGGAAACAAAGTAATCCCATGTTTGGAGGATATTCCTAATGAAGGCTTGTCCTTGGAATTGAATATTTATTTCCCCTCCCCATCTCTTGATAACCTTCCCCCTCAGGGAGCAGTGTATGTGATGGATCCCAACTCCCTAGATAGGGTTTTGGATTCCCTTGAAAATCTAAATCACACAGTAGATCTATCCAGTAATATCTTTTCTGGTCAAAAGAACAATAACATGGATGCTTTACCTTGGGAACAAAGGATACCAACTAATAAGGACTGGGAGTCCAGTAGAGAGATAGACAACCAAGAAGAGACTAATAAAGAGGAGAATATTTCATAGAAGAAAAAAGAAAAAAATACTCAATGGAAGACCCCAAGTGGCATTTCTACCAGATCAAGAATCAAGGCAGACTGTGGAGCAGTAAAGAACTCAAGAGGTAAAAAGTCTTCAAAAAAGGAAAGAGAGTTGAAAAGTTTTCAGGATATAGCGGATGGATCTCAAAAAACCATCTCGGAATGTCTTAACTCCCCTAGTATCTAATGAAGATTATGCCATGGAATATCAGGGGACTCAATAACCCCCACAAGCAGGATGTTCTCCATAATTTCGTTAGAGATCACAAGCTGGATATTCTTCTAATTTAGGAAACTAAAATTCCAAAGGAGAAAATTGAAAAGATGAAACTTTTCCAATATTACAGTAACTAGGGTAGTAACTCGAGTGGAGCTTCTTGAGGCATTGCAACTTTCTGGAATAGCCACATAATCAGAGGTGATCTAATCTTGGAAGGTACGAATCATATAGCCACTAGATTTACACATATAAGAGATAACTTCAGCTGGATTCAAGTGAATATATATGCTCCTAATGGAAAAGGAATGAGAAAATATTTTTGGTTGGAATTAGCTACCTTTAGGAGGATTTTTGATAGAGAAGCTTGGATTGTTATGGGGGATTTCAACACTCCCCTAATGAATGGTGAAAATTTTGGGGGATCCCAGATCAATCTAGAAAGCAAAGAGGATCTTCAAAATTTCATTGATAACCAAGGATTGATTGACATGGATCTACAAGGAGCCTCCTTTACCTAGTCTAATCATAGAAAGGGGTTAGATCTCATACAAGTCAGATTAGATAGATCTTTAATTTCCAATCATTGGTACATTGACTATTACTGCTCCCTTAGAGCTCTTACTAGAATAGGTTCTGATCATTTTCCTATCAGCTTCACTATGGATCCAATAAAAAAGAATAGGAACACTCCTTTCAAATTTGAAAAAATGTGGATCTCTCACCCTGCTCTTAAAGAGGAAATAAGGAAATGGTGGAATATAAGAATTCAAGGAACTGCTATGTTCAGAGTTGCTAAAAAGTTAAGGGAAGTGAAATGCAATTTTAAAAAATGGAAAAAGAAATCTTTTGGGAACATCTTTAGGATTAAGTCTGATCTCCAGATGGAATTGGGAGAAGTTCAATTTAAAATTCAAAAGGAGAGCTATTTGAATGATACTAAGGAAAAAGAGAGTGAGATCCTTATGAAGATGCATGACATAATTGGAAAGGAAGAGGAGTTCTGGAGACAAAGATCTAGAGCTCTTTGTTTATCTGCAGGAGATAGAAACAACAGATACTTTCATCTTTTGGCTTCAAAACATAGAGTTGTAAACATAATATCTCAAATTGAAGTGAATGGAACAAAGTATGAGGAGGAGGAGGATATTTGAAAGCAGGCGAGTTCCTTCTTTAAACACCTTCTCTCGGCTAGTGAGGAAATAAACCAAAATGAGCAGGATCAGTTAGTGGAAGCTATACCAAGAATTATCAACTAGGAAAATAACTCTTTTTTGACAACTATCCCCACCAACGAGGAAGTCAAGCGGGTTGTCTTTTCCTTTGAAGGGAGTAAAGCTCTGGGGCTTGATGGTTTCCCTTTATTTTTCTTTCAATGGCTTTGGGAGATTGTTGAAGAAGATGTGGTTAATGCTGTTAAAGAATTTTTTGGCTCCAGAAATCTTCTAAAAGAATTAAATGCTACCTTCTTGGTTCTTATTCCCAAGAAACTAGGAGCTAATAATTTTGAGGCTTTTAGGCTTATAAGTCTCTGTAATTCCTTATACAAAATCATCTCCAAGGTCTTAACCTCTAGATTCTTAACTCTTTTGCCTTCCTTAATTTCTCCTCAAAAAAATGGCTTTGTCCCTAGTAGACAAATTCTTGACTCTATTGTTATGGTCCATGAGAATATTCACTCCTTAGTTGAGTCGAAGAATGAAAGCTTTTTATTAAAGCTTGATATTTCAAAAGCTTATGATAGAGTTGACTAGACTTTCTTACTTAAAATTTTAAAGGCTTTTGGTTTTGTAACAGGGTTATCCAAATGGTGGAACAACTTGTGTCCATGGCTTCTATATCGATTATGGTCAACAGATCCCCCACCTCCTTTTTCTAGAGCACTAGAGGTCTAAGCCAAGGTGATCCTATCTCTCCTATTTTATTCACTATTATGGCTGAAAGTCTAGGCAAGAACCTGTAAAAATTGGTTGACTTCAATTTTCTTTCTGGTCTTAAACCTTCCTCGAGCAATCTAGTGTGTTCCCATCAAAAATTAATTGATAACACTATTCTTATGGGTAAAGCCATGGTGGCTTAAGGAAAAACCATGGTGGCTTAAGGTAAAACCATTAAACAATTGCTCAACAAGTATGAGAGAGTTTCTGGATAGCTGATCAATAATAAAAAAAATCGTTGTTCATCTTCAACACTCTGGATCATAGATAGGCTATAATTGCAAGAATCCTAGGTTATAGAGTGGATTCCTTTCCTGCCACCTACCTTGGTCTACCCTTAAGTTTGAAACCTCCAGAGACATTTTGACTCTCATTGGTTGAAAGATTCAATAAGAAGCTCGTGGGTTGGAAAGGAACCATACTAAGTCAAGCCAGAAAACATTAGCTACTCAAAGCCTCTCTCCAAAATTTTCCTATCTATGCCCTAAGTCTATTTAAGATTCTTGCTAAATTTGATGTTGCCATTGAAAAAATCCAAAAAAGATTTCTATGGTTGGGTGTTGAGGAAAAAAAAAGACTTCCCTTAATTGGTTGGAATCTAGTTTGTAGACCTAAAAAGGCCAGAGGACTAGGTTTAAGAAGAATCAGAACAGTTAACAAAATCATCCTTGCTAAACAAATTTGGAGAATCTCCTTTTCTTCTGGGGAGTGGATTGATATCCTGGCTAGCAAATACTTAGAAAACAACTACTCTTCCATTATTAAGAAGGACCTCCACTTTCTTCCCAGAGGGTCAACATGCTGGAATAATATAATCAATGGAAAAAAGATTGTGGATGATGGTATTGGTTGGAAAATTAGAAATGGTCATCATACTATATTTTGGGAGGACAGATGGCTTTTAAAGGAGCTGATTATAAAAATCAACTCCTTCAGCGAATAGGTAGAGACCTGCAAGGAACAGTTTGGAAGTTATGTGAAATATTACAGAGCGAATGGTAAGTGGGTGAACTTATGTAGTGTTAGTCAGGCTTTGGATCCTATCCAATCTTCTCTGATGGCTATTAGACTTAATTCTGAGCAGCTGGATGATTGCGTGGTTTGGATAGATGATCCTTCTAGCAATTTTTTCGTGTCTTCTGCTTTTGCCAAGATAACTTCTTCTCTGGACTATCCTCCCTTCTGGTCTAAAGCTTGGTTTAAACTTTTGATACCAAAAATCAATATATTTTTCTAGATCCTTGTAAAAAGACAAGGTGCTTATGATTGATAACTTGTGTAAACACGGATTGCAAATTCCTAATAGATGCTTTCTTTGTAAGATGGAGGCTGAATCAATGTGTCACTTATTCCTTCATTGTTCTTTTGCTGCTTCTATTTGGGGAAAAATCATCAAGTTACGGAACCTCCCTTGGGTCTTCCCTTCATCCATTGAAGACTTCTTCACTCAATGGAAAGCTATGACAAGAAATCCTATGCTTAGATCTTTTTGGGATTTAACATTCCCTCATGTTGCTTGGGGCCTCTAGAAGGAATGCAACAATAGAAATCATAGAGGTAAAGAAGCCTTTGAGGAAATAGTCTTTGATAAAATTGTTAGATTTCTAAAGGAAAATTTCCATGCTTTGGTTCAGAAGGATAGCATGTCCTTGAAAGTGGAGCACTCACTCTATGACCTTGTTGTTGCTAAGGAGTGGAACATAAGTCTTGTTATGCCTAGAACCTCAATGATAGCCAAGAAGGACAAAGAGGATGTTTGCTGGTATTTTCCGCCAAACGGTTGGATCAAAGCTAACTTTGATGTTGCGGAAAAAGGTAATCTAGGGGTTGCAGGCTGTGGTGGAGTTATAAGGGACTCCTTTGGAAATTTCATTGGAGCAACGAACTCTCCTCTTGGCTCCCAAACTAATCATTTGGCGGAGGCTGCTGGAGCTTTTCACATCATAAATTTAGCCCAAAGTCTTAATACCAAATATCTGTGTCTTGAAGGAGACTCCAAAAACATAATCGACTCCCTAAAGGGCAAGTCTCCCCCCTTGTGGACCATTAAGTCATTGATTGAGGATGCCAAATTGACTTTGGCTAAATTTGATAAAGTTAAAATATCGCATGCTTACAGAGAAGCCAATGTTGTAGTGGATTTTTTTGCTAACAAAGGAGTTAAGAGTAATGAGCGTACCTAGCTTAATACAAGTGATCTAAACTCTAGTGTTTGCACCCTATTAAATTATGATAAATCACATGGAAAAGTGATGTGTTATCCCTTTAATGAAGACAGATAAGACCTTTCACATCACAATCATTAGATTGCATTGGACGATCCCAGCAGCTTAATCTACAAGAAAGTTCTACACGCTTTGTGGGTTCTTAGTTGTGGCGGGGCCAATTTTAGTAAAGCTTTCGTTTGGGTCTACCCCACTGTGTCAGCTAAGATGGGAGGAGACAAAAAGCAAATTGAGCCAGACAACTATGAAACACACATGAAAAATGACAAGGCCTAGGAAAAAGTTAAAAGCAAAGGGTTGCTTCCTTTCTTGGAGAAGCTCCATGGCTCCAGCCAGGAGGCTACAGACCTCTTTTTTAAAAATTGGAATAATGATAACTTGACCCTATTTGATAGGAATGTTGAGTTCAACAAAAATTTAATCACAAATGTTATGGGCTTATCTACTGAAGGGAAGAAGTTTTTTAGGGACAGGGCTTTTTCTGATGAAGCCGTGATTAGATTTCCTAAAAAAGACAAAGAAAGGTTAAGCCTAGTCAAAATTTCTAGTAGCTACTTTGATGTTGATTTCATAAAGGCCATCTGGAGGAAGGTTCTGTGGGTCATCATGGAGTACATTACGGTGGATGGGCACTTCACCAGAGTTTATGGCTACCACTTTGCTCTTCTCAACCACTTCCACCACAAGGTTAGGGTCTCTTTTCCCTATTATCTTTTATGTTCCTTGAAGAAAACCTTGGAGGATAGTAAGAAAAACCCCAATAGATTCCCCATCTTGCATATGAGGTTAATAAGGTTGATTATCGAGCATTTCCAAAACATGCCTGCACCCGCTATCCTAGATACCACTCTCAACTCTGAGAGTGATGACACAGAGCCCAGTGGCTCAGAGTATCTTCCCAAACCTAGTTCAGCTAGAAAAGTCCTTAGCTTGCATGCTGGCCCTTTTGGGAACAAAAACCCCACTCCCCTTTCTGGTAAAGTTCATGCTAAGCTTGAGCTTTATAGCCCCTCCCTTTTGAACAGATCCTTTCATAAGAAACCCCAGGCTAAAAGTCTTGTTTCCTATTCTAAAGAATCCTTTGACTCAGAGGAGTCTAATGCTAAAAAAAATGTGGTTAGTGCTGAACCTCTACTGGATAAACATGTTAAATATGATTCCCCTATTACCCCTAACCCTAAGAAAACTAATCCTAATATTGGTGATGCGGCCTCTCTAGATTTTCTGAACCTAGCCAAAGCCAACTCTGAGTCTGACTTCAAACTCTTGGACTAGACTTTCACTAAAATTAATGAGTTGAAAATTAAAAATTGGGCCCTTCAAAGTAAGATCAAAGAACTAGTTGCTAAAATTGCTAAGATTGAAAATAAAGATATGGACAAGGGGGTCCATGGTCATAGTAATAGAGATTTTGATTCTAAGGTTGATTATATAATGAATACCATCAAGACCATCACTGAACAAAATAATAGAATGGCTATACACAATGCCATTATCATTAACGCTATGGGTGAGAAGCTTGATAAAACCCAGCAGGGGTCTTTGGTGTTGGATATGGAGGAAACAAAGGACAAAAGCCAGAACACGGATGCAAGCATTTCCAAAAGAACCAAAGCCAACCTGAAGTACAAGGTCTCCCCTACTTCTAGGATGATTCAAACTTTTTAAAAGGGTGTCAATGACATACAAAAGTTGGAGGAGGAGACGGAGTCTATCCTCAAGACTCTGAAGTAATGACTGGGGTTTTTGTACTTTCCTTGCTTTTCCTCGGTTTTGTCCTTTTTGGTTTTGTTCGGTTAGTTGCTGCTGATCTTTTCTTGGGCAGCTAGTTTTTGTAGTTGGACTTCTTAGTCCTTCTTCTATTTTGTAAACTTCATGGTTTCGGGTCCCTGTAAAACCTGTTTTACCCTTTTATCAAAAACATATTTACATGTTGGTTATAACTTGATTCTCACAAGCTAAGCCCTAATAAAATTAATTTTATTGTGGAGTGTGCATTGGCCTAAGGTTTACTCAAGGCATTAAGTATGAGGATGAATTTACTCAAGATGATCACACTATAGGACATGCCCTCCTTTTTTTGGATAACTTAATTTTATAACAACATCAATAACCTTGAGTTTCACCCTACTATTTGAATACCTAGCATTTATTTACACACCTCACGAGGCTTGTATTAGTTCATTACTATCCTACCCAACCGATGATTTAATGTTAATATCAATACTATTGTAGTGCTGATAAACATTAACAATCCTAATATGGATAATAGTGTGCACTATCAAATTGATATATATATATATATAAAATAATGGTTCCCATCTCTATATGAAATGTATATTACACGATAATCAAGTGTATTTTTTTAGAATGAAATTTTATCTATTTCCATATGTGCCAATATGATTCTTTTGTTCTTTTGTTTGTTTTCTTTTTGGGTTGGATGAAAATTTAGGTAGAAGACAATATGTATACTCATGAGCAATAATAAGGTTTAAATCTGAAATTCTTTTTGAAATGAAAGTAAATTATTTTTAAGAGAATATATATTATTATTATTTTTAAAACCAAATAGAAAATAATCTGAAGTCAAAGCATAGAGCCAGAACCAAACATTATAATCTAAATTGGATTTCTAGAAATGATAAATTAACATGTTATCTTAACTCAATGAGTTTTATATCCCCACACTCAACAAATTTAACTATGTGGATTAATCATTAATTTTAAATATCTTATGTTCTAACATTACATGTATATGGTCTCTTGATTCAATCAATTCTAACATCAACTATAACTATTTATATGATACTATCAATTGTACAATGTTGAACTTAATTTTTTAACTACAATAATATTACTAAACTTACTTTCTTAACAACTCTAATATTACTTAACTAAATTTCTTAACAACACAACATTGCTGCACTTAATTTCTTAACAGCTCTAATATTACTTAATTTCTTAACATCACGAATATTACTGCACTTAAATTCTTAACAGCTCTAATATTAATTAACCTAATTTCTTAACAACACTAACATTGTTGCACTTAATAGAATGGCAAGACATAATGCTATCATTATCAACACAATGACTGAAAAACTAGATAAAGCTCAACAAGGGTCCTTGGTTGCTGATTTGGAAGATGTGAAAGATAAAAACTAGAAAGAGGACATAGGGATTTTGAAGAGAACTAGGGCTAATCTGAAAAGGAAGGCACCCCCCACACCACAAATGATTCAAATTTTTCATAAGGGTGTCCAGGCTTTTTTTTTTTGGCTGGCTGCTAATCTTTAAGATTTTTCTTTTATTATAGTATGTTTAATTCATTGGACTTTTATGTCCGTTCCTATTTTATGTTGTAAAATTTGTGGTTTCAGGTCCCTTAAAACCCATTTTTTCCTTTATCAAAAACATTTTTGCACTTAATTTATTAACATCACTAATATTGCTGCACTTAATTTCTTAATAGCTCTAATATTACTTAACTTAATTTCTTAACAACACTAATATAGCTACAACTAATTTCTTAACAATTCTAAGGTTACTAAATTAAACTCTTAACAACACTAATATTAATGAACTTAATTTCTTGACAGCACTACTATTTTTGTGGCTATTTACAAGAATTTTTATGTTAAATGAAACTACAAATGTATTTATTGAGGAGGTGGAAAATATAGTGCCTTAAAGATTAATTTGTTTAACTAACCAATACACCTAATTAATAAGCAATGACATTATTATTATTCATATTAACAGGATCTTACTCATTCTAGAATGATAATATGTAGGGCAAGGTAAATCCATAGTAATATTAATATTTATTTTGGTATTCTTATTAATATAATATTTATAATAAGTGATGGCTATAATAACAAGAGCTACAGGGCAACGAAGTTTCTCCTAGAAAGTTATAAAATAGCTATGTTTTAATTAGTTTTGTTTCATCATTTTTAGCAACAATGCTGATCAAACAAATGAATAAATAATCAATTAATCAATGAAACTACATCTAGAGGCGGTGATCAACAAATGCATGAAAAAAATACTTTTTTACTTTCTTCAAAGAATAAACATTGATGCAACAGACTAGATCACAATGTCATTGTAAAAGTACAACTCTAACAAACCCAAATTTGAGCATAAATAGAAACTTAGAAAAGAAATTATTGAAGAGATGGGACTATTTTGTAACAAGAACAAATGATTTAGATCTCTGACCTCCAACATTCATTCTCCAGTCAAATAAAAAAAAACCAAGAACCTTTACAAATAAAAGATCAAAAAATCCACAAATACATATGAGCAAAATTATCTAGCAATATTAATAACAAAGATGTATTCAAATGCAAAATATTTTTTGCATATATTCTACTAAGTCATTCAATGATCAACTGAATAACCACTAGAAGTGGATTTCCTTGCACCCTCTCCAAAATTGGACATCCTTGTGCTAAATAGCTTAACTTCATCAGACCTTGGGCCTATACTATATTGAGGACTCTCTCTTTTGGGACTATAGATTTGTTGTAGCTCATTGATTTTTGGGTTGACAATTTGTTTAGGTTTAGGAGCTAGTGGAACCATTCCATGCTTCACTTCACTAGAAAGTGTATGGTCACATGAAAAATGTATCTACAGACTAAAAAGATGTTTGGCTTCACCTGGCTCGCTTGAACTCGGTATTTGTGGACTTAAAGTATATTTAACCTCACAATGGATTTGAGTAATTATCTCATCAAATATGTCACCATCATCTACCTTTGCAACCCTTGATCCTCTGCTAAACCCAGTTTGTTCATCTTCTTGCAAAGCAACAAATAACTTGGTTACTTTCAGTTTGATGTATTTTATGCATAACATGCCTACCAGCATCCAATGACAATGGTACTCACTACTATGTTATATGATAAGTCTAGGGCCTCCTCATATTTTGCTGCATCCAATTCTTGAAGATGTGCTTCCTTCAAAATTTTGGGGAAAAAATATTGCCTTATAGGAACTAAGAGCATTATACACAGTGGGAAAAGAACACTAGCAATGGGAATCCATTTAATACCAAAGCAAGCCAACAAATAACACATCTGGAAGATGGTAAAAATAAAAATCATTTTGAAAGGAATTGTTTCAACAAATGAAGCATGGTACTGTTGGAGTACTCTGTAACAAAAATAAAACATAATAAAGTCAGCTTTACAAATTCCCTTTGAATAGTAATACATGGTGATTCTAAAAGCAAGAGATTCACAAAACAACTTATTGAATGAATATGTTTGAGTTTCACAAAAGAATGAAACAATGACACAAAACTAACAACTACTCTCCAACATACAAATTAAGAAATATAAGTAGAGTACAAATCTGGAAAAATAAAGCCTATAGGAACTATATTCAATTGTATTATATGCAAGTAACAAGCTCATTGCAGCTTGATAAATGGCTAGCATTAAAAACTAAACCTTCGATTATATGACCAAATTACTAGCTTTAAGATGAGCATCATATATGAACAGAGAAAACAACAACATACAAGTCTTTTAACAGGAGCTTCATATCATCCATTTGGGCTTGTCCACATATTTCTAACCTATTTGATTCATGAAGGGGTTCATCTATAATGTTCTTGAAATTTGATCGCTCTACCTAAAAACCAAGTAGATTTCAACAATGTGCACAAGCATGAGAAATTTATCATCATATAAGTCATATTTCCTATATGTCAATTCAATTCTTTCCCAAAGATATTCATAATTAATCCACTATGAAGAAAAACAAATTATCACAAAAATGTTATCAGAAATACTAACAAAAAATAATTAGTAAAATTGCAAGAGCAAATTGCTGTTTCAACTGACAGAAGATGACACAATTTAGCATGCAAAAATACATACAAACAATTTCAATATTAGTATTTAGTGTCCTCACTTTGTTTGAATATTCAATTCATTCCCTTGCCTCTAAATATTTATTATTTACATGGATGTTGTGCCCTGAATGTTGAGATTGAGTAGCAGAGGATCTAAGAGTTGTAGTGCCAGAAGATGAACCATTCATAGAAGGAAATTGAAGCTCTTCCTCAATGACATGGAGTGGTGTTGGTGGAAAAGTTCCTTTCCATGTTCAAAATAAATGTTGCATGCTTGGAAGTGTCACTAGAACAACCTGTCTGAATGCCTTACAAAATACGTTGAACAAAATGCAAATATAGAATATAAATTGAAGTAACAAAGTTGAAGTAAAAGCTATAACTACAAGAATTTTGAACAATATGTGTACTAAAATATAGCTAGGAAAACATAAAGGAAATGAATTCAGAGCAATAATAACTAGAAACAATATAGGAAAAATAACCTGTAATGGACAACTGGCATGGCCATCAACCACAATGTACACTAAGATTGCGAAGAATCGATGCTTCAAC
The DNA here is from genome assembly GCA_007258455.2 of Sequoia sempervirens. Classification (NCBI taxonomy): domain Eukaryota; kingdom Viridiplantae; phylum Streptophyta; class Pinopsida; order Cupressales; family Cupressaceae; genus Sequoia; species Sequoia sempervirens. The sequence goes on along the minus strand of VDFB02000015.1, from coordinate 355,708,492 downwards.
TTTTATTTATTAGCTTGTTTACACAGGTCACATATATTGAATTGTTCGGTTTGGACAATGCTCAGATAAGTGGTAAAACAAGACACTAATAGCGTATGAAACAAAAAATAAAATATTTTTTGGATTGAATTGCACAAGCTACTGCTACCAAATCCAAATCCTCCTATACAGGTATGTTGTATGCATTGACAAGTAGAGTAGTGGGTGATTATTTATAAAGAGGGGGGGGGGAACAAAACTATGACATGTTCTTTCTTGTCATTATTTTTTGCATCGATTCCCAATTAAATTGGGAGTACTCAGACCCTTCCGTTGTTGTTTCAACACATGAACTTAGTAATACGGATGTTATTTTCATGTTCCAAACTTGGGTGTTAAAAGGTGGTGAGCAACCATGATAGATGCACTGATATTGCCAGAGATAAGATGCATTATAATAGATTGTGACGTTAGTGGACTGAATGTAGGAGCAATTCTTCCATTTCGCTTTTATTTTTTCTTTTAAAAATTGCTATGTTCCAAACTTGAGAGTTTAAATTCTCACAATGAACTAGTAATTGTGCATGCAATTTCGAGACAGTTTAAGGTGGACAATATCCTATAGATAGCCAATTGAAACACACGAATTATCAAAAATAGTGCCAAATTCCTCCTTGGAAGAATTAACTATAAAATTTTCAGTTCAAGAAAGAGATTTCTCTGAGTAAGAAAAAGATATCAGCAAAAATGCATTTAACAGATTTCTTTAAGGTTTAAATAAGTTGAAGCACCTGCAAGTGAATGGTTGCCAGTCTTTATGCGAGCTTTCTGAGTAACTGTGTAGGTTACAAAAATTGAGTATGATCCCTATGATTTATTGTCATGAATTAACTATAAAATTTTTAGTTCAAGAAAGAGATTTCTCTAATGAAGAAAAAGATATCAGCAAAAATGCATTTAACAAATTTCTTCACAGTTTAAATAAGTTGAAGCACCTAGAAGTGAATGGCTGGCAGTCTTTTTGCAAGCTTCCTAAGCAACTGTGTAGGTTATGGAAGTTGAGTACACTCTGTATGATTTACTGTCACCATACGATTTACTATCACGAATTAAAGTATCTATCACAATTGTTCACAAAATTTAAAGCCTAAACAACTACCCTGCGGTTTTCTATTATGCATTTTACCTTGTTGTAAATGTGGTGAAATGAGTTGCAGTGGTTATTCACTCTGTTTCACTGACCACACTACCCAAAATCAGCGACTGGCCCAAAAATTGCCCTCAAAAACATGTGAAAGAAATGTTTTTTTCCTACCATTCCAATAAATCTGCTTAAAACTTTTAGACTAATTAAATTTCTAAAAATTAATTTCTCAAATATGTTATGTTATCTGTTTTGCATGTTCACTTTAATAATACAGATATAATTGTTAAATAGAAAACATATATGATTTCTAATTGGTTACATATAGAATTAAGAATAACTAGATAAAGCATAGGTGGTGCCTATAGTTCTTTAGTGGAAACTAATTGTAGACACACAAAATATGCATACATTCAATCCACTAGTTTAATTAAATAACCTTCATTTAATCAAATCTAACATTCCATCTTTCAATTAAATAAATTCACTTCATCATTACCTCATTTAAATAAATCAATCAAATCCTAATATTTCATCTTTCATAAATCATCTCCTAAATTCATCTCTTTCAAATTAATCAACCTTAATCTTACATCCCCCTTTTAATTAAATAAACCAAAATTTATTTAATTAAATCCCAAATACATTATCCATCCCTTTTGATTTAAATAAATCAAAGTATTTAAATCAAATAAGTCAAAATCACATAAACATCATCCAAGCTAATCTAATTCTTATCAAACTAATCTAAGCACCCATCACATCCTCTAGCTTTTCCCACTTACACCAATAAAGCATTTCAATTCATTTATAAATTCCTCATTTTCCTTCAACAAAGCATATTTTGGGAATATTCTCCAAGTTTGAATATGAAGGCAAGTTGACTTGTCCCTTCCAACATGGCAATAACTTCTCTCTTACATGTCCCCCACTTAGCATTTAACTCTCAAATTCAAATTTGAATCTCCCCCTCTTTAGAACATTGACCAAAACTTGCACATTCCTCAACCACTCACAAGGTGACAAGTTGCTTCATCTCATTGGTCAAATCTTTATCCCACACTGCTCTCTTCTTAGCACTCTTCCAATTTGAAAATATATAAATGAAAGCTTCATTCTTCATCAAATCATCTACAATCTCATGCAAAGTCACTATCTCCAATTGAGAACTAATTTTGTCCACTTCATTATATCTTCAAGGCATTGCATCATTTGAGTTTTAGCAAGGATTGGGAAAGGGTCACCTTGCATAAGTGACACCAATCCAATATGGAATAGGTATAGATCATGTTTGCTCCTTTCATGTTTCTTTTATTAGGCATGATATATTATTTCATAGGAGTATTTGTAAATATGCATATCTTAAACTAACCCATGGCTATTATGTGTTTGAGGTTTAAGTCATTTGTAGATTTAGAGGTGCTTCATGATGGTGCTAGGAGGGCTTGACATTTGTTTTCAATGCTTTACAACTTTGCATTTTGTGTCTTTTAGTTGATCCCCTTTTGTGGCTGATTTTTAGTTTCTTTCTCAAAGTTTGTACAGTGTAGATTTACTAACTTATCTTTCAAATCTAATAGTTATTTTACCTTAATTTGGTTATACCAATTTCAATCTGCACATTTTATTTATCTGATCTTTTACCAATATTTTAATTTACTTTTGAGGTAATATATCTACACCCTATGTTTCTAAAAAAAATATACAGCCTATACTTTGTTTACTTCTGCCAGTCGATTAGTAGATTAGAGAGAATTTGAGAGATATTGGTGAAGTTTTAGAATAGAAAATCTTAGCTCTCAATGAGAAATCTCTAGTTCCAACCACCAAAATCCCAACTTCCTCTACATTTGATGAAGTGTGACCAGATAAAGCATCCTGGAGATTTAGTATAAAATAATCATGATAGTCAGCTAGCAAAGACATGAAAGTCCCTCCAATCAAAATGAACTCCACCTTGTCCACACTATGACCTAATCACATTAGTTGATCTATCCAATCCCTTTCCTAAATTTACGGATTTTATTTGGCTCAAATGGTAGGCATACTGGTAGGCTTGTAGCTTGTATAAGACTGCATGATATACTTGAAATCCTAATCAAGTTTGTCAAGTAATAGACAAAAATATTTCTAGTAGTGGCAATGTGAGGGCAGCAAGGGGGCTTCGACATGATTGCAGCAATGGCAATGTTGAACGCAGTTCGCACGGGCTTCACCCTAAGCTTGGGCAGCACCATCACCTTGTCATTCTCTGGTAGAGTGGCAATCATTTTGACCTGCTTCAGTTCCCTGGATAAGCTATAGTGCATGTAAGCATTCACCTTCAAGGCATTAAGGTCCACATCCTCGCCCTTGCGGCATCCTTCCAACATTTCCCCATCCAAAGTTGTGACATACAATGTCTTCCAAAGTGTATTTCATAGTTAGGAGATTTATCTATGTGCCTCGTTCTAGTCTTAACACTTCCCTTTTTCTTTGCACTTGAATTGATCAACTGTTTCACATTTTCTTTTTTTTTTGGACATTATTAGTTAGGTGATTTTCTGGTAACAAAGTGGGTTTCTATTTGTTTGCAAGTTATCTAATGATATTATCTTGTCAAAGTGATAACACAGGAGGTAAAGGTGTTAGTAAAATCAAAGTGAGCCAAAACTTTTCAATCTGATAGTGGCCTTAATGTTCTTCAATTTATTCCCCTTTTGACAGTTTTTGTTGTTTGTATGCAAAAGCTTAGTGTAGAAATGGTTGAATTATGAAACATAAACGTTCCTTGCTGCAACGTACTCATTAATATTGTTACTTTGACTTGATTTTATTTCTATAGAGGAAAATCAAATAGAAAAAAAAAACACAAAGGATCACAATTTTTTCTTCTTCTGAGAACTAAATAGCATTTAGTGTTTTTTTCTAAACATTTGTAGTAATTGGTGGCTTAGAATAGAAAAGGAAGACTCTTGGATAAGTTTTTTTTTTCCCTAGCTTTTTTATGGCAAATCTCTGCAAAATAGGAAGTAAGTGAAAGACAACATATATCATAGAGTAGCATTGTTTTATATTGGGTTGTAACCTTTTAGAGGAATGGTTGCATATATGATATGGCAGAAGTTGATTTCAGAGTATATGACACTAGTAGCTGGTAAATGTCAAATATTTTTAAGAAGCGTGGAATCCTTGTGGTTGTTAAAATATTGCCATTAATGGCAAGGAAGATCTAGGAGGGCACAGATGGGACTTGCATCATTTATCATTATTTTTTCAAAATGCTTGGAGATTCCATCTTATACCTTAATTTTCTATTTTAGGCTAACTTATCTTTGGTTTTGGGCTTTAAAAAAAACACCTCAAAAGCTTTCAATTATCATTGCAAAGTGGATAAAATGAACTTTAGGAAAATTGACTAGATTTCATTTAGATTTAAAAATTGAACAAAACAACTTTCACTTGTCCTTTGGTGCTTTAAAAAGAACTCACAATTGCTTTTGAAAGGTTAAAATGAACATGTGCAACTTTATTTTCGTAATTGCTTACTTAAACTAACATCATCGACAAGGATGTATGTGCTTCTCTCGCACTTTACAATGATCTTGAGAATTAAAAGGCCTTTTTTGTGATCTTAGGTTGAGATAAAGAAATCATCTCCACACTTCATTTTGGGTTTAAAAATTGAACAAAAAACTTTGCGAGTGTGAGTAAAATTATTGCATGTGTTCTCCCTTTGTTTCTAAATGAAGGTTGATCAAACTATGAATATGTTTACTCACTTTTTTCTATCTTAGAGGGCTTTCCTTGGGGAAAAATTACTCACCCAAGGGAATGAAACAACTGGTAACACTCTAAAGCCAAGAGTATTTACAACCGGGATATAAATGTGGGTATTGGAGTAAATGATAGTATCACACAGTTGGCTCCAATGAGATGGATCTGAAAAGGGACTCTCGTTGTATGGGTCAATCTCCATGAATGGAAAGTCTGAACTAAAACCCTTGTTTGTAGTAACCAACTAGTCCATCCAACGAGTTTATCAAAGTGTTGCATTGGAACTTAGACTCCAAGAAGTTACTTGCCATGTCTGATCTTGGTTAAAATATAGAGGTTCAGACTTCATTCTTAACATACCTTTATATTTTTTCCTTGGTTGCATGTAAAACCATCTCTTCTACTACAAAGGGCATGAGGCAAGCCCACCAAGAAAAAATTACCAATTGAGCTAGGATGTTATATTGCTTGTGAGCCAGTTTGAAAACACAGTGCTCCCAAACATTGAAACCAACATTCGACGAATCATTAGAATTTCAAACCATTTAAGAGGAAAAAATGCCTTTCAAAAGTCCATATGTTACTTCTTGTCCCTAGGGGTTCTTATCCCTAGAAGGCTTCTAAACACTAGGACCTATATCTCAATTTGTTTATTCCAAAGTTAGCAATAGGAAACTATGCTCTTGAAACCTTGATTTTCACATAATGGACCTTGTGGAATGAAAACTAAGCAAGAAGTTTGTTTGTGATAAAAATAATCCATTAAGAAAATATTGAATCAATTGGACCCCACACATGGGCTTGGTCTCTTTTGGTCATATGATTTTCATGCAAACATTGGTTTTTTGGTTTGAAATACTCTTAGAGAAAAGCATGTTCAATATCTTGGTCTAGTAAGAAAATCTTTCTTAGGTTCATTTAGGACCAAATCAAACACTTCACTCATCCAAAATTTTATCATCTTCATCCCACAAACAACTTTAGAGCTTTCGAAACATCATTCTAGACTTGCGTAAATCATCAAAATCAAAATCACCTTGTTTAGTTAGGTGTATGGGAATGCATCCTTTCTCATACATTTAATTGAATTAGAAATCCTTTGAACAAGTTCATCCTAAGATAACATCTATTATCTTAGGGTTTACAATTTCATTATCCATTCAAACCAATCGAAATCAAGTCCTAAGTCTAGCATTGATCCAAAGTTCCTAAACGTTCAACACTCATATCATTCACCCCTTTTCATCCTTCAACTCATCATTGGTCCTAAACACCTTAGAGGTCTTTTTTACAACAAGGTCAAAACACAAGAGGAACATGGAATATAAACTTGATCCATACATCATGAGTAATCCAAGTCAACCAAACTATCAAAGCCTTACAATGCCAATTGATTTTTAAAACTCACATTTATACAATCCATACATGGGATCATTATCTCCTACAAACCTCAATGGTGCAACAAATGTGAGTCTACCCAATCTAAATCTTGGAACACCTTTTCCAATGGTAGATTTAAATCCAAGTCCAACATTACAAATCTATCAACGAAATACTCAATGCATGAGTCTTCAAAAAAACAACATTATCCCACCAAATCCAAACATGCCAAATGTGAAAGTACCAAGTACAAATTTAGAAAACATGAACATTTTGAATCTAAACTTGGTTAAATTTTGGATAAATATGTTTGCAAATCATGCAAATTTTGTTCAAAGTCCAAACAAGATGTTAACAACTCCATGTATTAATCTAAGTAAAGTTAACACCATGCAAAATCAAAGTTACCTAAATCAAGGCAATGTGATTCCCAACACCAACAATGTTCAATTTCAACCTATCATGCAAAATCTAAACATCATCTTAAATTAGAACATTGTCCAAAATCAATTTGTCCATGATCCCATTCAAAAACCACAAGTATGCATCCCAAATCTGCTTGAACAAAAACCAAATCAACTATATCAAGGGAGTCAAGATTGAAATCAAGATCAAATTTGGCGAGATCAAATTGCTACACTTACCAAAATAGTTGATTCATTGCACCAAGAGACATCTCCACCACCATTACCCATATCAGCATCATTTCTTGGTTTAGTTCTTCCCCCTTTACCTAGCACCAATCACTCCATATAAGTCAATCCACCTAACACCACTCAAGCCATCACATCAAATCCTTTGAATATACCATTGACATCACACCAGCAAATGGTATCTAATCAAATGACAACATCAATCCTAACAAATGAAAATATGGTCTCCCAAGGATCTATCACCTTGGTCATTCTGACGATTCCTATCAGCTCGATCACTCCAACCACCCCTATCACATTCATCATATCTCAAACCCTCACGATCATTCCAAACGTATCTCAATGACTTGTCACTACATCCAACACCATTCCAAAACCACCATTTCCATCATCACCCACACCACTCCTTGGCTTATGACTTCCCCCTTTACCAAGTATCAATCAAGCCAACATCCCAAACATCAATCAAAACATCAAGCCAAACTTTTAGAACTTGTCGTCGACATCACAACAACAAATGACAAATGCACAAGCAATCAAAATATCATCAACCACCCCCATAATATCTCAAAACATGGTCTCTCAAGGACCAATCAAATCAATTACACCATCCACCACTCAAATACTAATCATCAATATGAAGAAACCTCTTATCACCACAACAAGCACTATTCCAAAACCACCTCCTTCACCACCACCACCCAAACCAATACAACATTGTGTTGCAAGTCGCTTATCAGAAGGCACTCCAACAAAACCAAAACTGACAAGCTGCACAAGCTTCTCAAGTTGCCCAAGCCACACTACAAGCCCAACAAGCACAAGCCTAGGCTCAAGCCCAATACAAGGCCCAACAAGCAAATGTTTTTCAAAATCCCAACAAAATTTTAATGACTCCATGTATCGATCCAAGTCAACGATCACGTAATAAAGACCTATCCATCAATGAACACATGGAAGATATTTCTACCTCATCCAAAGATCAAATCAACATACATCAAGAGTCACTTTTTGATCATGATAAGAATCCTTCAAGAATATCTGACAATGATCCATTTCAAAGAGTGTTAACATTATCTGATTATGTAATCAATAATCCATCAACCAATAATCATGTTGAAAATTTCTCTACATCACCTAATAAGTTAGAGGACATATCTCAAAAATTTATTCCAAAGCATGATCAACATCTCCCACCAAAGTCTAGCAATGGTCCTTTCCAAGACATACTCTGACCTCATGATTGTTGATATTGAAGGAATCTTCAACTCAACACTTGATTCAAGTCCACTAAAAAATGAAGAGGATATTGAGCCAATTCTCATGCCTAATGATGACATCCAAGAACATTTTATAAGCAATCCATCCTTTGAAACTAACCCATGTCAAGAGCTTGATCCAAAGCATGTTGAAATCAACTCCAAAATTATTCAGGATCAAGAATTTGTATCTCCAAGATACTATAATGATCTAATGGACACTATCATATCTATACAATATGCACATACTCGTCCATCTACCCATGAGATACTTTCCATGGATGGACACATAGATGATCTTCATTCAGAACAAGATTCCTCTACTCCTAAAATTATTACACAGAAAGAGAAAGTTATTGATTCCTACAATGAGACTAAGTTGTTAACATCAAAATCAAATATATCCCAAATTTAGACTGAGGAGATAATGAATAAATATATCCAACAGTATCCACTCAAGGAAACAAGTCAAAGAAAATAGGATATTCAGGAGTTACCAGAGTAGCAAATGGAAATAACGTCATCTATAGTGATCATTGATTAGAAAATACATTCTAAAAAAGAGCTCTCAGAACAAGCAGAATAAAAGGATGAAGTTGCTACTCCACCATACTGGGGACAACTATGTCTCAAGAAAGCATCAATATAGGGAGCACAAATAATCCTTGTGATCAAATCGATGCCAATACTACAACTAGCCATGTCATGGATCTTCATCCACCCATCACCCCATCCACGAATTGGAACCAACATCAAAAGAAAGAATTGAATCAAAACATAAGGAACGTTATCAAAGTAGAAGAAATAAGGAAGCATAATGGACAAATCAAATACAAATGGATACCAAAGAATACTAAGAAAGATTATCCCTATCAAAATCCATTAGTCAAAGAAACTATGGGGTGAAATAAAAAAGGCAAAGTATCCATCAAAGATGTCAACAAAGGAAAAAGTAGGCTTTTCAAGCAACATACAAAGTATATCAAGCCGTTGGTCCTAATTCCACATACACTTTCATATCCACCCATCATTGGTCATCTTCCTAAGTTTGGAGAGTCAAAGGTTCCAAAATGTCAACCAATCCATCTCTTATCCCTAAACACACTCCATCCATGCCTCCATGCATAATATCCAATTCTCAAATTGACCATCTATTGGCAACAACCCTTCATCATAAGGATTTTGAAGGCACTCTATCATGATGTACACACAGAGATAGAGTTAACCCCGATATCAATAAAGCAAATCAAGAATCCCAAAATTTGTATTCAAGTGCACGTATCTCAGCAAAAAGCTTCTTCAAGTAGGATATTGATGGCACATTATGATAGGCGCATCTACATCAACAACTCCTTGTGATTCAACATGAGCTTAAAATCTTTCGAAAAAACCAAAAAAAAATCAAAAAATATGAAAATCAAAAAAAAAAAAAAAATGGATTGAAAATAGTAAAGAGAAAAATTGTCCTCTAGTGAAAACCACTACAATGGCGCTTTAGGAAAGACCATGATGAAAAGATGGAAAACAGGCATCATGTGTGGAATCAAGCATCTATGTACACCAATTTAGATGAAAGCATCTTATCCCATCCATAATAAATCCAATATTCCATCCATCTTAGCCATAATAAATCCAGTCATCAATGAGCCATTTATCCAATCTATTTTCATCCATCTACATCCATAGTCCAAGTTAATTTGATCTTGACCAACTTTGGTGCACACTTTATGCTTGCTTATGGTAAACATCTTGACATGGGCTGTTTTCATTGATCCTATCCTATGCAACATTATTTGAGCCATGAAGCATTATCCAATGAAGCATTCCTCTGTTCAAACACCTTATCTTATCAAAAGATAATCCTTGGAATCCTTTGCATGCTTGCCATATCCATCCATCCATACACCTATCCAAGCATCCACCCATGGCATTTTGTACATTGCTAGACACTGGTGGTAGATATTTACATCTTTCTTCCAAAATAAATCTTGATCTATACCCACCAACTTATGTGGTAATCCAAACATTGGCAAACGTAAAATCAAATTCATTAAATCATTTGTGATCTAGAATCCAAATCACTAGGGCATGGCATATTTTGATGAGAATGCATTCCTTATCAAGCTTCATCTTTCATCGAAAATAAATATAAATAATCAATATTAGTCACATCTAATGTGTACTTCAAACATCACATCAAATTATTCAAAAACAAATTGTTCCAAATCAAGCTTCATCAATCCTGATCAATCAAATCCAATCAAAAAATCATCAATATATCCTTGTGTTACTTAACACTATCCTTGCATTGTTGTGCATCCTCAACAATGTTATCGTCATCAATCCTGATCAATCAAATCCTTGCATTGTTGTGTATCCTCAACAATGTTATCATCATCATCAATCCGTTGATTCGATCAGTCAACCTTAGCTTGGTCTTCAAAAAAATCCCAAATAAAGAACTGATATCATCACACATATCCACATCCAAAATGTCAAAATTGTATGAAAAATCCAAAAACATCCAAAAATTAGAAAAATATCAAAAACATAGAAATCTGAACTATGTTGTCTCTAAGCTTAAATGTAGGCAAGGCTCATCTTTGATTAGCCCCTGAGACACAAAACCACAAAAATAATAAAAAAAACACAAAATCCAAAAAACATTCATAAAGTCTTAGGAAACCCCAAAACATTCAAAAAATCAAAAATCAAAACACTCATAAAATCTTGAAAATACCAAAAATAGCCTCAAAAGATTCAAAAAACATCAAAACATCCAAATATTTGAAAAAATCCATTTGTCCCATCTCACTTTAACTCAAAATAATCAATCATCTATAATAAACTGATCATCACCTTCATCCTTTGGCAATACAAATAGAAACAACCACAACAATCAGCAAAAGCAAGCTTCAAACATAAATTCAAAATTGAAGCAACAGACCTTGAAACCAAAAAATCAAACTCTTGATCATTCGCAAACATGTCAATCAAATTTATATCAATATCCTTTCGAACAAACCTATCAACTTGCCACCATCCACTAACATGTCCTAGGATGTATCCTTCCTACAACGGGCATTAACTTTTGGAAAAAACATTTTGGATGAACTAAATGACATGTCCTAGGATGTATCCTTCCTACAATGGGAATTATCTATTGGAAATCATTTCGGTTCTTATCATAAACAAAGAAAATCTCTTTGGCTATAGGTATGAAGAACACTGGCTTGTTTGCATACTTGATCTCTTTTGATTTATCTTATTGTGCTCATTCCAAGGACCTCTCGATGATATCCGAATGAAGGATTTAGAGAGATAGGAATGGGGCTTTGATCATTATCTTTTGTCTACTATGCTTGTTGGAAATTCTTGTAAAATAACTTGGCGAATACTTGCTTTGTTAGGTATGTCCTAGCAAGGTTTCCATATGTCAAGTGTGAAGAAGAATACTCCTATCTATTTTTCAAGTCAAAGTTCATCGCACTAGATACAATGCCATCCTAGTTCTTTATACCTTGATGCATTGTATCTACATGTGTAATCAAACATAATGTAAGTAGCCCTTTTAAAGTCCCAATCCTCAATAAGAAAATCATCATCATCCATTCATCATGATCTCTCATAAAGTGGAATTGTTGGATCCTCTTGTCATCATCTCATTTCTTCTTTCTTCTCTCTGCACTAACATAACATCACCAATGCATCCATCTTGCATCCATCCTGCATCCACAAACCATTAGTATTTTGCATATCATCTCACATTGATGTTCATTATCATAATATAGATCTCTTAGTCTAATCATATCATAAAATCAAACATTTGCATAATCATAGTATCTCCCATCATCCATCTCATCCATCTCACATCATATGATTATTTAGGTTGTTTAGGGTAATATAGATTGGTTATTCTAAGCATATTAAAATTGAATCTCATTTGCATCACCATCATAACCATCCAGTTGAACCTCTTTACTGCAAGATCAACCCTAAAATTGAATCTTTTTGCTTCATCTCTCAAGGGGACAATCTACTAATGTACTTTTTGTTGGGGCATCCAAAAATAAATTAAAAAAATTGAATTTTGTTTTTGTTCGCGGCAAGTTTATTCTTTGAACCAATGCAGCAAGTACATTTCTTGAAAGAGGGGAAAAATGTAGACACACAAAATATACATACATTTCAATCCACTAGTTTAATTAAATAACCTTCATGTAATCAAATCTAACATTTCATCCTTCAATTAAATACATTCACTTCATCATTACCCCATTTAAATAAATCAATCAAATCCTAACATTTCATCTTTCATAAATCATCTCATAAATTAATCTCTTTCAAATTAATCAACCTTTATCTTACATCCACCTTTTAATTAAAATAAGCCAAAATTTACTTAATTAAATCTCAAATGCATTTTCCATCCCTTTTGATTTAAATAAATCAAAGTGTTTAAATCAAATAAGTCAAAATCACCTCAACATCATCTAAGCTCATCTAAGCCTTATTAAACTAATCTAACCACCCATCACATCCTCTAGCTTTTCCCACTTGCACCAATAAAATATTTTAATTCATTTATAAATTCCTCATTTTCCCTCAACAAAGCATCTTTTGGTAATATTCTCCATATTTGAATATGAAGGCAAGTTGACTTGTCCCTTCCAAGATGGCAATAACTTCTCTCTTACTTGTCCACCACTTAGCATTTAACTCTCAAATTCAAATATGAATCTCCCCCTCTTTAGCACATTTACCAAAACTTGTACATTCCTTAACCATTCACAAGGTGACAAGTGGATTCATCTCATTGGCCAGATCTTTATTCCACATTGCTCTCTTATGAGCACTCTTCCAATTTGAAAATCTATAAATGAAAGCTTCATTCTTCATCAAATCATTTGCAATCTCATGCAAAGTCACTCTCTCTAATTGAGAACTGATTTTGTCCACTTCATTCTATCTTCAAGGCATTGCAAGGATTGGGAAAGGGTCACCCTGCACAAGTGACACCAATCCAATATGGAATAGGTATTTTTTTTGCTTCTATATGTCTTTTTGATCTTCATTGTTATTTTTTGCATTTTTGGATCATGAAATGTTATTTAATAGGAGTTTTTGTAGGTTTTCATGGCTTGAACTGACGCATTATTAATGTTTTTTCAGCGTTTAAGTTGTTTTCAGATTTACAGTGCTTCACTAATAATCTGTTTTACATTTTTTTTATGAAAAATTGTTCAAAGCTAGAGATCCAACAAACTTTAGAAGAAAATATCCATGATTATATTCTAGATATAAAAAGAATACAAATACTACAGACTATGTATCTATCGTTAAGAGGCAAGAAATTTAAATGCATTCAAAATCATAATGGTGGAGATCGTCATGAATTTCAGTCAAATAAATTTTGTCTTGTCTATATAGGCTATAACTTAATTTCTTCATTAATAAAAAAGTATTCTAGCCACTAAAAACTATAGTTTTTTTCTTTTTGGTGTTGCAAAAGTTATCACATATAACATTTTTGACAGAAATAAGGATTGTTATATGGTTGAAAATTAATCTCCAAAAGTGACAACTTGTGCAAAACAATAACATTAAATTTTAGGTGACTTTGTATGAATGTGGGTTCGAGGCATGTGATGAATAAGTATGATGAATTTATTGTGTAAACCCTACGACATAGCCCTAGGGAATTTTGAATGCTACTATGCAAGGGGAAAGGAGAGATAGTGGTGCATTGACCATGAGCTTCGTCAACAAGCAAGAAGTTGAGAGAGGGACATTGCAAGGAAAAAAAATTGATTTCCTTAACGTACAAAGGATTTCCATCAATTATCCAATGCAATTTTTTGTTTAAAATAGGGCAACTTCATGGCGCCAATGTTAGGCAACAACCTGTGGAGGAATTAGTAGCACAATATAACACAATATGGCACCCGTATTAGGCAGTTGTCTATAGTATGAAGAATTACTAGTTTTTTTACCAATGCCCAACATTTTAAAATGGGATAAATTAAATATTGTCATGTAATATGAAAAGTGATTGAAGGATGAGGGATTAGAAGCATAATATAGTTGGATTTGAATTAAAATATTAGTAGATTCTTAGCCTTCACTTGAAGGGCAGTGCAATATATCAGTCTTACATTATCTTAACTGCATTCCTTTCTCAGGTATTACTACAAAATTTAATTAGCAAGAAGTTTTGCAAAAAAGATTGAGTATGCCTTTAATGTAACAAAATTGTTGCTACAGTACAAACCATTGTTCATACACATTCAAGGATTTTTATATTCTATCTAATAGGCCAACTTTGTACCCAACAAAATTAACATTTTTCCTTGGTATCTTATTATGCACAAAAACTATTAATTTTTTCATCAATGAACAATGAGGATAATCGATAAGTTCTAGCTATAAATTGTAAACATGCCAACCCAAATAGTCATTACAAGTAAAATAAAACTCTTAAATCAACCTCATAGCTTATTTCAAGATGAACATAATGAAAATTTCTTCTGCTCGCTCACAACCCTAGGGATGTATAATAGAGGAGAGGAAAAAATAGGGAAGAGATCCAACTACAAATTTCACACTTGAAATTTTCATTTGGCCAATGGAAGATTTCTCTCCACCCATCCTATTTGGAATCACCAAATCTGAAAGGATCTAACCAACCCACAAGCCAAGAGGATCAACCATAACCCAACCCAGATACAAATTTGCACATAAATGAAACCATAAGGTGAACTTGCACACAGACCCAAATATATAGCCCCATAACTTGGTTAGTCTTAGGTCATGAAGGATTTACTAGCATAAAAAAATAGAAGGCAACAAATTTTAAAGAGAATAGCATGCCAAGTTATGTCCAACACCATGGATTGCACAAAAACATAAGAAAAAAGGACATGAGAGGGCTTATCTATCAAGCTGAACAAATTGTTGTACTAGCCATGAACCAAACCCCTTCTTCCTTCTTCCCACGGCCGTTAGACAACCCTTTGAAAAATATCTCCTTGAACGAAAATAAATTCCCTCCCCCTCAAAACAAAACCCTCAAACCCCTTTATAACCTATTTTCCACGTCTATGGTTAATATATTTACATCTTGTATAAGTCACCAAGGCAAGAACATGGGCCGAATTCCACAAAATTATGTCATATAGGAAAAATAATGCTTAAATAAATTTCACACCCAAGTTCACACAAATAGGATACATGACTTCACAATGTGAAGTGGAGATAGTTAGGGTTCTAGTGATCCTCTTATTCTCCATTCGCCATTTATATTCCTGCACACTTTTTCCATCATCAATATCTCATTGTATAATTAACCGAAATAAAATAATCATATTTACATTTTCAATTGGAGAATAAAAAAATTTACATAACATGAACATTTTTAGTGTGCATCACTTGAAATGATCATAATGGGTATGTGTAGGATCATGAAGGGGCCAAAAAGTGGCAATATCATGGGTATGTGGTTGACAACTTTTTTTTTACCCAAAAATTGATGAAGCGAAAAGGATTTTTAAAGGAGATTCTTAGCTTTCGACTAATATAAATTATGCTTTACTTTGAACTTAATAAATAATTATTATTCATTTTCTATTTGAATTATGACTAAAGTCTTGATTGATAGGTTGATTGAAAAACATCTATAGCTTTCAAACGATGTCACATTTTTTGAATCTAGAACATTTGTCACATTCTATGCTTTGCATACTATAAGTTAAAAAATATGAATTTCATAAAGTTTTGAGCAAGTTAAGGTGGTTAGACACATGAGTTTTTTTTTTTAAGTTGTAATAAAAGAATCATAATTAATTATTTACGTGGAAAAAAATTACAAAAAAATATGTATCACATCAAGACATGAGTCCTCTACTTATATCTAAAATCTTATAAAAAAATATTATCATTTTATTATGGTTAGAGTGGTCAGATAGACATGTACTTCTTATTTTTTTCTTGAAATTTAAGTACTGCTACATTGAAATTTCAAATTTTAACCAAATAGATTTTTTTTTAAATAAACCTAGTGGTTTTGAAACTACTTTAAGTTTTCTACAGATTCTATTCTTACATATTTTTAAAATAATATAAATAACTTATTCTAATTTTTACATCAAGTTTCCTAACTCTAATTTTTCTAAATTTTTTGCCACTTAAAGGCTTGTTTTTTCGATGATAATCCTGCACATACCCTAACCAGCCTCAACCATTCAAAATTACCATTTTATCACTCAATTTTAGAAGTTTATAATTCTATTTCTTAATATTTATCGACACACTTATTTAAAACTTTAAATCTAACATATCTTAATAACTAAAAAGAATGTCCAAAAGTCTCCCAAGTACCAAATTCATAGAATCTCCCTCTACGGATGATCCATGAAGCATCAACCTTGTATGGAATAAAATTCATTCAAATCAAATTAATAAATGATAAACCACATTAAAAATCGTAGGATAGAAAAATTGTAACTCTACAACATTTCAACTCAACCCATTTTCAAATTGAATTGAATTATTGAATTGAATAACAACTAATAGATCAATATGTATATGGAATCCTATTTCTTGAGATATTGTCTACATGATGTATATATAGATATTTTTAAGGTTTCCTCTTAAATAACAAGTTTTTTAGTTTATTTTATTTTTTATAATACTTTGATCTTAAAACAACATTACACTTTGCATTGCTATGTTGAGAGGGACCTCATAATGTAAATTCAATGATAATAGATTATACGTGCAGTGAAACCAATGAAATGATAGCAATGCCTTGATCCTAATCAACTCAAAACAACAAGTCTCAATTACTTATCCACCTTCATAACCCTACTTAGGGTAATTCTTTTCAGAACTACACAAAACTGCCTTGTAGGTTGATAGACCTATTCCCTTAAGCTTTTCTCACAAAATCAACCTCAAATCCTCCAACCACTTACATCTTCAAAAAACCATTAACCCCACACAAAACATATCTCAAAATCTTATAAGGTCTCTTTGGACCATCATCACAAAATTAGGCTTCCAATGCTATATAATTTGACCAATTAGGTCACTTTTCCAAGGAACACACCTCAAATTTTTTGTCCAACACAAAATATCATTTTAAAATCCTTAAACTACATCCCAAACCACAAATTCTTCAAACATTTAACCTAATCCCACCTTCTATGACTCACTTTCTTGAAACCCTCACTTTCCTCATGATTGACTAGGGTTTATTGAAAACCTCATACCCAAACCAATTGAAATCCCAAAATCACTTCAAACACTCTTAATTTTACCTAAATAAGCTTAAAACTTCTTTATATTATGCTGCCCTAAGTTTTTCAATATTTTCCACTCTCAAACCTTCATTTTTCCCTCTCAAACTCACAATTTGGCAACTAGGCTTCATGTCCAATCCAACAAAAGACTTTCCCTGCCATTTAATAACTCCAAACACATCAAACACTACCAAAATACACTAAAAAAATATGTTCTAACTTCCCTCCAAACAATTTTTTCAATCTACCTTTCTTGGTAATGCCTTCTAGGCCTGAATTCGTGCATTTTCACAGGGGCAGAATGAAAAATCATCTAAAATGATTTTTTCAAGCCTAAAACCTTTCCCCTCCACATAATCCTACTCTAACTAGGACATTTCCACTGAATCACAACATGAAAAATAGGTGGAATGGCCTCTTAATACATTCTAACTTTCAAAACCCTGAAATTCATTTTACACAAACAACTTCAGAAAATGTCACCTAACTTCTTCCAAAATCAATGTCAGGCCTTCAAACCTAAAATAAATCACAATTAATTCATTTCTTCAATGAATCCCACATATTTATGTATCAATCTTCAACTTTAAGGGCCATACAGAGGCTTGAAATGATGAAAATATACAAAAATAATAGAAAAATATAGATTTTGATTGATTTTCTCCTTCAAAATTCTTCAACCACCCCTAACTTTGAGTTATCAATATTTATATTACTTAGAGAAATCCTTAAAAATCCTAAAAATAGCTTTCAAATTCCAATGACTATTGGGCTTCTACATGTAAACATTTTTTGCATTTTTGCTTGACAACTTTTCTTGTCAATTTGCAATTTTTACATTATTAACTCAAATGACCCCACACTGAATTATAGGCTAAAAAATCATTACAAAATGGCCTAACATGGCCTTACTTTACCATATCTTGACTCAAACAACCTATCTAGACCAAATTCACAAAATGGAGCAACAAGGGGCTCTGCACCAGAAACTTTCCGTTTCAACCTAATTAGAATGTAGGAAATCTAAAATGAAAAAGAATAACTGTCTTAATTTATTATTCTTATCATGGCATAAAATAACTACCAATGACAATAATTTGTATAATAAATCTATATCATGAGCATTTAAACCCATGAAATGAGAGTATGAGTCTTATTAAGAAAACATACAAATTCATACTATCACTAAGCAAGATAAGGTCACAAAAATATAGACTTATAGTGCTAAAATATGATTTCTACTCATAGGAATTTTTCTCATACTAACATACTATGTAGGTCTTGAAACAACATACAATCAAGTTTTCATAATTCATCAATTCAACTTGAATAACCAATTATAGTGGGATTTACCAACATTACACAAGGAGATGTAACTATTTATTGAAAGTTAGGGTCTTAAAGGTCACCAATTATAGTGGTTTTAACCCTTTTTCTTCCCGTGGAAACTTTTCCTAAGACTTCTTCTAGCCTGAGCCTATGGAACCTATTAAACCTTGAGAAGACTTCTTTTTCAAATCCTACCAAAATTTCAAGGCAAAATGCATAGCGAAATTATCCCTCCAAAACATACCTCTTCCGACCACCGAACCTACCATCATTGATGAAACCATGATTGAACCTAAAGACATCCTAAATAACAAAAACACACCTAGGACTAAACCTTCACCTATTTCCTACAAAATGCCAAGAGATAATGAAACCAATCTCATTACGGCACCAAGAATAAAGCAAGTTTACAAAGTAAAAGAGAAAGTGGTTGAAGAACATTCCATGGTTCCTTCCATTCCTCCCCTTAGGGAAGAAAAGAAACCTATGGCTAATCAACCCGCTCCTACACAACTGCAACTTGAAAAATAAATTAAAAGAAATAGAGGTGCTAGAGAATGTAGGTGTAGACATCGTACCCTTGCTCACAAGTTAAATGTAGAAATAAATAAAGAAAATCATGATCCAAAATTGACCAAAGAAATGAAAAATGAATTTCCCTCATTGCAAAAAGATCCTATAGTTCAATCGCAACAAGAGTTGAACCCTTCTTTGGACATTATCATTTGAAATCCTATTGTGATTAATTTAGATGATGATGAAGAGATTACTTAAATTGATGAGGAGGTGCATAATGGATTGAATACATTTTTTTCCTCTTCCATGAGCTTAAAAATCAATTCCCCTAGGATGAATGTTGAACTTGGTAATGAACCTAGTTCAACACTTGCTATTGTCCCTTTAGCTAGTTGTCTAGCTTCAACATGCAATGAACTTGATTGGGATGTACATGATTTGCTTTAGGTTGACTCACATGTGCCTTACTAGTCTTTTTCACTATTTATTTTTCATTTCTTGTTGGTGTAATTTCATGTGCATAATGTGATCCCCTGTGATGTTCTATTTGATGTGTCTCTCTCTCTTTATGATATTCCTCTATTTGTATCTTCATTCTTCTCTATCTTTTCTTTGTCCTGTGTTTTTTCTTTTAGGGATGATGCAAGGTGTTAAGACATTCATGTCTCTTCCATGTTGACCCAAAATCTTTTCCTTTATCTTTTTCATTTGTCTTGTGTTTTCCTTTTGGGGATGATGTAAGGCATCGAGACTTTCATGTCTCTTTTATGTGAAGACTTGAAAGCTTTTCCTTTATCTTTTCTTTGTCTTGTGTTTTTTCTTTTGGGGATGACACAAAGTGTTCAGAAATTCATGCCTCTTCCATGTTGACCAAAAATATTTTCCTTTATCTTTTTCATTTGTCTTGCTTTTTCCTTTTGTAGATGACATAAGGTGTCAAGACATTCATGTCTCTTACATGTTGACCCAAATGGATTTTTTTTTCTCTCTTTGCGTCATTATTCTAGTTCTATGTGTATTTGGGGAATGATGACAGTTCTAAACTCTCTAAAAACATTGTAGCAAGAGCATACTGACCCAAAATCCATATATCCCTTATGTGTGTTTGGTGTTTTCATTTTGGAGGGAAACCCCCTTTTCTCTTTTTATTTTGCATGATGTAGCTTTATTTCGAAACATATGACTTGGAATAGGGATTTCTAGGTTGGTTCTCATGTCCTCTTTATTATTAGAATTTATCATTTGATAATTTAAAGTAATTGCTCACAATATGGTGTTTAGCAATTCCTTTAAAGTGGGGGCATACATTGGAATTATTCTTTTGCATGTTTCATGGTGTAGCCTTCTTACTTCATGTGATGGGTCTTTTTCTTTGTGGTGACATTAGGTATGATTTCCTTCAAGAGCGTGATCTCTATTAGCATATTATATTCCTCTTAGTGGCTTGATGTGACACACTACATCCCCTAAGTTGTTAGGATGTTAATATATGCTTGTAATGTTGTAATTTCATGATTTTTTGCATAAAATAGTATAAAGATAAGGTTCTTTCACTCATTTTCATCCTAACATCCTAAGCATTCAATTATTCATGCATATATCAAGTTTGAGTTTACAAGAGCATTCAAGAGTCTTCAAGGGTTTATTATCAAGTGGTTTAGAGCACTATTCAAGCATCAAGGATTGTGTTTATTTTTTAGCTAACAATTGTGATGTAGGGTTTCATGATTCAAGCTAGCATTCAATTCAAGATCTATCCCATTAAAACAAGAGTCAATATCCACACCCATTAGAGCCACCTGATACATGTTTGCAACACTCTATTACTAGGGTTTGGTGAGTTACAACATCATGTTTTGTTCATTCATAATTCTCCATTCTTATTTCATTTCATTTCAAGGTTTGATTACCAAAACATGGTTTGACAAAGGAAAACCACTATCCACTAATAAAACAACATTCCTCCCTCTCTCTAATGTGTGATTTGTAGATTTAGGTTGAAGACACATTGAAGAGCAAGTTTGGAGAAATTTTTCTAAGTGTTCAAAGTTGTCACCTTGCATTGCAAATCATTGGAAGATTTGTATAGGTTGCAAATCAAGGATTCAGATCCAAAAATCTATTGGAAGGATAGAGTAGAGATTGAAGACTAGGTTTAGACATTGAATTTATAGAAAATCCTAACTAGATTGATATGCTAGTTCTGGCGTATGAGTCCTAGTATAGGTCATTTTCCATTTTTTTTTTGTTCTAGACACCCTTTTAACAAATTTTAGTTTTTTACTAGAAACCCTAATTTGGGACTAAATCGTCGATACTAATGTATGAGTCCTAGCAATCTTTAAAATTAGTTTTTTCAGCATTTCAGGCCTTCATTAAGTTTCCTTCATGTTTCTAGGTGCACACCTTTTATCTTACAGCTTTCTATTTTGTTTTACATGCATTTTTAGGTCATTTACTGAAGTATTGCATTGCATTTGGTTTAAACATTACATATTTCATTTTGTTTGTCTTTTGAATCCTTATCTTTATGGTGAACCCCTCTTTAGTTTACAATTAGACTCTAGGAGATCCCTATTATAAGATCTCTTTCTCCTTTGCATAATTTAGATTGAGGTCTTTATGGTTTCCCTTTAATGAAATGGTTGTGAAGTGTGTTGCTTTATGTCCTAAACCATAAATCAATCCATTATTTTCCACTTTCAATAACTTCAAGCTTCACAAGGTTAGGAAGTTGAGTTATGCTAAACACTTACAAAAAATATGTAAATAGGATAAGACATGTTCAAAGGAGTTTTTCTTAGTTCATGTAAGGTATCCTCTTAGGGAACATCATGCCTAATGTATCAAAGAAAAGACAAGCCTTGGATAAAAGATTTGCAACTTAGGGAATGTAATGCACGTAGCATCACAACTAAGAGGAAAGACGTATGCCAAGAAAGGTCACACTCTTGGAGGTCATCAAAACCAATGACACCACCAAGAAGAAGATGCATAACATGGAGTAAGAAGACAACACAATGAAACATAAGATATACTCAAAGATATCCAAAATCATAATGCCAATGTATGCCCCCACTTTAAATAAATTGCTAAACACCATGCTCTGAGCAATTACCTTAAAGTAGTAAATGATAAAAGCTAACAAGACATGAGAGCTTATTTGGAAAGCCCTATGTCAAGCATATGTTTCCAAATAAAGCTACATCATGAAAAAAGGGTTGCACCCAAAATCTCATAAGGGATCCACGGATTTGATGTTAGCATATGTCTTTTCTACAATGATATTAGAGAGATTAGAAATCTCATCATTCCCCAAATAACTCATGGAACGGGAAGAATGACACATAGAGAGCGAAAAAAATTAAAAAAGATTTTGGTTCAACAAGGAAGAGACCTAAATGTCTCAATTCCTTGCATCATCCATGAATGGAAAACACAAGATAAAAGAAAAGATAAAGGTTTATGACATATAGAAGAATGTAGATACAATTAGAAGAATTTAGATACAAATAGAGGAATGAATATGAAGACACATCAAATAGAATAGTACAGGGGGTCACATTACACACATGCAATCACACAAAGAACATGAAAAAGAAAATAAAGACAAGACTAGTAAGGAATATGCGAGTCAACCTATATCAAGTCATCTACATCCTAATTTTATTTATCATATGCATCCAAGGAAAAAAACTAGTCAAAGGGACAATGTCAAGGGCCAAAATAGGACAAGGCTACCTAAATCCTTGCCCCCACTAAGTGCAAGACAAGGATGAGCCGAGATAAGTGGTGAGAATGAGTTCCATGCAATATAAAAATGATTTTCAATAAATGTAAAACATGTAATAGTGAGTATACTATGATCCTATAACTATCACATGACAAGGAGAAAAGTTCATGTAATTTCTATCCAATTATGTGTTCATAAGAAATGTTAGGAGGAGAAAAATCACTCAATATTTGCTTTAATGCACGACACTCATCAGTAAAATGTTTGAGAGTTCTATGATATGCACAATAATTCATGTTCTTAGGCTTGTTGCTTTACTAGGAGATGGAGATTTAATCCATCCTAGATGAAGAAGTTGTTCCATTTATCGGGTATGTACATGATCATCATGGAAAAAATAGGCCCTTAAGTGGTAATGAAAAATCAAGAAAATCAAAGTTAGGAAACTTGATGTAAAAATTTGAATAAGTTAACTATATTACTTCAAAAATATGTAAGAATAGAATATGTATTAAATTGAATGTAGTTTCTAAAATACTAGGTCTATTTTAAAAAAAACAAAAATCTATTTGGTGAAAATTTAAAATTTCAATGCATTAGTACTTAAATTTCAAGGAAAAAATAAAAAATAGGTGTATGTCTGACCACCCTAACCACAATAAAATGATAATATTTTTTATAATATTTTAGATATAAGTAGAGGACTCATGTCCTAATGTGATGCATAGTTTTATGGAATTTTTTCCAAGTAAATAATTAATTATGAATTTTTTATCACAAATTTTGAAAATATAACTCGTATGTCTGACCACCTTAACTTGGTCAAAACTTCATGAAATTCATTTTTATTAATCCTATAGTATGCAAATCATAGAATGTGACACATGTTTTAGATGCAAAAAATGTGATAGCTTTTGAAAGCTATATGTGTTTTTCAATTAGCCTATCAATTCGGACTTTAGTCATAATTCAAATAGAAAATGAATAATAATTATTTATTAAATTCAAAGTAAAGCATAATTTATATTGGTGGAAAGATGAAAATCTCCTTTAAAACCCCTTTTCATTTCATCAATTTTGGGTAAAAAAAGTCGTCAGCCACATACCCCACACATACCCATTATATCACCACTTTTTGGCCCATATTGATCTTGCAGATACCCTATTGTTCAAATTTTTTTGAGTATGTAGGAATGCCAACGATTTTATTTTATAATGTTTGGATTTATTAGTTGTTTGAGAAGTTGGTTGAAGTGGATTAAAAGGAGAAAGACCTAAAATGATCCTATCATCCTTCTAATGGTTTTTTCCATTATGCAAGAGGATACTTCTTTCCTTAGAAGATGTGGAGGGAGGGGGATCTTGATATCTTAGTCCTTTAGTATCTTAAATTGGGATTTGTTCTACCAACTTTTGAATCTCATGCTCATTTATTCTGTCACATCCTTTTTTAGCTAAGATCTTAAAGCCTTACCCATAAGTCTCTTCTAGGTTGATGGGTGTATTGGTGAGTTTATTAGTGTAAGATGGATGAATATGCACTTGGTTAGAGGGACTAGGGTCACTTATGTTTGAAGTTTTAGGATTGGTTTGTGATTAAATCTAAAGATGTAAAAGACCAAAAATATCTAATGGTGGAATAGTATGAGGTACGGTTATTGCATGGAGGGGTAAAATGATGCATTGTTCTCAAGGTTGTCAAGACAATTACATATGAAATTATGCATGTTTTTATCATCTTCACCTAAGATATAAACTCAATGTGATAATTTATAGATTTCCTTATGCATTAAGCATGGGGGTGAAGCTCAAACAATAGTTTTGGGAGAAAAACAAAAACTAGAAAATCAACTCCAAAATGAAATCTAGCACTTGAAACAAATATATTAAACTCAATTTAGCAGAACTAGAAAACATAATGTAGATTTTAGAAGGACATAAATGTGTTTACTAATCACCAAAAGGTAGTTTTCTGAAGGTTGACTAGGACTCATTTTCCCATGGGTGAATGGATCATTTGTTAGGGTATTTTTGCAACTTTCAGGAGCCTCTCATGATGATCTGTAGCTTCTGATTTGTCCAAGTTTTAGTGTTAGAAAGTCAAAAATCAGATTTGTAGGTTAGATTCTATGATTTGATATCAACTTTGACAACTTTTGCAACTTTAACAACTTTTCCAATCTTTCTCTTCAAAATTTCTTCAATCCTTCTTCAACCTAAATCTGCAATCACTCACACAAGAGACAAAAATGTTTATTTTTGGTGAATTGGGGTTTCCCTTGGTCAAACCTCATTTTGGTAATCA